>WPIO01000005.1:11820000-12420000 GCA_009760855.2 Cristatella mucedo | reverse complement strand
GCACTAGGTCCAGCAGTCGCATTTGCCCCTCCACGACTTTCGTTAACTTGGAGATTAAACGATGACTCTGCTTTGTGTTTCATGCAGCTGACACGGAAGATACATGAACTGCCCCAGCTTTTACCTGCACTTATACAGAGCGTGTTGTCACGTCTTGAAGAGGACATCGGATGTCACGGGCTGCTGAACGCAGCCCTATGCTTTCTCTTATGCACCAAGGACGGTAAGACTCCACACATAGTTGGCTGCAGTATGAGACCCTGGTCGTCATCCTGATGCTAACTGCAGCAATCACACCGTGATATCAAGCAATCACACCGTGATATCGTGCACAAGTTTGCACCCTCTCATCCTCTGACCCGTGACTTTGTTTCAAACGCCATTTATGTTAACAGTGTTTGTGTATGACCAGCCGCTGAGCTCATGCTTCCCAGAGCTCTCCCTCTATCTGACCCCCCCCCAAAGAGTATGCCAGTCTTGCTCATAACTTGAGCTCTTGTACGATTCAAGTGCTGTGTTCACGTGGCACACAACTCCCGAGATTCACCAACCAGCATCCGATTCATTCTGTGTGGGCTAGCTAGTGTTGGTCCCTTTCTCGCCGTCTTTTTATCGGTGCGCCTATAGACATGTTCCATAGACCTATTCTAGAACTGTCAGAGCGCGTGTGCAGCTATGCAAGAAAACGTTGCAGTGTCAACATTCCAATCAAAGTTCGATTACATGTACATTTTTTGCCACTCCTGACTGGCATATTCTCTAGTAGCGACCAGCAGAACTTCTTGTTGTTGGTGAGGGTAGTATATCGTGTCAAGTTTGTTGAATTCGACAACTTGGTTTTCTGTTTCACTTTTCAGGTTTAGCAGATGCTGATTTGCTGGCTGTCTTGAGTTACTGGAACATGTTTCGTGAATCGGCAGCAAAAGTTGACCTCAAAACCATAAGAAATATACGTTTAAATGGTGAGGATTACCTTCCAGCAAGTTTGTTTTCTCGCTTGTCTACGGCCTTAAGAGTCCTTCTGAAACCAACAGAGAGCAAGAACAGGTAGGGCATCACCTGCCAGGCAAGTGCCACTCGCCATGTTATATAGCTATGGGCTATGTATACTCTGATATATATTGGTAGTAACAAGTCAAACCAATTAGCACAAACAATTGTTTAGTCGGGAAAGTCAGCTTGGCAGCCATGCTGTTCTTTCAGCCATGTTTAACCTCAGCCTGGATCAGGATTGCATCACGACTTCTATTATAGTTAATATTCTACCTGTCAGGGAAGTTAACTTCTTTTTTTTTTTTTACTATGTATTGCTATTGACTGACATGGCATGCGTGGGTGTAGGCCGTCTGCTGGGCTCCGGATCCTGCCAATTGGACCTTTTTTTTTTATTAAAGCCTGCCATAGCTAGCTGGCATTTGAAGCTATCTCAGCTCCTATATCTTTCTTGATAACACGTTTATCCACCATAGCTGCCTATCATATGAAAAGTATGTCTAATGCTACCAGAGTGGGAACGGAACGTTCAATATTCATGTGCCTCTTTAAGCATTATGGAAAGATTACGCGAGTCATATCATCACTCACCCAGTCTCTCCCTGGCTTGCATGACTCCTACAAGCAAGATTTTTTCCCAAAAGAAAAAATTAACACACTTTATATATCATGTAAGGTTTCTTGTCGGCAGCATTTAGGAGCCATTAGATACAGATCCTTCTCTACTGCCTTTATGGTTCACTCGGTGCTACTGTTATTTAGTCAAAGTTTAGTCCCAGCGGTTTGAGCACGTGTCACCTTTGCTGAAAGAGCTAGGATGGTTGCCGGTTGAGCAAAGGATACAGAGCAAAGTTCTTATGCTGACCCACAAGGCCCGCCACGGCTTGGCTCCTTCGTACCTAGCTGAACTGCTGCATCAGTTTCAGCCTGTTCGCGCCCTCAGGTCCTGTGTGGACAATAAATTAGCTGTCCCATTCCTCCGCTTAAAGACAGTTGGCGACAGAAGCTTTAGCTCTGCAGGTCCTAGACTGTGGAACTTGCTTCCACAATTCTTACGCAACGACATCTACTCTCCAACTGCCGACTATGGCACATCTTTTTCAGCGGTCCTGAGCTGCTACTTCTATGCTACTCACTACCTCAACTGCTCTCCTAACTCTGCTATGCTTCCCACTTTCTCTTTGTTGCGTGAGACGAAGTCTGTTGGCTACCGAATGCGTACCAAAAGCCGCTTAGGCTGTGAGTGCGCTATACAAAACTCTCCTGTGTAACACCCACATGGTCTTTATGACTTTGTGGAGTTACTGATGGAGATACATAAAGTTTAGAGTCGGTCGACGGCCTGGAAGGTCTATGCGAGCAGACAGAGTAAGACATCGGCTGCCAAAGGCAACATAAGATGGCTCTTTTTTTATAATAAACAAAAATGTTGACTATTTTTATTGGTGTTAAATTTGGTTAAACTCTGATTATTGTATGTGATCAATATTGCAACTCACAACTAATGTTGATGGCCACTAAATGCTATGTATTTTCTTCTAGTGGCCTATTCCATTATGCGCTACACCACGAAGTGCTTGCCGAGGCTGTGAAGGAGAGATATAAAATGACAACGGCTAATATTAGCGTATTCAGACGCTTCCTAGCAGGTCACTTCTGGAATGAGGCAGATTACGACAGGGATGGCTCGTGGACTGGACGCAATGCTACTGCCTTTGCACAACTTCCCTATCAATTGGTACTGTATCTGATTGGCTTGCAAATGGATGCGCGAACCAGATACGTTTTTTATTAAATTTGTGTAGCTTTTTCTCTTTATGTGTCTAATATTTTTAGGCTCTCGGAGACTGTATCGCCGAAACGGTTGTCATCCTAACTGACCTTCGGTACCTCAAGGCTAGGTTCTACATGGGCTTGGCTGGTTCGCTGCTACAGGACTACGGTTTGGTCGACAATTTAGTAGACGACCCATCAGTGTTACCTGTGTCATCCAAGATGCATAGCAAGCCTTCAGCTTGCAAAAGGGGCCATGAAACCCTTGATTTTGGAGACTACAAGTCGTTTGTCTCGAGGAACGTCCACATTCTTTCACGGTATGTACCACTTTGCTATGCATGTCAAACCCCACTTTTAATTAATTTAGTTCTTGAAGTGATATGTTTTTGCTTTTGGCATGTTGTTAGGTAGTCATACAAATGCACAAGTCCTTGTTTAAGCTAAGGAGTCCCTTATTATTTTCTCTATAATATGTGTCTCCTAAATAGTATAATGTAGCTTTAGTTGATAGGATGCCAACGCTCGTGGGTTATTTTATGCTGCGGTAGCCACAGCTGTAGCTGTCAAGTTGCAAACTTCTTTTTCTCGTTTAATTGAGCTACCGGCCTGCGTGTAATCATTTGAGTTATGGCCGCAGACCCTTTGACGTTTTCGTGCTTGTCTACGAACACCTACATTAGGGCTGTTTATTTTTGGATTTCGAATAGACCACTCGCCGTGTTGTTGAATCATGTGAGTCACTGTGATATTTGCCACTGGCTTCGCCTTATTCAATATCTGAAACTGATCTGTGTGTATGTGTTAGGAGGTAAGGCACTCACTCTTCACAATCGAAGTCGTGGATTCGAATCATGCAGTAGGCGATCCTTTATTTCTTACTGCAAACGGTAGTGATAGCCATTAAGGCTGTTCTGCTGCTATACAAGTGAGGCTGTTAAATCAGCTAATATTTTTTTCTTGATGACTGCCTTCTCACGGCTGGGCATGGAAGGTACCAACTTCTAAGCTGTATATCAGTGTCAACTCCCCAGCACTCGACGCTGCTCGAAAAGATTGCCAGCTGGGTTAGGCAGATTAGGATTGCTTCTCAGTCACTGGTTTAAATCACCCCTTTTTATCTGAAGATTTATCTGTAGGTTTTTATCTGAAGATCATGTGCCAGAGTTGGAAGCGGGAGAATGGATGTCTTTGTAAAAAAAATGGCAGCAGTTAGTTCCACAGTCTAGGATATGCAGAGTAAAAACTGATTTTACAAACAGTCTTTGAGTAAAAGAAAGGGAATGACTCAGTTGTGCCTTTGCTTTGATCCACCCCAGCCCTCCAGCACGTCGAATTCTCTTTACTACCTTACTGCATGTATTAATGACATCCACACATGGATGGTAGCAAACTTTCTTAAATTGAATTATGATTACAACAAACTTACTAGTTATGGGCAAGCCAAGTGTAATTCTGAAATAGGAAAGGCTAACACTCAAAATTGGCTGTGCCAGCATATCTTCTGTTAAATCTGTACGAAATCTAGGTCCATGTTCAAAAGGGACCTTTCATTAGACGACTACATCAGCTCCACAGTCAAGTCTGCCTACTTTCAGCTGCATAACATTGCTAAAATTTGGGCTTGTTTAGACAGGGATATTACATGTAAATTGGTCCATGCATTTGTGACATCCCGTCTCGACTTCTGTAACTCGCTGCTTGCTGGTCTACCGGCCTGTGCAATCAGGCGATTACAGCTGGTGTAAAACTCTGCAGCTAGGCTTGTCTGTCGTGAGCATCGCAGTTGTCACACCTCACCACTTCTCGCCAACCTGCACTGGCTCCCAGTCAAGCAGTGCATCGACTTCACGGTTTTGTCAGTCACTTTTAGGTCTCATCATTTTTTGGCTCCAGCCTACCTATCAGATCTACTGCCCCACCAGGCTGAGCATCGTACCACCCACTTTTCGGAATCTAACTGTTTATGTATACCTTGTACAAATCTAAAATTCTTTTGAGACCGTACCTTTATTTCTTTCGTATGCTCCCTAATCCTGGAACTCACTTTCGGCTTGCGTCACGGCATCTCTTGACTTGTCCACATTTAAAAAGAAACTAAAAACCCATCAATATATCACAGCATTTAATGGGTCCCTGTGATTCGTCCTTCACGTGCTTACGCATGCTGACACTGTGCATGCTGCCACTAACCACACTTGCATGCTGACCGTGTGCATGACACCCGTAAGTATATTATTCTTGTTGTTTATCGAGCATGCTATCACTAGACATTTGATCGTGCTTCCTTTGCAGCAATTGTAAGGCACCTAAAAAGTGACTGAGTTCTCTGGGGGTGCTATATCAAATGTATTATTATGACCCTATGCAATTTACCATGCTGAAATGATCAGCTGAGAGCAAGAGCTTGGTACAACCGGTTAGCAGTTCAGGTTGGTATGGAAGACACGGGCTGGTTAATTCTAACCAGTAGAGCGCATCCACATTGCCTGCATTAACTATGCACCTTAGTTAAATAAATACTGCTTTGTCTAAAATGTAGTGAAGTTCATGCAGTCCGAACCTAGTAGCATAGATACTCCGCAAGCTTGCATGCTACTCTTGGTTATGGTCAATACTTTTGATTCATTGATGTAGAAAATCGGTCTAGCTATGCCACTTCTTCCAACTTCAGTTTACTGCTGCTCCTAACTTGCTCACCCTATAATCGGGTCCAACGAGAGCTGCTGTTTACTCAGCTATCCTTTGTATCTGTCATTGCTCACATTACCACAAGATCCTTGAAATTATTGCTAGGCCATGCAGGTTTGGCTTTTGCCATACTGTGTGGCTTTTGCTTACTTCTTCGTTTGCTGTTGTTGCTAGATGTATTAAGTATTAGACATGTTACCGGGCAAATTTGTGTTTTCTTAACGGCAGCATGTAATCTGCACTGCTGTAGATCTCCGGCTGCCATCATGCAACAGGCATTAAATGAACCTGTCACGTCCGCTGTGGCAAAGCAGGCCGTCCAGCTTCTGCAGAGAAAGGATGCTACTGAACTCGCGGCTGAACCACCATCGGGTGCAACGAATGTGACGTCAGGAATCATACAATGGCTTAGCAAGCCACTTGCTGAAGGGGCTTGTTTTAGAACCATTGTTGGCCAGACTGGTGTGGGCATAGTACCCGGCAGAGGAACCAACATCGTCAGTGCACTTGCAATCTCGCCCACTGGAAGCATGGTAGCTGCAGGTGATCGAAGTGGTGTGGTTCGGGTATATAATATGACAACTTCAGATGTGAGTGAGCATGCTTTACTTGATAAGACGACCTTGCTTGATGTCCACCTATGCTTAGGTTAGCATTGGTCATCCCAGCTTGACTGCTACCGTGGCATCCGATGTGGCTGTACTAGATAGAAGTGCTTCAACCCTGTGAATTTGAAAATAGTTGAGCTCAACCCTGTCTAGGAGTCTGACTTATATAACTAATTCCAACTCCAAAGATATTGTGCTAGTTAGTTTTTGCTTCAAGGTTACTCTTGCATATGTGCAGCACAGGCTACCATCTGGCTGCTGATTGTTGCAGGAGCTTCAGGCATTAGTAGGTCATTCTGGGTGTATAACGAGGCTCTGCTTTGTTGCTGATAATCGGCTGTGCAGTGCAGCAGCAGATGGAGCTCTTTGTCTGTGGAACTTGGAAAAGAGCTACAGGTAGCAGTCAGCCTTTTATGTGTGTCGATAAAGTTATTGCTCATATCGATTCCACCGAGTTGCTGTTGGTAATTCAGCTTTTGTATAATCGTGTTAGAGATATAGGTTGCTAGTTAGATAGCTAGATGATATGATACTTAGATAAACAGGCAGTTCAGCAAGTCTTTTAAGGTTGATGGATTTGAAGTTGTAAACTGGTAGCCAAGTATCTGAGCAAAATGACAATTCATTGTTTATGGTTGCAGCTATTGCCGAACGTTGGTATGCAGCAGCGATTACTGTTCTTCATGTTCCATTGTTATAGCCCGTGCATTTGCTTGCTTTCTCTTAAAATATTATTTTTATGAATTGTCTTTATGGCAGATGTTTTCTAATTTAAATCTCATGATTGTGGACTTTGGCAACTCCTGATAGCAATGTTAACATCCTTAACAGCTATAACACATCTTCCAGTTTTTTTACCGTTAAAGCAGGGTTTGTGTTAAAGCTACAACCAGATGTTCTTGCCAGCCAATGCAAAAAATAACTGTCTTTATGAAAGCCTAGTGCACACGAACATAGACACAAAAAATGCTGAATGTTGACAGACATGCATTGTCTTTTCACTTTGAATAACTTTTAGGGCACCCAGATGAGAGACTGGAAACATTTGGTTTTATACCCTAGTGACTTGCAGGCTGGTTTAGTGGCCGTAGCAGCCCAGGAGATAAGGCGCTCACTCCTCACAACCGAGGTCATGGGTTCAAATCCTGCAGTGGCGATTCTTTATGGCCCAACACAAGCTGTGTTGATGCCCGTCTGCCACTATACAAATGAGCCTATAAAATAAACTAATATCGCATCGCAGCAAACTCAAAGAAAACCTGGACCCACACAAACCTCGCAGAACTTGGCAAATCATCAAATTTCTGCGGCATTCTTTGCATTATTCAACAACACTGCTAAAAGATAATAAATGTTAATGTGTAGAAATTAGCATGCCTGTCAAGAACCCAGTGCTGGATTTTAAAGGCAAGTGAGACAAAGCCCATCACTAAACGTATTTTTGTGACCAATAAGGATATAACATGTTCGGTATTCGATCATTTGCATTTGGGATCTCTGGTTTGTGGCATTTGTTTCCCCTAGATCCTCAATCTACTTCCTCACTTAATAGATTAAAGATTAATCTGTAAACTTACTTGTTTTGTTGATTGTTTCTACTAAAATGATCGATTCAGATTGGTGCATGCATACAATACTTTAGCCTTCGTGTCCTTGTCGCTGCTTTTTATTGCCTGATTTTGTGTGCATATGTTCATGTACTTTGTTGGTTTATATGGCCTTGCTTTTTAGTGCATATGAAACTGAGACTGTCGGCTTTCTCATTGCATAGCCCCAATTCTTAATGTTGGAAAGCACCTAGACTGCTCCTTGGAATTTGTGCTGCCACACAGGTCCATAATTATTCATTCATTAACTTGTATTGATCTTGCTCTCGTTTAACTTTTGGTTGTTTGTGCTACTTGTTTATGGAGTGTGCTGATATCGTTGGCAAAGTTCTAAAACTGTTGTGGCCTTGGTATGTAAAGCCTACTGCTTAATCAGTAACACTGGCCTTACGTCTCAATGCTGGTTGTATGTAATAAGCCTCCTTTAATTTATTTTGTACTATGTGAATTCTGTGCTCTTTGTAGAATCGCCGTAATGAATGGGCATTCGCGTTCTGTGAGTGGCTGTGTTGCAGACAACACGGGAAAAGTGATAGCTTCAGTTGGCCGTGACTGTTGTATCAAGCTATGGAATGGACAGTCTGGAAAATTCATTTTGCAACTGACAAGGGATCAGTACGTGGTTTGAGAATTATACACTTTTTTGCTTTGCTTGTCTTGAATAGTATTTACTATCTTGTTTTTATTATATTTCCATGCAATGGGTAGGTTCTGATAGCCTCTGCCTTACCAGACGAAGGAGGTCATAAAGAGTCATGTTGTGAAGACGTCACATTAAATGCACACATGAGTTTTTGCTGTCAATAAATATATTCATATGCTGCTCATAACTTAAGTATGCCGGACATGATAGAAAACCCTCTTATTAGCCGTATGAATTTACAGTCACATCAGCTGCTGCTATGCTGAAAGGAGTTTTTGTATGCTGATTTGATAATGCCGAATATTAGCTTGTAGTTTAAAACTATAAATTCGCTACAAAACTATTATATCAAGGACATATGTGTATTATTGTTTGATGCTTTTACATTTACGTTGGGCATATTTTTTTAGGAGCCTTAACGTGTTCCACGACAAGGTTGCCTTCCACTGGTGAGATTTAATAAGGTACACCTGCTGCAGATTAGGACGGAGTCAAATGCCTAAATCCAAAGCCCTGTTCCCAGCCCGTGCAAAGGCTAGATACAAAAGATTAATAAAAAAAGAATAAACTAGTTATTAGAATTCTTGGATGGCTAAAGTAGCAATAAAATTCCATTGACAAAATCGAGCAGCAGAGTAAAAATGGAGTATGGCAGTCATGTGACCTTAGCATGACCTGAAATCGAGTAACAGGGACTAGTTCTATGCATGAAGTAAATTTAAACAAATGTCATGCCTACTTACTAGCAGTTCTGATGAATTTTGGCACCTGACTCACTCTTTCTAAGCTTGTTTGAACACCACACTGGTAAGTTTGCAAATCATGCAAAGTTTCTTGTCCTTAGGTGTCCCCTAAATGCTGTTGCATTTCATCCTGAGGGGCAGCTAATTGCCACTGGCTGCTGGGATGCCACTATCAAGGTTTGGGATACCTTCAGCAAAGCACGAAAAGCGGTAAGCTGTGTATGCTTATGGTCGTGCCCGCGAAGGGAAAAAATCACAGATGTGAGAGCAGTCACGGCATATTTGTAGAGAGAGTGCTGTGTATCACCCCGAAGCAGTTGGTGCATGAGAGTTTTCTGCTAGCGGGCATTCGATTTTATGTTCGGCATCTATCATGCATGCGCTGGTGAAACGGCCATGAAATTAGCCTTTGTAATCCACTGTGATTTTAAGGTTATTCGTGGGCATCATACTTCAGTCAAAGACGTTGCATTTTCACCAAATGGTAAATATATTGCTTCGGCATCATTGGATGGAGAGGTTAAATTATGGGCAGCCGACAGGGGCATCCCGGTGGGCAATTTTATTGGCCATCGGCTATACGTCACAAATCTTACGTTTTCAACATCGGGCTTGAATTTATTCACGGCAGGTGCTGATCACAAAGTGAAGGTATGCAGCTGTAAGGCTGCTCATCTTATACGTTGTTAGCAGGTTATCACTTTACAAAAGCTTATCTCGTGTTTGACGTCTGTGCTTATGCCTTTTAGGTATGGTCTGCTCCACTTGGCTTACTTTCTCTTCATCATGTACAAGCTGAGCATGGTTCTGCCACTGCCGTGACCCTGGAGCCTACGGCATCATACCTTCTGTCGGGTTACATGGATGGCACGGTGGTGGTGTACGATCTGGCTGCCGAAGCTATCACAGCTACAAAAAGGGTTCATGCTGGTGCCGTTCGTCGTATTTGTCCATGCGCTCAAGCAATGGATAATGATGTTTTCGAATTTATTACTTGCTCTGAGGATGGAACATTGTTGGTCAATAGCTTCAGCCGTGCCGATGCCAGGGACACATGGTCTGTGACACGCATTGCTTTGGAGACACCTGTCACCACCGGGTCTGTTCTATCAATTAGCTGTGTCGGCATCTTGCTTGCTTCAACCAGCAGTGAATCTCGCACGAGGTTGCACATCTGGAAAATGCCTGCATTGGAGCCACGTTACTTAGTGGGCCACGTGGGAGCAGTCACCTGTTGCAGCTTCACTTCAGATGCATCACGATTGGCAACAGGTGGTAGGGATTGCTCAGTAATTGTGTGGCACACCGAGGTAAGTGTATTGCGCATTTGGTAATATGCTAATTTTAGTGAGTAGGTACATCCAACATGTCCTCTTACTGGTCTTGTGCATGAAAAATTCACAACTCTTTATGATTCAGGCTGCCAGTCGACTATGGACAGGGGACTCTGGCTCTTTGCAAAATGTTCCATTGAATAAACTGCATGTCATCCAAGGTTGCCATGCAGATTGGATCAACGATCTTGCTTGGTCATCTGATGCCTGCTTTCTTATTACTGCATCCAACGATTTTAATCTAAAGTTATGGGACATGTCAAATTATGAGGAACGTCAGATATTCAAAGGGCATGCAGCTGCTGTTAACTGTGTTAGTTATGTCCATGGCTGCATCGTGTCAGGATCGTCAGACGGACAAGTAAAAATCTGGACTCACCGTGGATCAGAGGTCACGACCCTTTATGTTGGTGGGTCTGGTCGTGTTAATTCATGCAGCGTTCTCCTTCGAAGGTAAGTATAAAGTCCCCTCTCGACTTCTGTAACTCACTGTTTGCTGGTCTACAAGCCTGTGCAATTAGGCGCTTGCAATTGATGCAGAACTTGGCAGCTAGGTTTGTCTGTCGTTAGAATCGTCTCAGTTGCAACGTTAACCACTTCTCACCGACCTGCACTGGCTCCCAATCAGGCAGCATATTGACTTTAAGGTTCTGTCACTCACTTTTATGTCCCTTCATTCTCTGGCTCCTGCCTAACTATCCGAACCACCAGGCTAAGCTGTGTATCACCTGCTTTTCTTACTCAAATCGTTTAGCTTTGCCTCCGACTAACCTTAGTTTCTTTGGAGACCGTGCCTTTAGTTTCTATGCTCCCACAGCCTAGAATTGGCTCCCGGCTGACGTCACAACATCCTCTGACTTGTCGACATGTAAAAGAAGTTGAGAATGCACCTGTTTATCACATCATTTACTGGGTCCTCGTGATTATCCCGTGTGTGCTTATGCATGCTGACACTGTGCATGCTATCACTAACCATATTTTACATGTCGACTTTATGCATGTCACCTCTAACCATGCTATGCTTGTTGACATTGTACTTATTACCACTATTTAATCATGCTACCTCCACAGCAGATGTAAAAGTGCCTGGAAAGAAATTAAGTTCTCTGAGGGTGCTATACAATATTTTATTATTCTTATTAAAAGGGCAGAAAGGAGTTTGTTGAACGTGCGCATTTCTTAAAGTCTAATTAGTATTCATGCGCAAAGTAAAACTTTTAATTACGTCGAATTACTTAGACCCTGTCAGATCTTGGCCTTGGTTGGTGTGCCATGAGATACCTTATTGTTTATGCACCAAAATTCTATATGCAGGGTCCAAATCATTGGAACTATCTTTAACTGAGGATGCGTGTTATACAAAATCGTTTCTAAGGAAAGTGTGCTCTGCTTTTCGTACCTGCTTGTACAGATTTTTTGAGCATGCAGCTATTCAGGGTAGAGATGGCAAATTTTTGGTAGTTAATTTTGAAAAATGACATGACTAGTTTCTAGACGTACCAGTTGCCGGTTCGTGTCACAGGGTGCAAACACGTTTGATAATATCACTCAGCAACCCAAAATAAAATGTCTCTTTTCTAGAATTCCTTATTCATATCTGTAGATTTCTAATATACCTATTACATGTCTTGTTCACATGGTTACCTTTGCTTTCTCAAATTTCATCTCCATCAAGTTATGTGAATTTCCAAGACATTATCTGATTCAGGGCTTGCACATGCCTTTCACCATTTTTGACAGATACTTTTTTCACTTGGAGTTTAATCCAATATCTAGTTGCCCTTAATGGCCCCAATGGGGTACATGCAGCATCTTTCTTTGCGATGGTCATGATGACGACATACCACCTGCTATGAAGATACATTCTCATCACAGATCGTGTTTTCTTTGCAGCAAATATAAAGCGCCTTGAACGAGTTTGAGTGCTCCGAGGGCACTTTATTAAGTGTATTATTGTTATTATTATTATCATAAAGACGATGAGTTACAATGAACTCTCTTAAGACTGAGATGTGAATGTGAAGTCACTCATCGGTGTGTTTTTTGCCAGGCATCCGTAATAAATCTACCAAGCAACGTGCATAGCCCTTATTGCTTATTGAACCTCAATAATCATCAGTGAGCTGGCTCAGCTCGTTTTGAGTATGCAACGAAGTGGATTAATTATTGAAGCATATCATTACAAATGTCGTGTAGGCTAGCTAATGGCTTATATTCCAGTTTTACTGTAATGGTTGGCTTAGTTGGATGGTTGGTGCCGTCACTGTGGGTTGCAGTTGTTCGACGCTTATTGCACTGCTGGCATCACTATATCCTGTTTGCAGCATCTCTAAGAAATCTGGTGCTCTGCAGTCGACACAGCATGGTGATGATGACCTTCAGGACGGAACTGTAGCTGACGTGGAAGACTGCAGCATCCAGCTACATCAGCAGCCAAAGAGCTGGTCCGCACGTGTGGAGCTGACTGAGTGGTGGACGGCTCACAAGTCCAAGCTGCCTGTAGCAGCCGGAGGCACAGCACGAGGGTCTGAGACGGTGGCTGGTGCAAGCCTCCTGAAGCAAGTGCCTTTGGCCACACCGGGGGATGAACTGCTGGTGTGTTGTTCGACTGAGGATGGAAGTGTAAAGATGTGGCTGCCTCTGGTTGGTCATCAAGTGGATACCTACGACGGTCATTCTGATCGCGTGGTGGCTCTGGCCTGCTGTCCTGCATCCCACCAGCCAGCAGGAAGAGACATGGTGTGCTGCAGCAGCTCGTCCGATGGCAGCGTGAAGTTCTGGGGCCGCCGCCTGGGCCCGGCTAAGGCGGCAACGAATGATAAAGGAACCGACGAGTGTGTTGATGTCAGGAGTCCTCTGCAGTGCCGTCACCAGGGCGAGCTCATCTTCTGCATCGTTCAGAGTTCCCCTGCCTTCATTATCACAGCTAGCCGCGAAGATGCAGCAATGTGCCTGTGGCTGTACGAAGGTGGCATCATGAAATATGCTTCTAAGGTGACCCTCCAGTCGTCTCCGACGTGTGCTTGCTTTATTGGCAGCAATGCTTTCGTCACCAGCTGCATCGACGGCGAGACCAGTAGCCTCATCGTGTGGCGAATCACTCTTGACCCGGGGAGCAGCAAATATCTTTTGGTCTCGCAGTCCACACGTGTGCTGAAGTCGCCGGTCAGTGCTCTGGCCTGCGACATTGAAGGTCGGCTTTGCGTGGGCCAGTGGTCTGGTCGGCTGTCGTATTTCGACATTGGTGACGGCGCGATTTTCCCGGTCAGTGAGTCCGCTGCCGATGAGGACGACTTGCCAAGGTTCAAGGTGCAAGGCTTGCGGGGTGGACGATGGCCTGTGCGCCTAGTTCCTCTCAGCAAGCCGTCACCACTGCTGATACTCGGATCTGAGAACCTGCTGATGACTGCAACATGGCTGGACTGCAAGCAGCAGCCGACGCTAGATCAGGTGAGCACTATATGGCATGAACTGCTTCCTATGTGTGTATGCATACACTTTGCTAGCAGCACTCACAGCAACACATGAAAAATGGCAATTGAGGTTAGTGCATACTTAAGGTATTTACTCTGTCTGCTACCTGTACTTGCCACCGTACACGATATACCATAGACCATAGACGAATACTGGAGACTTTATATGCCTACTGCCTCCAATCGGACCACGCCAGTCAGTGCCTGTTTTGGTCATAATGCCGATTAACCCATCTCGTAATCAACAAGTGACTTGCAATTGTACTTGCTATCCAGCAGTTTCACCAGTTGTATGTACCTAAGGTCTTTACCGCTTTGACCCTGTACTGCCAGCCCACCAGAATGATAGAATGTCTCGTTTGCAGACGATTTTGGTGAACAGCTGCTCCTAAATACTCAGGATAGCTTCTGCAAGCTAGAATGACCACTGGGCCAGCAAAGTTAACAAAGAGTAGCAGTGGCTGGCTCAATCCGATAGCTTGCTGCTGGGCCATGGATTATATCGGCCACCCGTGAGTCTCTCGAAGGGGAGGAGGGGCTAACTATAGCAACTGGGCTCATCACACCTGAGGAGGCCTACATGCCTTGCTGGTCATACATGTCTTGCCAAGGCATCTCGGTTGGTCCTCCATGTCTAATGATATGATGTCTCCGGCCGTTGTGGAGGGGTAGTGTTTTCTCTACTCGCTGTGAAGTTGTTACCCTTACCATCCTTGTAGAGGGTTGCTCCGTTTCCCACGGCACGGCAACAGTGCCTTGATGGTGCCTTCGAAGCAAAGCTTGATTTTTTTTATAAATCCCGTGTCTTCGATCGCTGACTGCAAAATTTAGGTAGCACCAAATTCAGTCAGTTATATAGCAAAGTGAATATAGCTACATTCCAATGTATAAAAAGCCATGCAAACATAAGCTTGATTCAACAGCCTCGTCCATGCAGCCTCGTATGTTGCAGCAGAAGAGCGTTAGTTGCTATCACCCCCTTACCAGCAGTGGCCAATGCAGAATTACCTGCAGCAGGACTCAAACTAGTGACTTGGCTAATGAAGTGTTTGCACCTTACCACTATGTTAGAATCCAGTGAAATCAGCAATCGCTTGTTGTCTTTGGATACACCTTGTGACTACTGTGTATTTTGGTCCCGAAAAGCAATAGCTTTCCAGTCATTGAGAGTTTCTGCCACTCGTTGATGACCGGTCGTTATGGTTTCCAGGTACAGTTGGATGCTGCTACTTATATAGATGCTTTCAGCAGACCGGTGTGGTTCACTGCAGCTGCTGAAGTTGATGATAATGTGTGGATTGGTGACTCAAATGGACAGCTCACGATCATGCTAGCCGACTGCAACACTATTTCCAATTCTCCTATGCTGCCGAAAGTATTCCAGAAGGTAGGTGATATTGTATGCTTAAGGGCATGTAGAGTATCCATGCTATTTTCTACGTATAGTATTTACCTCTGCTGACCAAGTTATGCATGTGATTATATTTCTCTGGTGTGATATTTTTAATTTATCTTGGATGCGAGATGTGAGGTAAAGCATTGCTAGGGGTAATTGTTTCATAGGTTTTTTTTTTTTACTATCGTCATAGTCGTGCAAGAAAACAGCAAGCACTCGGTGCTTATTTCAATACTAGTTCGGTGCTATGTTTTGTTTGTCAACAATTATCTATATTTAACTATTAGCTGACTTTCACGTAATTTTGCAATGCATTGCCAGTGCCAAAATGATCATATGTGTAGTGATTACACTGTCGATTTTCGTCGAATTTGAGCTCTGTTCTGGGTGCTGCTTTGTCTTCCGTTCCAAAGCCTTGTTTACATCATCACCTATGCTAGTGATTTGTTTGCAAAGGTTGGGGCACTCTATTCTCTCTGGTCGAACTAAATTTTAGGCAACCATTGTGTTTGCCAAATTAATGGATTCAATCTGTTGCCTTTTGCTTAGGATTCACGGGGCACCATATAAGTACCCGAGTGTAAGAGTAGAGCGACCATTGGTTTAGGATGATTAGTAGGCATTCGACAAATAGAACCATTAGACCGAAGTACAACGTACGAATGCACCCAATTAGCATGGTGCTTTTCACGATGTTGTTTTCATAAACCAGTTTATAAAATAGAAAATTGACGAGATAACACATCTTCGACTATCATTAGAATTCATTTAAAAATGGTGGGTGTAGTAATTAAACAGCACTTTGAAAACTGCATTGCCCTTTTTCTGGGGGTATTAAGACATGCGAAGTAGTATAAAAACTATGTTCATCTCCTAGACTCACGCTATCGCAGATCGGCATGCCTAAGACCATCTAGGTGACTGCCTTTACGAGGGGCTATGTGAAGGTTTTGCACAAAATGACTTAGCAACGTTGCAATTGCTATATGAGTCCGAGTTACTGAGACTCCGGTTAAGTGCAGCCTGAAGAAGATGGCTACGACCGGTATCATCGGTAACAAAAAGAGACCCTGCAGTCCATGTGCCACTACACCCTCAAGGACAAACTGATGAATGGTGAAGCTTTAGGTATAATTTCACTCACCTCTGCAAGGGTTCGAGCTTTCAGCATGCAGGCTGCTACTGAGATGCTATTTGTTAGCGATCTGATTAGGTGTCGACTAGATAAACAAGATATGTTAGCTCGGAGCGATAAAAAAGAAGCCACTTCTGTCCATCAAGCCCCAAGTGGCTTGTTTGCAGAGGACTAGGGCAAGAACACACTTGACTCACGAAGACTGGAGCAAAGCCGAATGGAGCAATGAGAGTAAACTTGCCATTTTTGGTACTTGCATATGTATGCATTCCGTGTGTCATTGCTCCAATGAAGGGTTCAGTTATAGTTGCCTTCAGAAGACTGTGACATCTGGCCGCGAAGGTGTCATAGTCTGTCGCTGCTTCTATAACTGATGCCTTGTATCGTGAAGCAGGAAGTTTAGTTAGAACTACTCCAGAACTGTATAGTCCCTAGTGCGATGGACCTTCTTGGAGATAATTGTTTTCACACTGGGTAGTGAACCTAAGCATCCTGCAAAGGTGTCAAGTCATTTCTCTTCTAGACTGATGAATTTAGTTTTGGGTGAATATGCCAAGTGAGTAGCCTAGGTAATCTTCAGACCTGAATCGCACTGTGTGTCTCTGGGTCGAAATAGATTGAAGGCTCAGAGTTCATATGGGTCGTATAACATGTAGAGATTCACTTTTCTCAAGATCACTTGACACTTGGAGACCGATAAGGGAATGCCTCAGACAGGTGGCAGCATGGTGGCTCATGGCAGCTGTGAAAGTTCATTTTAGCATTATCAATTAACATACTTGTTCTGAAGCTTTGCTGGCACGGTACCTAAGCCTTTTTTATATACCAGGCATGATTAGAGTAGAGTGCAGTAACTTTTTTTATACCCGAGTCGGAATCTTGTAGGTCTTTCGGCCTTTGTAGACCTCGCTAATACTTCTGCACCCGAGTGTATGCCATAGCATGAACTCACATCTGTAGTACTAGTTTGTTTCTTGCATTGGTATTTTTGAGTCTTTACACATAATAATGCATGTATTCCTAATGTCTATTATCTGTTAACAATTTTGAGGGTCTCTTCCAGATCCACGGTGCAAGCATCTCTGCCATAGCATGTATTGGCAAAAGAGTATTGACTGCTTCTTTTGACATGACAGTAAAAGTATGGACTTCGGATTTGAAGCAGGTTGGTGAATGTTCATTCTTGAAAAATTCTGCATTGTTCAAGTGTCTGTAAACTGATCCCACTGCATAAGTGATGATTAATTTGTTTGCCGTTATCAATGGCTGATGTAAATTTACATCTCATCTATAGATTGGAGAATTTCATGTCGGATCACCTATTACTGTTCTGCAAGTCATACCTGACACAAGTGGGGTGTTCGTCATTGGTGATCGAATGGGTTCACTTAATGTACTCAAATGGCTCGAGTGATGATTCTGCATTCTAGTACTATTTCTCCTTATTATGAATATTATGTATGCATTCAAATGATTTTGTTCAACTTTTTCTGCAACCTTTGTCAATTGCATCATTTCTCTTTTTTTCATATATGTCTCACTAGTCAATAAAATCCGAAAATCGCGACTTGGTGCACCAATTTCCTTGCTAGGCTTGGGTGTTGCTACATTCTGCTCTGATTGGATAAGCACAAACAAGGCACAGATTAATTCGGCATGAGCTGCAGTAGCTTTTTTGTTGATTGCATGCTATTTAGCTATTTGGACCTTGAAACAAGAGGGGTGCCGCTCTGCTTTCTCATCAATCCTCGATCTTATTTGGCGTTTCTGCTCTTTCTTGGGCTCACGTCGACAAGCTTGTCCAGCAAGTGACTTAAAAAGCATCGATACGTAGAAATTCTGCGTTCACCATGAAAGTCCTCGTGGCATGCATCTAGATTACTCAAGACTCTTACTGGTGACATTAACTTGAACCGTACGAATGATATTGACACGCATGCGCTCCTTAAGACTGTCAGCATATGCACATGAAAAGACTAAAGCAGAGGCTTGAAGAGCATTTAAAAACTAGCTCTTTAGCCAATAGCCTGTGGTTTACTATAAGTGTTTAACTAGCTAGGACTACTAAGCGAAGGCTTGAGAATGCTGACAAAAGATCAAGATTGGCTTTTGGTCACGTGATTACACCCGGCTTGCGATGGGTCACGTGATTATCCCTTAAACACAACATCTCTAGATGCAGAGAAAGTCACCCGACGGAAAGTATGCTTTCTGACAGGTTCAACTGCAAACTTGAGTGGTCAGTCAGTCCTGAGTGGTCGTCACAGGTACCCATCGTGGGAATATTGCAGGCTTATTGAAAAGATATTGCTCATGTAGCTGCACTGCGTTGCCTGGACAGACGATAGGAAGTGACACGGCTGAATGATATACCAAGGTCCTTGAGCGATTCTCGCCTCCCTTTAAGAGACCGATGGCACTGGAACGCTCAAATAAGCGCCTTTCATCCCTAGAATATCTCTCAAGCTTTTCTCGGTAGCCCCGGGAGACTGGCTCAGAAGCTGGAGGTGCCTGTGAGGCATCTGTTACCCCATTCACTGATAAAAATATCTTAGCCTTCCTATAAAAATGGTGGAGCATTCAGGAAACGGGTGCGAAAGCTGTGTGCCGAAAGCCTGGACTCACAAATACTCTCAGAGTCCACTTAAAAAAAAAGCAAGATTGAGCCTAATTGAAGAGCCCGAAGCTGCAGACCGGCAAGCAAGCTATTCACCCCATCTAAAAAGAATTGAGCCTAAAAACAAAAGAATCGACTTTCGAGAAAAATGGGAGGCTGGCGACAAGCAGTGCTGCACACCTACCAGCAGGGCTCGGTTGCCACTCGGAACAAACTAGTGTGCCCATTCTCGGGGAGCACGAAACAGTTTTCACAGGGATAGCTGCACTGCAGGACTTCCTCGGACCCACATCCTTTTGCCACTTACCTGCAGCTGTATCCCGAAAGCTTGCCTGGGCAGGCCACTTCACACCAACCAAAAGGGAATTACCTCTCTAGCCCTCCGAAAAGCATACGGCTATCATCAACAACAATCCCTAAAAAGCCCTTTTCGAAAAAATAATGGCCCTGGCGAAAAACCATCGCTGAACGTCCACTTTTTGACAGTCTTCACCGGATGTAAAGAGCAAGTTGACCGAACTCGCATCGAGAATGCTCGACTCTACGCCACAGAGCAGAGGGCAGCTAGCCTCACCTCCCCTGTGGAATGCCTACGTTACTAAATATAGTTTTACCGAATTTCTTTCGCTCGTAGTCCCACAACAGATCTCCGGGTGTTGCACATTTGAATTTAAATGGTCTTGTTGACCAAACATGATAATATACAACAAGTCTGCAATAGCACAAAGAGTCGTCGTACACTCCCTACTGGCGTGCCCGTCGTGCACAAGTCGTCGGATGAAACTCGTGGAAAACTTCTCTCGGTCACTGTGCGAATGGCTCGCTTTCAATGCCTGCCGTTGCATCAGCTCCTCGGCAGCTTCAGCTCGTGCTGATCGGGCAGCGGTTGAAAGAATGATGCAATCATGTCACTGCTGACTTCCTTAAGGCCTGCGGGCTTCCACAAGGGCTTGTTGTCTTTATCAATTAGTACTGTAAAATAATAATCATAATGATGCATTTGTATAGCTCCCCAGAGAGCTTAATCTCTTTCTAGGCACTTTACATGTCCTGGGAAGGAAGCACGCTCGAATGGTTAGTGGTAACAAGCACAACGTCAAAAAGTATAACACGGTTAGAGGTGGCATGCAGCAGGGTCAGCAAGCAAATGTGGTTAGTGGCAGCACGCATAAGCACAAAATAGCAATGAAAACGTGCAGGAGCAATGCAACAAGTACGGCAAGCCTACATCGTATGCCTGGTAAGTTGCCATAATAATAGGAAACGTCAGGACAGCTTTGCTTTTCACCTGCACGGACGCCTTCGTAGAAGTCGTGCCCTTTCATGCAGCCGTACGATAGCCGTAACTCCATGGCAAGACAGCTGGCTAGATCGAGCGCCGAGCCTCGTCTGAGCTGTTCCATTGTGACTTTCAACGACGTGGGTGACTAGAAAATGCAGGTCACATTCTCTTGACCCGAATACTAGTTCACGGTCCACATTATGGGCTAGTTGTACACAGTTTTCAGCATTGCTTGGCAGCCTGCGCAGAGACCACATAGCTAAAAGAGTTCGTGGCATAACTAGCTCGCGAGTGAGGCATTTATCTCGAAGAACCATACACGAACCTGACGAAGTGTCAGTGAAAGCAATTTCCTGAAAATACTACTAGAAATCTAGCAACAGCCCCTTGACTAACCATGCGCTTCAGAGTAGATGAGATTTTCTTGGACCACTCCGTTTGTGCCTGGTCAAGTCGATCAATGACCTCTTCAACCGATAATGCTGCAAAAATGGCGTTTATCTGAGGTAGATGTGGATCAAGAGAAAACGCTCCTCCAGAAAAACACTGCATAAAAGAAAACGTTTGTCAAGGTTTAGCAGAACATTTACCTTCGGACATGAACCAGCTATAAGAATGGTTAAGCAAAAATATGCATCAGCTAAAAATGGCAATGAGTTTGAAGGCACTTGGACACATTACCACACGATGCTGGCTACACTTTGAGTATTTTAGTGACAGCACTCAAGTGATCACCTTTAAATGTTCCAATATGGTAACGCGGTGAACGAAAACCCACATTTCAATGCAGAAATCGAGTAATACTACTACTAATAATAATACACTTGATAAAGCGCCCTCAGAGAACTCAATCTCTTTCTAGGCGCTTTACATTTGCTGCAAAGGGAAACGCGATTGAATGGTGAGTGATATCATGCTTGATAAACAACATGAATAACATGGTTAGGGGTGAAATGCACAAGGTCAGCATGCAAGTGTGGTTAGTGGCAGCATGCACACTGTCAGCACGCATAAGCACATGAAAGACGAATCACAGGGACTCACTAAATGCTGTTCTAAATAGGTGTTTTAAGTTCTTTTTAAATGTAGTCAAGTCATTGGGGATGTTCTGACGCAAGTCGGGAGTGAGTTCCAGGCTTTGGGAGCATACGAACTAAATGCACGAACTAAATGTACGGTCTCCAAAAGATTTGAGGTTTGTACGAGGTATTGGTAAACTGTTGGCTTCCGAAAAGCAGGTGGTACGATAATTGGCCTGGTGGGAGAGTAGATCTGAGAGATAGACTGGAGCCAACGAATGAAGTGACCTAAAAGTGAGCGACAAAACCTTTAAGATAGGTAGTGCATGCGTGTCAAATGCACTTACAGGCTGGGAAAGCACGACGGAAAACCAGTCGCCAATAAATAAATACATTACTTTCAAGACTTCAGTTATCCTGCCTTACTAGGTCATAACATAGGTACGTACACTAGCGGCCATAAGCTTTGTCACACTTGAACTCTTGAGACTGTGATCGATATATCTCAGCCGGTAGCAGTAGATGTATTATTAGTGTTCACCAATGAGAATACTAAACGACAATGATGCTAGAAAGATCTGTTATCAAAACAATTCTGTAGTGTTGTGACTTTAAATATGGCTGACGTCATTTGCATTCTATTTGCAGATGTTATTCTTCTAATAAAAGGTGCAACATATTCTTGCCGTGCTAGCACACTGGGGAAAATGGGCAGACGCTCTGTAACATTGGCCACAGTTGACATGAGCCCTCCAAGGTCCAGCTCCTTAACACCTGGCATAGATTACTTCGTCAGCTTCTTTAACCTCTTCGAAGCAGTGCTTCTGAAAGTAGCTACTCCCTTCTTTCACTGAAGACTTGGTGACCTTTGCTCTGCAGGTATGAGAATTCTGATACAATAACCACATGATATGTGCTCTATCCTGCTGCTGATATAGCATTTCCTCTAAATCTGTCCTAAAGAGTTACTCCTATGCTAGTACTGCCTAGACCTCCTCCTGACTTGCCTACGAGCATCACTTTTTTCTTCACTTGCGAAGAATATTGGCTGAAGTATGTGCCCCGAAAGCTATTTGGTTACTTCGACTTTTTAGTGCACTGTAGAAAAATCTTCCGTTTAAAATCTGTTCAGTCTTTACGACTGAGTGTGGAGTTACAGCACGTGGGTCACACGTATGCACGCAGACACACACACACACACACACACATCCTTATGACTCCGACGATAGGCGACGTTCCCCATCGCTGGGACAGGCATTCTCAATCCTCAGCATCTCTGTCCGCAGCCTTTTCCTAATCAGGTTGGTCTAGACACATCGTAGCACATGCCTTGGCCTTACAACATGCTCCCTAGCTCTGATGGAACAATCGTGCTCTCTGGCTCGGCAAAGCACGGGTCTTGTGTTACTTTCTGCTCACACCAAAACCTTGCAATATGTTTTGCTGCTCGAATCATGCTAGACATGTCGGTCCCTTTGGGCTCAACTTCGAGATAAACCGGTTTGCTACAAATATTACCAGCTGCATCGCACCTTAGGATCACTATCACTAGATAGGGCGACTCATGCCCACCGGTAGGTTTGTATCCGGCTGCCGATATTGACACAGAAGGACTGCTTACCATATTTAGGCTATGACCTGGTCGTCGGTACCAAAGCGTGATACAAATATGTGCAGCCACATATATTTTGTGTGCCATTTTCAGTTAAAAGCCTTTAAAACTGTAGACTTGCAAAGTGGTGCCAGACAGATGGAGCTTCCAGTATTCACGATGCCATTCAGCAACGGGACTGAGTGAATGCAGCAGAGCAAAGTCGCGTTCAGAGCGGGACCCGAGTCGGAAATGCCTCGAGTGGAAACCTCGTGCAGGTAATAGCCACCGACGACACAGCCAACGTTGACACGGCATGAGTAAGCGCACACAAGACTACAGACAGCAAACAGCACAATCGGGTGCGCCCACGACTGATGGCTACAGATGGGTATGCAGTTATGCACTGCAGTCTACTTGGATTCACAAGGTAGGGAAGAGGGCAGATCAGGCAGCAAAGGGATACAATCAACAGTCAGGGCAAGTCACAAAGACCCACATTTTAATGGCTGAAAATGCCGTTTTCAAGGAATCTTGAAGATCACCTGGGCTTGCATAACTTAAATGCATGCAAAATAAGACATCCCTACGTAATTGAGAAAGTTAATAACGAACGTTATTATAAGTCATGGGATCGCATCCACGGTCCTGGGCATTGACTGTGCGATGCATGCCAGGCATCTCACACCCCCACAACTGATAACCAATCAAAGTCATAAATGAAAGAGTCTGATTAGGATCTGTGTTGCTGACAAGTATTTATCGAGTGACTAGCGAAACCTTCAAAAGGCAAAAGTAAAAACAGCCCAATTTACATAGCAGCAGCAGAGTCGTATGGGTTATCACTCATGCTTGCAACTGGCAATGCTTTATTGCCAGCTGCATGACTCGAACCCACGACCTAGGTAATGAAGGATGAACATCTTACCCTAAAAAAAGCAGTATTGAAAGAGCCGTCCGAAGCTGCCGTCGGTTATCAGTGGTAAAACGAGTGACGGTAACAGGTAACTAGCTTGCTACAGACCATGCTGGCAAGTGCCTAAACACTGACTGACAACATCGTTTTTACACGTTAATAACTTTAACCAGACAGCAGTTTAGAATAGTCAAGTGGGACACACACAAACACACACATATGGCGAGACGCTGAGCATGAGGAGATGCAACAGCTATGCTCAGCACAGCTTTGATAGCTTTGAAAATCATTACGATGAGTGGCATACAAGGAATGCCAGCAAAACACCGGCTGAGGCATGCCATGCTTGCTGACACCGTGAATGTTACTACTAACCATTTGATCATGCTGCCGTTACAGCATTCTATTACTTTAAAGTGCTTAGAAAGAGATTAGATGTTCTGAGTGTACTATACAAATGTATTATTAACATCATCATCATAATCATCACCATCATCATCTTCGTCATCATCATCATCATCATCAAGCAGCAGGAGCAGGAGCAGTAGCAGTAGCAGTAGCAGTAGCAGTAGTAGTAGCCATATAGTAGTATTAATACCATATGCCTTTGCCACAAGCAGCAAATCAAATACAGCACTTTAATTTCTCAAATGAGCACATCGTCAAAAACACCGGCTTCGGTCGTTCAGCTAGGTATGAAGAAGGTCAGAAGTGACCAGCTATTCAGATTGTTGGCTGTCAGTCCACATATCAACCGGCTGCGACCTCAGCATAGGTTTGGCCAGGATTAGGCCTGGGAGGAACCAGAATTCGACCATTTCAAGGGAAGATAATCCTAGGAAGGTGAAAGGGCATGCCGGCAGCTTGGTGTAGCAACAGGCCCCTTCAGGTTGGTCTAATGGGGGGGACCAGGACGCTATTCATCACTTCTATGCCACCTCACTTCCTTTAGTGTAGGGGACATGTGACTGGATCACTTAAAGAACAAACCTGGCTGCAACTGAGTTAACTGCTTGTTCAGCAATACTGCCAATGCGAGCTACGGTAGTCGAGCCAGACAAAACCAGAGAAAGATCTTTAGTTGGGAAAGATCTTTAGTTGGTCATAGTTGTAAGTAGCCTTCCCTCATCGAAGTCAATGATCAAGCCTGATTACCGGTCGCAGAGGTGGTCTTCTAAAATGCAACTTTTAAACGTTGGGCTGTAGTCAGAGGAGGGGCAACCAGATTATGAACACTCGGCATTAGTCTCACTAATTGCATTTCCAGCTAAGAGCATAAAGCCACACATTTCAGCCGTGCTTTTAGGATTTCCTAAGAGGATATGAGGATGAGTTCGGTTCAATTGTACTTTAGTTGAAGAAAGTTAGCCAACACTCAAAACCTAAAGTCTGCAAGGTAGTGGTTCAGCTTATCAATCGAAGCAGCAGATTCTGAAGGCCTGTCTTATAAACACGGCTGAGAGCTGATGCCGGGGGTCTTCTGCAACTTCTTAGAGGTGATGCACAGACGAAGAATGGCACAGACCAGATTGGCAGAGTCCTTGACCTATCGTGCATTAAGCTCTTCAGTAGTTAAAGCTCGAGCTCCTAGCTATGAAAAGCCCATTAGCACCAAAACTATCTAGATACAGGCAAGGTGGCAAACAACAAGTCAAACGATAGTAATAAAAAATAAAAATGATATATTTGTATAGCACCAACAGAGAACTGAATCTCTTTCCAGGCACTTTACAGATGCTGTTTAGAAAGCATTACAAAATTATTGGTGGTAACATCCGCAAGCAGCAGGCAAAGTGTGGGCTCCTGCAAGATACTTATTCGACGACACGATTAACACAACTAAAACAAACAAATTCGTGCAAACTATGAACAATCGAGTTCTTTAGATCCTCCCCCCCCCCAATTGTCGACTGTCAAGTTTTCAAGCACAACCCTCTGCTTCGATGAATGGCAGCTCTGTGAATACTGTTGTTACGTTGTCGACCTCCCACAAACACCTGAAGTGGCAATTAGAGTCATTTCCCCTACCGTTCAAAGCAGAGTTTTCTCTCTCGCTCTCTTAAAAATCACATGCGATGCAAAAGAGAAGTGATCGAGACACACCCGGTGGCAAAGTATGACAATGAGACAACAACAGGTGCGATTAGGGGCGACTTAATAGACTCGGAGAATGGGAGCCGTGGTCACAGCCGGCTCATCGTACCTCATTGTGATATCGCTGGAGGGTAGCTTGCAAATCCTTCTCGCTCTGCACGTCGGAGGAGAGCAGCTCGTTCATTAGCTGACTAAGCTATAACGAGCATGATCGAGGGCATGGGCTAGAAATCGCAAAGAAGCATCTCAGCAGACCTTCACGATCACACTCATGCAACTGCTCTAAAAAATGTCACAATCATTAAATACTGCTTGGTACCTTTCCATTATCACTACGCACGAAGTGGGTTGCTACGCCGGCATGGTAGACGTCCTCCCCGGTGAGCCTCTGGCCAGTGAGTGCGAGGTACAGCCCGAGCTTTCCGCTTAGTCGCGGGAGGAAGAAACTGCCACCGACGTCGGGAAACAGACCTGTTAGTGATACGCGTGCAACTTTTTACAAATGAATAACAATGGTAAAAAAACGGTTTGCAGAGCACTCCAAGAGAACTGTGTCTCTTTATAGACACTTTTAAGCATGCTGGGAAAGAAGCAGACGACGAGCTATTCGAGCAGCCACTGGGCAGCGCAAAGCACCTCACGGAGCTACAGCAGCTCACACTGCAGCCACATCCGAACCGTGCACTGGCGAAAGCTGGCAGGACAGCGGCAACACACGGCACACTGCACGCCCAGGGCAGCAGCAGAAGAGCGCAGACAGACGGGACCAACATGGGCCCTGGGCCGACATGCTTCTAGACCGGAAGAGACGTCGTCTCTCATCTGCTGATATCATACTGCACAGGCGACCGCGTGTGGGGGGCCACTGAGCACAGCTGCACGGCACTGTGCGGGCATGTAGAGGTGACCACTCACTACTTCTTGCTCAGCAAGTCTGACTGCAGAGTCGGACACGAGAACGAAGCATCGCGACTCACCAATTCCTGTCTCTGGCATTGCAAAAGTAGACCTTTCCGTCGCTATCCTGTACTTGCCATGCACGGAGAGGCCAACGCCCTGCAAATCAGCCATGATCACGACTCCTTCCACTGATCGAGCTTAGCTGGCAAATCGTCCTACTTAAGCATGCAGAGCAAGTAATGCCGTCTAGGTCAAGGAAGCATTTGACCTGCAAAAATAGCTGCAGCCAGCAAGAGATGAGACAGTGCAAACAACATAGTAGATACAGCTACATATGGGGGAAGCAGGTCGCACGAAAGCGCAGAGTGCACACCATGTCTACAGCGCCACCTGACTCCAGCCAAAGGTTTGAGCTAAACCTGAAAGCAGTGGCCTCAACTTTGCAGCTACCCTACTCCATTACAGAGAGCCTTCTCAAACGTTTAAGGCTGAATGATACTACAAACATAGCAGTAACGTTGCCACTCGGGATAGGACATGCTTTTGCACAGCGACAGGGAGTCAAAAAAGGTGACAAGAAGTCAGCAAAGAAAAATCGAGCAAAATCAAAGACTAGCTACGTTCTGAAAGGCAGCTTCCGTTTATTCGAGGGCGTTGGGTAGAGGCAAGTGGACGGACCGTGAATACGCATAGGAAGCAACACGCTTTCTGACCTATGTGAGTGCAGTCGGTTTGTAAACCGGCAAATGAGGACGCGGTTACTTACACCTCCCATGGTAATGCCGTCGATAACAGCTATATATGGAATAGGTAGCGTGCCTGTAATCAAAAAGAGGTTATGTAGACACAGGCAGCCAAATCAACACGCTCTGAAAGGTGGTCAAACAGCCAGATGATAGGCTGAATTACACACAACTGTACCATACCTATTTCAAAGTTGAGCATATACTCGTCACGGAAAAAGGCTATTGCTTCGAGTGCACTCCTTCCTTTTTGACCTTCTTCTGTCACAGCTAAAGCATAAAAGCAAATCCGTAGGATGCAAGTTGGCGGTACGGTACAAACGAGCGATATGATAGAAGCAAGCAGTACCATATAAGCAAACCATCAGATAAAAGTGGCATATCGATTAAGCTTACACAAACACCTAACTCTATGAAACTGCACGTCCATGCACAGACTGGTGTACTTAAGGATAGCTTCCTGATGCATTACGAATCGGCATGACTAGTAAACGGTAAGTAGTACCATAGATGGCTTTAATTGTTCGTTGTCGTGAGATAACCAGGATCAACAGTAAAACACACCAACAGAATACACATTGCTAAAGGGTACTGTAACCTAAAGAATAACAAATAGTAGATTCGCATAGCACTCAAACAAGCCTGGAGAACTTGCTGGCACGGCTGACACTTCAAAGACCTATTAAACCGACATAATATGATGACATATAACTTTTTGTTTCCTGATGATGAAACCTGCTTTCTGAGACAGATCCTGGCACTATATGGATCGAGGCTCTACCCTTTTATCGCAGCATATACTTTGCACATACACGAGTGCACCACATGTATCTCGTTTGACCAACGAGCAGATGACAGCAGCTGGATGCATGTGCTGAATCCCGTTGTAGCAGCTGCTATGCAACGGCTGCAAGCTCGACTCGACTCGAGCTGCAATGAACAAACGACAATGCAAGGTCCAAGCTCGAAGATTTACTGCAATGTAAATGTTGAATTTTAGCTTACGTAAATCCGGCCGAACCGTTGGCCAGGCTACGTAAAGCTACCTGACCCAAGGTGGATTGCAGCACTAGGAAGACACGTCGAGCACTCCACGTGAGCTAGATCCACTAATCTGAGAGCAGACAGCAGTGGCCCAAACTCTAACTCGCCCACTTGGTCAGCCAATGCAGGGGAACGAGCTAAATTGCCAAGACTCGAGAAGCACAGTCAGACTGTTGGCTGAGGACTGCATTCGGCTAGCAGCAACAGACGCGTGTGGGTGCCACCCCCAGGGTGCTGCGTACACGCAACGATGCACATTGCACTCTGCGCAGGCCTCTCGTCGAGAAGGGCAGTGGGGGGCTGCAGCAAGCATCGGCTGGCGTGTGGTGCCAATGATGCAAGCGGCCACAGCAGCCTATACCCAGCCGGAGCCGATTTTTAAGATGTGAGCAGATGCTCAAGCTGCATACCCCTCTGCAGTCTGACATGCGCCCACTAAGCATGTTGGAGGTGGCTTCTTCTGTGTCTATTGTCACGACGAGGCAGACAGCAACAGTAGAGGTCAGCTGATTCAAAAGCCTCATGTATGCTGCATGGCAGCAGAAGAGGGGGCAAAAGAACGTGAGAGACAAGGGGAAGAGAGAGAGAGAGAGACAGAGACAGACAGACAGACAGACAGACAGACAGACAGAGACAGAGACAGAGACAGAGAGAGAGAGAGAGAGAGAAGAAATGAGGTGCACAAAGAGAGAGTGAGAAAAACCAAAAGGCATGTGAGGGTGCAAAGAAGAGAGACACAGAGAGCAAGGTAGAATGACAGAAAAAAAAGAGAAAGATCGAGAGGGTGTGAAAATAAGTCAGAGATTGAGACAAAGCAGGAGAGATGGAGAAAGAGGAGTGAGAAAGATGCAGATAGCAAAAAGACTGGAGGGAAAGAGAGAAAAGAGATAAACAAAAAGAAAGAGCCGGGCTGGGAGAGACAGCTACAGGTAGACAGAGACGAAGAGGCTGAGCGAGTTGCCAAAGAGAATCAGTCACGGAGATATCAAAACCTTGCTGAAATTAAATGACAATGGTAAACGAAATGTGTCTTCAGTCCCAAGTAACTGCATGCTATTTGCAGTAATCCTCGGCTTTGTTAGAAACCTTGGTGCTGTTTTAGTATTCACATACTGCACGTGTGTCCTGCAGGATGACAGCAAGAGGTGGCAACAGCACAGTATGAAGAGAGTCAGCAAGGAATGCAGCGATTAAGAAACTTGAGTAAATTAACCCCCCAAAGAGAATATTGACAGCAGGATATGACATGGCGTGCTGATAGCCGTGGGTGGATTTGCCATCCATCTGCCTATGTGCAGGCCAAAGCACGGTAGAAGCTTCAAGAAAGATGACACGATGTTCTTTTCAAAACCACTGCCGGACACTGCAAGCTTGATGAGGCAAGCACTGGAAGTGTACACACACTGCATGTTTCAATTCGGTACTCGTCGGTCCTTAAGGATAACAGCACGGAGCACTTCATACCTCTTATGTCGCCTCCAGCGCAGAATGCCTTTTCTCCGGCACCTCGCACGATGACCATCGACGTCTTGCCGTCGATCTTCCATGCCTTCAAAAAGTACGATTCAGCTCAGTGCGATTGCCTCAGTGCTTCTCGAGCTGTCCAATCAGTGCATTGTGAGAAAACGTCGGCACAAGTTATCGCCCAGCGCAGCAAAGCTGCAAGCAGTGGTTACCTTGAGCTTCGGATACATCTTGTGAATCATAGACAGGTTGAGAGCATTTAAGGCCCTTGGCCTGTTGAGCACAATGACTTTTTTTGCACCATGGTCGTGGAACAGCACGTCGTCTTTGTCATCCTGCATTGGCGCTGTAGTAGCCAGCTGACGAGAAAGTCGTGATTCTGGCGAATGAGAGATGACACAACAGCATTGGCATGGGCACTCTGCATGCTGCTCAGCAAGCAATTATTGGAGTTTATATAACATGAACTAGACCGCATAAAGACGGGATTGCATGCATCTATCCCTTTGCAGCAAATGTAAAGCGCCTAGAAAGAGATTAAGTTCTCTGAGGGTGCTTTATCAAGTGTATTATTATTATTATTATCTATGTGATCAGTCTGCCTGCACAGGCAATATCTTAAGCAAGTATCATACTTAAGTATAAGTGTAAGACCCCCCCCCAGTAAGTCCACTAGATAAGTGACCCAATTCATAGCCTTAGGTGATCTCGGCTAGCTCGTCCTTTTTAAAAAACCTAAAATGTCTTATATAAACTGACCACTCATTTTTCAAAGACACATTATCAAGCATGGTTGGTAGCAGATCATATTCTCTGCTCAACTAAAGCCCTATGCAAGACTTCACCTCCCACATTGGAGGATCAAATAAATTCAGCATGGTAGTTTTGTAGATTGATTTTCTATATTTGACTACAGTCTTGCAGTTATACCTTCTTCAACACCAGTAGCATGCATACAGCTGATCAAACACCCACATGCATGCATGGACACACAAACACAGACACACACACACACACACACACACGCACACGCACACACACACGTGCCTGCACACACACACACACACACACACACACACACACACATGCCTGCACACACACACACACACACACACACACGGGATAACGGTGGCCTCACTTACCACTCTGCTGGTTCACCTTGCTACTGCACTGGCCTGGCAGCCACTGCTAAGGGCTGACCGTGCTTTCATATGAGTCGTCAGCCTTCGACCAAATAATCAGATACATCAATAGATAAACCAATCACTGGTTACATTGTCGTCATAAAACTACTAAAGCAGCCAGCAGGATGGGAGGCCAAATTAAAGAGGCAAAATACAGCAGGTACTCTGTGACTGGAGTGCGAAGGTAAGCCACCTGCATTATCATTAAAATTGCAAGGTAAGAAAACTACACTAACCTACCACCTGAGAGTACATTTTGAGTGTCGTGAGACAACAAGAATATTACGACTTATTTGCTTAACCACGAACAGAGCGTATTCGGAGATTAGTGCAACGGTAAACCAGCCAAAGACGAACGCTGCACACCAATGAAGTTACACAGACAGCCGCAATGCAGAACGCTCAATGATTACAGTCAGTGGGCCCCATAGGTCACAGGTCATCCACCAGGGACCCTGTGCAAACTTCATCCGACAGCCGAGGGTCAAGTGCCCAGCCACACATCACTACAAAGTCTGAAGAGGCTTCTCCCCCAGCCATACGACATCTCTGCCATGCTTAATCAGAAATTGACCGTCGCTTAACTCCAGCAGCTTAAACAAGCCCGGTCGCTTACAAGCAGTCTCGACGTCCCTTCAACCAACTGACCACTGCTGCCCAGGCTAACTCCAGCATTATGCCACACCCTCCAAGTTGGATTAGCAGACCAGCCAATTCCGAGGTGACGTTCGAGCGATGGAGCGCCGTCCTCACACGACGTCTGCTAAAGAATTCTGCCCCCTCGCCGACCTCCCCCCCCCCCAACTGCTGGAACCTCGCGTAAAGCCCTGCACTTTTCCCGCATTATTAACTAAATTTAAAAGTATGGCGAAGCATAAGAAGTACTTTCAACCTGGCCTGGTTGAAGTGTTGGATATGCATGTTGTATTCGAGGAGCGAGCTAGCGACGGCTGTAGATTTAAGCTCGCCAGTGGCTGGGTAGATCGGCCGGCTGCTAGCCCGGGTTCGGAAGGATTCGGAAGAACTTTGAAATGGTATGAGAGGCTTGAAATATTTCATGAGCCAAACTGGATTCGGATCCTTTCATGTAGGTATTTACGCCGGCACTTCGCGGGACTCCGATCAGCGCCTACCACATCCTCCACAAGCAGTGCTCTCGCCAGCAGCCGCGGCGCAGGAAAGCCAGTGCGAGTCCGACGCGTTATTTTACCACGTGGCGATGCTCTTAGGTGACATAAGCATACACTAAGGCGACCGGCAGCGGGTGACCGCGCAAAGAGGGACATAGCCTCCGCACGCAACCCTGACCGCGGTACAACGAACGACCTTGACCAGTTGGGCAATGACCTGGTCCATACTGTTACAGCGAGCCCTGCATATTTCCCCCACCTGGATCAGAGATCGGCTATTTTTGCTCGCTCGCACCGAAAACGCTCGCGCGCGTACACGCCGGTACGTAAACTTGTTCAGTTATGCGCACACACGCACATACATCTACGCATGTGCCTGCTGTTGTATAACAGTGTCTAAAGTTTAGTGTATAAAAGTGTCTCCGGCGGCGGCTGTTCTAGTGGGAGTCTCACGGACTCAGCCGGCGCACGTGCGCGGTAAACGAGACTCCTTTATTACTCTCAACAAGCACATATATGAGAGCGCGATCAATCGCAGCAGACGAAAAGAAATATAGCATGCATTAGTGACCTGACACTGCGCTGCGTCAACGGCTTAACTATTGGCCACGGGTGAGGCATGTACATGATTGTCAAGGCGCTCCGCTAATTACAACAGCAGAAGCCGCAGACGAACACTGCACAGCCCGCTCTCTTTCCATCTGTCACATAGAGCTCGCTGCGTCCACGCCGGAATCACCTTAGCACACTGGGCCATTGGCGGTGGTTTGCTTTACCGACGCGCCATAGCCGCTCCAAAAATAAAGCACTTATGGTGCAAGCACAGCGCACGTAACGGTAACGTAGTCCTTAGATACGCGCGATAAATAAAATAAAAATAAAATAAACACTCATAGCTGGCGCATCAAAGCACGGCAGTCGAGTCCGACTGGCTGCACCGATAAACGCTTGTGTGTCAACGGTAGTAGAACACGGTTGCAGTCAGAGGCGACCATACCTTAATATAGCAAGCCCACTTCGTTCGTTAACGCTGAGCAGTCTATTCGACAGACACAAGGTGGCCACATGTTACCGTATCAGCCTTACTGTGCAACTGACTGGATGGAAGTCAGAAGAACAACTGACACCGACAACTAACTATTACTACAAATGTCTAGGTGATACTTTTACAAACGAGGTGTAGCTGCCCCCATGTCCGGGGATGGAGCTGGGCCGCAAAGACAACGCTCGTGACAGTGCTAGTCCCAATCGACGTGCGACGAATACAGGTGAACCCTTAAGTCTTGGAATCGTGACTAGCGATTTGTAGGTGTAGCACAAATGCACATGCACGCAGGAGTGCCGACAATAGCGTAACGCGGCTGTGACGGAAAGGTCATATATCTTAACATATCAAGCCCGCATCCATCGCGAAGAGAAGTGTAATTGACAGCGACTGAGAGTTACAGGCTTTCAACCGCTGCCATGACGTGTAGCAACTCTCGTACAACTCATAAGTATAGTGCAATCAGCTCAAATACCAAGGCCAACGTAACCATACATTATGACATTTCCGGTTCCTATTCATTATGGTGTAGGAACTGCTGACAATTTCTTGCATTGTCAAAATCTGACCGGGTTAGCCACACCTGCACTCAAAGCTTAGTTATCTAGAATGACATGTAAGCTGTATAGTCTGTGTTCATTACCTCTCAGACGCATTTTGGCGGTCACACGCATGACCCTGTAAGCATTAAAGGCTGGTTAAGAAGTAAGTAGCTAACGTAAATGCAAAGTTTGCCCTCAGCCCCACCTGGAACCGGCGACTGCGTGCCGCCAGACAGTGCGCTCGGTCGTCGATGGCCTGGTAAAGCAGTGCTTCTATGGTATACAATTCATTCATTTGTATAGCGCCCTACGAAAACTTAATCTCCATTCATGCGCTTCACATATAGCTTGGGGCTCGAGCCTACGACCTCAGCCAGACCTTGGTCGGGGCGACCACCTAAACCGCTAGACCAAACAAGCTCGGCGCGGCATCTGCAAACTCGCATTCCGACGCCCGTCACAACGTCCCCTGAGATAACGACATTTAAAAAGAAACTTACAATGCCCTGTTTATTACAGCATTTGTCGGGTCTTTGTGATTTGTTCTTCGTGTACACGTACCTGATTATACTATGTCTGCTCCTTGCGGACGTTACCACTAATCATTTGGTAATGCTTTCTGCACAGCTCCTGTAAAGTGCCTAGAAGGAGATTCAGTTCTCCGACTGCACTATATAAATGTATTATTAAAACGGCCAAATTGCATCACTTCTTACGCACCGGCCCCCATCAAATAGCTTAACGACTTCAAGGTTCTGCCACTCACTTTAGGTCCCTTCATTTTCTGGCTCCAGAATACAATTGTACATACTTTCTACCCAGGCTTCGCATCCGACCGCGAGGTCTATCTAACTCTCGTCGACTGCCTCCAATCGACCTCAAATCCTCTGAAAACCACGTGTGAGGGATCAACGGTGTGCATGTCGCTCCTAACCATGTTATTCATTTTTTTTGTTTATCAATCATGATATTACTCACCATTCAATTTCATTTCCCTTTGCAGCAAAGGTTAAGCGCCAAGAGAGAAATTGAGGGCGCTTTAGCAAGTGCATTATTATTATTATTATTAACGTGAAATTTGAAATAAACGCTTCAAATTTTTATGACGATAAACTGAGCAACATGGTCTCATTTGTCATAATCTACATGCGTTTACAGCTTCAGTTGTCTTTTCTGAGTGTTTTTCAACAGTAGTATTGTACGCCGCCCCATCAATTTTACAGCTTTGCCAAAACCCGACCGATCAACGTGAAATTGGAAATATAGGTAGGGCTGTGGGGCTCACCAGTCCTCACATTATTTATTGCTCATATCGGCATAATGGGTCAGTATGTATAAGCTGTGCCTCGTCACAAAATGTCCTTGACCTCTGATCACTATAACAGCCAACAGTTGACATGTCAATTTTATATATATCTCTCTCTTTGTAGGAGTTAATAATATGAAGACAGGTGTCCTCCATCTTTTGAGAGCTTTTTCATATTTCTAGAGTGACTGGTATTGAGTCTGTTGATTGATGACACTGCCATGCTTGGCTGAGCATCAGTGCCAAAGCGTGACCTTGACTTTTACAGGTCATCAGAAAGTCAACATCACAGCTCTAGTTACACCAAACGATAGCTTATGTTACCCTTATTGTTTGTGCCAATTTGCATGCCACTTCTTCCATTAGTCTCTGAGAAATATCAATAAATGTGTTTTTAGGGGAAATAAATCCAATTGGATAGGGGCATAGCTCCCCACTATCGGACATTTGCATGCATGCTCATTGGAATTGGAGGTATATAATTTTATTAATGAATATGCTTAAATTTAATTACAGATTCATCAGTATTGGTAACGAATCTCCGTTGTAGCAGCGTAAAAGCATAACTCGGCTGCCAAGGCGCCTAATCGGATGGTAAGTCGAATCTATGGACTAAAAGTAAATAGTGTAAAAGTAAAAAGTATAAACAATTTACAATTCATTATTTTTCTTATATTAATACTGGTTTTCAATCAAACTTACTGGCCCACTCAAGAAAGGACTCGCACAGAGGCCTAACGCCACATGTGTGACTACGGGAATTGCGGGGAGGGGCATTGCCGGTAGTCAAAACGAGGTTTGAGTTCCGCTTCCTGTAGGTGGCTGTTGAGACCTGTTTGGACCTTAAAAAATGACAGGCAGAATGCCGGCGGTCGTGATTGACCCGGGTACGGGGTACGTACATATCGCTGAAGTTGGCTAATGTTGCTTAGAATTATGCCTCTAGTGCATTAGTTTTCCTGTTTTGCGGTTGACATGGGCTGCGTTGGTAAGCACTCTCTTGAGGCCGAGACACTTCCGCGTTTGCATGGCGATCAGGATCGCTGTCTGCTATTAATGCGATAGCTGTAATCCCCTTGAGGCGATTCCCGTGTAAGTTTAACCGAATCCTCAGAAGTCAAAATGTTTACTTGCCTAGATACATGCAGCTGGTTTAGCGGGCCAGCCATTGATCTAACCAATTAAATGTTACGGGGTCAGGTAGTGATACCTCAAATACCGATAGTAACTGTGCGCTCGCAGTTGTGCTAATGCGTTATTTCCTATGTCGCACTATTAGTGCGCTAATTTCTCTGAAAGTGCTGGTCTTAGTGAGTCCTGCCGTGACCGTTTTAGTACCATCGTTGTACTGTTCCTGGTCAGTTCAATTTGGCTCTGTCCTTAGCCAATCTGTGCAGTTTAGTCATTGTCGTTAAATCAATCCCTATTCCAAAGGAAAGTCCCAAATTCAGGGCAAATAAAACCAATGTGCTTTTTCTTGAATGTGCTGTTTACTACGTGACATACACAGGTATGCAATGTGAATTTCGTGGTTTTGCTAGGAATAGAAGCCGGCAAAGATGTTATGCTTGTCCACGTGAGCTTTGCACTGGGCATGCTCTGGGTGATACGGCTTTATGATGACCATGTCGAAGTCTGGTTCTTGGAAGGACGGCTCTTCGAGGAAAATGCTTAAAGATGCATTACGATTATCTTTATGGAAAATGACTGCACAGTCCCACACATAAATCGGCCAAATAGATTTCAGTAGCAACCCGTAGGCTTAAGGCTTGAAAAATCGCAGTGGTGAAAGAATGCCTAAACCTTCACTTGCTATCAATCTGCCTTTATTGGTGTAGTGCATGTGGACGGCAGGTATTCTGCATTATTGCCGATATCGGTCGTAGCCATCTTCTATAGGTTGTACCTCATCAAAGTTACACCAGTTTGCTTTGGTATTGATAGCAATTGCAACGTGGCTGAGTTCCTGTTTGGTGCAAAGCCGACATTTGACCCTTCGTAAAGGCAGTCAAGTAGATGGTCTTAAGCATAGCAATTGGCTATTATGCAACGCTAGGAAGTGAGAATAGCCAGTGCATAATTGTTTTTACACTACTGGGCATGTCCAAGTTTCACCAAAAAGCTGGTCGTTTTTCAAAGTGCTGTTAAAATGGGGAAATCCATTTTTAAGCGAACTTAACAGGTAGAAGACGTTTTTTTCACATTTTGTTTTTATCAAGTTGGTTTATGAAAATGTCATCGTTAAAAGCATCACGTTAATTGGGCGCAATCGTTCTTTGTGGTTCGGTATAATGTTTCATATCAAATGTCTATTACTTGTCATAAACAAATAGTCGCATATACTTTTGCGCTTGAGTGCCCCTGTGCTGTGCTGCCAAACTAAACGTGCTCCTGCCTTTTAAATGCAGCCTTGTGTTTTAAAGGCATTCTTGCACTCATGCTCAAACAAATCCTCTTGCCCCTCATTGCGCTAACCAGAATACAAAGCAAAGCCTCAGAGCATCGGAACTCAGCATGCAGGAAGTTAAACCAAGTGCATACTCTCGGGTGGCTAAAGGTCTCCTACTTACTGGCATGTTGCAAGAAAAGGCTAAAATAATACCCTGTAGCAGAGAAACCTCCACTTATAAAGATAATGACATATTTCTAGGGTTTCCAACATTTATGGCAGAAACTTGAACCATGTTTCTGAGGTCCACTATGTTCCAAAAGGATAATGCCTGTGTCCTCCCAGTACTTATACTTCTGGGTCAGCCGCATGTAGCTATGACATGCAGGTGAGAAACACCACAATCTGTTATGTGATGCTGGCATTGCTGCATCAACAAGGCCATAACAATTAAAGTAAGACGTAACAGTAGTTTTCTTTAATCTACTGTTAAACTTGGCAGTAAATTACCATATTTATACCAGTATAGGTTGCATCTTTTCCCAAACATAGTAATAATACACTTGATATAGTACCCTCATTGTGAATGGGTTGTACATGCTTGGGAGAGCATCAAAATAGAAATTCTTGGGAAGTCGTTCAAAATGACAGGAGTTTCAAACATGCTAGATGGAACTAAAAATGATGCAATCTACAAGGAAAGTGACGATTCAGACATTGATAATGTTGCAGAAGACTATGAAGATGTTAGCAGTGATATTGCTGACGAATTTCTTGCTGTGATAATTAAAGCAAACTTATGATAATGCAAAATGAGCAATATACGAGTAATACTATTTTTCAATGAAAACTTTTTCAAAAAATTGTGTCCTTAGGGTGCGACTTATTCTTGGGTGCAACTTTAAAAATACGGTAGTGATGGTTTTGGAGCTGCTGTGCCACGAAATATGTTGGAGCTGTGCATTAGATCTAAGGTATTATGGAACAAAAAGTCTACCTTCAAGTCCAGCAAGTTGGATTGCAAAGCACAAATACGTGGCAGAAAGACTAACCCTAAGCAAAGTACCAGGCCAGTAAAGAACATTTTCGACGAATACGGTATCGTACTGATGAAGTGGCTCAGCCATTTGCCTGTTCTAAATCCTCATGAATTATTTTCGGAATGATGCCGACAGGCTGCTCAAGTGGGATGTTCGACCTACATTTGTTGCCGACCTTGTCAGTAAATTTCAGGCTCTGGAATGCTACAGTGGGAGAAACACCATGGCATCTTGTGGCCTCTGTGAAAGTATTTTGAGTAAAATGGTGGAAAAGCGGTTGTTGCTATATTTCCATGCTGAGCACCATACAGTATTAGTCATGTGCATTGTATCTCAGATGTAAAGCCGTCTAAGCATGACAGTACCGAGTGTGTACTTGGTTCATATTGGCCACTTTGTGATGGTGCCGTTGTTGCATGCAGTCATAGACGGTCAAACATCTCTTCCTTGAATGTTAGCAGTTTTATTTTAGTTGCCTGGCTTACGCCTTCGAAGTGCTTTGCCAATGCATTACGTTTCTTGAATGTACTTACATTTTTTTAGTTACACGAAAATGGGATTTGCTGGTAACACCGAGCCTCAGTTCATTATACCATCAGCAATTGCTATAAAGGAGACAGCCGGTGTCGGTGATAAAACCGTTAGGCGGTTAGGAAAGGGTGTCGAAGATTTGGACTTCTTTATTGGGGATGAAGCATTGAATGCAACGGGATATGCCGTGAAGGTAATTTGTTCGGCTATTAGCAGCTGTATATTTGTAGCATTTAACATCCTTCTTGCGTGCTTCTGTTTAGACACTTTGGAATCTATGCATGCCGCGTATTATGCACAATCTGGTGATATACGCTGATATACTCGTCATGCAAACCTTCTTTCACTGGGGTTGTATTTTAAGCAGCTGTTTTTGTTTACTGATGAACTATTCAGTTGTCATGCACTGTATGTAGAGGCTGATATTGAGTTTTTGCATCAGATCTTAGCCGAATAGAATATATACCGCAGGCCTTAAATCCACGTGCACTTTAGGGTAGAAGTTTAGTTTTAATCCGCTAATAAATTAGCCAGCTAACATGTCGTGCACTACACTGATTGCCATTGTGTGCACCAAGATGTATAAGGAAAGCCAACACGTGACATTAAAGCTGATCTCCTTTCTGGCACACACAGATAGAAGCTTAACAAACTCCTTTGGTGACCATGCCTTTAATTTGTATGATCTCAAAGCCTGGAACTTACTTCCGACTTTGACATACCCTGACTTGACCTTTGAAAGGAAGCTAAAATGCATCTGTTCCTCACAGCATTTGCTGGGTGCTTGTGATGTGTCCTTAATAGACTTATGCATGTTGACATTGTGCATATTACAGCTAACCATGTTATGCATGTTGACACTATGCATGCCATCCCTAACCAAATGGTCATGCTTCCTTTACAGCATATGTAAGGTGCCGAGAAATAGACGTTTTCTTTGAAGGTGCTATATAAATGTATTATTATTATTGTAGCAACTCTACTTGTGCTTCTCTAAGTGTGGATAACTTGATACATTTGCCCCTATCAAATCATGGAGTTGCACAGCTGCTTGTGCTTTGAAGATCATGTTTCATTGTTATAGTTCTGCCTCTGTGTTTGATAGCAGCAGTGCTTTCACTATTGCTGGTTGCAATGCATCTATGCTAGTGCCCATGCCTCTGCCCATATCGAAATTGAGCATTGAGAAGTGGTAGGCAAACCATCCTGCTTGCCTGGAGGGTTCCACAAGTTGGAGGATCCTACAAGGAAGTTATTAAGTTGCAGTATGCAGCTCAGAAGCTAGGACTGTTACAGTGGTCAGTGAGCTATGACTTGTGTTTGCCCATTGTAATGGAACGGTGGTCATTACGTTTGCCTCATGCATAGACACAGCTCAGGCAAGATTTCCAACAATAGACTCCGTTCTACTAATAGGCTTTATTCAGATGGCCATCATGGTTGCAGACCACTAGCCAGACTAGCTCCAAAATTGCTGTCTGAATTCGTTTTAACTTAAAAATGGTTGTATGCTTGCCTGCTAAGAAGCTTACTGTAAGCGAAACAGGCACTGTGTCATACTGATAAGTATGCAGGCGATCTCTTACAAACTGCTCACATCCATGCCACATAACAGTCCAGTCTAAGACGAAAAGAATTACTAACAAGTGGAAGCTCATCCGTCTGATGTACTTGTACCCAATTCATGCCATTAATACCTCCTACTCGTTGGATCTAATCTTAATGAAGCGCAATCTAACATTGGTCAGAAATGGGCTGTGGTTGCTGCTGAAAACGGTTACTTGTAGCTTAATTATGAATTATTTTGCCACTTGAATAGGAATGCAGTTGCAAGCAATTGGCCTAGTTCTAGTCTAGATTATTGTCATTCCCTTTATTCAGGACTCCCTTCTGTGCAAGTAATCATCTGCAACAGATGCAAAAATTAGCAGCTCATCTGGTCTGTCGCCTATAGCATAGCTGCCACATTGTAATACTTCTGTCTGAGCCTCACTGGCTACCAATAAACATGGAATCAATTTCCAGATTTTCATTCTGGCTCACAAGTAACTCCATTCCCTTGCACCACCACTATCTATCTTACCTCCTTGCTTCTCCAGAGTGCTATCGAACCACTGCTCCTTAACATCCGGTTATCTAGTCATCTCTCACACAAAATTAAAACCTTTTGGTGGTACGCAGACCTTCAGCTTGTATACACCAAAAGTTTAGTTTTAGGATTTGAATCCTAGATGTAGAGCTTTTTCAGTCTTGTGTCACCTACATAAAGACTAACAAATTTTTGTTCCTGAGTAGTAAGTGTTATGGCCTAATTAGTTATGCCTAAGGAATATGTAAAATGGTCTTTATCTCTTAAAAACTTTGTATTTATGACCAGGACAGTGATTCACTTCAAATTGCATTTCACATTTAGTCAGAAAGAACAGCAAATGAATCAAAATTAACTTGGATTGACTCTGAATTCATAAAAATGACCAAAAGGCTCCAGAAATGAATAGATGTTCTTGATTTGCGGCTGTGCTGCAAATCGCTTTCTCGTAGAAGCTCCTAAACATAATCTCCCATCATGTTTTTCATTATACTGTCTATGGTAACAGCAGACTTCAAAGTCCTGTATATCCTATTGAAAGCGATTGCCTTGCTCCTCTTAGTAAACTCCCTTTTTCTCCCCTAATTTGCCAAGTTGAGCATCAATGACATGGACTTAGCAGGGCATTCTGCATCCCATTTGAGCATAGTTGCCGATGAGAGCCTGAACCAGCTGCGAATAGCTTTCTGCCTCGTGATTGCCCAGAAACCCGTGAACTCTACCAAGCTGCTTTCTCCATCTTGTTCAGCTTCTGGCGAATTGGTCTCACTCTGATCTTCTTTATCTGCAGTTCGACTAAGATTCCGGCTATGATCTTTGCCTCTGGCAGCTATGGAAATACAGCTTGAGGTGCTTGAAAACTGCTGACTCCTTGTATGGAGCCATGAGAAATCGCTTGATGAGGTCCAACTTGATTTGAAGTGATGGCATCAGCACCTTCCAAGGACTATCAGCCGCTCCCACTCGATGTTATTTTCCTTACAAAGAACTCGGTCTCCTGTGGCCAGTCCCATTTGAGACAGTGGGCCGTAATGTCCCAGCTGTCTCCAAGGCAAAGGCAGCAAGGAAACTTTGTGAGACCACCTTAGTGGTCCATCAAGAGTGACACCATTTGGAAATCTCCAATTACCTCCCAGCCATAGTTGCCTTACTTCAAAGCATTAGCAATGCCTCGTGCATCTTATCTCTTTCACGGGTAACTTGTCTTGATGCATTATCCGAACCAGATTTAAAATAATAAAAATAATAATAATGCACTTGATAAAGCGCCCTCAGAGAACTCAAATCTCTTTCTAGGCGCTTTACATTTGCTGCAAAGGGAAACGCGATCGAATGGTGAGCAGTATCATGCTTGATCAACAACATGAATAACATGGTTAGGGGTGACATGCACAGGGTCAGCATGCAAGTGTGGTTAATGGTCACATGCACAGTGTGAGCACGCATAAGCACATGAAGGACGAATCACAGAGACCCACTAAATGCTGTCCTAAATAGGTTTTTGTAAGTTCCTTTTAAATGGTCAAGTCAAGGAATGTTCTGACGCAAGTCGGGAGTGAGTTCCAGGCTTTGGGAGCATACGAACTAAATGCATGGTCTCGAAAGGATTTGAGGTTTGTACGAGGTATTGGTAAACTGTTGGATTCCAAAAAGCAGGTGGTACGATGCTTGGCCTGGTGGGGGAGTAGATCTGAGAGACAGGCTGGAGCCAAAGAATGAAGTGACCTAAAATTGAGTGACAAAACCTTGAAGTCGATCTGTTGCTTGACTGGGAGCCAGTGCAGGACGGCGAGAAGTGGTATGATGGGGCAACTTCGACGCTCACGGCAGACAAGCCTAGCTGCGGAGTTTTGCACCAGCTGTAATCGCCTGATTGCACATGCCGGTAGGCCAGCAAGCAGTGAGTTGCAGAAGTAAAAAATGTATCTGCTGGGTGAAAGCAACCTCTTGATACCATGTCAATCAAATATGGCTACTTAAAAGACTCTTACTCTGCAATAGCAAAAAATAAACTGTTCGTTGAGACACCTGTAATGTTTTACTTCTATGGATACTAATCTATAGTGCTGTTTCTGCCTAAACCTCACTAATCGGGTGTCGGTACTACGTATGCTGTATGTGCAAACCTGACGTCCGAATCGTGAGTAACAGCATAACCCGAGAGGTTCAAAGTTTCATTTCTTCACCACCAAAGCTAGGTTTAATGGAGCCATAGCAATTTTCAATTGTTTTGGCATAAGGGATTAGGAAAACACTTTAAACCCGAATGCGAAAATGAATTGAAATCAGTCACCTTATGAATAGGATTGCAGAGGAGAGTGCCGCTAAGGTTCGATCGTGCACAATCACAAGAGAAAGTTTGGTCAATGTTATCGCCTTTATATGTTTAGTGGCATAATCAAACTTGGCACAGAGGCATGAAGACTCAGACAGTGGATTTGATCAGATGTGCTATCAAAATGGATGTAAAAATAATAGAATGAGAAGAGGACGATATCTAGTGCAACAAATTGAAGAGAGGAAGTAAAAAGCCTGTGATGAAGCTAGGATTGCCACCTGGTGTGTGGTAAAGAACTGTTGCAATTGGCAACCCACCACTGGCTGGGCAGAGAACCAAAGATTCGAAAGATTATTCATGGTAGCTGAGAAAGGACTGCAATTAAAAGGGGTGTCCGACATTGGCTGCTCCACTACCAGGTTTCAATTATTTTGGAGTATAAAAAAGGAGAAGCCTTCCTTTGTAGCATTGGTGATAGTCGAGCAGTTCATCTACTTAAGTCTCAGTAGCAACAACAATGGCAAGAACGTTGTAAGGTGATGTAATGTATCTCTGTCTGTAATTCCACAAAACCACTAAGAGTATGTTGGTGCTACTCAGGAGAGCATAGAGCATTCAAAGCCTTAGTGGCTTTCCATATGCATTCGATAGCTAACAGACTTCATCTCCCACAACAAGGAGAAAGTGAGAAGCATAGCTGAGTTAGGAGGTCAGTTGAAGGAGTGAGTAGCATGGAAGTAGCAGCTAAGGACCCCTGGAAATGATGTGCCATAGTCGGCAGCAGGAGAGTATATGTCTTTGCATAAGAATGGTGTGAGTTCCACAGTCTAGGACCTGCAGAGCAGAAGCTTCTATTGCTAACGGTCATTAAGTGGAGGAATGGAGCAGCTAATTTATCGTCCATAGAGGACATGAGAGCATGAGGAGACTGAAACTGGTGCCATTTTTAGCTAGGTAGGAAGGAGCAAAGCCGTGGCAGGCCTTGTGGATCAGCGCAAGAACTTTACTCTGTATCTGTTGATCGACCGAAAACCATCAACACTCCTTAAGCAGAGTAGACATATGGTTAAACCTAAGGGATTTGTCAACTAGCCTTGCAACCATGTTCAGCACCAGCTGCATGGCCTATGGCTTTTTTCGGTAGGCCAGCCGAATGGAATTTTAATAATCTAGCCGATACCGAACCAGGGAGCTAGTTAAATGTTATGTATGCCACTGTGGTAGACAGTCCTTAATCTTAAGTAAGGATCGGACATGACGGCTAGCTGTTGAGGCAGTCTTCTTAATGAAACTGTCGTTTTATCAGGCTGCTAACAGCTAATGGTTGATTTTACAAAGAACAGGCAAGCCAGAGGCACAAGTTCAAAGCGTTCACCATGGTTAGTGTCAGATTTTTCAATACTATGTTAGATAAATTGACAGTAATTCTAGCGATGAATAGGGTAATGATTAGTAGCAAATAGAATTTCAAATGGAAGAACATATCTTGTGTTTAGTAACAATATGTTAGTTTTGTACCGGCTGCCCACTCTGTTACCCTGGAAGAGACATGCCCTGGAAATGTACATGAATGAGCACAAGCCGACAACAAGCACATGTGCACGCTTGATCCTCGAAACGAAAAATTTAACGGAATGGGCCACATGGGACAAAGACACAATGGTAGACAATTCTAAAAAGTTGTAATAGCCCGTGAGTTCAAAGACTTGCTGTATTATATCTTGAATGCCAATCGAGTAGGCTCCTTAATTTACCTTGAGTAAGTAGTTCTACTCACCGAGTTATTTGATGTGTAGTAGATTCAAACGCATGTTGGGTTGAAATGCATTGTAGAATACCAGTACTAGCCGATCACCTAGTATACTCATTTGTGCTGCCATAATGCTGTTAGCAAAATACCTAGTAAGCTCATTCTTATGTTCGTGTGTTTGTGGGTATGAAGGAGTTATTTTACTTTTGAGTTGGAAACTGAAATTTTCTTGTGTAAATAATGCATTTATTTTATTGTAGTGGCCCATCCGACATGGTATCATAGATGACTGGGATCTAATGGAGCGCTTTTATGAACAAGCCATTTTCAAATATTTACATGCCGAGCCCGAGGATCATTTCTTTTTACTGGTAACCGGTTGGCATTTTGCTGCAGTTTGTTGCGCTGCTGTCGTTGCAGTATGCCAGTCTATAAGTGCTTGTTGTTAGTTATTCGGGCATTGTCACCTGTTTAATGTGCCGTTTTGTTGCATAATACATATGATATTTTTGAAGTCGATAGCATTGACTAGTCTCTCTCCACGGCTCCTTTTATTTCTCTCTCACCCTTGCTCCATCCTTTCCTGTTTCCTTATGTCTTTCACTCCATCTTCTATTCCTTCCCATGTCTTTTCCATTGTTACATATTGCCTGTATTTAGCTGTGCTACACTTTAAATGGGGTACGTTTTCTCATCTTGTTAGTCTCATTGATAGGACCCGTGATGAACGATAATTGTCTGTTTCAGACCGAACCACCTCTAAACACACCAGAAAACAGAGAATATGCTGCAGAAATCATGTTTGAATCTTTTAATGTGCCTGGGTTGTACATTGCTGTCCAGGTGAGTAGTTTCATGCCGAATGTCTTGAGCAGATAATTATGTTCTGTGTGGCTGGTTGTGGATTGGTGGTGCCTTATTGGCATTTCTGTCGTTCAGCACTCAGGTTCTTAGTTTGGCTGCTTATGAATGGTAGCTGTTTCTTTTATTGTTATTGATTTACTTTGGGTGCACTCTTCCGGTGTTTACATAAACAGACCTTGTCAACATCTCAAGCAGGCCTGTTCAGTGCCTCCGACTAGAAATTGTTGCTATGCTCTAGGCCAATTTATATTTCCTTGTGTGCAGACGAAATGCTCAACTTGATTGATGAGCACTTGCCAGAAATATCGCAGGATATTGTTCAGGGGACTGGTGACGGTTGCTTTGCAAGGGAGAGAGTATTGCTGCTGAGACATGGCTGCATTAGTAACCTAACAGAACCCAGAATTAGTGGATGTAAAATTGCCGTGTTTCTGAATGATGCCCCATTTCAATGGTCTGTTCAGTCGAGGTGGAGCTGAAGTATTTATGTTATTTTGTTGTTTTGGTATCAGCAAGTGCCATATGTAAAAAAAATATAATTATAATTATGTCACCTTAATAGAACTTAATCTATCCAGGAGCTTTACATACGTCACACAGCTTGAGCCACGACTTTGGTCGTTTAAGGTGAGCATCTTACCTTGGGGCCAAACTTTTAACTTGCTAAAAATGGTGGTACTTAACCGTTATGTTGATCTTCATAATTACCCCTCAAGCTCGCCCGAGCAGCATGTTACAGGTGCCTGTCATTAAGTGCAGACATTTACTGATACACATATTTGGCAGAACGGTTTATTGTTATAAAATTTGTACCAGCTCATGCTCTTAAACTTGTTGTTTTGGCCATAGTCTGAGGATTTTTCGTGCATGTTCTTTTTAGGCCGTCCTGGCCTTAGCAGCTTCGTGGACGTCAAAGCAAGTTGGTGACCGCACATTGACCGGCACGGTAATTGACTCGGGAGATGGTGTCACACACGTCATACCAGTTGTAAGTTAATCGGAATTATTATCTGCACTGAGCTGTCACTGTTGTGAATGCGATTGAAGTGATGTGCTTTGACGAGCTACCCTTAATTTCCTGTATTTAATTCTCTGCTTGCAATTATGTCTACACAGCTGCTGGCCTAGTGGACATGAGTGGTCCAACTGCATCTGGGTGATTCCCTTCTTTATTTATGCAGCAAGGCACTCGATTTTGCCTGAAGCCTTGCAAGTCGTACGTTGGTCATAGTTTGATGATTGTTTGAGTCAGTAAAATGCTAGCTTATCTACTTTCTGTTTTCTTATCTGACCTCAGCCTATCAACTGACATCCGACGAATATCAATTGCATAAACTCAGCTATTAGACACGAGTGAATAACCTGGAGATACAGGAGATGCTACACTAATAACCAGAAACAATCGCGGAAAGTGTGCATAAATTGTTAACTAAGTGCAAAGGAAGAGGGCGTTTGATGCATTGGAGAGCAGAGCTTGGGCTGGTACTCTGTCTGATACTAGGCTAGTGTGGGTGTGAAAGGCCGAAGCTATGGTTAGCTTTGCATCTCAGACCAAGAACCTGAGCTTGTATATGCTGTTTGGCTTGGCACTACTGCATCTCCTTAAGTAAAAGGTGCCTGCATCTGATATATGCAATAGATTTAAATCAGTAATGCAATAGATTTAAAGATCAATGTAGCAGGTGCGTTTAGAACCAACTGCAAAGGCACGCTGACATTTATTTTGGTAGCCATTGAAAACAGTCCTGGTGTAGCAGGTAGACCAGCATTTTGTCATAACTATGTGCCTATACATACTTGTATTGTATACTACGTGGCTTTATACTCGTTCGAATGAATTGTTTTAGGCTGAAGGGTATGTTATAGGCAGCTGTATTAAGCATATACCAATCGCTGGACGGGACATCACTTACTTTATTCAACAGCTACTCCGAGAGCGAGAGACTGGTATTCCACCTGAACAGTCTCTGGAAACCGCACGTGCCATTAAAGTAAGTAATCGGGTGAATTCATATTGTATCCTATGCTGAATTTGATGTTGCAATCTTGCTCCGAATGCGCTTCTGCCTATTTTTGATTGTCACGAGTGGTTCTAAAGCCACGTATGGTATTTAGGATCAGTGAACGTTCAAATTCGAGTGGCCTACGAACTTGTTAGATCTGCCATCGAGGTGGTAAAGGGGCTGGAGCCGGTAGCCAACAAGAAGGATCAAAGTGCTCTGGAAATTAGCTGCCGGTCTACATCTAGACAGAACCTGGGGGTCAGGGTAGACAATTATCGAAGGAGTCTGAGACAGCCGACCGATCAGAAGCAGCATTAACCAGGATCCTGCAATTCAGCTTGCAGCCTGCATTCAGCCTGCGATTTAGCTTGCAGCTGCTATCTTGATGAACTTGGGTAGTGTTTCTCTCTTGGGAGTAAGTGATAACAGTGGTAACAATAGTATATCTGTATAGCACCCACAGAGAACTTATCTCTTTCTAGTAAAGTATGACATGAGAGACAGCCTTGCTGGTGGCCTGGCACTTTCGAAGGAGGCAATTAGAACGAACATGTGCAATTGCATGACATTTTCCGCATGAACTCAAAACAACCCTTCAGATAATATGAAACTAAAAACCTCAGTTTTGCACAGCTGATTTTAGAAATGGCAGGTGAATTGCATTGCTTTGAAGTTATTCGTTGGACCTGCAGTTCATGTCAGTGTGGGTCATGTGAGTACGCTTTGGAAATATCTTGCTTTTCTCTTTCAGGAGAGGTTTTGCTACGTGTGCCCTGACATTGTCAAGGAGTTTTCAAAGTACGATTCAGAGCCTGCCAAGTGGCTGAAGGTGTATGAAGGCATGAATGCAATTACAAAGCAAAAGTTCTCTGTCGATGTCGGTTATGAACGGTTCCTTGCTCCCGAGATCTTCTTTCATCCTGAGGTACGTTTTTTTTGCTGCATATGGGTAACCTGCTAAATATTTATCTTGCTATTCGTAGTTGACATTATGATCTGATGGTGCTATGGTTTGGTCTTTACTGCAATGGTTTTTCAAACTCTCTTCTTGGGTTATGGGCCTATGTAAACATCGTGGTGACACCGAATCAATTCCATACTGCACTCCAGGTTCAGTTAGCTGTACATGGCTTCTTGCTTTAAAAAGTTTATATGTTATGGTTTAAGCTTACTGTTTCTGAAGATAATAACTGCCCTTATTGGAGTTCATCACAAATCTTGCGCTATGTGGTCCGGCTAGTCAATCATGAACAATATCGCTTGTTAACTGCTGTAGTCTTGAGTTGCTGAGCCAGTGGCTGTACGTGGCTTCTCTGTCGAGATCTCTTGAGGGCTCACTCAGCTGTGTGCTTGATCTGCTGCTTGTGGCGATGTGCATGGTTTTATAGATGACTGTCATCTATTTGCCGATATTATTGTAGCATGATAAAACTACTAGCTTGTTAAGTATGTTGCTAGGACCGACTTGTTCCTATGTCTTCCTGAGCTGAGCCTGCATTAGAACCCACTGCAGAATTTTTCAAATGCCCATGAATTGCCTATTTTGGGAAATGCATGAAACCAGCAACTTGAGTAGCTACTGTGTTGCTGTGTGTAGAATGTTTGCATATCTGAACATTTTTTTCTGGAATCATGAGCACTGCAACTATTCTTCAAATTCACGATTGGAGAGAGGCACTAGTCAGTTGATTGCCATGGTACTGAAACAGAGTAAGCAGTATGTAGCACGTCGAAGTTTGCTTCTGACAAAAGAGGGTTTATTTCTGCATGGCTTCAAGCCACGATGGAGGAGTTTAAGCTAGCTGAATGAACTTGATCTGTTGTTATGCTGAGCTGGCATGCTAGTATCTATGCATTTGATGACAGGAATGCTTTTTTTCAGTTCTCAAATCCTGATTTTTCAACTCCCATCTCCGAGACAGTTGATACGGTGATCCAGAATTGCCCCATTGACGTTAGGCGTGGTTTGTACAAGGTATATATCTACTGCTACATTTTGAATTGCAATTGCCATTTCGCGACCGGGTTTGTCTATATGTGGCCTATGCATATTTCAGCAAGGTTACACACAAATTAGTTGACTCAAAGCTGGTGTAGTGTGCATATTGTCTGCTTCATATTGTTTACTAACGTTACTGCACTTTTTCTTTTGATTGTCCATCACTATTGTGCCAATTAAAGCTTTAGCTTTTTGGTGTAGTTTGATTAAGCATTAATTGTTTTTGCACTGTAGAATATTGTTCTGTCTGGTGGCTCGACTATGTTCAAAGACTTCAGCAAGAAGCTCCAGCGTGATGTCAAGAAAATGGTGGATGTTCGCCTGAAAGCCAGCGAGGATCTAAGTGGTGGAAGGCTCAAGGTACCTTGGCTTTCTTATGTCAAAAGCAATATTGTTCTACTTCGTGTTAATCGTTCAGGTTCACTTAACAGAAAAAGTATTTGCATGATTGCAGCATCTGCCGTTACACGTGTCATTCACGGATTAAAAAATATTGCTTTAGGTGTGTGTGTGTGTGTGTGTGTGTGTGTGTGTGTGTGCGTGTGTGCGTATGTCTTTGTCTAAGACTCCAAAAGACAGCGTGTGTTACGCTGGAGAGTTTTCTATTGTGTACTCAAGGCCTAAGCAGCTTCAGTGTGCATAAGATGGCCAGCTGACTCAATCTTACACTGCGAAGAGAAAGTGTTATGCGTAGCTGAGTTATGAAGATAGCCGAGAAGGTGAGTAGCATGGAAGTAGCAGTGCAGGCCGGCTGGAAAGGGTATGCTAGAGTTTGCAGCAGGACAGAATGTGTCGTTGCATAAGAACTATAGAGGTAAATTTCACAGCCCAAGACCTGCAGATCCCATGCTTATGTTGCCAACGTTCTTAAAATGAAATAGTGGAATGGCTAATTTTTTGTTCAGAGAAGACCGTATGGAAACAGGAGGCTGAAACTGGTGCAGCAGTTTGAAGGGCAAGAAAAGAATCAAGCCTCTTTGGGTCTTGGGAGTGGAGTAAAGATTTTGCTGTGTATTCATTTACAGGGACCCTTCTAAGTCTCCTTTAGCAAAGGAGATGCATGGCCAAATTTGTTGGATTAATTAATCGACCTTGTAGCCATAGTCAACACCAGCTGAAGGGGCGTAATGGCCTTTTTTGGTTGCCTTGGCAATGTTGAATCACAGTTGCTCGTTCTAGACAGAACCAAGAGAAACTGAAAAGAACCGAACTGCTGCTCATAGGACACCCTAAGCGTGTGGCTGGACTAAAAGGCTTTGCCATCCTAATAGGTGACGCTATTGTACAGCCATCACCACTTGCTCGAAATTTAGGTGTCGTGTTCGACAGCTGCCTCAATTTCAAAAGCTTCATTCAGAAGACTGCCTCTACAGCTAGCCATCACATCCGATCCCTGTCCAAGATTAGGAGCTGTCTCCCACAGTGGCTTGTAAAAAATTTAACTAGCTCTCTAGTTCTGTCTCGGCTTGATTATTGTAATTCCCTTTGGTTAGGCTGCCAAAAAAAGCTATTATGCCACTACAGCGGACAATGAATATGGCTGCAAGGCTGGTCTTCAAGTCCCAGCGGTTTGAGCACGTGTCTCCTTTGCTGAAGGAGCTAGGATGGTTGCCAGTTGAGCAAAGGATACAGAGCAAAGTTCTTACGCTAACCCACAATGCCTGCCACGGCTTGGCTCCTTCGTACCTAGCTGAGCTGCTGCATCGGTTTCAGCCTGTTCGAGCCCTCAGGTCCTGTTTGGACAATAAATTAGCTGTCCCATTCCTCCGCTTAAAGACAGTTGGTGACAGAAGCTTTAGCTCTGCAGGTCCTAGACTGTGGAACTCGCTTCCACAATTCTTACGCAACGATAACTACTCTCCTACTGCCGACTATGGCACATCCTTTTCAGCGGTCCTGAGCTGCTACTTCCATGCTACTCACTACCTCAACTGCTCTCCTGACTCAGCTATGCTTCCCTCTTTCTCTTTGTTGCATGAGACGAAGTCTGTTGGCTACCGAATGCATACCGAAAGCCGCTTAGGGTGTGAGTGCTCAATACAAAACTCTCCTTCGTAACACCCACATGGTCTTTATGACTTTGTGGAGTTACTGACGGAGATACATTACATTACATTATAAGAGGCTAGTAATGATATTGGTAATAGTGAAACTTTTGTACACGATGCTAAGTGCTAAAATAACTCTCTTACTTGTGGTAATATCTTGAGCCAGCCACCTCATCTAGTAGTCTCTAATCCTTGGACTGTGACCAAACCTGATGACTAGTTACGTAAGCAGTATTATGAATGAATTGTAAACAAGCACAATCAATAGGCTAAGGCAATAAAATGTTGGCATATTTGAAACAAGTCTTTTCTCACTCAGCAAGATGGATGGAAATGTATAGCTGCTGAGGCTGTTCTGCTGCTATATAATTGAGGCAGTTTGATCAACTAACCTATACCTTGTTTGAATTACTAAATCTAGTAGTATACGATGGTCCTTTGCCTACTGCTATCTAAATCGATGCAAAGTTGAATAGAGATATTTAGGAATATGTCCGCTATATTAGAGTTACAGAAAGAGTGATATATAATTCATCGGTATAGCACCCTAAGAGAACTTACGGGGAAAGTCAAGAAAATACCAAACATTTGTCCGACAATCGAATATGTGTTCATGGTACCTTTCGAAAGACAAATATGTTAGATATGGGATCGGAAGTTCTGACGACTTCCGCATGAAAGGAAAAATTCGTTATGCAAACCACGCCCAACCCGGATGTAAACCGGAAGCAACAAATGTACAGATACAAGATTTACCGATCTCTGCACCATATGCGAGTTGTATCCCAACTTGTCGAACCTTGGTAGATCGTTTTAGATGCTTGAAACTTGTTGAGGTGCATACTTGTGACTTTTATACAGCTTCATTTCCAGGGTTAGTTGGTGCCTTGTTAATTAAATAACTCAACTAATATTTCACGTATCGGAGTGAAATTTGAAATGTGAGTTCAGCTCTGCTTTTTTACCCCAGTTTTTAATATTTTTGATTTTGGTTTGATGCAATTGGTTCTATATGTCCACGATTACGGAAAATAAAGCTCCGGGACGTTTGATGACGTATACAGCCAAATGTATCAAACCGAAATAAAAAAATATTATGTTGTCAAATATGTGGGCTGTCGTGGCATCTGTCGCAAGTGAGTTGCAAGCTTTTGGAGCAAACGAACTAAGGTCGTGGTCTCCCAAAGATTTGAGATTAGTTCGAGACACATTTAAACGACTTTAGTCAGAAGAGCTGGTGGTTTGATTGGTGGCCTGATGAGAAATGAGTTTGGATAGGTAGGCATGAGCCAGAAAAAAATTAAAAAAAAATATAATTCATTCATATAGCGCCCCAAGAGAACTTAATCTCTATTCAGGTGCTTCACATGTGCCTCGGGGCTCGAGCCCACGACCTCAGTCAGACCTTGGTCGGGGTGAGCACCTTAACCGCTAGACCAAACCAGCTCGGCAACATGTAAGGGCGTAAGAGTGACCAACCTCGAAGTCGATACACTACTTCATTGGGAGCCAGTGTAGGTAGCTTGGAAGTGGTGTAATGTAGATATTGCATCGTTCACGGCAGATAAAGTCGAGCTGTGGAGTTTTGCTCCAATCGTTTGCCTTATTGTACCGGTTGGAGGACCTACATGTAGTGCAATGCAAACATCGAGATATGATGTCAGAAAGCATGGCACAGCAGGGATTTGGTGTCTACCTAAGCAGACCCAAATTTCTTTAATGTTATGTAGCTTAAAGTAGGGAGACCTGACTGTCGAGCAGATGTGGTTGTCTAATGAAAGGTCACGTTGGAGCTGGACACATAGATTGCACGTAGATGCTATAGGAGATATACTGGCCAAACCCATTTTTAAAGTTGGGATAGCCAATTTTATGAGTACACAGGGTTGCCTATAACTAGTAAGTTGATTTGATCGTTATTTAATCTGAGAAAGGTAGCTATCATCCGAGTGAGAATTTCAGCAATAAATGCTGTAAGGGAGTTAAGAGAATTCCATTGGCTTAAAGGCAGAGAGGGATCAGAGCATAGATACAGCTGTGTGTAAAAATTGAAGCGTAGAATTTCAATGTCTGGCATTTGAGGATCATTGTAGGTCGTAGCAATCCATTTTTGCTTAGGCAAAGTCTAAAATGTTTTAGAGAAATAGTGGAATCACCCAATGTTAATCCAAAAAGTGTTCATGTCCACGGTTGCTTTCACGACCTCGGTCCCGAGGTCGTGGGTTCGATTCCTGCGGTGGGCGATCCTTTATCGCCACTGCAAGCGGTGGTGATAGCCGTAAAGGCTCTTCTGTCGCTATACAAAAAGAGGCTGTTTAATCAGCTAGGATTTTTTTTTCTTAACCTCCCAGGAGCAAGCATACAGGCCTACGATCCCAATGGTGACTTAAGCAGAGCATTTCTCCAAATTCTTTGTAGATAAGATAGAACCGACTATGGACTCCGAACCCTCTCTTTCTTCCCTTTGGTAATGCAACCACTCATTGCCCTGCTCTTCTCTCTCAGCTTTCATGCCTGTCTCTAAAATGACCTCTAGTCCTCTAAACCCGCTCAACAGTTTTCCCGATTAGGCACATAGAGCTGTGCTTACCCCTATAAAAATATCCTAAATATGTCACTGATTACCGATGAAGTCCATGCCCCTCTGAAAGCAGTGGTTGTCAGTCAAGCCTACCCTAGATCGTGAGAATTTTAGCAACTTTCGACCAGTGTCTCTACTCTCATTCTTATCCAAGGCAGCTGAAGGAGATGTGGCCCAGCAGCTACGCGATTACACCGTTCATCAGATCTTTCTGGTAAGTGTCAATCAGGATTTAGAGCTAAAGATTCCACAGGAAGAGCAATGCTTAGGATTTACAACGATCATACGAAAAATTTTCCCAACTATCGTTGGGTGTAGCAAGTTTTTACTAGCCCATTGGAGCTGTGCCTCGTGGGTTTCGATAGCTGACCTTTTCTGCAACAACCGATAGCAGTAACATGCTCACAAGTTGCTTGCGTCGTTAATGAGCTGAGCTTTTTTGTGACTTGTCCGTGTTCTGTTTCTATTTGTAGCCCAAGCCAATCGATGTTCAGGTCATTTCCCACAATCGTCAACGATATGCTGTGTGGTTTGGTGGAAGTATGCTTGCCTCAACTGTAAGTATACTACATTATTAAGTGCCATTTCTTAACTTACCTTGTTGCTTGTTCTTTTGCATTACATCAGCTGATTGGTTAGTGATAAGTTGGTTGGCATTTTGCAGCCGGAGTTCTATCAAGTATGTCACACGAAAGCTGACTATGACGAGCATGGTCCTTCAATCTGCCGTCACAATCCTGTGTTCGGCACAATGTCATAGGATTACTCTACACGAGTTCTATTATTAGGTGAAAGGCTAGCATCCTCAGGTTTTACGAAGTGAGCCTTGGTCATAGAACCGTATGTTCTCCTGGTCTTTCTCTCTGAAGTTCGAAATTAATGGCATGTAGCTTGTTGCAGCTGGGTTTGTGTTGGATAAGTGAACGCTATATTCTTCACTTGCGACTGCGCAAGTATTGCTTTGCAAGCCTGGTTGTCAGCCAAACAAATTCATCGAGACCTTAAAATAAAAAAATGAAAAAATGTACTTTGTTAATGCAAACATGGGCAGCTTCATTTTTTCCCTGTTGCATTACTTGTAAGCACTGTCCTTTTTTAACAGGCTCTCGTGATCACCAGCTTCATTATTTAAGTAGTCCGTGATATTGGCCGCTTACTGGCTTGCTGCAGTCTCAGAAGGAAGTGCCTCGGCAGAAGGAGGTGCCTCGACAGAAGGAGGTGCCTCGACAGAAGGAGGTGCCTCGGCAGGCGGTGGAACATCTGTGGCATCAGACTCTGGCACTGAACTGTCACCTCCATGCTGCTCTGTGCTGCTAGCTTCCTCAGCCGGTGCCCTGTTGTCAGATCCGCTGCTTGGTAACTGATCCTCTCCTTTCAGCGCAACACCAGATTGCTCTAAAATTTTATTTCAGATAGTAGTGACAGCTTTATGCAAGATTGAGTAAAGCAGTCACAGCAAGAAGTGGTGCTGCGTAAGCAGGCTTAGCCGCACTATGCTATCTGTATGAAGTTAGCTCATGTCTGTTCTGCTTCTGTCGTATGGCCGAAAAGTTTCTCTTGTGCCGTTTGAGCTAGACTGGCCTCCTGCTTCTCTGATAATGTAGTTTAACTGGACCTCTAATCAACCTAAAATCCTCCGGAGACTGTGCGTTCAGTTCGTATGCTCAAAAAACCTTGGAACTCACTACCAACTGATGGCACGATATCCCGTGACATTTAAAAAGAATTCAACCCTACCAGCTCCTCACAGCATTTACTCCATCTGACGAATTGTTTTTTATGAGCTAAAGTATGCTGAAATTCTCCTGTTATCGCTTGTCAGTTGACTTGCTTGCCTTCTAGTATATGCCAAGTGTCCAGAGAGACATTCAGTCGCTTGGAATGCTTTGCAAATGTTGTTATTATTATTACTTGACGACTGCTTGACCTTTAGAAGACTGCCTTCACAGCTAGTCATCATGGTCGACTCTCTTCAGTGATTATGGACCCTTTACCACATGTGGCTGGCTGCAGATCTTACTAGCTCCGTGCTGCTATACTACTGAAACTCAGAACTGTTACGGCTGCCGAAAAAGCCATCAAACCTATAGGATTTATGACGAATACAGCAGCTAGGTTCGTCTTCAAGTTTATGAAAGTAAGGCGTGTCTTCTCTGCTAAAAGGAGCTGAGTTGGCACCTGGTTCATCAGCAGAGGATAATCATAATGATAAGCTATTCGTATAGTGCCCTATGAGAACTAATTCTCTTTCTTGGCACACATATGTTGTAAAGCAAGCTTTTCATTCGGTTAGTGACAATATGCTCAGTATCAGCATGCAGAAGCACATGAAGGACGATTCACATATCTGCTTATGGAGAAATTATTATCATTAAGACCGACAATGCCAGCCACAGACCTAGGTTTCTTCACACCAAGACTACTACAAGCCTACTGTACCACTAAAAGAGTCTCTCTCTCTCTCTCTCTGATAAAGCACCCTCAGAAAATTCAATCTCTTTCTAGGTGCTTTACATTTGGTGTGAGGGGAAACGCGATTGAATGGTGAGTAATATCATGCTTGATCAACATCATGAATAACATGGTAAGGATGACATGCACAGGGTCAGCATGCAAGTGTGGTTAGTGGCAGCATGCACAGTGTCAGCACGCATAAGCACATGAAGGACGAATCACAGGGACCCACTAAATGCTGTCCTAAATAGGTGTTTAAGTACTTTTTAAATGTGGTCAAGTCAGAAGATGTCGTGACGCAAGTTGGGAGTGAGTTCTATGCTTTGGAAGCATACGAACTAAAGGCTCGGTCTCTAAAAGATTTGAGGTTTATATAAGATATAGGTAAAGAGTGAGATTCCGAAAAGCGGGTGGTACGATACTTGGCCTGGTGGAGAATTAGATCTGATAGGTAGGCTGGAGCCAAAGAATGAAGTGACGTAAAAGTGAGCGACAAAACCTTGAAGTCGATCCGTTGCTTGACTGTGCAGGTAGGCGAGAAGTGGTATAACGTGGCAACTGCGCCGCTGACGACAGACGAGCCTAGCTGCTGACTTTTGCACCAACTGTAATCGCCTGATTGTACATGCCGGTAGGCCAGCAAGCAGTGAGTTACAGAAGTCAAGACGGGATGTTACAAATGCATGGACCAACTTAGACGTGATATCCTTATCTAAACAAGCTCAAATTTTAGCATGATGCATGGAAAGATCAATGTTTACGAAGCTTACATTTCTCCTAGGTTTCTCCCCAAGAAGGCTAGGCATCAAACCAACCCTACTTCTGACTCAAGTTGAAAAGCTGTGCCACAAAACCAACATACAATCCTGCCTTTAGTTCGCATGCTTCCAAAACATGGAACTCGACTCCCGACTGACATCACAACATCCTCTGACTTGAAGAAGTTTAAAAAAGCTAAAAACATACCTAAACATATTTCTCATCATTTTCCGGGTCTTTATGCTTATTTCTTTGTGTGCTTATGCATGCTCACACTTTGCATACTATCGCTAACCTCATTATCCATATTGACACTGCACAGTATTATTACTAATCATATAGTTCATGCTTCCTTTACCCCGTACGTAAAGTGCCTAGCAAGAAATCAAGTTCTCTGAGGGCACTATACAAATTTATTATTGTTATTAATATATTAAGTTTGTAAATATTCGCGTCAATACCACCAGGCTAACAGGCCAACGCTTTTTTGCTATTTTGTTTCCAAGTTAAATTAGGCTTCTACTCCATATCAGAGCTCAGGATCGCTGAGAACTCGGCACCTACCGCGATTACATATGCTATTGATTCCGATCAGATTACGATCCCAGCATATAGGCTGAATATAGGCTTTTATTAAAAGTCTCCTGGGTCAATAAGAACCTGCTTTACAATAAATCCATGCAGACAAGATTTACAAATGCAGCTGCCGTGCCAATTAATTATAAAATGAGATAATTTCATTTTAATTAATAATACAGCCTGGAATTATTATTAGTTACTTAATTTTTTAGAGTTGAAAAATAGAGCTAAAGATAGAGTGAGAGCGTTTATATGATTCAATGGAAATGGGCACCGTAGACAGCCATTTTCAGCGTGGCTCAAATTATATTTTACTGTAGTCATGATGATTTTTAAAGGATATAAAATCAAAAAACCAAAGGACAAATGTAACTCCCTGAAAATATTTATGCAGTATCAATATCTGTGCTAGAGCGCGTACCTGCACAAAACCGTCTGCTCTCAAATCCGATTTCTACATGTGTGTAGACTGCACATATCCAACCTGTATACGGAGTATACCCACAATGTGAGCAAGGATGGGGTGACAGCTGTGATTTTTGGAGGCCCTGGGTTTATTTCATGAGAACTGTTTGTCGTTGGTACATTGATTACGTACTTATTTTATAGCATTACTATATCTGTATAAGGTTTATAAATTCGGCTAACAGCTCAGTGTCATAATTTTTTCTGCCAGCTCTCGTGAATAGTAATGACATTGGCAATTAAATGTCGATGACATTTGCGCCGAGTAATAGTCCTCTCGATCAACCCCACAAATGCATTGGCTGCATTATCTTGAAATCGCGGTTATCAGATCTTGGCCAGTTATCCGAAGCCAAATCGCTTAGACGAGTTGTGAAGTGTGGCAGCACCAAGCGCGAGGAGAGCCTCAGCCAAGCAGGAAAACCACTCACCGAGATGGCTGAGCAGATATTTTACCGCATAGCAGTTGTCGCTTATTGAAACGGTCACAATGGCGGCACTTGTAACGATTAAGCTCTAGTCAGTCCGTATCCCAACTGTTTAATTTAGTTGAGGGGCAGAGCAGGAATCAAAGAATCGGATTGGCCCAGGGCAAGTCTGCAATCTGATTGTGGTCCGAAGACAATTTGTCCAGCCTTCTATGTTCAGCTCCCAATAGCGAGCTTGATGCGGAGCCCTGTTCCATAGGACTTTCAATGCACACCATACCGATTAGACACGCGGTAGGGGTTGCACAGATATGCAAAGCTAGATGACCACTGCAGGCTCGGGTTCGGATTTAGAGTGGAGACTAGTGAATGGAATTTTCATCGGACCAGATCGGTATCTTAGAGTTAGCATCACAAAATCTAGACCACTACGTTGCAAACATTAAACCTAATGGCAGTAGGATTTTCTCTCGGTCAGTGGACACCATCTGTGGCAGGGCAGTCTGAAGTGCCGATACAACAGCTGAATTAGAAACTTTGTCTCTAAAAAAAAAGATTTCGTCTGACTCTTTCGGTCAGCGTAATGTGTCATCGCACATGAATATGCAGGACTCACTGCTCAGTATGGTGATGAGGAAATTGTATGTCAAAATCGATGAGTTTGTATGAATTAATAGTTTCGGAGGTTACGGGTTCAACTCTCGATGACAACGTGCAAAACTCTTTTTCGCTAGGATATCCGTTTTAGGTATCGGGAGATTTATAAATGTAGCTGACGGTTCAGTTTGCTACATATTTTTCTATAAAAAAGGGAGGAAAAAGCCTTATTTTAGCACATAGTTTACGAACACGCATGTATCGTTTACTGTTCAAGTGACTGCTTGATAAGCGTCATTATTATGAAGATCCAGATCGGTTAAATTGTGCATCCCACTGATCAGGATGATTAATTTATACTCACAAGTTTTACGAATTTGGCCTTCTGAATTTGATTAGTGAAAAAGCTAGTAATTTATTCGGACACAAGCTTGCCCAGATGAAACCAATGAGGCAACCAAACTTGGATCCTTCCTGAGGTCGCAAATTGTAAGGAGACTCGTGTGATATATATTACGAAACCCTCAAGCTCGGTTCTTCTGAATTAGGCCTTATATAAATAAATATTTAATTAATTTCTATAGCATATTGATATAAATTAATCTCTATTAAGAAGCTTCATATATGCTATGAGGCTCGAGCCCACGACCTCGGCCAGACCTTGGTCGGGGTGAGCACCTTAACCACTGGGCCAAGCTATAAGGTGGGAAGGGGGTGGCATAGGCGCGAACCGCCTCCTGCGAAAAGTCCAAAAACTTATAGGGGGATCAAGGCCCCTCCGTAGTCCGTGTAATCGAACGAAGGCGCAGCATGTTTAAAAAACTCTTCCTGCTGAGCAAAGGAAATGCGTAAGCGACGGACTTATAACCTTTGAGCATTGAAGCTATTTTTGCCAGCACTGTGCATATCACTGACCTGCAGAGTGAACATCGTCTTTTTGAATATCTTCGCCAGCATGTGCTGCATCGGCAGCAGTGGCCTCCGAGCTCTCTTCTTGTGCAGTGCCTACATTCAGAGAGCATAAAACAGCTGTTATTTGTCTACCGCCGTTTCCTCGTAACTACTTGGCGACACACGGAGTCACACGGTGCATGAAACGCAGCCATTGACCTAACTTGAATCTTCACAGCTCTTGTTTCGTCCACTTGAAGAAAACTTTAATTGTGCATGCTATTATGATTAATCAGGTAAAATACTTTCTCTCCAGCTAATGTGTACTGACAAGCAATACATTAAATTATCGTTCTGGATATGAAATGTATTATTATTTGTATCAAACACGATTTAGCCACATTCGCATATTTAAATAATTTGATATTTTATTATTTCATTCACATTTTAGTTTTGGGGCCACTTACTTTACCATGTGAGATACCTTGAAAATATCGTAGTAATAAAAATCTTGGCTTCCGAATATTCTAAATTGAAAATATTAAGGAGATCCGAGCAAAAGCGAAACCATTCTTGGGAACATAGAGCGACTTTAGATAAGGGAACTCGCGGGAGCGTACAGCATAGCCTTGAACTCCTTTGGGGGTCACGAGGATGCCTTTCAACAACCAGAGGTTGAGTCAACAGATGAAAATGCCACTTCCACAATTAGGCGTTTAATTAACTTCGGCCTCTGTCCACCGAAGTCAGCATCTCGAGCTCTTCCAAATTCCACAGAGACCGACTGCATTTGGTCAGGGGAATTACGATAAGCAATCTAAGCCTAGATCAGTGCGCATGACCAGCACGACCAGCGCTCGCTAGCACAATCAGTGCAGATAGGGTCTAAATCAAGCGTTAATGACAATGGGTGTAATGAAAGCCCTGTACTAAAGACCCATGGAATAAACGGGGAGTCAGCAAACAGCTAGTCGAGGTCGAATAAAGCAAGAAAACTATTGCTCGCTGCATGCTACGTGGAAGGGAAACAAGACAATGAGAACATGTTCTCTCCAGTAGAGCACACTCGCTCGCTATAGGGCCGATTATTGTTTAGAGAGTAGATTGGCTCACTTCCTGGTGCATATGACTAGGAGTTGTCCATCGAAGCATGAGGGGAGCATGAGTTTTGCAGCTCTCCAACTGCTTTGTCTGTATTCTATTCCAGCTCCACTATAGAGTGTCAAGGTTGCGTTCGCCAAAGAATCAGGCACTGCTAATTGTATTTGAAAATATTCCAGGAAAGATGCTCAGAGGATATTGACTCTCAAGGATGGACTCTCAAGGAGAAAATGAAAATTTCGAACGTGCTTTTTCGTCGACTAAGCTGGTTTGATTGTAGACGTGCGCGGGTTGATTGAACCCTGAAATACCTGGGCGTATCTGTCACGGATAGTGCCGTTGCATGTTTTGTGTTGTCACGAGAATGAGAAAACGAGCAACGATAAATGCAACTTTACAATCGAGTATGTCATCATGCAATCCTTTGGTCTATGTTTTACCTGCAGCATGTTCGTCGTTACCACCTTCTTCCGAACCTACAAAAAAAGCACATATCTAAGCTGGCCTTGTCTCGCTACATGGTCTACAAGCTTCTAGGAGTAGCACTGGCGAAAGTGCTAGCGTGCGCTTAGTTTGTGACGGTGCATGGTGGCGGCCAAACGACGCTGGCAATTGGTCGTTGCAAAGGTACACACAAAATAAAACTCGTAATACAAATTAAAGTCAGTGCTTCTAAAAAGCCTCAGTTGTGATAGCGTTTAACCTGTTTCATATTCGTCGTCATCGCCGTAGCTCTCATATTCAGACTCGTCTCCTAAACAGTGGCAATTCGAAGCAAACACTTGCAGGCATCGAGAAAGAGTCCAGATCTCATTGGATTCATGCTCTTGTAATGCACGAAAATAATGCACACACAATCACTTGCACGTACAAAACTACGAATGCATCGCAAATCAGCTATTCACGGCGGCAAAAATGACTACTTCAATGGGCTGTTGGTACTGAGACGACTAGAGAGTGCTCGCTCATTGTAAAGAAAGTATTTATGGATCGTGCTGGAGGGTTTTTTGAAAAAAGTAAGCGTAGCAACAACATTTCATTTGCCTCAAGTGCAAAACGAGTCTTACATTTCGAAAGTTAGATATACCCATTCCATTTTAAGGCTGTAGACTAATATAGGCTGACTGTAATGTCACAAACTATAGTGTTTTGTTATAAATTATAATGAAGTTTTAATTATCTATGAAATTTCGTGTTTTAAAAATATTGGTGAAAGTCGTAATGCTTTGGAAAGTAGAGAATTGATTTGAGCTCAAGATAGGGAAGCAAATTAGTCGAATAAATACTCTTTACGTTCATTAAGGCTAAGCTGTATGTAAGCACCGTTTCAAGTGGGTTTTTAGGACATTGCAAGGCCAGTTATATCTATATGCATTGCTTTGATGGCCACACGTACCTAGAACTATATTAAAGTACTGGTATCGCGTTTTGAAAGGAGCGTACGAACATTAGGATTTTGCTGGCGCTGAAAGGCTAAGAGAACAACGAAACAGGCTAATATGCCAGAATTTATTTTCAAATTGAAAGAAGAGGGGGCATCCTACCGTCAGCCACGAATTTTTTTTCGAGAGTTTTATTACTAAGCAGTAATATATAATATGATTCATTTATATAGCAGTGTCAAAACAAAGCTCCCATACACCCTGCTTGTAACTAAATTGAAACTCACGTCTTATCAATAGCTTCTGATAAAAATTCGTGTTTATATCCTTGTTTGATCTGACGTTTTTGGCGAATTGCAATGTGTTTTCAGGTCTTCAGTGATGCTTTTCTTTAGTATGTATTCTGGGCAATTTTGCATTGAAGAGCATAGTGTCAATAAGGGGCCTTGCTAAGAAAAGATTTGCTTTAACTGTCAGAGTGAACTCATTCGTCAAACTCGCATTTTCTGGATGCAGCCATTCTCTTACCTTGCTCGGCTGGTGCTTTTTGTGCCTCGTTGCCACCAAAAACCGCTTTGATCACCTTTGAAGCGTCTTCTATAGTCGAAGCTCCGTGAACGGCGTTTTCTTTAACATTTTTACCAAAGACAGCCCTGATACTGCAACGTGAGTTATCTTCATCGTTAGCCAGCATTTTTATCCTCGAACTACTATTTGGTTAACATCAATATACCGTTACCTGACATGAATCTGAGCTGATATAATATTAATTGGCAAGCGATTCAGTTTATAGAGTCGTACACTTACAAACTGGAGCACAGGTTAGCAGCTTATTCTAGCGTCAGGGAATGTGCTTGGTCCAGATCGCGTGTCTCAATATCATGGACTATATATTAGGCACGAGCTGCTCTCCGTATAGTTTACGGAGAACTATAATTATCTATGTCAGCGAACCAATATCGCCCAGGATCGCATTCTGTGCCAAAAGGCGACTGGATGTACTCACCTGTCGGGGTTCTCAGTTTTGGCTTTTTCTGGATCAGTTGGACCCATGAGTCCTCTCCAGTTTTGCACAGCATCTTCTTTTGACAGAACCATAAACAATGTCGGACCACTAAAAAATAAGTTTAAAGTAAAAGACATCAAAAATCGCCTTACAGCTAGCTGACTAGCTGGGAAGTGTGAAATCGATGTCCATCCGTATTTATTCAGATCTTGCTTACAATCGCGTTCTGTCGACCGATGGGGCATAGGTATTCTTTGTTTTTATTGAAGGAAACCGCTGTGAAAGGTGTGAGCGCTTCTTTTAAGTGATGCGCATTGGTCCGTTGGCTCAGAATATTTCGAGTTTCGCCAGCGGGCTTTTAGATGTGCAAGTTTGAGGTGCCTCTTAATTTCTTCTTTTTTCTGGCAGATGTGGTACTGTAGTAGCAAGCTCGAGTAAATCTCTCATGCTAAAGCGTGCTTGTGCACGTTTGACTTTGTCTGATGTTGCCAGAAACATCAAGCAATGTGAAGCCACTGGCAGAGTTAAACCAACCTGCGTCGTCGCTGCCGTTCGAATGATTTTCCAGGCGGATGAACTGGCACCACAACTGGCGGCCGGGGGACTGAAAGGACATATCCGGAGGCTAACGCTCTTGCCTTTGGGTCGGCTTCAGAGAGAAGCTGTCGCCAGGCAGCCCTCTTCTGCCTGCGAATATCAGGACTTTCGCACAATCGTCAAAGCGTGTTGACTATCGTTTGCCATTCGAGAAGAAGTTTTTCATTAAGACAGCGGGAAATATAAGAGCATTGATCATCTAGTCAGTAAAAACTGTCTTTCCATTCTTTTCTAATATTTCAATTAATATAAAGGTGCTGGCAATCGAGTAAAAATTAAAATTTGTCTAATACTTTGGGTCAGTGGTACGTTATCCGATTACCCTCGTTACAGGTGACATACCTTGTTACCTGGTTATCCTTGTTACCGGTCTCTTACCTGTTTGCAGTGCCCTCAGTATATTTTATTAGGTGAAAGAATGTACCACTGACATGACATTTAACGACGGGAATGGATAGGCTTTTTATATTGCCTGCCTTTTTTTAGCATTACCTTTGCTATTACAAATCGACACCACCGTATTCATATAGCTTATTAAATGCTAAATTTTGACTTTTCTGTGCTGGCTCAAATGTCGAGATGACCCAAGGAGACAAAAAGTGGGCTGTGCAACTGCAATTGTTTCTTTTCCAGAATCTCTCTTTCTTCCGTTCTTACATGGGCATGATTCAGTACCTGTCACAATCCAGGATCGGCATAAACAGTAACCTTGATTGTCTTCTTATGCACCGTGCATGTTTGTCCAACCACGATAAGTTGTTTGGCACTAACACTTGGTTACTGTTTCTTTTGCAATGAGTTTCGGAGCACCTGGATAGAGATTTGGTCCTCTTAGGAGGCTTAAAAGAAGACCTGTTTTTAATATATTATCTTCAAATTTAATGCAACTCTTATTTAGTGAATTAGCCGGTTTGAATATTTAATTCTGACCAAATAAATTCAAAATTGTAAGTTCTATTTTGGACTGTACGGAAATCGCACGGTTAAATTATCTATATTGCAAGCAATTTAATAGGCACGTCATAATTCGCGCCCTAAACACAATAATAATAATAAACATGACAAAAAACAATGGGCGAGTAACGAATCGCTAAAGTAAATGATGCGATGTATTCTTACCTAGTCATATGGTTAACCAAATCGCTGTAGAACTCTTTTCCAGAGCAATTGCTGTACATCATCTCTGCCATCTCTTTTGTTATTGTCGTCTCTTTTCGTGCTGCTATGTGGAAGCCAGCTTCTTTGATTTTCTCCATAATGACATCTGTTTAAAGAATAAAAAAGAGAATGCAGACACCACGCAGACGAAGATTTCATTTGCGTTTTCCTTGCCTCGTGGCATACATGTTTAAAGTAATTAATTGATGGTTCCAACGTGCAACCGATGACTTAACTGACATGCTTGAGGGTGCCTGTTGTTAAATATGCACATTATTAGCCACCTATTGGGGATGTAGGGAGTGGCGGTCCATTTAATGAAACAATGTAAAAAACCGATGATACTTTTCGCTGAATACATATCGGCACCGCTCGCTTGATTGAGGGGACTGATGCCAGGGCCTATAAACTGAGCTAAGGAATGGTCGAAGAGCAACTGCCGAGCTGGCAAAACAGAGTAGCCTAGCTGTTTTGGTGGAGCCGGCATAACTCGATGAGCGTGGTAGCTGTCAGCTGCCGCTTAGCGTACCTCTGCTCTCATAGGCCTCGGGCTTGATGACGGCCACCGTCTCCTCTTGAGGGAAAAACATGTTTAGCTCTTTTTGAGCAGCCGCAGCGCTGTCCGATCCGTGTAGCATGTTGATGGTGCTGTTGGGCACAGCGAATTGAGCTCGCAAACTCTGCGGCTGCTCGGTCTTAGCCTTTTCAACTTCCTTCGGTCCCAGCAAAGACCTCCACGTGCTGATGGCGTCCTCTCTGGCCAGACCCAGAGCCAGCAGTGGTCCGCTACAAGCACGTATAGAGCCGACGGCTAAGCCCCTTTGTATCTTTGCAGTCTCAGCACCTTAGAAAATTGTTTAACAGAGATTATTGCCGCGGACCGAGCTTTAATTGTTTATCGCAGAAATACTGCAGCTCCTGCAGCTATTTGCTGTGAAATCCTCAGGAACGGGTGTAAGCTGGTCCGTGAAAACTACAGGACTAGTTTTCAAGGATGTGGTTGAGCTACATTCTTTATTTAAATAACTAGGTTTCGGCTAGTGAAGTATGACGGGAAAAGTTTAAAAAAAAATTCGCAGCAGATCAAGCAAAGCATGCGGTTCATTTTTTCCAAAAAATAAAGATAAACGAATTTCTCGTCATGCTCCAGCAATGTTTGCAATCATCCGAGTTCAAGAGAGGGTAGAAGAAGCAGATTTTCTGCTGCTTAACGAAAAGTAAAAGGGCTTGCTAAACTGAAATTGCGCAAAATGTAATAAAAGTGTTGATTTATGTAGACTAGCTAGCGTTTTCCTCTTGCTATTTTTTGCATTACTCAGGGAGAGTGGCATTGCATAATGACTGAGCTAAGTATGAACTTACGACTGTTAACAACAATTTTTACCAAATAGCATGTTTAATACTAATAACTAAAATTCATAATTGTTTCAGAATAAAAGAAAAAATCTTATAGCTAAATGGCATGTACGCTAGTCTATTTGGAAGGAGTGCTTGTGATGTGAGTCTGCCTAGCAGCACTTTAGCGTCTACCACTCAGTGCGTGCTAGATGACCACTCACAATCTCTGTGCACTTGGAGCTGACAACTTGTCTGGAGTCGATTTTTGCACAGCAAGACACCACCTCAGAGTTATTATTATAGCTATTAATAGCAGCTCGTGAAGCAAAAATATTAAGCCATTAAAATAAAAAAGATCTACAACCATAGCAGCATTATTGCAAAGTTTACCAGTTGTCAGTCAAAGGTGTGATTATTGAGAGGCCTAGACCTTTTCCCAAAGAGCTGCCAATAGAGGCTTCTCACCAGGTCATTTTCTCAATCATTTCTTCGAAGTATGGTTGATCTTTGTGCTCCTTGTAGAAGTCCACCGCCTGATCTCTGCTCAGTTGCACCTGTTTCTGCATTGCGATAGTGAATCCAGCCTCCTTAATCTTCTGTAGTATGACGTCTAGAAAACAGTAAAAGCTGCGGATCAAGAAGTGCAAGGCTTCGCAAGACGCTCCACGGGCTCGCCTAAGCTTCTCGGAACGATGGGAGGGACACGAGTACCTTTGTGCTGCATGAGCGCATCTGGACGGATGAGGGCCAATGTCCTTTGCACTGAAGGTGCCGCCAAAGATTCTGCTTGAACCGCTTCGGACTTGCGTACTTTTGGGATGGAGAATCCAGGAAAGAAGAAAGCTAGCTCCCTGTAATGAGAGAACAATTATTTAGGATTACGATACGATGCAGACACGCCTGGATTCTACAAGGCTGACACAGTGTCAAGAAAGTATAACGGGCTGCTCACCGTGCTGCAGCTTCGTTGGAATCGCTCCCATGCAGTGCATTCTGTAAGCTGGATGTGCCGAATTCCGCCCTCAAACTAAAAACGCCAACGCAAGGATCACTCGGTATAGTTTTAATGAACTGCGGAACAATTACTCTGATATTATCTGCTTTCCGTACTCTTGCTTGTATGTGATTTGCCTTAAGGGTCACCTAGAACAGATCTATGTGATAAAGACAGTAAATCCCCAAAAGTAGTTCGCACTACTTTACTCCAATCAAACTTGCAGTGAACCGGCTTCCCACCGAAAGCTAGCCTGCAGCCTGATTTGAGTGTTTTTTGTTCAGCTAGAGGCAAGATCGTGATTACATTCATAAGCCCGCCACTTCTAAGTGCTCGAAAGGATGCCTGCAAGTCGCTGATCTCTGCTTAGAGCCACATCTTGGAGGAAACACCTGCCAGTCACGCTACGCCATAACCATTCAGATGAGAGTGCAAACTCATTCAACATTAGTCTAGCAAGAATGGCATTTTCCCAGAACTGTCTGTAACAAACTCGAGCGGCCCTAGATCGCACTAAGGATGCATTGAAATAGGTTTGAGATAATCGGGACAGATTATCGAGGTGTTTGCTCTGGAACTAGAGTTACTGAATAGCTCCGCCAGGATTATGCAGGAAGGTCGCAGAGAGACTGTGAGAACAATTAGCATCACTTAAGAATGTAACCCTAGGAAATTCAAGCTTGAACCGTTTAGTAGAGTGTGGGACTCAACGGGCTCTTTGGCCCATAGCACTTGCTACGTGCTGTTTGCCTGAAAAAGTTCAAGGGAAGTGATAAGAAATTTCACATGTTTCTATAAAAATGGCTTGTTTTGTGAATGCTAATGGCTGAACAGATAAGGCATACATTCTGTACACTAACACACATTATTTAAAGTAGAAAAGCTTGAGCATTTGTCACTTCTGCTTGCAGTGGATGATACATAATTTACCGGCTGCATGTCTCAAACTCACGACATCAGTCGTAAAGTGCAATCACCTCGCTCATTAGGCTAAGACCCAGTAGTCAAGACACATCCTGTGGGACATCCTTACACAAGTATAACTTTCTAGTAATAGGAATAGTAATAGGAATAGTAATAGGACTGCCTGCTGACGTCAATGCACTGATCTGAGTGGTGATGCCAGAACTGAATGTTGATGCCAGCAACACACGCTAGAATTTAGGTATTCTCTTTGATAACTGCTTGACGTTTAAAAGTTTTATTAAGGCAACCACTTCTACAGCAAGCCACCCCTTTCAATTCATGTCTAAGATTAGGAACTGTCTACCCTGGTTGCTTGCTAAAAATCTCATTATCTTCCTGGTTCCGTCAAGGCTAGACCGCAGCAATAACGTTTTGGCTGGGTTACCGATTAGAGCTATTAAACCACTGTAGCTGGTAATGAGTATGGCTGCAAGGCTACTTTACAAATTCCTGATGTTCAGCCATGCTCTTTTCCTGAAGGAGTTGCAATTGCAGTAGGTAAATTAAAGTATACGGAGCAAAATTCTTACTCTGACCAATAAGGCCCGCCATGACTTGGCTTCTACATAATTAGCTGAACTGCTGCACTAGTCTCAGCCTCCTCGTGTCCACGGGTCCTCGATGAACAACACGCTAACTGTTCAATCACTTGGCTTAGACAGTTGGCAACAAAATATTGTTCTTTTCTGGTCCTAGACTGAAACTCTTACAATTCTTAGGGAACGACATCTACTCTCCCGTTGTCGACTGCGACCAATCCTTGCCAGCTGTCTTGCACTGCAACTGCCATGCTTTTCACTTTCCTTTCTGTCCGCCGGACTCAGATGTGCCTCTCAATTTAATATTAGCAATAATAATAACAATAAGACCTTTGCGTACCACCTGAGAACTTAATCTCTCTATAGGCACTTGGCATATACTGGAAGGAGAGCAGGTCAATATGGTTAGTGATATCATGCACAGTACGAGCACACATGAGCACACGAAGGACAATTCAAACTTTCTCTTTTTTTGCGTGAAATCAATTATTTTGGCTACTATATTAGCACCGAAAGCCGCTTTGACTTGTGCCCTAATGAAAACTCTGTAGCATACCGCCCATTCAATTATTATGGCTTAGAGGAGCTGCAGACGGTAATAAGTTCCATTATATTCCATTGGGCGTAACATTTCAAGGTGGCACTTTGAAAGCAAAAATGCCAAGGTGTCATTATCGGCCCTACCAAAAGGCTTGACAGGTTGGCAGCTTAACTTCAACAGCGGCAGAACGAACAAACAAAGCTGCACCCATTATATCTAGCGTGGCCGAGAGAGTGCATTCGATTACCCAGCTACCGAGAGGTGGGGTGTTATGGATTAACGAGTTACTACCTAAGCATAGGCCGTGCAAACATTTAGGCCTCTCGAACAAGGACTGTATTCTGTTAGATGCGCCTATATATAGACAGCCTTATCGGGGACATTCGGCAACTGTCCTATTTGCATGCTGACTCTGTGTATGTCGCCTCTAACCATGTTGTGCTTGTTGACATTGCGCATGCTACCATCAACCATACGATCGCACCTCCTTTACAGCATATGTAAAGTGTTTAGACAGAGATTAATTTCTCAAGGGGAGCCATAGAAATGTAATATTATTATTCTTATTAGTGCTAAGCATGTAGGAGTCAGACTGAGGTAGTAGTTTAACGTCTAGAAGAGAGAGAGTGCCGGCGAGTGCATGCACGGCTCACTTGGATGGACAGTAGATGACAGAAAAGAGCAAAAAAAGCTCCTTCACCCGCCGGCGACACGAAGTGAGCGAGCCAATAATTTTGACAAATTCGGCATAAGCGTGTGAGGCTTCACAGCATCTCGCTGCAGTGCCGGGCCGACCGCTTGAGAGTGGAGTGAAGCAGACGACACTTTGCGCACCTGCTCGGTGCCGCTGTTTTCGCTTCTTCGACGTTCTTTGGTCCAAGCAGCTCCCTCCATTCGCTGACGATACCGCGGCCGCCAGAGGCGGGCTTACTGAGCACGAGCACGTGACTGATGCCGCTGCACATGAATCGCACGAGCTCCTCGTAGAAGTCGCTGCCGGCGAGGTTCGAGTAGAACTGCCTCGCTTCGGCGTCGCTCAGCTGCCTCTCCTCGTGCTTCAGGATCTCTATGCCGGCCGCTTTCATCTGCACGAGAGGAAAACGCGAGCGCTGCTGCATTCAACCGGACGACCAGCTTCCGTTGTCAGTGAGCCTCGTTCGGGGCAGGCGCGAGGCTCCGTGGAGCCAGGCAGCTGCAGCCGCAGCAGCAGTTGGGCGAGCAACGAAGGGCAGATAGAGTGCGCGGCCAGGACGAGTCAGAGGTGCGGCCCGAGAGGGCATGGAGGACGAGGTAGAGCGACGCTGAGCTGCCATTGCTCGAGCCAAAGAAGCGGTGCGAGCTCACTGAGCATTTGCAGAGCGAACGCCCGTCGCACTTCGGCGCCCCGCATAGCATGCATGTGCTGAAGCTTTGTGGAAGCAATAGAGGCACAGTGTCCAACATGCCAGAGGACGTATTTAGGGAAGAACACTGGCTGACATTCAAAACGAACTCTATTCCTCTCCGACAAAAGGAGCTCAGGAAACGATGTCCTTATCTCAGAAGTGTCTCCCGTATTGGTACATACGTGCATAGAATTTGTGGCTTGGCTTAAAGCTCAAGGTCTCTCACAGACTTATAAAAAAAGCGCCGCTAGAGACCGATGCACGTAGCCGCAGCACAATCATGCGATGCCAATGAGAGTCACGCACCAGAGTAGACTTAGCAGTTTAACCTAAGCCTTTTTCTACCCATGCATCTCAACCGGGCATAAAAAGATTCGGTCTTCGACGCTCATATGCTCGGCGTTGAGAGCAGTGCAGGATTGGTTTTTGACAGCCACGGACTCCCTCTCTGGCACAGACACTCTGTCTGTCTGTCTGTGCCAGGCTGGACGAGCCAGGCACCACAGGCCGACACAGAGAGGGCTAGAGGAGGTCTCTCGCTGTACGCGACTAGAATCAGCAGCTAACTCGTGTCATCATTAACACACTTCGTACTCTTATCCAGCAACTGCAACTGCCTAGTCAAGTATCCCTCGTACCTCGTTCGTAGACAAATCCTGTCGCTGCTGTTGGCTACCGTATGGATACAGAAAGCCGCTTGGGCTTTGAGTGCTCTTTAGAAAACTCTCCTGCTTAATACCCACTTACTCTTTGTAGCTGTGAGCTGCTACAGACGGCAATGCAATACATTACATTATAAAGTCCCAGTGCTGACTCGTGAGCTGTGCCTATCGGCTGAATTGAGCACCGGTGTGTCGATGTGCTCTTAAAAGTACCACACCTCTCACGTATCGCTCCGTGATGGAACAGAGCTCCTATTTCAAAATCTAGCGGGTGGCAATTGATTCTGCTAATGATCCCTAGTCTGTGATTGAACTCTCTAGTACACTGCAAAAATTATCAGCTGGTCATAGATGCTCTATGCAAGACTCTATACCTTTGCCACAACAGCATCAACCTTGCCGGCTGTGACCACGTCTGGCTTGATGATAGCAACAGTGACTTCCTTGGGCACCAGCTCTACAAAACAAGATGGTATGTTAAACTTTAATAACCCCAGTAATGTAACATGAGCAGTGCAGTTGGCTCTATGGCTCCTTATACCACATTCTATGCTGAGCTGCCTATTTGTGCTACTGCACGTGCATACCATTGAGAGCCTACCTTCCTCTTCGGTGGCCGCTTCTTCCTCGGCTTCTAGGTCTTCGTCGTCATTAGCAATTTGCTTGTCCAAGAATGCAAAAGCAGGGTCCCGAATCTAAAAAGAAATTATGCCAAGCCAAATCCATGCTGCGGGCGCACGAAGCAATCACTTGCTATATGCTCCCTACCCTGCTCCAAGCATCTAAATTAATTTGGAGTGTGCACATGTGTGTATCTAGCATTTAGTACCTACCAGAAAGAACACACCAGGAGTTTGTCGCAGAGCTGTTTAGTAGTGATTTATTTTCAATTTCGCTAAATCTATTTACAACCTAGCTGTATTTGAATTGCAGTTTTAGAAGCTTCAGTATTTGATCCCCTACTTTCGTCGGCCAACTAATAATAATAGTATATAGTAGCTGATTTAACATCCTCTTTTTGTTATGGCAGCCTAAGAGCCTTTAAGACTATCACCACCGCTTGCAGCGGTAATAAAGGATCGCCCACAGCATGATTCAAACCCACGACCTCGGGACCGAGGTGATAAAAATAATACGGATTGCATAGCACCCTAAGAGAACTAAATCTCTGTCCAGGCGGTTTACAACTTGCTGCAAGAGAATCACCAATCAAAGGCAAGTGACATGCACGGTATCAAGCATGTAAAAGCAAACAATATCATGCTTAGAGCAGCATTCTAAAGCATACAAAGAGATTGACTTCTCTTAGGGCGCTATATCACATGTATTATTGTTATTATTATCATAAGTATTGTTATTATTATTCTAAACATGAAGACACTCAGCTACCGGTTAGTAAGACCTCCGACCAGTGCATGAGATGAATAGGTACGCTAGTAAAGCACTAATAATAATAAAGAATTCTCACATCGCCTTAAGAGAACTAAATCTCTTTCCAGGAATTTTAGATTTCCTGGAAAGAAATCATGCCAACTTGTAACTGCTAACATGAACAGTTTTAGCACTCAAAGCCTAGAAAGGACAATTCACACGAGAGAGCAAATGCTACGAATTATAGCTGTCGTATACAAGTTCGTTTTAGATTTTTTCAATTAAAATGATGTCGTGATTTTAGTCATAGCAAGTTCCAGGCTTTGTGACAGCACGAAATGAATGCATGGTCTCCAAAGATCTGAGGTTGGTTATAGGCATGGCTACACGACCTGAGTCAGAAGAGCTGGTGCTGCGACGAGAGCACTAAGGAGCAAGTATTTCAGGAAAATACACCGGCGCTTGAGAAAAGACCTGTGAGTGAACGACTGGACATTTAAGTCAGCATGCTGCTTGATCGGCAGCCAGTACAACTTAACGAGAAGTAGCACTTGTGATTTTCCCGACCGACATGCCTATCTGCCGAGTTTTGCACCAACTTTAGGCACCTGCGCAGCATAGAAATCCAATAAGGAGTGAGTTACAGAAGTCTCGAGGTGATGCCAAAAATCTCCTGACTAGCTTGCCTTTGGTATCCTTATGTGAGCAAGCCAAATTTTTCTAGTTTTACCTAGCTGTGAGTATGACAGATCTTGCTAGCCACAGCAATCAGTAGCTACTGTTGCTACCACTACTAGGAAGTGAGACACTGCTGCATTACTGGCGTATTGCTAGCGCGAAGTGTTTTTCTTCGAAAAAGGTGTTTGGCTACTTTCAGAAAAACAGAAATGTAAAGGTTTTATTAAAGAATTGTACGTGATTTAACAGCCTCATTTTTACAGCGGCAGAAGAGCCTTATTGGCTATAATCACTGCTTGCAGTTGGCAATAAAGGATAGCTCAACTTCAGGATTCGAACCCACGACCTCCGTCGTGAAGAGTGAGCACCTTACCTCCTCGGCTTTTACGGCCATGAGCGTATGGATCGACAGAAAGCAGTAACACGTCATATACTGATACGGATATCGTGGGATGTATCATTTTAACGTTCGCAAAGTAGTGTGTTAAGAATGCAAATGTGAACTACTGGATTTCAATGACAATTCCATGGTTTTGAATTAAGTGCCCAGCGCTAGATAATAAAGCAATTCCAGTGTTGTCGCCGGCCTTAGCAATTATTCCCACGACCAGCTATGCTGAAGGCTAATGCCTGCCATTCACTAAAATTGACCAAATCTCTATTCGTGGCTCGTGAAACATGCGAGTTCATAGCATATATACAACACAGTGTAACCAGGATATAATGATTTGACTGCTAATTTTTTTCAGCTGGAGCTGCATAATAATAATAATAATAATGCACTTGATAAAGCGTCCTTAGAGAACTTAATCTCTCTCTCTAGGTGCTTTACATTTGCTGCAAAGGGAAATGCAATTGAATGGGGGGTAAAAGCATGCTCGATAAACAAACAAAATGAATAACATGGTTAGGGGTGTCATGCACAGGGTCAGCATGCAAATGTGGTTTAGTGGCAGCATGCACATCCAAGTGCTTACCTCGACTCGCTCAGCTAAGCCCTCTAGAACTTTCTTCTCTTTCTGCAGCTCAGCCAAGAGCGTTCTTGAGATGACAGGCCCATTAGCGCCTCTAACTACTGCCACGAGGCACCCGCCCTGCAAACAAACGGAAAAGCTACATTGATAGCTCAGCGGTCCCTCTCGACCGTAACCATTGTACCAGCGTTCACGGAGATTGGAAGTAATCTTACCGCATAGAAAAGGAAGCAAGGTTCACACTTTCCTCTGTATCTCTCCAGAGCATCGATCGTGTCAGCCTTGGCCTGAAATCACAAGACATCTTTCCGAAAACAATAAAAATGTGTAGAGTAGTCAAACACGCCAGCAACTAGGATATTTTCAAAATGTAATTGTGAATAATTATGTCTCTATATTTTTACATTTAAATGGCCAATGGAAATGTCTGTAGTTGCACACACGATATGTGCCCGTGCGAAATTTTGCTCTGCACCGAGTTTTTTGGAAAAAAATCAAGTAATTATCACTTGGTAGGGTCTAGGAAAATTCCATTAGCTCATGTATGGGTATTAGGTACGTGCGTCTGGTACGAGGTTCCATGATATGCAATAAATATGTACAAGTTTTGAAAGAAGTCGGCAGCTAAGAGTGTTATTGAACTGTCATGTAGACTATGTTTCTTAATTCTTGGTATTTTTTATAATTGATTAGTCAATAAGAGATGGGACAACCATATGTCTGCGAGTAACACGGCCATGCCTACTGAGGCAGATGCAAATGTGAATGGCAGCTGGCTATTTATAAATCACTGCAATTACTTTGAATTACATTTCAAACATATAAACTATTTAAACTTGATACAATTTACTTTGCTAAGTTAGGAATTAGTGCAATAAAGTCTACAGAGGATGAACGACTGAAGCTCCAATAATGTTACTGAGAAGCTTTCTCTTGTTTCCATATTCCATTATTCTTCTCTATGATTAGACATTTTTACAATAATTTCAACGATCATCGTCATACTGTCATATTCTCAATTTTCGTCACTTCTCGCTGTACTGACTCAAATCGTTTAGCCATACCTCGTACGAACCTCAAAACCGTTTGAGACCGTGCCTGGAACTCATTACCGATGCACGTCACAATGTTCCCTGACATGACAACATTTTAAAAGAAGCTTAAAACGCACCTTTTTATTACAGCATTTGCTGGGTCTGTGTGATTCGTTCTTCGTGTGCATGTACCACTTACCGACTCGTGCCTGCTACTTAGTGTGCCTGTTGATAGCATATGATACCACCAAATATTTGGTAATGCTTTATATGAAGCACCTGTAAAGTGCCTAGAGAGAGAGAGATTCAGTTCTCCGAAGGCGCTATACAAATTTATTATTGCTATAATTATTTTATCTATATCTTTTCCTCCCTCATTGTATGTCTCTTGTAGCCTGTTATTGCAAAGTCCCGAATTCCTCTAATTACTGAGTTACATAAGTCTAGGCGTGATTTCCCAAAGCCACCGACCAGCTTGGCTGTGGTATACTTGTTTAAGTAGGCTCATTTTTTGCAGTGTTTCGTAGCTGTGAATAAAAACCCTGACAACTGTAGGGATCACTGGCTACTAATTCCAGGGAGAGAGATTCCCAGAAAGAGATTCTTTTTAAATTACTGACCAATTGCTGGGGCTCAGTATTTTTCTTAGAAAACAGGTTTTTGAGACTTGCAGATAGACAGTAATGAAAAGCTTATATTGCTGCAAGGGCTGACAGATAACAGTAACACATACATGATTACTAAGGATGACTGGTGAAGTGTCGTCAACAATCAAAACCAGGACATCGTGTCAAAAATCTATAACACAAACCACTAGGTCAGCTAATGAAATACTAGGAAAAGCCTCGTTGCATCTGCTTCACTTCTCCCAAAAATGGAACCAGCTACAAGTTTGCCGAGTTGCAATTGTAACTATTCTGACCAATGCACTAAAGCATCACCCTAGCTTGAACAACATTGTGTATACAAAAGTACGTTCATACAGTATAGCACAATGAACAGCCCGTAATGCAACTTCTATGAGCAAAAGAAATCGATCGTGTCTAAATGATAATGAAAATTGGTGACATGAGTGAACGTGAAAGCCAGTCTGTGATTTAACTGCAAGTGAAACAAGCAAGAAACGTTTGTGATAAGCCTGTACGCGAGCTCTTGTGAGAGGGCACTCACCGCGTAGAGTTTAATCATTTTGTCGTGGCTCGTTTTGGTGAGCACATCCTTGAGTACTGACGATAGTGCCTGAGAGGGGCCACACCACTTTTGGCACACCTCTGTGACTACACCGTCATAACGAATGCGGTTATTGATCGCATGGAAAAGTTTTCGCTGTATTCAGTAGCAAGGTTCGTACTACTAGTAGCAAATTAAGCAGTTTAAATTAGATTGTCCTGAGTTTTTTCTATTTTTTAGTGTTAAAACGACATCCTGAGCAGTCAAGAAATACTCTATTCGCGGGCGCTGATGCAGCTTCGCGAAAAATTTGCGTCGGCGTTGCCTCAAAATACGCAGATAATGCATACACATCAATTCTATGCTTAATAATTAATCATTAACCATCGATTTATTGTTATGTTTAATAAATTTCATACATTGCTCTGAAGTACTATGTATTCCCATGGATGGATATGATCAAGATACAGCTCCTTTAAAGAGGGTATCATTCTACACTATGAGATTTAATGCATGCCTAATCATATATTTAATGGGTTATTTTAGTTCTGTCAAATGATAAATAACAGTAAAAATTTAAGAGTGCAATAAATTGAAGCTCGTCTTCCGTGATAAAGACGTTTAGGAACCTTAACATATAGATTATTGTACTAGCAATGAATCTTTATACATGTCATCTATTCGTAGTTAACCACTGCGTCGACACTGGGCCATCAGGGATCGATAGTACGTAGGGGCAAATGCGGAGCGTGTTAGTGATATAAAACACGTTAGTAGTCAATCGACCGCTTGCTGTAACTCACCACAGCAAATTTGATAAACTCATCTCCGAGCTCGTTTTTTGCCTTTCTAAAATTTGACTGCATAGCTTTGCAAGGCCCACACCATTCCTGATAAACGTCAATGACTGAAAGCAGACATGATCAGTTGATTTGGTGAACTCGCGCCTTTGCAAGACACAGTGAAAGCACTCTGTCAGGCTTATAGCACCGCAGAGAAAAATGACACGGTATTAAAAATAGCAGAGCGATTGCCATTAGTGACGATAATATTGCAAGAAAAAACAACACGTGTCATGCTTCTACCGAACAAGCTATGAAAGCTCAGGCAACTACGGGAAACAATGTATGCACAGCAAATTCGCCTTTGCTTAAGAGTTTGATACATAATATGCAGAACAGGGACTACAGATAGCCAGTATTAGTTTCTAGATTAGCCTACTGCACAAAAGAATTAATCGCTTTTAAAGCACACATTTTTAACATACTTGATTGCTTTTTAATTGTTAAACACGAATTGATCTGGAGTAAAGATCGCATGCTAAGTCTTTTTATCAAGTGCTATGCTAGGAAAATACCGATTGTTTCCCTATACAACTGATATTGTAGTAGACTCTCTATATTAATGCATAACCGGTGAACATAGTACCAAGTGGATATCTAATGTCTCTATATTGTGCCAAGTTATTGAAGAGACGGACCACTACCGTTTTTCCTGTTGATCTATTCACCAATATTTACTAGTAAAGCGATTGGTTTGGTATATACAGCTTCTTTGCATGCTAAATTATCTATACTATGAGTGCATCATTTTACTATGTATATTTTTATTAGGACTAATAAAAAATAGCAATGTATTGCAAAGTGTTTTGGACGTTTCATACCTTCGTCACTAGTAGTTGCTAAATGGGTTTGTCTGCATTGCTTCAGTAGGTACAAATCCGCACGCTAAGTTCACACAATATAAATTTGAAAGCTCGAATAATCGTGCCGTAAGCAAGCTTTCAAACTCCGTAACAGACCAGCTTATTTGAACAGCAGTCCAGTGCGTTGCTTACCGACAAGTCCCTCACGAGTTAGCATTTCTTCCCATTCTTCCTGAGTTTCAATCTCCTGCTGCAAAGCAATTTCTTGCTTTTTCCTTGAAGCCATTGTAGAGTTGAAAATTAGATCTGTGCCTTATGCTTGTTGCCGCAAATGATCCTGGTCGTACTATCGTGCATGAAATGAAAGGCACGCACTTACAGAGATACCGCTCGCGGCTGCCGAGCTATCTCGATATAATTTAAATGAAAACGTGAGTGAAATTCAATTTTCTTCAATGTATTTCACACCTTACTCTAGTTCTATTGAGATCGAAGCTGTTGATTTTAAACAGCTAATGGTATTTTAACTGGTGATTGTGCGAACCTAAGACCGGTCAAAGTGCAAGCAAAATGCATCACATGACGACCAAGCGGGCTAAAATTCTACACAAAATACGGTTTAAAATCCGATATACAAGATTGGACCGGTGAAACGTCTCCTTACTGACTATATACCTAACAAACTGCAGCTCTTGCCGATGCACACTTCTGGCCAGCCAAGGCAACTGGTTTACATCATTCACTGTGTATAGATCGACACGCTTGTATTGGCAGCTTATACATATATATCTAATATATGCATATCATATTTTCTTTGAAGGTAAATTTCTAGATTTTGCATTCGCACTTGTACTCACGCAAAGCGCGAACAGCGCAAAGATCTCTATGCACCTGTACCCAGAGGCTCCCGACGGCGTCTACGGGTTGCTTAGGAGATCACGTGATTGCTAAGCTGCGGGACTGCCTGCTAGACTCCGCCTTCTTATCCACTGGCTCTGCTTCCGGCTAGTCGTAGGCCTTGAACTGTTATGTTTTGTACTGTGGAAGGCAGCATGCCTCCTAAAATGGGCCATACTTGTTGATCCAAGATTTTAAGCCATTTGCAACGCCAATTATTCACTGGCTGAAACCTATAGGATTGCCTAACCCTGCCTTAACTACCAGCCGGCGATTTCAGCCGTGGACATTTAGGCTAGGCTCCATTCTCAAAGAAGCCAGAGTTATTCTTAATAGTAAATGCAATATTTAAGATCGTACTATGTATCGTAAGTAGCATGGAAATTTGTTTCGAATTTATGTAAAATATTTTTGTTTTGTCCATAGAAGTTCGGCCGAAGTATTCATGGTCGAAACGCACTGGCCTGCCCGTATCAGGATTGTTTAGTTACCTTTACTGTGTTACCTGAGTCCACTACCCAGCGTACTGGATAGTTTGGGATTCCTGTATTTAAAATAACGCTATAATTTACATAGTATATATAAGCGCACGACCAATGTTTTGGATGTAGTTGCATCCAGGTAGGCCACCTAGTTCCACAATTTTAAGATTAGTTGATCTGGTTTCATCCAGTGGTAAAGGTGCTTGCCCTTAACGATCGAGGTCAAGGCGAATGTATTTGATGACCGAGATCGTGGGCTCGAGCATCGCGGCATATATGAAGTGCCTGAATTAAGCTCTCTCAGGGCGATGCATGAATGAATTATATAATATATATTAGCTTATATTATGTTTAACAGCCTCATTTGCATCGCGGCAGAAGAGCCTTAACGGCTATCATCACCACTTGCAGTGGACAATAGAGGATTGCTCACTTCAGGACTTGAACCCATCATTCAGGTCGTGAAGAGCGAGCACCTTACCTCCTGGGCGAAGACCCAATGTCAATGTGTGCTTGCGAGTGCCACGTTGCAGTGACTCAGTTTATTACTTTCGTCATCATCCACAGATCACGACGCGACCCCAGCCCGGTGGATTTAGCGACCAACAAAAGCAATTGCATGGCGAGACAGAACTGGCGTACGGTAGAGATCGCCCTGCACGTGAGCATTTTGTACTCACACATCATCCAGACGAAAGTGCTTGCTTTCGTGGCTGAAGATCCGGGTTCAACTTCATAGAGTTAAGACATGAAGTTTATCAATCATTACAGTAAATCGTAGTGAAAGCGATCATTCTCAGTTCGGGTTATATAAACCTGCCTAGATGCTATGCTTAATATGCTTATGCTTAACTTTATTTTTACCATTTACGCTTGGGGACATTGTGAAGAACGCATTGACAAGAATTTATTGTCAGAAAATGTTGATCGGGAGTAGATTGATATCACTCCACTGAAACTGCTCTCATCCGTGTGACCAACTATATCCTAAGCAGCAAAGATGATAATGCTATATCTATGATCCTGCTCGATCCGTCAGCTGCGTTTAACAGTATTGATCGCGATATCATTCGCGAACGATTGAGAACAACAATCGGCCCGGCAGACATAGCAATGGCGTGGTTTGAACCACACTTTTCCGATTGTGTTAAATCCATGTCACGTGGTGGACACGTCTCATCAAAACCAGTCAGCTGTGGAGTTCCACAACGGCCTGTCCTCGGTAATGTAATATTATGTATTTCTGTCTGTGACAAAGTCAGAAGGACTGAGGGGTGTTGCACAGAAGAGTTTTGAATAGCCCACTCAAAGTTGTCGGTGTGCATACGGGAGCCAACAGACTCAATCTCTCAAAAAAAGAACGTGCGAAACATGACTAAGTCAGGTGGGTAGTCAAGGAAGTGAGTAGCTAGGATGTAGCAGCTCTGGACGACTGGAAAGGATATACCACAGTCTGTAGCCGGAGACAAGATGTCTTTGTAAAATAACTGTGGAAGTGAGCTCCACGGTCAAAGGACTACTGAGCAAAAGTGTCTGTAGCCTATTGTCTTTAAGCCTTGGACTGAAACAGCTAGTCAATTGTACATAGAGGACCTGAGGGCACGAGGAGGCTGTAATTGGTGCAGAAGTTCAAATAAGTATGAAAAATCCAAGCCACTGTTGGCCGTGTACAGCAGGTAAACAACCTTTTTCGCTGTCTCCTTTCCTCAACCGATGATCACTGAAGCTCCTTCAGCAAAGAAGACACATGGTTGAACCTCTGGGGCATGTTGAGCAGCCGTACAGCCACACCAGTTGTGGAGGATTGATAGGCTTTCTCTGTAGCCAGTGAATCGGGGATGCTAGTTAGATGTTTAGTGAGCCACTATGGTAGACAGTACCTAATCTTGGACAGAGATCGAACGTGATGGCTAGCTTTGAATGCAGTCTTCTTACTGAAGCTTTCAAACTTTAAGCTGTTATCGAAGAGGGCGCCTAAATTCCGAGCACATGTTGACGGGTCGCACTATTCGTCATCAATTAGAAGAACAAAATCTCGAAGTATAGCCACATGCTTAGGACGGCATTTGAGTGGGAGTTTGGTTTTTCATCATTGATTTTAAGGAACTCGGCTGACGTTGTGGCATTACTGTGGCTCCGGCGGCTGCAGAAAGATCTAGATAGTCTCGTGGAAGTACAAGCGTGGACGTAGGCTTACGAGAGACTCAATTTCTATTCCTCCCAAAGCGTTTGTATATACACATACATATACACACGGTAAATAACCGGCGTTTGAGAAGTTCCCTAGATAAGGGAATATAGATGTGTTGGGTAATATCCTCGCTGTGCCAATTGCCTAAACATTGGCGCCAGGTGAGGCGTTCGCGTTAATTACAAAGGCAATAGGCAAGCACAACCTATCTAGGATCATATAACTGGATAGCAAGCTGCAAGTTCACCAGTCACTGCAGCTGATTCCAATGGTTTAAATGACATGCGGCTGGGTATCACCAGCTAAGAAGAAGTGATAGCTGATCCCACGGACACGAATAACTTTTTCTAGAGGCTCGCAATAAATGGAGAACAGCCAAAAACCCAGAACTGATCCTTCTAGAACTCCACAGTTGACTTGTTTTCTGGATGAGACACGACCGCCACACTAATAAGAAATATTAGTTGATTTAACAGCCTCTTTTTGTGTAGCGACAGAAGAGCCTTTACGGCTATCACCACCGCTTGAAGTGGCGATAAGGAATTACCCACCATAGGACTCAAATCCAAGACCCCGGAACCGAGGTCATGAAAAGCGACCGCCTTAGCTTGTGTACCACGCAGCACATTACACGGATTGAAAAAACGAGACAAGTACGATTTCAATCATGCCTGTGCCGCATCCTCTGCTGCTCTTCATATATTGCGAGCCTCTGGAAAAAAGTTATCCTAACAACGTTTCTATAGTTTCATATGTATTGTGTGACCTAAAGATTGGTCGCTACTGTAAATGCACTGACCACCGTGTAGGCTTTGAGTACGCTACCTAAAAGTCTCCCGCGAAACACTCACCTAGTCGCTGTAGTTTTGTGGAGTTACAAACGGCAGACACATTACATTACATAGCATGTTATGTAAAAGTATGCAGACCAAACAGGGCTGTAGAGCTGACGTGGCCACCCACTCAAAGGTAATTTTTGAAGAAGACTCCCAGATTCCATGCACTGAGGAGAGACTGCAGAAGATATGCTAGCAGTCACGGAGTCAGGCTTTATGCATATCTTAGCATCACTAAGCTTACTCATCAATAGTTAGATAATAATGGTAATAATAATAATGTACTTGATAAAGCGCCCTCAAAGAACTCGATCTCTTTCTAGGCGCTTTACATTTGCTGCAAAGGAAAATGCAATTGAATGGTGAGTAATATCATGCTTGATAAGCAAGCAAAATGAAAAACATGTTTAGGGGTGACATGCACACGGTCAGCATGCAAATGTGGTTAGTGGCAGCATGCGCAGTGTCAGCACGCATAAGCATGGCTGTATAGTCGGTCAATTTGAGAAAGTTTACGGCCATGCGAGTGCAAATTTTTTGCAATGGATGTTGCAAACGAGCTCAGATAGTTTGACGTGCTAGAAGGAAGGGAGGGATCAAAGCAAAAGTTCAGTTGAATGTAACCTGCCTTAAAAGGAAAACCTATTTTTTCTAGGCAATTATACTAAGCAAGAGAAAGATAATAAACTGTGAGAAGGAGTGGACCTACGACGGATTCCTGGGGCTCCCCATACCTCAAAGGCTAGTTGGACAGCGGCTTTCCATTTAGCAGTTGAAATTTAAGCAACGATACACACGCGCATTGCGCTCCAGCAGATGTACACTGTACATGAAGTTCGACGGTCTGACAGCACGCAAGCGACGGCGGCAAACACCGTCGGGGCTTGAACAACCGTAAATTCTGTAGTTCATATGTACGTGTGTATGTATGTATTGTATGCCGGCTCCTCTGATGAGCCTGTGATGTGGCGTGGACACAGGCCAGTAACCCGCTGGTGGCCAGATGGTGGATTCACCATCTGAGTCGGCCGGTGCACAGCTGTGGTCCGCCTGTGATGTGGTATGGATGGACACAGGCCGGTAACCCGCTGATGGTTGGACTGGAGAGTGGAGGAGTGGAGGAGTGGGCAGTCGAGTGGGAGTACGGGCCGAGGGGAGCCGTGCGCTCTTCGGCTCCGTGCGTTGGTAACAAACTGTCGGTGTTGGGCATCGGCTGGCTCTCTGCTGTGCAACAAACGACAAATTCGGCTGATGCTCGTAGCGAAACATCTCTCTCTCTCTCTCTCTCTCTCTCTCTCTCTCTCTCTCTCTCTCTCTCTCTCTCTCTCTCTCTCTCTGTCTCTCTCTGTCTCTGTCTCTCTCTCTCTCTCTCTCTCTCTCTCTCTCTCTCTCTCTCTGTGTCTCTGTCTCTGTCTCTCTTTCTCTCTCTCTCTCTCTCTCTCTCTCTCTCTCTCTCTCTCTCGCTCTCTCTCTCTCGCTCTCTCTCTCTCTCTCTCTCCCACGTCATCGCGTCACTCCCACTTGCCATTCCCCCACCCAGCAGGCCTTCCTGCCAGGGGGGGGGGCTACGCAACGTCAAGGGCGGGCCAGCGTGCTGCGGCCGAACCGTTAAACCGCACACTTACATCTACTCTTTGAATTTTCTTGCTGAGATAGGACTTAAAAATCCTAGTAAAAAAGTGCTAGCGATATCTTGGTGAGACAACAGGCGCTCAAGAAGGATTTAGTCAACAATGGTATCAGAAGCGACCGAGAGATCCAGCAGAGCAAGCAGGACACTCAAATTAAGTCAGTACTGCCGCCAAGGTCACTATAGCATCTTGAAGCAGCGTTCTCTGGCAGATAGCGAAGAGACGAGATTGAAGTGGGATCTGCGAACGACGTATTTAGGCCTAAATTAGCCAACTCAAATCGCCGGGAAAAATGAGGATGCCGATACTGGTGTCTCTCTACGTAGCGGCAACCTGGCCGCGACTTGTTGAATAAAAATGGATCGGGAGGCGAAAGAGAATTTATACGAATTTATAAAAAGTCATGTTACAAAAAGAGATTTTTACTGTTATCGAAACATGCTTACGGAAGTGACAGTAATGGACTTTCTGAGTAGATCCTTTTCCCGTTCCTCTGCGTACGGAGGTACAAGACGAACCTATTGCAACCGAGTGAGTTTTTAGCTGATTCAACCTCTTGAAACGACGTCAACGTCAATGCTGCCATGGCCCCGGATTTTGCGCCTCTTAAAGGAGGCGACAATTATCCTTCTCTCGGCTCACGTAGAGTATACTTCAAGTATATACTTCAAGATCGGCAGAGAGCGGCGTAGAAATGGCACCACTCCACCGTCCACCATTTGCTCTTTTGCTAAAATGCTAGGGGCAAGCGGCACTTTACATTCTTGCAGTATTAGTCCGCACAGCGCTAGCATTTAACGAATTGCCGTAGATCTTGTCGGCTGCTCTGTCATAGGCGCCTATAGATGCAAAACAGCGTTGCTAAACTTCTGTTCGTCAGCACGTTTCAAGATGAACTTGAACCCCGTTCCAAACCAGCGCGACGTGTGCAAATAAGACGTCGGTACCCTTGTTTAAGAGGTACGAGGGCAGCTAGTCGTCCACAGGGATCGATTGCGGCTGCGAGTGCTTGAGCTGAGGTAGAGAGCTGCAGTTGAGTCACGAGAAAACATTCGCCATTCTCGGAGCTACTCGTCACAGCGAGAGTGGAGCGAGTTACCGCGTGACTCGAGGGCTAGCCGAGCGAACACCTGCTACAGCGTAACGCCGCGGGCCGCGACTACGACTTTGAGCCCGGCGCTGACTTTGAACGGGCGACCGACTGTGAAAAAGTCCGCGAGAAGCAGGCTTACGAGAGCCGAGCGACAATTAACTGCGTCGGGGTTGCGAGAGTATCGCACCTGAGCGCTCTCTCTCTCTTGGCCTTTGATCCTGCCGGCGGGTGAATCGTTGCGCAGAGCCCCTGTGCTACGCCTGAAGTAACCAGTCAGCCAGGGTCGCCAGTCGTCCAAAGGTTTTTTCCATTGATAATGCTGCTTACGGAGTTTTACTAACTGTAGGGTGCGATACGACCATCAGATCTGTGCACACTGCACTCGCTGTCCCAATCTCCGAACTAGTGCGAAAGTTAAGCGAACATAGCGACGCCAATTTAGCGCTATCGCAGTGGCATTAGAGCGATCAGTGGCTCAGAGATGAATAAATGCCACCTTGTAATGAGCCGACTGTACTGTACTGCGATAGCCCACCGTAACAGCGGGCAGTAGTAATGCAAAATATAAATTCATGAGTGTTTGACATAAGTTCAATGGGACATAAAAATCGATCCTGCTGCTATCTGCTTTCATGTCGCGTTTATTAGCGCGCTTGAGCTCCAATATTCTTCTGCCAAATTGTGGGCGCTCCGCAGGAACAACTGAAAATGCACGCATATTCGCCATAACTGAAACGGAGCTTCTTAAATGGTCGAAACTGCAGGCGACCTGCCGGAAAGGGCCGCCTGATCAATTAAGGCGCCGCTGCCGCGTTCTGGCCGTAACGCCTCAGGATCAGACAGCGCCGTACCTAACGCCCTGTCGCCTTTCCTATCGCAACCGGTGTTCGGGTCATGACCTGCCAAGGCTCAACGCCGCCCGTCACCCGGAAAATACGCGGGCGTTTGCCGTTGTCGGGTAGTGGCGACGTATGGCGTAAGACTTCCTGGTGTCTCTCTGGCGCTGAGTTCCGCGTCGCGAACTAATTTGAGACACGATGAGGCTTAAGAAAGGAGTTAACGAGGCTTGCAACGTGAGCGTTCTCAGTTATGGCACGATCCGAGCGTTATCCGAAAGGCTGTCGCTGCAGGGCAGAACAGGGGACCTCGTTATCGAAGCCGAGCGCTGGTAAGCAAAGCCATGTGGAGCGTACAACGATCAGTACACGCTCTGGTATCGTGGATCCTGTAGCCCAGTATGCCTATCGGCCCGCCCCTCCTGGTATCTGTGTTGTGACCTCAAGCACAGAATCCCGGTTTTGCGAAGCTGCCTTCAACTGTGAAGTGCGCCAACCGCGATTGTGGCTGGTTTATCTCCCGCTGTGCAGGACGAGCGAGTACTCCTAGGCATCGAGTTCGAGCGACGATTCGTTGCTTGAGGCTTCCGTGGTTCACAGCCAGCTTTTACCACGGGAGCACTCCATTGCTGGTGGGTTTGGCCTCGGCCGAAATCGTTATGTCCGCTGAGCACGTCGTCGAAGGCAGCCTACAGATACGGTATCTTACACGGGATATTATTGGCAAGGCAAATTGACGCAGCAATCGCGAGCAAGGCGTATGCCCTACCAATGATGGATCCTACAATCGAGGACAATGTCTCTGGTACGAGTGAGCACTCAACTGTTACCTGCTGCCGCAGGCCTGAGCCCTCATTTCGACTCGAGCAATGACAGTAACCTAGATGGCTTTCGTTAGTTCGCTTAGCATTGACGAGTGAGTTGACTTCCGAATAAACAGGCAGGCAGAAAAGAAGCCCTGCTAACACGAGCCTCCCTGTGCTGCTTCTTTGACATTACAATAGTAGATGTACCCTCATATTTTGAGCAGTCAATTTAGAATCTGCGACATCTTTGCTGTGTTTGAAGGACCTCATCCAGCAAGCCCTTCGTTTTGCTGTTCAGCTAGCATCCTTACAAATGCCAACTGCAAGTTTGATTCTGCAGTGAATGCTAAATGCTTGCCGTTTTTGTGCCGTGAGTATAAAGAAAGTTGGTGGTCATTGGCCATTAAAGTATTTTTTTGTTAGAAATTATACGTGTTTCAGGCTTACCGTTCAGCATTGCCTGCTTTTGTATGCATTCTATAAAGCACACTTTCTGCTGCCACTGGTATGCCGGATTCAGCCAAGTAGGGGACCACGCCTTGGCCAGAAAGGATGCAAGGCGTGGCTTGCGTCCATGCACCCATGCACCATCGGTTAACCTATGCACATGGCTCCGTTCCGACAGTTTCACTATGTGCCAGCGGCTACACCAGGAGCCTCTCTAGCAGAAGTCTTTGTACTTCCACAGTGCCACCAGCCCACCTGATGACTGACAGCTAATTCTTTCTGATGATACAAACTTTCGATGGGCCATTGGCATGGCATACTCCTTAGCTGAAGCTGGGTGCCGAAGGCTTACTGCCCTGCCGACGAATTTATAATCTGCTTGGAATGATATTGGGTGCCCCAGTTGGGAGAACCTGAAGCTACACTTCGATAGGCTTCTCTCGTTTATGTGAAAAGAGCTACCTGTTTGTACCCTCTACAAATACTGTCACCCCTCTAAAGGAAATTATAGCACTTCCGGAAAGCAATCGTGCCCTCCTTAGAAGCCTTTGTAGGCTTACTTCAAAAAGTAGATGTCCTCCTCGAGAGAAGCATTATAAAGCTGCACGCCAAGCTCTCACAGTCACCTAGCAGGCCTAGTAAAACTGTGCATGCTGCCACTAACCACATTTGCATGCTGACCCTGTGCATGTCACCCATAACCATATTATTCATTTTGTTTGTTTTTCAAGCATGATTTTACTTACTATTCTATTGCATATCACTTTGCAGCAAATGTAAAGCGCCTAGAAAGAGATTAAGTTCTCTGAGGGCGCTTTATCAAGTGCAATATTATTATTATTATTATTAACTCAATTCTGCAAGCTCGATATGAAGACCGGTAGCCCATTAGTGGGGCCACTGATAATCACCAGAAAGGGTGAGTTCCGGCTCCACACTTGCTGTGGTCCGCTTCCGGTGTGCCTTCAAAGGGGTATCCGGTGCCTAGCACCTGCCACGGGCCTGGTGTGAGCGTGCACACACACACACACACACACACACACACACACACACACACACACACACACACACACACACACACACACACACACAGGCACACACACAAACACACACATCGGAACAGAAGCACACACAAACACGTACACCCACCCACCCATGCAGACACACATTGGAACACGCATACACGTAGACACACACATCGGAACAGACACTCACACACACACGCATACACACACAACAAACACACAAACACGGCACACACACACACACGTCCATGCAGACACACACGAACGCGGACACACGCAGATGCACACACGCAGATGCACACATGCAGACACACACATCGGAGCACACACATTGGCACGTGCACACATACCTAATTGCTCACACAGTGGGCTGCAGGGGGACTCCCCCTGCCCGACAGCGGGGCATCGACCCAGGCCACTTCCTATTCCTATGGCCCATCACCAACGACGAAATATGTCTTGATTTCACTCTATAAACAATGGCCATGTCAGTGTCGAATACATACTATTCTTTTATTCCTCAGTTTTCAATTTATTGAGGGTCTAGCCTCACCTACATGTAAATCATGTAGGTCTTTCCCCTACATACAGTCGAGTCTGCTTAAATAAGAATACGCTCGGACCGGCAAATGGCCATTCTTATAGGCAGAGTATTCCCATATTCGGAGTGAGATTATAGCGAGAGTAAATCTGGACACTGAACTGCTGTTCTTGTAAGAGGAGTATTCCTATATTCGATATTTGCGCACACACGTACTTTCACATGCAAGCATACACGCACGCACGTGTTAATGCGCACGCACATATGCACATACACTCACTCAAACGCTCACGTGTACATACTCTAATGTGCTTGCACAAGCACGAGCCTTTGGGATTCTGCAGTTGATCTTGATTGATGCACCATCTACCATAGGCGTAGGCTTGTGCCACCTTTCGTCGTCTCAGGCAGGTGTCATGACCTGCATTTATCCACTGCTGTGCACGATGTCGTTCTTCGTAGCCTCAAGTCATCGGTGGGCTCTCGTCTGCGATGTGCTGCCCGGCGTTTGATGCTGGAGCTGTCTGGCGTGGCTGTGCTGCCGTGCCGAAGCCCGCCACATGCCGTGCCGAGCGTCCTGCTCGATGGTGCACCCGGAGAGTGGGTCCTCCCTGTCTTCGAGGTTATGGCCCCCCCCCGGTCGTTTTGTGTATGCTGAGCAGATGCCAGCATTCAGATGCCTGCAGCTCTGCAGTACTGCTAAGCAGGCGTGCCAAAGTGCCCGCGCACAAGAAAGAGGAACATGCCTCATCGGCTGGCCGGCCGCATGCAGCTGCGAATCACGTGAGCACCTGTTTAACTGCCATGCAGCAGGTACGCCGTGGACAGTGTACCAGCGGACAAGAACGGCGTCGAGAAGCTTCTGCGTTGTTTGGGCACGCAGGGCGCCACCGTCAGGGACCTGATCTATTTCCTCCACAAGATCCACTTCGGCGATGGCCTGGAGCTTTTCGTGGAGCCAGGTGGAAGCAGGCAGCAGCAGCAGGCAGCAGACAGCAGGCAGCAGCAGTTGGAGCCGGCATGCCATGCACCTTCTTTGAATGCTCGGGCTGCCGTCTCGCACGCGCGGGCTCTGCTCTTGCGGGAAGGGCGGAGCGCTTCTAACAAACGGGTCGTATCGAAAGCACACTTGCATGTCGTTGCAGAAAGCCCGACAATTGTCACACAGCCCGACGTGCATGGTGCACGGGTGACGGTGCTGGAGGGCCAGCCACTGAGTCTGTGCTGCATCGCCTCTGGCATTCCGAGCCCGAGCTACCAGTGGTGCACCGGCATCGGGCCTCTGGCCGGCCAGAACAAGAGCAGGATGACCATCGAGCAAGCGAGGTATGCAGGCATGCCTCCGAAGCAGGCAGGCCTCTTCTGCATGAGGCCCGTAGTGAGTTAGCGACGGATGAGATTGAGTCCCCCCACCCCTCCCTCCCTACCTCCCCCCACAGAGAGCAGCATGCCAGTGTGCACACTCTGCTTAGCTGCCAGGTTCGATTGTGTCACTCGTAGGTCTCTAATTCGCCTGGACCATGCTTTATGAAAGTAGCCAGATGCACCCTTGGGCATGCACGTGCGACAACACGCAGGCCACCTTTAAATAGCACAGGCGTACCCCCCATGCGCGCATGCTTTCCGGCACACGCTGCTCGAGCACTGTGTGTCTACTCACGAATTTGCGTCCACTCACGAATTTGCAACACGTACGAATTTGCATGCGTGCAAGAGTTGTGCACACTTTGATGGCTGAGTGGTCAGGACAACCGCAAGGGCATCTTGTTTTGCTGGTGATTCTAGTTGCTGATCAGTTTCGGGGAGTAGGGCTCGATTGATAGAGAGTAACATTGAAATCAGTCGCAGTGGTGGCGACGGCTAGCTGAGCCTAAGGTGTTGCTAGAATTTACGTAAAGTTCCGCTCAAACTTGCTGCTCCAGTTGCAGCTAGCTGAACTAGCCAAACCTGTAGCATCTCTCAGTGGTACCATGCGGCAGTTGAACTGCTGGCGCTTGTGTGATGGCAGGGCCACCGTATATTGTTGTAGTAAGTATTACTAGTGCCATCTTCGTGCTATGCTGTAGACATGGCCTGTAATCTAGTTTGGTTCGCTTTTTGTGCACACGCGACTTTGCTTTGCATCTTGAGTGGCTGATCTGGCTGTCATCTTCATATGGCCACTTGATTGTGCGCCATGTAGCCGAGGGCTCTGCTCTGTCCTGCTTGACATGACGCTAGCTACAAGTGTTAGGGTGCCTTATTTGGGAGGATTGCAGTGCGCTTTGTGACACCATTGATGTGACTGCATCGATCGACACAGCTGCATTGGAGAAACTAGGGGCAGATCTGTTTGTTTTTGCTTTTTAGGTTGGCCAACAATGGCACCTACTTCTGCAGGGCTCGAAATGCTTGTGGTGAAGCTCAGAGCTCGCCCGTGACCGTCGCGGTGCAAGCAATCGCAGTTTCTTCCCCTCCAATCAGTCTGCTACCCGCGGTCAGACGGACGGCGACAAACAAGGTTGCACTGCTGATTGGCAACTGCAACTATCGCTGTGACAAGCCACTCACTGCTCCAGCACACGACATATTAATAATTGGAAAGAAACTTACTGAAATGAAATTTAAAGTTATCACTTGCAAGAACCTTCGAAAGAATGACATGCTGTGCATCGTCGACTTTTTCGTCGAGTTGCTCACTGAAGGAGTCTATGGTAACGTGCTAGAAAGGCCTCTCTCTCTCTCTCTCTCTCTCTCTCTCTCTCTCTCTCTCTCTCTCTCTCTCTCTCTCTCGAGGTTATGTCGTACAGCTAGCTGCCTAGTGCTGCTGGATGCATCCTTGGATGCTACTCTTTGAGGTGCTCGTGTTTCTAGCTCATCGGAAGGTGTTAGCAATTCTAGAGAATGAGCTCTTGTTCTAGTGATGCGTGTACTGCGTTACCTTGACCAGTGTGCACATCACTTCACTCAGATCCCCTGATCCAGGCAACCCTTGAACTAAGATTGCATTGGTTCGTTATCGGCTGTCATTTTGTCACTACAGAAAAAAAATGATTGCAACACAATACTCCCACTGATATTTTTTTACGGAAAGTGGCATGCCAAAAACTTGTAATGCAGGGCATGTGCTGTAAATTGCTGTCAATTACTTCAGTCTACCTCCAGGACTTAATATCTATCTGCTGAGTAAAGGGTGTCTTATGTAAATGGCTCATTTATGTAGCAGCAGGAGAGCCTAGGTGGTCATCACCCTATTTGCAGCTAGCAATACGGTATTGGCAGCTGCAGCACTCGAGCCCACGACTTAGGTCGTGAAGTGGGAGCACCCAATTCCTTGGCTAAAACTTAATTGGCACCCATTTTAGCATTTCTGTTGGCGACAGCTTTCTTCGCCCTGCCATGTTGCTAGCACGTGTGTCACGACGAGCGGTACCAAAATTTAAAGCCAAAAAAGCGTTTAATTGAGCCTCTGCAGTCGGTGATGATCGCGGCTGCTTAGATGGTCTTAAGATCCAAGAAAATATGGCATCTTCTTTGCCAATAGGGGTGCGATGGTCCTGGTTGATTAGGACATTCGGAGCAAAATCTCAGTCTTACTGACCCACGTGGATTTGGACCACGAGGCCCGCCATTGCACTTGCCTCTTCCAAACCTAGCCGAACTGCTGCTCCAGTTTCAGCCTCCTCGTGCCCTCAGGTCCTGCACTCCCGAAATTCTTGAACGCCGACCTCTCCTGCTGCCGACGCAGGTGCATTCTTTTTCAGTCATCCTTTATTGCTGGTGTCCTCCAGACTTGGCTAGGATACTCCCATTTCTCTCTGCCACTCGAGATGAAGCCTATTGGCTTTTGCGTGTGCTCCGAAACACCGCCGATGCTTGAGTGCACTGTATAAGCTCTCCAGAGCCACACTCTGGCTAAGTATTCTTGGCTTTGCGGAGTCACGGATATAGGCATATGTATGCGTACTGTGAGCATGCATATAGGCAGCTTCGCTGTTCGTGTTGTTGGCAGGACTACTGTACTTTGCCGGTCATGGCTTTGAGAACCACGGCCAATGCTACCTGGTACCGTCGGATGCCCCCACGGACTACTCCAGCAGCAGCTGCGTCAGCGCAGAGTACGTGCTGGCCAAGATGCAGGACAAGCAGCCTGCTCTATGCGTCGTCATGCTGGATATTTGTCGCGAAATGTAAGTTGCGTTTCTTGAACCTCTCATCTACTCCCCCATTCTCTTACGCTGCTAGGAGCACCGTTATTGGTATTTTGCACCGATGTGGCACTGTCAATAGGGGTTGCGTGTCATGCACCGCGTAATGCCCAGCCTCGACCTGGGGGCCAGAGTGCAGCTTGGCTTCCAACTCACCAGCAACAACAAGAAGCACTCTCTCTTTGCTTCAGCAAGTGCCAGCATACTGAGGCTGGCTGCTGTCCGAAATGCAGAATGGTAAATTTCCTGTTAGAAATCTCACAATTGAAAAGATTGCATGGCCACCCTCATGCTGTTGAGGTCAGCTACAAAGGGCAGAGCTCCTGCCTTCTTGCTCTAGCAGCATTCATCGGCTGCTCATTGTGAAGCTCAGCTGCTCCTCACTTCTTAATATACCACAGTTGCCTTCTCAGTGCTGGATTTTTAAAACAAAAACTCACATGCCCTTAATCGTGGAATTGGGATGTATTGCCACAACTTCAAGTTCTCGCGATGGCATTTTTGCAGTACCTTAACGTTTCTGTCTTGCCCAAATTAGTATTTGGTCGGAAAAGTTTTTTCATGTCTAGATCATCGGCTTTAGAATGCTCTCTCTGTCTCTGTCTCTCTGTCTCAATCTCTCTCTCTCTCTCTCTCTCTCTCTCTCTGTCTCTGTCTCTCTGTCTCTGTCTGTCTCTCTCTGTCTGTCTCTGTCTCTCTCTCTCTCTCTGTTTCTGTCTGTCTGTCTGTCTGTCTCTTTGTCTCTGTGTCTCTGTCTGTCTGCCTGTCTCTCTCTGCATCACCAATCACTACTGATAATCAGTTGCTGCTGATTCGAAGACTGCCTTCTCAGAGAGAGAGAGAGAGAGAGAGAGAGAGAGAGAGAGAGAGAGAGAGAGAGAGAGAGAGAGAGAGAGAGAGAGAGAGAGAGAGAGAGAGAGAGAGAGAGAGAGAGAGAGAGAGAGAGGCAGGCAGAGGCAGAGACAGAGAGAGACTTGGTGGGAGAGAGGTAGAACCGCAGGCAGAGATAGCATCGGGCCTGGTCGCAAATCGCAGGCTAACAAAGAGCTCTATTGCCTTTGAAAGGGTTCAAGTAATTCTAGCCGAGTGCTTATGAGTTCATGACTTTAGAACAAGTAATTATACACTGGCCGTTTTTCATGATGCTGCATTTCTTCATCTACTCTTTCATGCTTCTGATCTGTGGATCGGCTCACATTGGGCTTCGCCCTTGCTTTTGTTAATGTTCACGTTTGTAATTGGTTTGACATTAATGCTATATTCTTGAAGGAAGCACTTGGAAGAGATGCCTCCACCTATTACCTACGTGCCGAAGCCAAATGGCAACTGTGTCGTAGCTTATGCGACGTAAGTTGGTGCCGAACCGATTTCTGGCCGGCTGTTATTTGTGTGACTGGTAGCTACTGAGTAATTTTAAGTGTTGCACTTTTTTTTAATTCCTTTTGGGTAGTCTCAGCATGTGACTGTTGCTTGTAGCCCAGAGTGGATGGCTAATTTGCAGTGTGGTATCCAGGCTGTTACCTGTGCTAATAGCATTGATAATGGAAGCATTAGTGGGAAAGTATTTTCTGGCGGTGACGGTCATTATAAAGATGAAATGGCATTGAAAAAATTGATTCTAACACAAAAGTGATGTGAAGGGAAGGTACCAAATCAATTAGTTATTGACATCATGCATGGTGCCAGTGCCCAGGCATACAAAGGTCACCGGTCAAAGGTTGTGAGGAACACGTTCATTTTTAGCTTCTTTTTTAAAATCTCGAAGTCAGGGTATGTGGTGACATCAGTCGGGAAAAGCTCAAGACTTTAGGACCATAGTAACTGATGATTCGACAAAATGGCGGGTCTCCAAATTGTTTGAAGTTTGTTACGACAGACAAGCTTAGCTTCAAAGTTTTACACCGGTTATGAACGTCGTACTGCTCAGGTATGAAGACTTTTGAATAGTGAGTTTCAGAAGTCTAAATGGGATGTTACTATGCATAGGCCATCTTTGTTGGATATGATACATTAGTCTAAGCTAGCCCAAATGGTTTGCGGTGGCATTTGGCTCAAAGTAAGCAGACTTGACTGCTGAGCTGATGTGTCATCTAGTGAGCGATCACTTTTGAGTTGAACTCTCAGATTTCGTGTAGAAGCTACAGGAAGTAAGCTGGCCGAGCCCATTTGAGGACTAGGCTTTCCAATTTTTCTGAGTTACACTAGTTTTGCTCATGACTAGTTAGTTGACTTTACCATAATTCAACGTTAGAAATTTTGCTGCCATCTATAAGTTCTCTGAGGTCTCTATATAAATGTATTATTATTATCTTATTTAGTGAAATCTTTAAGGAGTCGTAGAGAGAATGATCTCATAATGTAAGTGATGGCCCAGCCGACGGCTCGAAGCCTCACTGGCTGCTTGCTGCAGCTCTAGGTGCAGCAGGCAGAGAATAGTATGCACTGGCTGCAGACCGCTCGAACGTTAATGATGTACTTGCATATTTAGTTTAAATGAAATAGCTGGGGTATGCATGTCTTTGAAGAGGCTGGTATAATACCAGTCCACGATGTAGCCACCTGCAAGTTTTTCAGGCAGATGCATGGTCACTGAACTAGCATGCAGGTGTATCATAGATTATTATTGTAGGAGCTTTGGCAGACGAGCCTGGGAAAAGCCGCAGATTAGCATATTTGCAAAACATCTGCTGAAGTTTATTGATAAGCCGTTACCCATATTATCGCTGCTTCAGGAAGTGGTCACAAGTAAGAATGCTCCTTTGCACGTCGTCAGCACTTGCTTTGAAACTGTATTTTGTCGCCTTGTTTGCCTCTGACACGTGTGTTTCAAGGGTCTGAGAAGAAATACCTTTTTTTTCATTAGACATGTTTTGATCGAATTTATCCAGATGGTGTTTTTGAGCTATAGCGCTCGTCAGAGGCATATCTGGGGCATGGCTAGTGCACACGCCCCACTGCCCACTTAGTACTTGTGGCTTTGTGAAGTTACAGAGATAAATTACAATAATTTACACTAATAGGGCTTAGTATATCACCTGCAGTGTATGGCATCCTGAGCCAGTAGTTATCGAGGTACACCTGTTCGGTCATCGTAGTAACGCTATGTCTGCCAGGCAAGTCTGTTTGCCGACTGCTTTCTGCTTGTTTTTCCATTATGTGCTTAATCAATAAAAACTTTTTTATTCCTCTCATCCCATGTTTATAACGGCTTATCATGTTTCCCCTTGGTCAAATCGACAACTTTCCGAGAATTTCTGATCATGTCTGGCATGCGACAATCAAGCACCGGCCACTTGCTTCCTAGATGTGTAGCTGGCCTGCTTCATGCGATAATAATCTCACTGTTAAGCTTGATATTTTAGGCGTAGGTAAAGATGAGCAAGCGAAGGATTTGCAGTTTCCAGAAATCAGATCTAATCTTCGAGACTATGGTCGAATTCTGTCGGATGAGATCTCTGCTGTCGGCTACACGAAGGAGGTCAGCAGGTCTGCTGAACTGTGGCTGAAAGTTACAGGTGAATGCAGCAAACATTTGTTTAAATTATACCTCTTGGCTATACCACTTTGCATGTTGCTGCAGATGCTATAGCTGTCGAACGTTTGCAGCGATGCTGTGCATTTAATAGCTATTAGTCACATGCAGCATCACAAATTTCAACTATAAGTAAATATAAACCAGGTGATCTAGTTCACCCGTGAGCTTATTCCCCATAAGGTTACACTTACCATGCACCGGCATCATTATGAGCAACATAAAACTAACGTGGTAGATAGTAGAATCCCTCCCTCTTCTGAAAGATATGGTGTCTGGACATGGATATATGTATATATTATCGAGAAAAAGATTTTTAACTAGTATTTATACATTAGCCGGCGGTGCCCTGTCCTACCGGGGTCAAGCCTGCTACCCGGGCCTCCCGGTTCAGGAACACTGACCACGAGGCTCCTGAGCCGGTAATGGCGTCGGAGATGCAGTGCCGCCTCAAAGCCGCCCTCTCCGAGCATGGGATGCCAAGTTCGGCCAGACACGCTTCATTGTTTGGCCACCAGCAGCCGAGTGCCACGACCACAAAAGGTCTTACCGCTGCCGACCGGTAGCCAGCAGTCAGGAAAGACCGGGGAATGGCTGCATATTTATCGGTCTTGCTCCGGACCACCACAATCAGAGCATCCTCGCTGCTGTCTAATGACACTGTCACATCCATAATTACTAAATCAGTGCCGTTGTCAATGACCAGGTCCGGCTTGAGAGCCGGACCACCGGCAAGCGGGAGGGCTCGCCTGCCGACATGTAATTGAGCGAAGCGGCCGGAAGAGCTCCGATTAGGCAGCCCAGAATCAAGTTGTCTCGGGCCGTAATTGCATGCAGCATTGGCCGCCAGTGGCTCAGCACGTGGGAAGCGGTCTCTTGCCTCCGTGCGGCATAGGTGGCAGCTGGTAACCGTCCCAGGGTATACCCGACTCCTGGCAGCAGCCACTGTTAGTGCATCCAGGTGCGCTCTTTGCACGAACCGCCAAGCCCGGAACGGCAGGACAAGACTATATATATATATATATATATATATATATATATATATATATATATATATATATATATATATATATATATATATATATATATATATATATATATATATATATATCTATATATATGTATATATATATATATATATATATATATATATATATATATATATATATATATATATACAGATAAATAGATAGATGGAGAGAGAGAAATAGAGGGTTTTTGTCTGTCAATGTCATTGTTCGATCACTTTTATAACTAGCAGCAAAATAGTACTCAGCTGTTAAGCAGCCATCACTTGTGAAATCTGGTGGTAGGATTTCCATTGCAGAGTTGCCAGACTTTCTAGGTTGACTCAGCTGTGGTGCTAGGCTTTGGCAGTCCGAACTATTGTGACGAGATACTTGTAGAGCTTCCGAATGGCAAATTCTATGACAAGTGCTACCCAGACCTTGGAATCAAGGTAGTCTTCCACTTGGCAGCTCTATACTCAAACATGATCGTTATCAATATTGGATGCATCAAGACAGAAGGCAGCCACGTGCTTAGCTGTCAAGCATACATTTCCTGGGTAAAGCCTTTCGTAAGTAAACAACAGAGCATGCCTGTCAGATCTAGCATGATTTCTTGCAAGCTGTAGCTATGTGTGCATAAGCAATGGCGTGCAAGCAATGCTTGCAGATAGTCGTTCTTGCTGCTATTCATGTGCATCTTTTTATTTACTCAGACAGTCAAAGCTTCTGCACGGCCTGTGAAAAATCCAGGCAAGTGGCCTACAGCAGTAAAACAAAATTTGCTATGTATTAGCATGACTGAAAATACGATTGCTGATCTACAACTTCTGGTAAGTATATTTTAAGCCACAGTGCTGCTACCTGTATATTAATAGGTCGTGGTCAGTTGCTCACCATGTTATTTAATGCTGAGCCGTGATGGCTCAGTAAGTAAGGCGGTTGCTTTCACGACCTCGGTCCCGAGGTCGTGGGTTCGATTCCTGCGGTGGGCGATCCTTTATCGCCACTGCAAGCAGTGGTGATAGCCATAAAGGCTCTTCTGTTGCTATACAAAAAGAGGCTGTTCAATCAGCTAGGATTTTAAATATTTGATAGTTTGCTAAAAAATACGATGCCAAACTGTGGATGGGATCTTGTGATTCGAAATTGGTCTTCTATATTGTGAAGGCTGCAGTGTAGTTCATGCATACACTGTTACCTGAAGACTGTCCTATTAGTTTATTGAGTGAAACCATTCATGCACACGTAGCAACAACCAGGGGCAGTTTTATCTTTTTGGAGCATTCCAACTTGCCGATAGTTCCTTCATTAAGGTTGGGAGATATCAGTCTATCTTTTTTTATTTATTTATATTTAGAAACCCTTGTACAGAGGAGCAAGCACGATGCATGGTTTACAAATTTAGTTCTGCTGCCTAGCCTTCCTAAAACCGTAACCGTATAGTTATCGTGCTTCTTGGTTGCATGGCAGCTATCCGAGTTAGAATGATGATGTTGCATCGGATAACTGTGTAAGTATTAGTATCCAGGAATGTACCAGAACTCAAAACAAGCCGCCTCACAAGCTACGTGACAATGGCAGCCTGTGGCATGTCTTCTGACCTGCTTACAGGAGCGGTTCATATTTTCCAAATATATATTGGTCTATCCGGAGGATTTTCTTTTATTGCGACTGATCACTGTAGACTGTGCTCGTGTGCAGCAGTTATTTAGTCATGCCCACCAGTTAATGGCGCATCTGGCGACATCTATACCCAGCCTTTGTAATGTAATAAAAAAATAAGCCTAGGACCTGCAGAGCAAAAGCTTCTGTTGCCAACAGTCTTTAAGCGGAGGGATGGAGCAGCTAATTTATTGTCCATACAGGATCTGAGGGCACGAGGAAGCTGAAACTGGTGCCTATACTCGTCATCAAGTTGAAGCTTTACCTTAAACCCTGTCAGTAGCTTATTTTGTATGCTAGACTGCAATTTTTTCATTTCCAGGTACCCGTGCATCTTCTTTCAATCCTCAATGCAGATCCGTTGCTATGTGTACATGCATTGATCTCTTAGTTGTAATTCAAATCGATCCTCATGTCTCGTACACGTATCTTATTTTGGTAACTCTCTAGGTGTTGCACTATTGAGTCGACCTGGTTCATTTTTTCGTAGGATGAAGACCTGCTGGTCCACGTGACCATAGAGGCATACTTTGAGACGTCTCGAGGCACACACATAGAGCTGCTGCCCTGCAACTTTGGGCGACCACTTATAGCAGAGCTTAGAATCGCCTCTGTGATTGAGGACCCCACAGCAGCAAACCCCTGCTACGTCCTACCACAAATCGGAAGAGCACCAGTTGAGTGTGCCGATCTCGTGCCCGTGGAGTCTTCTGAAGGCTGAAAGTGCACCGATTTTTGCAAGGTGCAGACAGTATGCTGCTGACAGACTTCACTGGGAGTAGTAGCAGTGAACCTGTGGGGGATGTAATGCACAGTCATCTATTCAGCTGCACTGTTCGCAGCAAAGTGTAGCAATAGTAATACATGCTTGACAGTTATGACCGTTTTTATTGCAGTCTCGTGACAGGGAAAAGACAGTGCACCTTTGGTGCCATCAAATTGCCGAGTCTAGAAGTACTTTCTCCTCGTTTATTGACATTTTTATGATGCTGGTCAATAATGCTGCTGCTGGATAGCAACTTTATTGCTTTTATATTTTTTACAACTTGGTAAATTAAAAATTAAGTATTCCGATCTATGCATCATTGCTTTTATATATTTTTTTACAACTTGGTTATTGAATTAAAAAGTATTCTGATATGTACATCTTAACTGGCACAGTAATAATAAATTATTGTGATATAGGTTTCAGTTCATTTCGCTTCCTCTACTCTGAATACCTTACACTGTGTTTGTGTACATGTACCCACTATGCTTGTTACAAAATTACCAGAATGGCAGAGGCTGCCATTTTACAAAGTTTTGCTTGCCGACACCTCTAAAGCTAACCTCAGATGAGAGAAATATTAAGAAATATTAATATTATAAATAAAATATTATAAATAAAATATTATATAAGAAATATTAAATCCACACGAGGAATTGAAGTGGGCGAAGCAGACATGGATGCAGACTGTCTTCTTAACAAATCAATCATAATGAGGTCGGCTGGAAAAGGTTGTTTGAAAAGATGGTGCTATCCACTGCTCAATTCCTCGTTGTATGGATTTACTATTGCTTGAGACCACTCGTGAACAGAGCAGTAGAGAACTCGTTTACAATCACTCATTAAAAATAGCTCTTACCGATTTTTGCAAACAATGTCTTCATATTCATTTTCACACTGTTATGGGTCTCGTGGTCAGCTGTGGCCCGGCAGACAAGTGAAGCCCACCGTTTGTCCTGTCTTAGTAAATTGACTGCATCTGGATTCCTTCTTACACCAGGCAATAATAACTACGACCAGCTGCTAGCTTGGGGATCTAATCGAACTGGGGAGGGCTGCTTGCGTGGGTATCGCTGCAACCATGAAACCTCATCTTTCGTACGAGACTTCGGAGTGACTCTCGATGGCAACGCAGGATGGCAGGACAAAGAAACATTAAGAGATACGTAATTGGGACGTATTTAGGGGATTTCGTCTTACAATAATGCAAACGAAACACAAAATTATTGCTATCGAGAGTTCGCAGGTGACAGCTCTGCACAGTTGTCTTGCTACTGTTCAGTAGCTACATGTTGACACGGATGGCTTCAGTGAGGGTGACTTTACTTTGGTCTGGACTCACTCGAACTCTTTAGTAGTCTCATTAACTTTCACCAGCCGTGTGGGACGAAAGGACGGGGACAGCCCCAAAGACTAGTCAAACATTCGATAACCCGGATCGCCGATCCTAGCCAAGCAGCTGGCAATTCTTCATTGCCCATTGCAAGCGATGATGGAAGACCGAGAGGCGTTGGTGCCCCTATAAATAATAATACATTTATTCTGCAGCTCCACAATGGAACTGGGTCTCATTCTAGGCACCCTACATATGCGGAAAGAGAAGCATACCAAATTGGTAAGTGAGAACATGCGAAAATTCAAAACGCATATATACATTCACATTTAATCATATATATATATATATATATATATATATATATATATATATATATATATATATATATATATATATATATATATATATATATATATGATTAAATGTGAATGTATATATGAATAAGACTGTTGAATCAGCTGGTCTCTACCTTCTAGTTGAATGCAAGTGCAGATTGCTCTCTTTCTCTTTCTCTCTGTCTTTATGTTTACCCTCTCTGTCTCCTTCTTCAAAGTCATCAAGGCATATAGTAACTCGGAGCCGAGCCATGAGCAAGGCTGCTTTGATATCGCCGAATATATAACTAATTTGGTGTGGATTTTAGACACGTTGCTGTTTGTATCTAAATGAGATTGCTACGGTTCAAATTCATGCATTATTTGAAGTTACTTGCACAAAATTGGCTCTGCCAGCATATCTCCAGTTGAATCAGCTCGAAATCTAGGTGTCATATTCCAAAGCGACCTCTCGTTAGACGACAATATCAGCTCCACAGTCAAATCCGCCTATTTTCAGCTTCATAACAATGCTAAAATTCGGGCTTGTTTAGATAAAGATACCACATCTAAGTTAGTCCATGCATTCGTGACATCCCGTCTCGACTTGTGCAACTCACTGCTTACTGGCCTACCAGCATGTGCGATCAGGCGATTGCAGCTGGTGCAAAACTCGGCAGCTAGACTTGTCTGTCGTGAGCGTCGCAGTTGCCACATTACTCCACTTCTCGCCGACCTGCACTGGCTACCAGTCAAGCAACGGATTGACTTCAAGGTTTTGTCGCTCACTTTTAGGTCCCTTCATTCAATGGCTCCAGCCTATCTTTCAGATATACTACCTCATCAGGCCAAGCATCGTACCGCCCGCTTTTCGGAATCCAACAGTCTAGAAATGCCTCGTACAAACCTTAAATCCTTTGGAGACCATGCATTTAGTTCGTATGCTCCCAAAGCCTGGAACTCCCTCCCGACCTGCGTCAGAACATCCTCCGACCTGACCACATTTAAAAGGAACCTAAAAACACACCTATTTAGGACAGCATTTAGCGGGTCCCTGTGATTCGTCCTTGATGTGCTTTTGCGTGCTGACACTGTGCATGCTGCCACTAACCACATTCGCATGCTGACCCTGTGCATGTCACCCCTAACCATATTATTCATTTTGTTTGTTTTTCAGGCACGATTTTACTTACTATTCAATTGCATTTCACTTTGCAGCAAATGTAAAGCGCCTAGAGAGAGATTAAGTTCTCTGAGGGCGCTTTACCAAGTGAATTATTATTATTATTATTATTCTTAAGGTAAGCACGTGATTATTGGTCATGATGCCAAAGGTTAATTCAAAAAAGCCGTGGAACAAACCACTTTTATCATGTGAAACACTAAAAACCTAACCTTTGGTTGTGCTAATCTTGTATGTCAACCAAGACAAGAGGGGTTGGTATAGGGTCTGCAGGTGACCTTATTAGTGTTATTAATTTTTATAACCACGCCACCTTATGAAACCTGGAAAAAATTCCCAAAAGAGGAAATAGGTTGCAATTCAGCACATGCTCAATAGAAGTGTCATTATGAAGTACGAATGTGCGTGATTTTATCAAGAAGGGAGCATTTTCATATATCAGATTCAATATCCAGGGATGGCTTAGCCCTGCCACATCGGTCCGGCGAAGTTAAGGTCAATAGCTCATAGCCGAGTAGTGTATCATCTAATGCGATAGCAACGGGGCCGAATATATCGTTATAAAGTTTGATTAAAATCATCTGATGCATTAAAAAGTGTGAACACTTGTTCAGCTGACGTCACCTTCCAATGAAAAAATGTAGCCCAAGGTAATAAAAACCAAAATAGGGAAAGCGACCATCGGATAGATTTGAGTAATTTAATGAAAATCACCCTTAAATCTCGACGAAAGTGCCGATTCTGTGCATGATTAAAGCTTAATATAGAATTATAAAAATCATCAAATACATTGTTTCTTCGACTCGGTCATGCTTTGGCACAGCCACCCTTGCAAGTACCTAATGCAATGCAACTTCGTAGTTAAGTTCAGGTCTAACGCAACGCCATCGCTCCTTGCACCCATAGGTACAGGAACACCTTCCCACGAAGTCCCTATGAGCGTCCACAACGGCTGCCGAAGCCCACTTAAATTTTTCAAGCCCAAAGCAGAAGAATCAGGAAAATTATTATTAGACATTAAATAAGCTTTTCCCAAAACGTTTTCAGTCATATCCCCTGCAAGCTTGACATGCGGCAGAAGGTCTTCCGTTGGTAGGCAAAATATTCTTAATTGGTTGAGCGAAATTGGTTTCCTTCGCGAAATGGGATAAATGCCAAACTGCAAGGCGTTACAAGATGCCTCGAAACCAAAACGACAACGTAAGCGGTGGCAAATAATAGTGCCCGTGAACGAAAGTGTTTGGAATAAAACTGAAGAATACCTTTTAATATATATATATATATATATATATATATATATATATATATATATATATATATATATATATATATATATATTTATATACCAATGCAAGTGCTACAATATTAATGCTGACTATTTCAGACTCAAGCACTTGCGGCTTCTAATCGTGAATGAGAGCAAGAGATCTTCAAGTATACCACCGTACTAGATTTCAACTGCAATCCATTGCCGCTCTTTCCTTTTTAGATCTCACTTATCATAGCACATTCCAGTTATTCCTACCACAGAAACCAATATTTCCTTATTAAATAGCATCCCCTGTAATGATCTGACTTGAATTTTTTACTGGAACAGTTTGCTTGTTTCGGGATCACAGCTCTGACTACATAGAATTCGGTTATTTAAGTTGCCTCATGGTAGACTCAAAACACAAAGATGAGAGTAAAATGCGAAAATTTAATATAGCATTATTTAATAGCTATTCAACACAACGCAGAGCACTCAGCACATCCTTGTCAATACGTCTGTAACCATACTCTCCAGCGCGATTCGTTCGTGAGAATGAGAGAATGGTTGAATGTGCTGTATGGCTGCCTTGCCATACTCATGTGCAAGCTCTTTCGTCTTCTGGATGCCACTGCTCTGCAAAGGAAATATATCGTGAAACGTATATTGAGGGACACAAACCATGGATGCATTAAACAACTAAGACACTGGGGCACCATTATTAAAGGACGTAATTTCACATGGGCCTTGATTGGCACTGCTTTCCCCTTCAGACAAATAAAAGTCTACGCATAACTCCGAGGTTCCGGTAATCCAGAAAGTGCAGATAGCACCCAGAGGAACACTAATATTATGCAATTGGTACAAACAACATTAAGCTGAGAGTAAAAACTTTGTATTGCTGTTTAGAAAGGCAAGCCAGCTTTTTCTGCTTAAAGACCGTTGAGGACACTAGCTTTGGCCATGCAAGTCTTTGTCTATGGAACTCACTTCTACAAGTTCCGGGTACAACAGTTTTTTCTCCACTGCTGCCGACTCTGACACCTCGCTTTCCAGCCGTAACAAGCTGGAATTTCTCAGCCATTTATAACTTGGATTTTTCTCCTTGCGTGACCTGATGTCTGTTGGCTACTGTACACGAGCAGGAAGCCGTGATCTTCTCAATCATTAGTTGACCTCTTGATGGGCACTAATGAGGGAATCTATGAACTGCACTGACATGCACTCTTCTGTAGCAGTTAGGGCTTTGACGTTGGTGCCATTTGCTGGCAACCAAAAGGGGGAATGCGACAATTCATCTCCGATTTTTAACTTGGGACATGATCATGTTTCAGTGGCTCATATGATCTCAGGACGGTCGAGTTCAAGATGTACCCAATTCAAAGAACAACAAACTAAACTAAACGACAAATAATTAAATAAACGGTAAATAAAACGACGATGTAACATTCATAACTATGCTACAGAAAAGCTGTGGTTACAAAAGGCAGTTGTTAGGAGCAAACACAAACGCGTAACCTTGAAATAAATAAAAAAGCTGAAACTATGTTTTAAAAAATCAAAGCAAGAAATACTACAAGGTAGAAATAATGTAGGGAAGCATTACATCTAGAAAATTATAAATGCTGCCGCTCTGATTAGCTTAATAGGATCGATAAAAGGGGAAGAATTAGCCTTTTTGTCGGTTTCAGGTGAATTCGAAAACAGTTTCGGTTTCCAATTACAGGTTTTAGTAGCATAAACGGTAAACCCGACGTAAGAATTTTGGATGTGCCTGGTATTCTATCTAAAAAATGCATCTCGACGACTGTGTCAGGCAGGCACTAGTTTGGGAATATTCAAGGTTTGATATATCTGGTTTTGTTCATGCACAGACGTAGGCCACAGCTGGTTCGGTACAATGCAAGGAATCAGGAGAACAGTTAGAGTGAGAAAACAGCCAACAGCGTTTCATGACGAAAAAAGAGCTGCAGGGCCACAGGAAACTGCTTCGTAAGTCTTGGCAAACGCATGAGATGCTAAAACCACAGCGATCTGCAAACATAAAAAGTTTTAATTGAGATTATGAGAAGGTAGTTGATTTAGTACATATTTTTCGAAAAGTGAAAGTCAAGACCAAAAAAATAAATAATTTTTTGGATTCCTTATTTTTTAGAAAACAGTTGGATTATTTTTCTTTTTCACTGCATCACCGATTTCTTGCATCTTTCCAAAAAGGTCAAGCCTACGGTTATGCATGTTCAAAATAGCATGCTTCAAACTCTTGATGATCGCGGAAAAACCTAAAAAAATGGTTGATACATTTTTGGAGAAGGGATACTTGATGTATACAATAAATATTATTTCGACGTGCTCCAATGGTATTCCAAATTTATATCCGCCGAGAATGGTGAATTTTTCGGGAGCCAGAAATTGCCCCAGTTATTGCAAAAACAGGGCCATTGCTTATGCTTTTGGATTTGGTAAGAAAATGAAAGTGGTAGCAAGCACGATTTGTTCCAAATGTTGCTTATTCATATATATGCTATACTCCGGTGAAATGTTTCTGGTTAGTAGCCTATGAAACACTCAAATATCTGAGGTAAAAACTTTATCCTCTAGGTGTGTGGATTTTTCGGGTAAGCACCGTTCATAGTATATTGTATACATATAATTTACTTGAACGCCGAAAAGGAATTTCGCCTCGAGCAGGAACGACTGGATTTGGTTTACTGTATCAGTGCACTACCGATTGAGATATCGATCGAGCTCTGCCTACAGTGTTCAATACCGGGCTATACAGTCTTAATTTAAATAGTCACTCACGTGCTAAAGCCGAATACCCACGTAACAAAAAGATTTGAATAAGATCCTCAGATAACTTAATCTCTTTCTAGGCACTCTACAGATGATGTATAGAAAGCATTACCAATGATTGGTGGTATATAAATGAATAAATAAATATATATGCACTGCATATATACTCAGCACTTGTTAGAAGTCCACACCCACTGGGAATCAAGATATAACCTCATGTGGATTTCGGCGCTTTACGACTCGTGGGTAAAATAATTTCACAGCAACACAGGATTTGCGTGAGTCAGAAATACTAGTTTTAAATCGTGCAGGTCACCACCTTGGCTTTCTTACCAGATGCAAAAGATAGAAAATGACTGCTTTTGCAGCATCTAGCCCAACTCCTGGCTTCCGAAACAGCCACAATCTTCATTGAGCTATTACTTTATCGGAGTCTCTGAGTACTGTGAGGTACGATTTACTGGATGTATAAAAAATCCTCCTCACTAAATGCATCTCAGCAACCACGTCAGTCATTCTTTCAACAATCATCAAGGGTTTGAAGCATAGCCTTTTGAGCATGCACAATCATGGGCTCGATGTGGTTAAAAAGGGCATAAGAAATCGATGACATGGCAGAAAGGATAAACTACCCAAAAGCGTTTCCGAGAAACAAAGAGATAACAACTCAAACTCTTACAATATGCGAAATGCATGCATTATTTACCCACCCTTTCATAATCTCAAAGGTATATTTTTTAATACATGCGGTTCATCGTGGTTTTGGCATCTCGGGCAATTGCAAAGACTTCTGTAGCAGTTTCAAACGGTTCTACATATCCTTTTTTCATCAGGAAACACAGTTGGCATTTTCTTGCTCTAATTGCATAATACAATTCTTTTATAGCCTCAAGCCAGGCCTGGCCTACGTCAACGAATGCACAAAACCGGATGTCTCTAACCCTGACCATTCACGATGAAGTGCCAGACGCAGTCACTTAGATGCATTTCGGAGGGCTACTTGACAAAAATCCAAAAATTCTTACACAGTCGCTTTGACGCATTTCGGAGGACTACCTGACAAAAATCCAAAAATTCTTAGTCTACCGTGTTCTGATGGTGTTACCAAAAACAATCCGAAAACCACATTTTTTTTTACTAAACCCACTTGAAATCACTAAACAAGTTACTTTTACATGTTTTTCACAGCAAGTAGGCTCACCAAGGTGGCAGCATGCTTAATTTGCAACATTTTTTTTACTGCTTCCTGTTAATCCAATATTGTGTTAATATTTAATTTTGTAAAGTTCTGCAATAATTGAGAATAAGTTAATTTTTAAAGCTTAAAACGCTGTGGGTCTTAATAATAATTTGTCTTGCGGGTATTACTACCACAATCTAGCACATTTTAGTGTTATGAACTCGCGGATAAAAAAATTCAGTACAACATAGAATTTACATGAGTGTGTAAGACTGATAATAAGTGATGTATAGCTACCACATCAGTTTGCAAACTAGGTGCAAACAACACCTCCGTAATTAATAAATACATATTTACACACAAATATGTAGTTTATAACTTTTTAGGCAAGTAGAAAGTGGCTACACCGCGATTTCTAGTCACTTTCATCAAGCCTCGGAAGCCATATTTCTCGTGCATAATTCTGCAGCAATTTCTCGCACAGCATTGCCATGGAAACCAAATGAGACATATTCTACAATCTTAGACACTGCCCCAAAGCATCTACAAGGTTTTCAATGGGGTTAAGAGCTGGTCTGATGCTTGGTCATGGCAACTCAATCAGTAGAGGATACAGGTCGTGATTGCAACCATTTTGGACATATTCTCACTATCAGTAAGTATAGTGTGCTCTTAATAGTTATTCGGCCACCATATACAAACTAGCCTTCACACGGCGATTGCACTTAGTATACCGACATTTTATTAGTTTAGGCTTGCTCATAATGCCTTCTTTGTGATAAGAGAGTCCTGATACTAGCTGTCAAGCAACAGCTCCGCATCATCGCTGGTCTACAGCCAAACTTCACCATCTTTTTGAAGACAGTAATTGTGGTATACTTCACTGATGCAAGGCTTCACAGTACTGACCTCTTATAATTGGAAATGATAAACTTCGATTCATCAGTCCTAACAACTCTTTGCTAGTCAGCCAAGCTCCAGTGGGCACAGTCCCTGGCATGCAGCTTAGTTTTTGCATCTTGGAAAGGTACGGTTTATGATGGCTCAAAAATTAAAATTGCTTCTGCAATGCATACCTAGTTTCAGCTTGCAAAATGCAGTTGCCAAATTTGTTCTTTCGTGAAGGTCCCAAAAGTCTCTCTTGCATTGTCCATCTCTAACAGCTAACTACTCTATCACCTCCAAAATTGGCAGCAAAGGTATGCCACCTAAACTAGCCTCTGGGAAACATCACTGCACAGACAGAAGCTCTTTATCGTTCGATACACTTAAGCCATTTTTTAATCGAAGTTCACAGATGATTAAACGCAATTTTCAAATATATTCCCATTCAATAAGGTCTTTTATAGTGCAATTTGCATCTCCTGCACCTGAATGAGTTGGAAACTACTTGATAGGTATGGGATTAGTTAAGTGTGCTGCATCTGAGCCAGTCCCATCGAAAGAGGTCTTAATCATAAGAATTTCCCATCTCTCGCACTTTTTTAAACGATTGATGGCACCTGTATGTAAATATATGTGTATACATCTACATAATTAGGCTGCCTTGCACATTTACACATTCCGTATACACGGTATAATAAATACATATACATACATACATACATACATACATACATACATACATACATACATACCTACATACCTACCTACCTACCTACCTACCTACCTACCTACCTACCTACCTACCTACCTACCTACCTACCTACCTACCTCTCTCTCTCTCTCTCTCTCTCTCTCTCTCTCTCTCTCTCTCTCTCTCTCTCTCTCTCTCTCTCTCTCTCTCTCTCTCTCTCTCTCTCTCTCTCTCTCTCTCTATATATATATATATATATATATATATATATATATATATATATATATATATATATATATATATATATATCACAAGCTATTTAGGAAAGTGAAGAATTTCTGGGTGAGATCCTAACGCAAGAACAGTAATTGGCAGCAATAGTCACAAGCTATATAGAAAACCATAATTAATAAAGCATTTTTCCATCTAAATACATATCTGAGAAGGAAATTACTGAAAAAACGCACCGGTTTTCATAGTGTCATACACAATTTTGAAAAGTCAAAGACACCATGGCTTAAATCTGCAGAATGATTTGCATGTAAAAGCCAGCCGGACATGCTAGAAGATTCACATACGAGACTTTATACAGAATAAGCATCAAAGCAGCAGCACATGGATACAAACCTTCTCAACAAGGTTCAACGTCCTCTCAATATCGCCATCTCGTGAGAACCTTCGCATGATGAGCGAATTAAGTTCGGGATACTACAACGCAAGGCATTCGGTCCACGTATATATTCCTCAGAAGTCTTGTTCCACCCAGTAAGGTAATGCCCAACTGATGCCATCGACTTAGCATAGAGAAAAACACACAAACAATTTCTTCGAATAATACACTAACTTCAAGCCGAAGTAAAATATTATTTTCAGGGCAAACAATTTAAAAGGAGGTCAGGCCTCTACAGTTTTCAATAATCTCCTTTAAACGCCAGGGCAAAAAGTGTGTTAACGTCTTACAAGTCTTCGAAGTAATATTCCTCCTGTAGTATTGTTCTTTGTTTACGGTTAGCAGCAAGCATGAGTTTCGAATATCGAATCATCGGTACATTAAACTTGACAGAAGTCGTCTGCGCCAAAGGGGAATGGCACTTGCGACGGTCTCTTCAAAGTTGCTCGCTAAGCAAAGGCTTGCGTTTGGCGATCCTTCTCAAAGTGCCACGTATAGAAAACATCCGATGCACTATCACTATATTTATGACCATGCCGGTAGTGGTTGCCAGCGACTGAGATAGCTCACGGAGTGATGCCTTCCATCGCCGAAGAACCAGCTTTTTCAGGTGAGATCCATCCCGCCGGGTCGTCTTCCTTGGCCGACCTGAGTTCGAGGCTACTAGCCACACTGTCACGCGTTTAGAATTTTTGAAATTATAGCACAATGCACAATGGTCTGGGGATCATTGTAAGAGTTCGAGCTTAAGAGTCTCGGTTGCTTTAAGCCAATTTCATGCAAGGCCTGCAGTCGTCCTTTCGTAGAGCTGTCGGGTGGTGACCTCCTGGGCATATTGGACTAGGCACACAAAGGAGCCATAAGATGCCGGCTCTCTGTCGGTGATTAGGGTGCCATCATCGACGGCAGACACGTGAGAGCTCGTGTATAGCAAAACACCATACAAATTGCAAAGTTGTCAGTCTTAAGAAACGCCGTGTTTAAATACCCAAACTTCATAGCAACCGTATGTCATTCACACAATGCATAACCTGCAAGTGACAGCTATTCCACTTTGACTTTGGCGGTCGCGGTTTGCTGGATCCGGTGACTTTGCTCAGATCTCCGGTTCCGTTTGACCATTTTGTACATTTGTAGTAGTACAGCAATACTATTGAGGAGTGTTATAATTTGGTGATGTTCTTGAAAAGATTCCGAGAGAATGTGGCTCTGGCAGCCCAAGCATGGCTTCAGGAACATGGGGACTGCTGTTGATTGCTCATACGTTCTCAATAAGCACAAATACCAACAAGTCAATGGCTAATTTACACTCAAAAGTGCCAGTACAAAAGCTAGCTATAACGCTGCATTTGTAAAAAATAATACCGAAATGATAGGATCAGGCTTAAGCTTCATCTTCCGTAACTAACGGTACGTTTTTGCTTGAAACTTCTTAAAAGTATAAAACCTTTCAACCTTGACCTGTCTGCCGATAGTAGCCGATGCGTTGCCAAAATGCCTTAACAGAAAACTGGACACCAATAAGAACAGTGGGCCAAGTAGACCGGTGGCTTTTAGATCCACTCTAGCCTCGAGTGGTTGACCTACCGTGATGGCACACTAAGTAAGGTGGTTGCTTTCACGACCTCAGTCCCGAGGTCGTGGGTTCGATTCCTGCGGTGGGCGATTCTTTATCGCCACTGCAAGCGGTGGTGATAGCCGTAAAGGCTCTTCTGTCGCTATACAAAAAGAGGCTGTTTAATCAGCTACCAACCAAAATTGTGAAGCTATGCCTGAAGTTCAGGCAGAGTACAATTGGCCGAAGACTCACCAAAGCTCCAATCGACAAGAGTCAGGTCCTGATCCTAGTCTTCTGCAACCAAGTGGGAGCTGGCTTGGCGCAAAGAGGATTCATTAGCGCTATCTATAAGAACTGCACACTGCTGCACTAGGTAAAGATAAAGGTGTGCTGATTCAACAGCCTCACTTTCACTAGCAGCCATAAGTTTTGCTGCACCCACTATAACTACGGCCACCTGGTCGACTAATACTGCAGGCAGTTTTAAAGTCCAACCTGAGCATCCAAACAAGTGAAATTGATGACAAGTTAAGTAAAACTGTCCAACACAATTTTTTTAATAGACGAACACAGCATGGGTAGTAGAAACACTAAATCTAGTAGGCTGTGGCCTCTCCTCGATTAGTGACCACTTCTGCTATTCGGGCTGGCATGCACTCGACGAGTGTCAGAGTTACATCGGATGGTATAGCATGCCAGACCGCTTGCAATTTGTCCCATAATTCGGCCGGCGATCTTGTGTTAGTGTCTAGAGCGGTTCAGCCGATGCTGAACCTCGTGCCACAGATGTTCAATTGGATTAAAATCCGGGCTTTGACTCGGCCACTGCTAGCATGTGAAATGAGGGGACCTATCAAGAAACTGCAGAACAACTTTTGCCGTATGTTTCGGATCGTTGTCCTGTTGATATATAAAATTAGTGCCTAGCAGTCGCAACACACCGGGCACAGCAACATCATCCAGGATTCGCAGGCAGCCGTCTTTATTTATTATGCCCTCAATGCGGTGAAGGGCCCCAACAACACATGCTTCGAAGCCTCCCTACACCCTCACTGATCCGGACCCGAACTTCACAGCATGTTGCAAGCAGACATCAGCACGTGCTTTGTCACTCCGGCGTCGAACGTAGGGTCGACGTTTGCAGCTGCCATACAGTGTACTTATTTTAGTTGGTAAAGAATACCTGCATCCAATCATTGGTAGTCCAGTGTTTATGCTGCCACGCCCATAGAAAATATGATTCTTTATGAGCTTTCGTCAGTAGTGGAGCTTTCTTGCCACCTTTGCCGTAAGCCCCTGTTCGTTGAGCCTCCGTATTACACCATCTGCTCACTGAGGGTCTTACCGGTGGTAAGCTCGAGTGCTGCGGCTGAGACTGGATGGAATAGGGACAAAGCAGGCCTTCAGGCACTCAATTTTCAGGAGTTGATCATCCCTTCTAGTAGAAACCCGAGGGAGCCCAGATGCAGGCTGATTCTTCGTCGTCCCTAGCATAGACATTTTCCGAATATTACATCGGACAGCTTTCTCGCTTTTTTCCCAGCTTCCAAGCAATCTCTTGGTTGCTAACCTTCTCACGATGGTAAGACCATAACTGGCCCATGACAAAATCAGTAAGTCGACCTCCCTTTGCCATAGCAGCTAGTAGTGCTAGGACAAGATTATGTCGCACCTTCTATTAGACGAATAAAGCCTGCAAATGCTACACAAACGATGTCGGCCATATTTAAAGGCATAACCACAATACAGATGGTTTCTACTAGCACATGTTTCATTATTATCGTGTACCATGACCATGGCTGAGCGGATTAATACTTCCCACCCAGCAACCAAAATTTGGAACCGCAACCGGCCATCGGTAGTGGAGTTTTATAAAGTTGATAGGAAGGGCATCGAGAGATACTTCCGGGTTCAGCACTCAGAAGTCCTCCTCAGCAAAACGTTACAGACCAAAACACTGCTTCTTGATAGCCAATGAATGAAAACATATCCATTACAATAGTTCCAACTACTATAGGCTAAGATACATCGACCCTACTCACAGCAGATCAAGTGCTGCAAAACTTATGGCCGCTCGTGTATAGGAAGAGCCCTGACAGCTAGCTATCACCCAGCTTGAAGCAGGCAATAAAGGATTCTCTGCTGAAGGACTCGAACCCACGTGAAGAGAGAGCACCCAATCCTTGGGCTAAGACTTGGGGGTTCTTACTGCAGCAGATAATAACGATTATGGCTTCCATAGCAGGGATACTGCAACATGCCGGCACTGCCCAGCCTAATGTCATTGCTTCAATCACAACCCTCCCCCGACAAGGCGATTTGGATGAGGGGAAGGGCCCTCATTCTTGAAACTTCCATGATCCCACGAACAAAACTGTTCAGAGAAATGTGGTTTCAACACAAGGCTTACACGGCTATATTACATATGTGAATCGACTTAGCCAAACTTGGTTCGAAGCTAGGCAGCTCCATCAGGGCCAAAACCAAGGTCAACGCAGGGAGGCCCTGCCGAAAGTGTAGATGAATGATGATACGTGACAAAAAAATGAAAACAGTTAAACCCACAACCGCCCTTGTAACCAAGGCGATCAGGCAAAGACCACAACCCGTGCACTTAAAATTTGTGTCAAACCTCCCAACACCGAAGAAAGAAGTGCTAGCTTACCATGATTCTGACTACATGCAAGCTAACTTCTGCACACAACAATCCTATGCATTGCAACTTGTACATTCACGTCTGTGTTGACTACTGCTTATCAGGTGATTCAAGCATCTCACAAGACAGCTGTGATCTAAGGCCATATAATATTTTAGTGATGTTGATGTAATATGCAAAATGTGGCTGAGTCTGGCACCAGCCTGGGTTGTTGCAGGAGCAGTTTGAGAGTAAGAGCAATGGCCAACTTACCTCTAGAGCGGCTAGTAGCACAGGTGCGGTGGCTAGGCCTAGCTTGAGGTCGGCTGTCGTGGGCTTGCCCATCAAGGCCTCGTTCGATATAAAGTCGAGCAGATCGTCTACAAGCTAAGCAGTGACGACGAGCTCTTTTGAGATGCTCAATGATGCAGTACGAAGGCATGCAGGTATGGGTAGAGCACCACTGCTGATGACTGGTGTCGAGTTGAAGTCCAACATGACACACATTGGGCAGGCACCCTCTGTAGTCAAGGTAACCAGAATTGTGTGCAAGGAACGGAGATCTGAGCTCCACAGGCAAGAATTAAGCCCACTCCATAGATCTTATCTTTTTGAGCATCTCTAAATTAAACTGGCCCACAGTTAACTAGGAAGATGGTGGCCTTTGTCGATGGTTGCTGAATATGCAAATGCACAATAATCCACACGCAGAGAAGCCTACATGCATATTTTGTAGCCATATTGATAGTTAACAAACCCAGCTCTTTGAGAGATCTAACAATAGAAACATCCTTGCTTACAATATCATCTAATGAAGGTTAAGCAGCTGTCTCACACGAGTCGCGAGGAAAACAAGCAAGCCTTATCCCAGCATAACATTGCTATGTGATGGATGCTGTGCTTAAGATTTCGGCAGCCGTGACTCAGAGAGCCAACTACCAACAATTGAATTATGCCTGTATGTGTAATGACAGCAACTTTTTTGCTTCTGAGCTGGTGGGTACCTGGTATGCACTGGTTGTAGACTAGATGATTTAACATGTCACTTTCTACTCAATGTGGCTTATGTGATACCGCTACACTTTAACCACACCTACAGGCAAGATGATCTGACAAATACTGTGCCCAAGTTATAAATATGGAGCACACACGTTTAGCTCGGTTAGGTGTCACCACGGCTAAAAAGGTAAACGACTAGGGTGAAACAGGAAGAAAAATAACTCGGAGCTTGATTTAGCAGCATTTGATTTGGCTTTGCATGAGCATTAAATGTATTAAGAAGTCGTGATTCGGTGATACACTAGCTATTGCAGTTAGCCACACACACTTACTTCTAGACACTGTTAACACACCCGATGGACCAGCAGGCATTGCAGTACCATAAAAACGAGCCTTCCTTCACTGCAGCCAATCCCCTCCCGGCAAGTAAAGCCGATCCCTTCCAGAAACAAAAGCAAAATCTAAAATAGTGATATTGTTATTGCAACTTGCAAAGCACCTTATGAGAATCATTCTTTTCTGGGCATTTCACATAAGCTGGAGTCGAAGCATGCCATTGGTCAGTGATGATATGCACAATGTCCTCATGCATAAGCACACTAAGGATAATTCACATGGACAGATCATGTGCTTCGAAGAAGAGGTGTGGCCGTATCTTATTTTTAAATGCTGTCAGGGGATATTGAGACTTCGGCCGGGAGTGATCTCCAGATGCTGGGAGCATAAGAACTAGAAGCCCGGTCTCCAAAAGATTAGATCTGAGGCTGCTAAGAGGCACAGCTACAGTAAATGGCTTGTCACAAGAGTGGGTTATACGATGCCTGACCTGGTTTGGGAATAGCATGGCTAGGTAGGCCGGAGCAAGAGAACGCATGGAACTTAAAAGTAAGTAACAGAAACCTTGAAGTTGATGTGTCGCTTGATTGGGAGCCAGCTCAGGTCGGTGAGAAGTGGTGTAATGCGACAATTCAACGTTCACGACAGACAAGGCTAGATGCCGAGTTTTGCTTCAACTGACAGCACATCATTACACAGGCAGGAAGACCTGCATGCAGTGACGATAGAAATCTCTGCATACAAATCCTAGGCTTCAGAACACCTTTTCGATTCTTTCTTATATCTCGGTTAACTTACCACTGATCAGCCAACTGTTCTGTACTCTACGCAGAGCTCTATCCCGGTAGAACTGGTGCTTCTGCGATTGTTTAATTTTTCCATAGCCTAATTAAAGCTAGCGATTGGGTGCAGCCACCATTGGATCAAAGTTGAACATCACTGGAAGACAGCTGAAGCCCCTGGTCCTGCGGTTGCCCAGCTCAGCGTGCAACAGTCTGATTAATTAGAGCTGGTCTCATAGTAGATGCACCAAGAGATAATTGAATCCTGGCTGCTAAGCAAAGCTGCAACCCAAAAGTAGCAGATAAATCATGCCATAGCAAGTGAGGTTATTGCAAAATATCTACAAAAAAAAAATTGCATTTTGGTTCCGGCTAAAGCCCCATTTCTGCCAACAAAAACACCATATTTACAATGAAAAGCTCCAGATATAAAAACACTAACTGAGCAATATCAATTCATTATAATTTTCAAAGCAAGTCCCATACTTCTCAAATCACTGCAACATAACCTAAAGCTTCTGACATTCCAGCACCTGCAGATGCTTAGTATGTGACTGCCACACGAAGGGAAACAGATGCACGAGATTTGGGCCAGCCTTATTTGAGTCAGCCTAATCCATTCTCTTCAACTACGTGAGGCCAACAGGGACAGCACGGCCATAATGCAGCAATGCATGAGTTTCCAAGCAGGTTGCTCCTAACTAGGCCCGTGATTGTGGCCTGTGCGATTGAAACTCTCTGCTACTCAAATGCATCGGCTAAAACTTCGTTTGTGCGTACTTCAGTCACCAGCCTCTCCGAGAAACAAGTATGCTCACCTGAAACGCAATGCCGATGTTTCTGCCATACTCGAACGCTGAGTTGACAACCGAATCTTTACAATGGCCTAGCACGGCAACCTGAAACGGAACAGCGGTCACAGCTGACTCAACAACCAATCGATTGCCACACAGTGATAAGAAGGACGATTCGATCATAGGCTTGCCATTTCAAAGACTTGTGTTTGGCTGCAACTTATTTCTAGATGCCAGCTTTGCCACTTAAGAACAAACTAATAAACTCATCTGCATCTGCCTCTGCCACTATCTCCTACTACGGCATGGTAATTCAAGAAGATTTAAAAAGGAATTCAGGAGATAATTTGTGCTGACTGCCACCATAAAGTCAGCCTGGCATGCTTTCTGCACGATAAAATAATATTAACTGATTAAAACAACCTCATTATTATAGCAGCAGATGAGCCTTAACGGCTATCTACACAGCTTGCAGAGGGCAATACAGACCACCTACTGCAGGGCTCGAGCCCACGACCTGAGGTCCTAAAGAGCAAGCACCTAAACACTGGGCTAAGACCCAGGGGTAATAAAGCCAGGTCAAGAAAGAGCCTTTCTATAGCTCGTCTGGCATTCCAGTATATGGCACAACATGATTCAGAGGGTAGCTATGACTTTGGAGATACTTCAAGAAACATGTCTCAAGTTATTATGAGTTGCTTGCACTTGCAATTACTTGCTCATTTGCTGCAAAGAACATGTAACAAAAGATCACACGGCTTTACAACATGCATACTCTATAATAAATTATAGACCTGATTGTCTTCAAGAAGTTTAGTGCACCATTAGGCCATCGCCAGTCATATAAGAAAATGTACATCATTCGTTTGTAGAATCAGTGTGTAGAGAATTCGATGTCCCAGCCCTCAAGCACGTCGAATTCTCTGCACACCCTTGCTGGATGTATTGATTACACCTGCATACAGATGGCAGCAAACTTTCTTAAACTGAATGACGACAAAACAGACTTACTAGTTTATGGGCAAACCAAAAGCGATTCATAAACGGAAAGGATAGTGCTCGAAATCGGCTTCACCATCATATCTCCTTTTGAATCTGCACGTAATCTAGGTGTCCTGTCCCAAAGTGACCTTGCACTAGATGACCACATTAGCTCCACAGCCAAGTCAGCCTTCTTCCAGCTGCACAACATCTTTAAAATTCGGGCTGGCTTAGAGAGGGATACTATGTCGAAACAAGTCCATTCATTTGTGATATCCCTTCTCGACTTCTGTAACTCACCGCTTGCTGGTCTACCGAAGTATGCAATCATACACTTAAAGCTGGTGCAAAAGTCTCCAGCTAGGCTTGTCTGTCGTGAGCGACGCAGTTGATATATTGCACCACTTCTTGCCGACCTGCATTGGGTCCCAATCAAGCAGCATATAGACTTCAAGGTTCTGTCACTTACTTTTAGGTCCTTCATCCTCTGAGTCCAGCCTATCTATCACAACTATTTCCCACCAGGCCAAGAATCATGCTGAACCGTCACTGTCTTGACTCAATCGTCTAGCCATAGCTCGTACGAGCCTCAACACTTTTGGAGAGTTCCTATGCTCCCAAAGCCTAGAACTCACTACTGACGCAAGTTACAACGTTCCTGTGACTTGACGACATTTAAAAAGAAGCTTCAAACACACCCATTTATTACAGAATTTAGTGGGTCTTTGTGATTCGTCCTTCGTGTGCATAAGCCTGTTTACACTGCTTGCTGCTTTCGGATGTTACCAACAATCATTTGGTAATGCTTTCGATACAGCATCTGTTAAGTGCCAAGAAAGAGATGCAGTTCTCTAAGGGTGCTATACAAATGTATTAACACTAGTACTACTAATATTATTCATATTATAAGATGCAGCAAGAAGAAGAACAACTGCTTTCTTTTTTATTTGCAGTAGACAAATTTTTAAATACATCAGCTGGCAAACCCTCCTACCAGCAGGACTATTTGATATAAAGTCAATTGATAGCCGACTTATAGGCTATTGCTGTGGCTCAGTGCAGAACTGATGAGATGTCAACTGATGAGAGAAGAATAGGATGAAAGCTCACAGATTCTTACAGCGAGCTGCTGCAATCACGGGCACATTCTCAATGAAAATAGATCTGATCTCACACCAAGCCTCCGAACAAAATCTTGGTATCTAGTGGTAACACGACCTTTTGCTAGATGACATAAGCTCCTTAGTCAAGACTGCCAACTTTTGGCTAGGAATGTAACATCACAAATTCGACGAGGCTTAGACAAAGGATACCATAGCCAAATTAGTCATTGCATAAGTAACCGATCAGACAAATATCCGTAACAATTTCTTCCACTGCAATTGAATGGTTGGATGGTGTAGAAATTGGTAGCCCGGATTGTCTATCACGAACGTTACGACTGCCACTGTATATCATTTCTATTCGATCTGCACTGGTTCACCGCCAAGCAAAGCATCGACTTCAAGGTCACAGCCCTCACACCGAGGTACTTTCATTCTCTTGATCCAGCTTAAATTACTGAAATACTCATTCATTGAACCTCCCGTCGCACCAACCGCTCTTCTGATTCGGGTCGTTTAGCTATGCCTTGAACCAACCTCAAATCATTCGGAAAGGTTTCAATTCCAATGCACCCACAGCCTGGAGCTTTCTACAAACTCATATCATGACGTATTAGACGATATTTAAACCAATGCAACCTCATTTTTCCTTCTAACAGCACATAAATCATCGATGAAAAAAATGAGCTTTTATGTGCTTACAGATGCGGTAAGTGTACAAGTTATCATCACTTATCAGCTGACTTACCTTTCTTTCATCCTTTCTAGCGCATATGAAATGCCAAGAAAGCCAATTAGTTTCTTGGTGTACTACACACCTGCATTATTGTCAGTACTGCAGCTGGATTCTGGCCAGCTGAAGAGTATTGAGCTCAGGTTCTTGCATTCGACTGCTGTTGACAGCAACGTGGTAAATATTGAAAACGTGCTGGAAAGGGGGAGGCTGGAAGCACAAAAAGAACTGGTTGCAAACTAATGTGAGGTCATTGCATAGTTAAAAATAACCTATGAGGTGCTGCATCCCCTGGAATGCAATCAAGACTGCCACAACGTCTGTAGAAGACATCCCTTGCACACAATGCACACACACACAATGTGAGGTTCTGAAGAGAAGATGATGCAGTCCCAACAGATTCACTTTATTGTCGAGAGGTAACCAGGCATAGGCAACTTTAAGGGGTTAGTACTATAAGATTTCGACAATCGATCTTCACCACCCTAGCCTGGTGAGAGCTGAAGTGGCATGCAGTGCTCATCAATGCATGGCTGAGGAAAGAAACAAAGAAAAAGGGAACGGCACAGCCCTCCACAGAGTAGCAGGACAACCACTACATGGCAGAGATCTGTTCTGAGATGGGGCAGTACACCAAATCCTGTCTGGACTGCGCTCACATTCACTGGGTGGCACATGAGCAGCATGCAATCTGCTAATAGGCTAGGGAGCTGAGCGATCTGCTCTGCTCTGTGCAGAGGAAACAGAGCTGAAGAAAGGCCAAGGCTGTTCACACTCTTGCACATGCACTAAAACTGATAAAAACAAACTCAATGCCTGAACCAAACAGCCGGCAGCAGCTCATTTACTCACTGTCAGTATTTATGGCTAAGAATTTAGAGATCGTGCAAAGCAAAAATCCATGCAACAGCAATGCTCCAATAGTGAGCATGGCAACCATAAGGCAGTGAGCACAGTAAGAGAAGCATTATAGGATGCAAAACGAATGCTCATTCTAAAAAGACTAAACTATTTTGCATGGGTCATAGAATTTCAAGTAGCCTTCAATAATGCAACATGGCCACATAGAAACGCAGACACTGGTCACTGAAAGTGCAAAGATGACAGAATAAAGAAAGGACTTACTGCTTTACAACTATTGGCCAAAAGGCTAGCAGTCTTGCGGTACGTCTTTTCCAAATAGTGTGAAAATCTTCCTTTTTCAGTTTCTTTAGTACCTAATTGCATGAACTCACCTGGAAGAGAAGGTAGATACAAGAGCCATCAACCAAAAAACCATTCACAGTTTTTAGCACATCATGACTTGTCCATTGCGCCTCCAATCAGATTCAGCAGCACTAGAGGCAAGGGCTCAAAAAGGAGGCTCACTCCAAGAAAAGTCGAACGGCAAAGCCTCTTGACAAGAGGGCTGTAATATACGAGGAACATTAACCCTGGTACTGCTGTTGTCTGGCTTTTCCAATATTGCATATCCTGTGACATATCGTCACTGTGCACGGGTCCCTTTTTCCACTTAATACTGATACATGTATAATGGTCTTGTATATGGTCCAAAGAGAACTGTATCTCTTTACATGCACTTCACATGCGCTAAACGGTAAGCTTAGCGCTTGACTAGCGAAATTAAAAAAAATGCAATTTTAAGATGCATGAGCATGCAATGTACAATTCACAAGGCCGAAGCAAATTCCATGAACAACAATAGGGATTTAGCCTTAAAATAATATTCCATTTGCATCGCTTTAAGAGAACTGAATCTCTTTCTAGGTACTTTACACATGTTGCAAAGGAAGCATGATCGAATCGAGCATGATCTTTAGTGGTAGCATGCTCAATGACAACCAGCATAACATGGTTATAGGTGATATGCACAGGGTCAGCATGCAAATGTGGTTAGTGGCAGCATAAAGTGTCAGTAAGCTTAAGTACAAAAAGGAGAATTACATAAACCCACTAAATGCTGTAATACATGGATGTGTTTTAAGCTTCTTTTTAAATGGCGTTCAGTCATTGGATGTTGTGCCACCAGTCAAAGTGAGTTCTAGGTTTTGGGAGCATAAGAACTAAAGGCGCAGTCTCTCAAGGATTTGAGGTTCATACGAGGTGCAGCTAAACGATTAGATTCAGAAAAGTGGATGGTACGATGCTTAGCCTAATGGGGTAGTATATCTGATGGGTAGGCTAGAGCCAAAGAATGAAGGGACCTAAAAGTGAGTGACACAACCTTGAAGTCGATGTGCTGCTTCACAGGGAGCCAGAGAAGGTCGGCTAGAAGTGGTGTGATGTCGCAACTGCAATGCTTACGACAGACCAGCCAAGCTGCAGAGTTCACCAAGCGTAAGCACTTGATTGCACAGGGCGGCATATCAGCAAGCAGTAAGTTGCAGAAATCGAGGCAGGATGTAGCAAAAGCATGGAAATATTTAGATGCAGTATCCCTGTCTAAGCAAGAGAGACTTTTAGCAACGTTATGTGGCTGAAAGTAAGCAGGCTTGACGTGGAACTGGTGTGATTGTCTAATGACAGGTCACTTTGGAACAAGACGTCTAGATTTCGTGGAGATTTAATAGTACATAAGCTGGAAGACCCGATTTTTGAGCATCAGGTTTTCCGATTTCTGAAGCACACCTGGCTTCCCATAACTAGTACGTTGGTTTTATCCTCATTCAATTTGAGAAAGAGCATTAAATGTAGTCAAGTTAGCAGATGTCGCAATATATGACGGTCGAGATTTTCAGGCTTTAGATGCATAGGAGCTTAGGGCTCAGAACCGCCTACAGCACTCTCAGTATGACATAGGTTGACCACGTATCACGGCAGTGCTATAACAGGGCCCAGAAAATAAAATGGAGAAGCCGGCTTTTGCTAAAAAAATTATGCTTCCAGCTACTTCTAGCTATAAAATGTAGGTTTCTTGTTGAAGGTGCAGAATCACAGCTGGATATAGGCAATACGAATTACCGCTGTTGTTGCAGCTAAAAGTCAAGCACTGTCTTGAATTTGTATCTAATTGCGTGAACTTCAGCAGCCGACGAGTTGGATTGTGATGCAAGTAGGAAAGATTTACTAGCACTGCTTGAGTGTATTCAGCAAGTAAGCCTTTGGTGTGCCCTTGCATTGGCCTCGTCTCACTCACTACGCCATTTCGTCACCACGTTTACAGGGCTATTTTGGGGACAAGATTGGCTTTCCGAAACTTACTAGTCATACATTTCCTGATTAGATGGCAAGCAGCGTGAAGAATAAAGAAAATATGTTTCAATTTAAGCAGGCCTTGCAGCACCACTGCGGAATCCAGGGTGCTACTTCCTTCTGCAGCAAGCAAGCCACCAGAACACAAAAACTTTCTAGCACCCAGCCAACTGCCTCTACTGTCTTGGACCCTGCAAAGCTCACATTTTGACGACAGAGGACACTCTGACCTCTGCTAACTGTTTACATACTAGCCTACAAAATAAAGGTCGGCCAGCTCATTCATAGTGTGGCACAATAATTCTGTGCACATTAGAAATCAAGCTACAGCTACATATATTTCAATCTTTTTTTAGGAACTGGTGGTTAACATTTATATGAATGGCAGATTCGCGCTAGTTAGCAAAATTTGTGACAAATCATGCATGCAACCATCTCAGTTTTCTTGCAATGTGCAAAAACATGCAGAGTGACCCTAATTTTTCTGCACCCGGGGCTAATTCTGTTTTCAGACATAGCTGCCATTTCGGTGATTCCTTTGTAGCAACACTGTCGGAGCACTACAAAGTAAGATTAAACACAATATTTATGAAAAAAGCTGGAGCAACTAGGCAATGAGGTAATAGCGCACAGGCAGTTTCATTAGGTAAGCCTGGATTAGATCAAAGCAGGCAATCAACATCATAGGCCCTTGAAGTACTCTTCAGCTGTAGCTAGGTCAAGCTAAATGTACAAGCAAGAATCCATGCAGCTACACTAGTCTGTCACAGTTGCCTAGATTAAAACCAGCTTTTGCAGTGAGGCTAAAGGCATGCTCATGTTCATTGTCAAAAGCCAGCCTGTTCGCAGCAAATCCACAGCTTTCTAAACTGCTCACCTTTAACTAAGTCTTCTAAGACTTGAGACAAAATGACTACAACTTCTTCGTTCCTTATTTTTGCCAATGCTATAGAAGATATGGCTAATATAAAGTCGCCAGCAAAAGTGGCTTTCCTTTCACCCCAGAGTGAAAAAACACTTGGCTTTGACCTCCGAAGTTGAGCAGAATCAATGACATCATCATGTATAAGGCTAGCAGTGTGGATCATTTCTGCTATGATGGCTACTTGCCTTTGTTGCAAGCTGGGTGACCTACAACAGGATACAAGTCACCGACCTTTCTTCAAGGGTCTCTCAGTTTCTCACAATCCAGTTCAAACAGATGCACAGAATATTGCATTAGGCAAAGAAGAAGTCGCAAATCACCATCGATTGTTCTAATGATTGTGAAAAATCATAATACAAGTGTGGCCAGCCTTCACAAATCGTACAGAAACTATTATATACAAGTCAGTTCTCACAATCTGCCTGCCAATATTCTATTAGTCCTGCCAATACAATTTCCGACGGACACGAGTCCAATAAATGAAAGTAACTGCTAATTTGCTCACTAGCGCTAACACATCGGGAGAGAACATGCAGCTTGCAAACATAAAGCACTTACCAAAAGGTTGAGATTGCGAAATTATTATTCTAGTTAAAATGAAAACAATAATATTTAATTAAAAATTAATACTTTTTTTTGAACGTCCAAATTTTCTGTGATTTATTACGTTCAAGAGGTTTTAAGTACTAGGGGTGGTTGTATTCTCATGAGGTTTCTAAGACATTTTTACGAAATCAAAGGACCATTTCCTAGAATTTACTACCACATGCACATACAAAATTGAAATTTCCATAAGTTTCGATATACATACATAAGGCAACAATTACCTCCTTCTCTGAGAAAAAACAGAAAATTTTACACGCTATGATGAGCATATTTAAGGGGACTGCAAGTCTGTAATGCCATTAGTACATTAAAACAAATCAGAAGTGCATTAAGACAAAACTCAAGGTGCTCGCAAGTGATACAAGCAAAAAACAGGGCACCAAAGTGAACAAAGTGAAAGGTGTTACAGGTATGTGGCCCTGAATCGAAGAAGACACCGCAAACAGCAGGACTTGGAAAAGAATACTTTGATGAACGGTTGACAGCAGCAAAAAGTGCATCAAAATGTGTTTTTCTCTCTTTTTTTTGTCAAAATTTTTTATCATTATGGAATTGTAAAGTAAATAAAAATATAAGGTTAGAAAACTATGTATTACACAATGCTTTAGTTCAAGATTGTAAAAATAAACGCAAAAATAAAAAAAACTGCTTCGACTTTGAACATTTTATTTTCAAACTTTCAGCTTCACAAATCCAATAATGATATCACACGATTTTTTGTTATTTTTTTAATCTTATATATCCAATGACGGTGAAGAAACTAGAAATTCTATGACGTCAATCTAAAACGACTGAAACTGATAGGATGTACCCATCTAACTACGATGAACAAAAGGCTAATGAGATAGTGAAAACTGTAGAGTAATGAAAGTGCAACACAGAATCACTAATACTGCTAGCTGCATAATCTTGACACACAGGTACTACATAATGAGCCCCATCAGAGCAGAACATGCTGTTGCTAGATGAATACTATGCCTTCAAGTAAAACGATGTTCAATAGAGCTGATGCTGATGAAAAGGAGATAACTTGATATTACAAGGACTACATGACAAATAACCATTCAAGTAGTAGCTGCAGTCAAGTGATAGAACTGTTAGCCCACATTTAGTAGAAGTTTCGTAGTTTCGAAGTTTAGTAGAAGTTTCAGGGGCATTCAAGCCTACCACAAGCGACTTCCCGTTTCAGTTCTAAGAAGACTACTAACCCCTTAGACCCCATTTCAGCTGTTCTATGTCAAAATATAATTAGATTTGTTGCTATCTTGCATAAATAACTTGACAAATATAATTTTTAGCATAAGATCCTGTCCCAGCATCCTTCAAATAAGGCATTGTTAGGCTAATCATTAAAAACACATCACTAGACCAGGAGGACTTATGCAACGTCCATCAAGTTTCACTACTGCCGTTCCTGAACGAGACTTTATAACATGGAATGACAGACTTTTTAAGGTCTCATATCACAACTTCAAACATGCCCAGTTCCAGTTAGGTTTAAGAGCTTATGACTCAACTGAGTCAGCATTGTTGAGAGGATATAACAAACTTATAACAAACTTCTACAGGAGTGCTAACTCGAGCCTCTGCTAGTTCAGCTAGATCTCTTGGCAGCATTTATAATAACTGACCACCAAGTACTTTTTGAGTGCATATCATCTTGCCTGGATATCACTGGCACGGCACAGCTGTAATTTAGTTCTATCTAAGCGACACACACACACACACACACACACACACACACACACACACACACACACACACACACACACACATATATATACATAGAGAGAGAGAGAGAGAGAGAGAGAGAGAGAGAGAGAGAGAGAGAGATTTCAGGCACATGTGAAAGGGCAAGGAGCACCCGAGCAGCCATTAACGTATGGGGTAACCAAGGAATCTGCTTTTGATCCACTTCCTTCACTATCCACATTCTCCCTCTTACCAATGTCATTGCCAAGCTTCTTCTAGCAGATGTCGTCACTAACAGGTGTATTGGCACTTTTATTCCTTCCTACATGCCTTCTAGCACATACAAATCTCAATTCCTTTGAGCATGCTTGAGCTTCGCTGAAAATTTCCCAGGAATAGTAGAGAACTACATCATATTGAATGACAAAACCATTTTACTAGTTATGGGCAAACTTAGTATTACTATAAAAATTGGTAAGCCAAACACTCAAAATGGGCTCAGCCAGCATTTCTGCTGAAGCATCTGAACACAAAATCTGTGTGTCGAGTTCTAAAGGGTTCTTCCATACGATGACAACACAGCTCCACAGTCAAATCTATATTCAGCTACTTAACATAGAAAAAATACATCTGGACCTGAACCATCCGTTAGTGATATCCCTATCTAGCTTACTTAATGTAATTCACTACACTCAGGTACTCCTGCACGTGCAATAAGGTGCTTACATGCGATAAACAATTATGCAGCAATGCTTGTCTGTCGTGGATGCTGAAACTCCCAAATTATACCACTTGTCAAACTGCACTGGCTTCCCATCGAGTAGCATATCGACTTTGATTGAGACTCTGTAATAAGTCCCTTCATTCTCTTGCTCCAGCCTACATATCCGAATAGTTCCTAATCAGACTACAAGTAGTATCATATCCACTTTTCTGACCAAGTCCCATAGCTATACATGTAATAAACCTCAAATCCTTTGGCGACTCTGCGGCCAGTTAGTATGCTTATCAAGCCCCCGAACTTCCTCCTGACTGACTTTATATTCACTGACTTGACATCACTTTAAAAGAAGCTGAAATAAACCAACTTCTCACACCATTTGCTTCTTCTGTATACACTTTCTGTGAGTGCTTATGCATACTAACATTGTGCATTCCATCATTAACAATTTGATATACTTCCTTTCCGGCATATGTTAAGTGCTAAGAAAGTGATTTAGTACACTCGGTGTAATAAAATTGTCTTATTATTATTATTATACTTTTTAAAATCAGTGGTACCATTGCCCTATGACAACAAAAAGCTAAATTTACTTGCAATCCTACAGCAGGTATAATATACATTATAAATATTAATAATAAATATTGGGTGACAAGCAAACACAAGCAGCCATGGCACATATCCATATAAAAAATGTACCCGAATACTATTTAAACAAAATTTTAAGTAAGGAAATCTGTTGACTCGTCAGAAGGAAATATTTGCAAGTAAAGGTAAATGACAGCAACACCTATTCAACATTCTTCAAGTAGAACACTTCTAGTAGCAGTGGTATTGCAAGTGAAAGCGGTCACACTTACGGGTCAGACTGCTGCATGTGAATGTTCAATGCTCGAGCCATTGTGATTACTAGCATGGGTCTGAAGGCTTTCCCTTGGCCGTCAAACTGGTAGTCCGCAACAGCTTTTAAATTACCCGTATCTGTGACAAGAAGCTGCAATTTGAAGGAAAATCGGAGCACTGATGAATATCGAATTGCAATTTTTTCAGGATATACAAAGATCATATCACCAAAAACAGTTACAAAAAATGCATGCCATATAGGGGCTATGAACTTAATAAAACTATCTTCATACTAAATTGGTCGCTGAAGTCAACAGAATGCTGGAACCACAGCGTGCCTTAAAACATGGGCAAAGCCAATATTCAAAGAAAAGGCTTCCCATGAATGGTGTAGGGGCAGTTCGAGGTTTTAATTCACTCTTTGGACAATCTCCTTTTCAAACGTTTCTCTAGATGCCTTTAAAGTAAATTGAGTCCAAAAATCGCTGCAGGCCATACAAGTATGAGCAGAAGCTAGAAACTGCAGGGAAAGGACAGTGCCTTAAAATGCAGCACCTGAGTGCACGCTCTTTCCGAAACTGTATTTCCAGTATTTAAAAGGTTTGAAAAATAGTTCATGATAAATATGAGCTTCAGCTCACATGCAGGTAGCGATTGTTGCCAAAGTATACCACCTCGGGTCTGTTTTGGGATTGCAGTAGCAACTCAGGAATTCGTCCGGAGCATTAATGTAATTTTAGACCAGGTGCGAAAAATTCTTATCGGAAACAGCGCAACTTAGTGGTCATATACCATCGCAGTAAACGTGCATACATGCTACCATGGATTCTGAAGTGACTAATGATGACAGAGCAGCCAGTTCAGGTAGTGGTTGCTCTTTCAAATTGGATCATAAGAATATGCTTCTTAGCAGGTTGCACACGAAATTCAGGTCGCCACAGAAGACCTGCTTCTAAACTAAGAAAATCCTCTCGTCAAGCTGGTTGCAGTACTTTAAGCCATTTAACGACAGCTAGAATATACTACCGTCTTAAAGAAGAGCAGTAAATTAACTTTGTCATATTTTTAGTGCTTTTTTTAAATCATCAAGGAAAGTTCCCACCCTATCTAGGTAACCTTGCACAACTGGTTCCTAGAGGTTGATACAAAATGTCAGTAATAACAATGATAACAAGCTTGTATAGCACTATCAGAGAACCTAATCTCTTTCTAGGCACTTTACATATGCTGTAAAGGAAGCATGATTAAATGGTTAGTGGTCGCATGCTCAATGATAACAAATATAACATGGTTAGAGGTGACATGCATAGGGTCAGCATGCAAATATAGTTAGTAGCAGAATGCACAATGTCAGCATGTTTAAGCAAACAAAAAACAAATTAAATGGGCCAACTAAATGCTGTGATAAATAGATGCATTTTTAGCTACATAGTAGGTTCAAGTCTGCCAGTAGAGAATTCTTGATTTACAAAAGCAAGCATGATTGAGAGCCTAAGTAAAATACTGATGCTAGATAAAGAAGACAGTTGTATAAGCCAATCCTTACATTTTTTTAATCACTAGAGCACATATAGGAATCCATGTAGGACTATTTGTACATGCATATTTTCCCTTGTGCCAGCAAGATGCAGGACTTGGCCAAACACCAAAGCAGAGGAATCGAAATGCTACACCAACTACGTCATAAAAAATATGTAGCTTGCAAACATACATGTATTCACGATGTCTAGTTTAATAATTGAACGAACAGCATTCCCACTTATTTCTCACTGTCATTTTCTATGGATATAGCAAAAACGTGTAGCTAGTTCGGGGCCCTCTTCCCCCCCCCACCACATCCCCACTGCTGGGGGGGGGCTGCAAATCGAAGATATTCGTTATTCGAGATGTACTAATTTGATACTGATTTGTACTAATTATTTTAGGGTGAGGAAAAGGCTGTTACATAGGTCTCCACTCCTGCTGCTCCCACTGCTGCCTTGCTCACCCAAGATGCTTGAGCAGACTGGCTCTTCATACACAGTGCTACAAGCACCCCTGTCCATCGTCACCACTCAAGGACTGGACAACTGTAGCACTAAACGACACGGTGGCTCTGCTACAACGGTTGTAGCAAACAACTGAGTGCACATAACATAATATCCAAACGCACGGGTTAAAGCCCTTCTCATGCACCGACTGACAGCAGATTTTACTGCAACATAAAACAGGTCGGCATTAGTTAAGCATAAACTGTTCATGGTATCTTTAGTACTTTGATAAGTATTTCAGCCTACAACTCTAAATAAAAAGCCTGGAGGGTATGCTGGCTTTCATTGGAGAGAGTGCAACACGACATTCAAAGCATAAAGACTTGTGGAGCTTTTAATGGCACAGCACAATACAATCTGCTGGAAAGAAAGTTTCACTACTTGAGCATAGCACGATTTAGGTACGTCACATCACTCTAAGCCGGACAGACAAGGTCTATCGTAATGCAGGTTCCGGGTTCAACTGTGGAGCATAGCTGTTCATCGACATATCACCGGGCTAAAGTGCAGGGTCGAAGCCCAACATTGGTAGCCTAGCCATGCGTTTGGGCCCACGTACTTTCTTTATATCCTCAAAAAGATGTTTCATGTCCTGACGCAGGAACTGATTCCAAGCCGAAGGCTGAGGAATGCTGATTGGCTGACCGGCAGGAATGCAACGGCTTGAGGTCGAATGAACCTGATGCCCAAAGATTTGCAATAGGCATCTGCCACACAATTGGGGCCTTGCCTGAAAACAAATTCGTATTTTTTGCTAACTGCATGCAGGTAAAAGAGAAATGCTCGCACAGAGCTTCCACGTCCCTGCATAGCCTTCGACCAGCAACACGCGGAGGAATGATGCCGTGCACACTGCAGAGCAAATATGCTGTCCAAAAGAATAGGGAGCACAACAGCTGTGGTGAGGTGCTTAGTTGATTGACACAATGGCTGCCAGATAGCTGCTAGGAGACGACAGTGCATGGAGATACCAACGCAAAAAATGCTAGAGCTGCTTGCTTCTAGATACGAGGCAGGTCGTCCAGACGAACGCCTCTCGTGCACTGTGCATTAGCTCAAGCATGCACTGCGAGGGAAACTCGGCAGCCCTTTGAGTGACGTCAGTTTTGCGCCACCTGCCTGCCTACTGCAGCTCACTCTGAAAGACTGCCTGAACACTGCTGCAACACACACCAGCATGTGAGCTACCAAGCCCAGAAGGGTGGCGGTGTCGAGTGCTGACAGAGGCTTACAATGGGCTCAGCCTCAAAGCTCAGCAAACACAGACAGGCAGGAGTTAGCTTAAAATACACGCAGAGACAAACACGATGATATAGCTAAAATGGCAAGCCTTGGGGGATGACAGCGGTTGCTACAAACTGCACTGTGTTAAGGCCCCTTAACTGAGTGGCACTATCATACCACAAGTAAGCACCTCGACTATGCAACCACATTCCACCCAACGACCAAGATTTCTGCACATCTACGTCAAAAAGTAGCCGGCTCGCAAACGTCCTTTGGTCTAAAACCACCCGTGGATCGTGGTGGCAAAACACTGGCTGCTTGCTATATTACTCACCAGTTTCAAAACTTGGGATGCGTTCACCCCAATGTGACCAGAATCTTTCGAGATCCATTTCACCCATCCATTAATCTAAGCATTGCTATTTGGCAACATCATGATGCTAGATGACACAATTAACAGCCGAATCCAGAGGTCAGCGAAACAAGCCGGCCTGCCGCCGAGCAGCACCAGGCGTGTACAGTGAGGAGCTGATATGGTGGCTACTACTCAAGCACCAGTGCATGCATATCCGAAAGACTGCTGCAGCGAAAAAAGGCCGGCTAATTCAGCAGCCTCACTTTTAGAGCAGCAGGAGAGGGGGCGGCGGCAGTCACCACTGCTTGCGGTGGGCAATGAAAGATTGCCTGCGGCCGGACTCGAACCGACCGATGAGTGTGAGCGCTTTGACTGTTGTACATCCTTATCTTCATGGCACCCCACCCGCTACGCACTGAGGGGCTGAGTTATCCAAACAATCAGCGGCTTGCTCTAGCTTTTAGCTTGCTTATGCATTAGCACTGCTCTCAGGCTCCTGCTGCTGTGTCACTCTCCATTGCAATGGAGCCCATCTAAATATAAAAGCAAACTGCTGACCGGAGACGGGGGAGGGGGCGTGGAAGGGAAGAGCGAGTTCTACCCACTCGAGGCAGAGGCCTGCAACACATGCTTTTCATCCCAATAACCTACAAATCGAAGTATTGAGACAGCTGCATTTAAACAACCTGTTGTTCATACGTGTGGCTTCAAAGCCCAATGCATGCCCAAGCCCAACAATTCAGTAAGCTAAGTGTGTGCAAGAGTGCCTGGATGAGCAACAACACAACATTAATAATAATAATAATAATGCGCTTGATAAAGCACCCTCAGAGAACTCAATCTCTTTCTAGGCGCTTTACATTTGCTGCAAAGGGAAACTCGATTGAATGGTGAGTAATATCATGCTTGATAAACAACAAGAATAACATGGTTAGGGGTGGCATGCGCAGGGTCAGCATACAAGTGTGGTTAGTGGCAGCATGCTCAGTGTCAACAATCACAGGGACCCACTAAAGGCTGTCCTAAATAGGTATTTTTAATTCTTTTTAAATGTGATCAAGTCAGGGGATGTTCTGACGCAAGTCGAGAGTAAGTTCCAGGCTTTGGAAGCATACGAACTAAAGGCACGGTCTCCAAAGGATTTGAGGTTTGTACGAGGTATTGGTAAACTGTTGGATTCCGAAAAGCGGGTGGTACGATGCTAGGCCTGGTGGGGGGAGTAGATCTGAGAGATAGGCTGGAGCCAAAGAATGAAGTGACCTAAAAGTGAGTGACAAAACCTTGAAGTCAATCCGTTGCTTGACTGGTAGCCAGTGCAGGTCGGCGAGAAGTGGTGTTATGTGGCACCTGCGATGCTCACGACAGACAAGCCTAGCTGCGGACTTTTGCACCAGCTGCAATCGCCTGATCGCACATGCTGGAAGACCACTAAGCAGTGAGCTACAGAAGTCAAGACGGGATGTCATAAATGCATGGACCAACTTAGACGTGGTATCCCTATCTAAACAAGCCCGAATTTTAGCAATGTTATGTAGCTGAAAGTAGGCAGACTTGATCTGGAGCTGATGTGGTCGCCTAACGTTATGATGTCATTGACTCACTAGAAAGAGCCACAAGTTTCTGCTTGTAGAGCCTTATTTTAATTTCTTCAACGGCAATAGTGCTTTGCAGATACTGCAATAATATTCATTTTGCTTTACTCTTTGCCCTAAAGACGTTTACACTAATCCGACCTTGCCGCATGTGGAAATGAGTTTACACTAATCCGACCTTGCTGCATGTGGAAATGATGGGAAGCTAGCCTGTGACTAAAGCGAGCACTGTCCATTCACTCGTTGGAAGTTATAAGAAGTAAAAGGACCTACAAAAGCCAAGGCATTTTAAAAAGCTGAGGATCTTACATACACTACGAGTCGGCTGCACTTGAATTCCCCTAATCTAAGAAATACTATCAGCCTGCATCGTATGCTGCACTATGCTATACTAAACCTGCTGGGCAAGCAAACTTCCCAACCGATTTCCAAGACTTGCCTGCTGGCCCCGAGCCTGTTCCAGAAAACACGGGCCTATGTTTATTGTGCCTCACTAGGGCTGAGAGAGCACCTGCAGATAGGGAGTAAAACAAAAGCATGCATGCACATGAAATGGTCCGGAATGCTTTCCTAATTTGGCAACTGGGCCCTACGGCGGTTAAAAAGATTGAAGAATGTGATGGCCATGAGCGAACACTGTCAAGCATAACACAGCAACCGACTGCTGCAGTTCTCGGTCTCGAAAGCTAGCATGATCAAAGTTAATCACTTAAAGCTATGGTGCCAGCTAGATACATGACACTTCTTATCAGTACCTGCCCCTCATACGATTTAGTTGATCAATAAACATACGGCTTACAGTTCCCGTGAGTTTCTCTGGCATCCTCTGCAAGGGGGGGGGGGCGGCATGCATACAAACACGGAGAGGACGTTGATTCTGCTCTCTCTCTCTCTCTCTCTCTCTCTCTCTCTCTCTCTCTCTCTCTCTCTCTCTCTCTTCTTTGGCTATGGTCCTATTCGTGTGTAATCTTACAAGAAGGATGCCAAACCCCACTCACACAATGGCTCCACTTAACTATTCGTCTATCAATCGAAACCAGTGATTCGGTGTGACCTAAAAATCTGGTTCTAGAGGTAGGCTTTAAATCCCGAAGGCGACACGAAATATTCATTATTTACCTTCTAGTGTTACGGTGTCCCTTTGGGATGCGTAGCATTATATAAATCTGGCTGACGGCTCATACAGCTAACACTTGGCAGTGTTCAATTCAACCAGAGAGGAATGCAAAACCTGAACGACAAATGAAAAAAACGTATTTTAAGAAGGATGAGCGTTATACAATAGAAACAGAGATGCAAGCTACCAGTAATGTGGTTATATCGCAATTTGCCAAGACAACCAGGTAGATTGCAACTTACAGGAAGGCCCGGCCAAGCTGGGCAGCTTTCTGGTAAGAGCATCGTATATCTAGGAACGCACACTTGCAGCCGTCGTTTTTTGCTCAGTTACAGCTGGGTCAGCATGCGAGTACTTCTCACGGCCTACTCTGCTGTGGATTCTGCTGCCATAGTTACAGCAGACGCACATTGCGAATACAGTGGCACAAGTCGTATAAAAAGGCACTGACAATTACAGTCAAATTTGATCGCTAGAGAAACACGAAGAGCCAGAAAAACCATTCCTCGCGCTTTAGCCGCACGCGAAAAATTTGAAAGGGCAATTACGGTGGTTACTGGGTGCTGGATCGCAAGGTTCGCCAGATACGATGCTAACCCTGAGCAGAAAGACTCCAGCAGATCCTATCAACATAACAGTTCTGCAATCTCTAAGGTAGAATCGTAGTGTAGAGGAACAAGCGCACACAAGCAGTCTAGTACACCCCTTTACGCCCGGCAACAAAGTAGGCTTACACTAAGCATAACCTCCCCGTGCTAAAGCCTCGCCGTACTGCCGTTTCTTGGGTTGAACGTGATATAACTAATAAAGTGACCTACCGCCCGACGTTCGCTCGAAGCGCAACACAAGTTAACGAGCTTCGGCGTTGGGAGCTCAAAAAGTCGCAGGCTCCTGCCAACGAGCGAGCGCGCCCGCGCGCCACTGCGACCGCAGCAGTGGATCAAGGCTAACCTTCGGAGAGAGGTATCCAGTCAAATTTCGGAGAACCGCACCGTTAGAGGGCAGGAGCAGCGAAGAACGATACATCTGACTACCGCAAGCGGCGTCGGACTCCCGGATACGCGGCCACGCCGAGGTACCGCACGCACACACCGCTTGGGACAAACGTCGAAAGTACAACACTGCGGCATCATGGACTCTCGCACGCTATGCATGACACGGTATATTTTTGTAAAGCTCACACTGATTTAATAAAAAAGGTGATATTTTGTTGTCGAAGATTACGACACCACAGAGCCAGCTGACGTAAAGGGTCAAGTGGGCGGGTCGACCGATGGCTACAGTCGCCGCCTGTTCGGTAGTGGCTGCTGCCGGGTCTGTCGTCCGGCAAACGATTCCACCGCGAATCTGACACTTGTTTATGAAAGTGGGGCACGTTATATGGGCATGATGCCCGTAAGAAAGTCAAGCAGGAGAGAGAGAGAGAGAGCATCCTTTAAATCGCAAGCCTAAACCTTAGCAGTTAAATGAGCTCTTCGATCCGGTCACGTAAACGCTTGTGCTTCCGTGAGGCTTATAATATATAAGCCAATACGCTTAGATTCAACAAGTAGCGTTTGACATGTGACACCAGCGTTAGAAGCTGAAACGTTGAAGTCGGTCTTTAAGCGCTGCACATGGTTGGCTTTTCAAATCCCCTATAGCTCTCGTTAGGGGCCGTGTTCTGATAGCGCAGTCTTGGAGCGGTACATACGAAGGGAGCCCATCTCAAAAGAAGCTTCAGTGTTGCAAAATATCTGCAACGGCTTCTGTACAAATATTCATAGGCCGAAATCACAGCCCACGTTATGATAGTAGTCCTTGCCAATGCGGGATATATACCGTTGTAGGATGAGGCTTAAAACCAAGACCAGCGACTTATAGCTACGATACAAATGCACACAGGTATGCTGACGTTAGCCTAACACTGCGGTTGTAAAAGAGCTTCCATAACGTATTTTTACAAGTTTATATCTGTTGGTGCAAACGCTCTATTCGACAACCGAGGAGGGCTTCAGGTGTGCAGAGCCAGCCAAATTAGGCAGCAACTCTCTTCCGTAGCCCACAGTGTAACTCAACTCCCCAGCTCAAAGCTGAAGCACTGAGTAAGGCACTATCTAGTCTTGTATGAAGCCCAAACATAGAGAATTAACAAAATCAGAGTCCATTCGTAAGGTAGCGTTATCCTATCTGGACTCATGTCTCTCAATTCCGTGCAGCACTTCCATGTCTACATTCAAGGAGGCCACGAGTAACCTCATCCTGAAATTCGCTTGCCAATCAAACGACTAGTCCATATCCCCACTGTCATACCTCTAAAATGCACAGACCTGCTGCTGCCGTGCATAACCAACTTTACAAATATAATAATAATAATACAGGTGTAATAATGCCCTCAGAAAACTCGATCTCTTTCTTGGCACTTGCAAGGGAAGCATGATCGAATTGTTAGCCATAGCATGCCCAATGACAACAAGCATTGCATGGTTAGAGGTGACATGCACAGGGTCAGCGTGCAAATATGGTGAGTGGCAGCATTGATTGTCAGAAAGCATAAGCACACAAGGGAGAATCACTTGGACCCATTAATGCTGTGATTAATGAATGTTTTTTAGCTGCTTTTAAATAGAGTCAAGTCAGGGGATGTCGTGACGCAAATCGGGAGTTCCAGGCTTTGGGAGCATACGAACTAATGGCACGGTCTCCAAAGAGTTTTAAGTTTTTACGAGGTATAGGTAAACAGTTAAATTCAAAAAATCTGGTGGAAGGATGCTTAGCCTGGTGGGGGAGTAGATCTGATAGGTAAGCTGGAGCCAAAGAATGAAGGGACCTAAAAGTGAGTGACAGAACCTTGAAGTCGGTGGTTGCTTGACTGAGAGCCAGTATAGGTCGGTGAGAAGTGGTGTGACGAGGCAACTGTGAAGCTTACGACAGACAAGCCTAGCTGCAGAATATTGCACCAGCTGTAAGCGCCTGAGTGCATAGGTCGGTATACCAGCAAGCACTGAGTTACAGAAGTCGAGAAGGAGTATCACAAATGCATAGACCAATTTAGATGTGGTATCCTTGTCTAAACAAGCACGAATTTTACCAATGTTATATAGCTGAAAGTAGGCAGACTTGACTGTGGAGCTCACGTGATCATCCAATGAAAGATTACTTGGAATAGGACACATAGATTTCGTGCAGATTGTTTATGTGGGCCTCCGACTTCTGCCGTTGACACTAATGTACATGCCTCACCGGTAGCCAATAGTTAAGCAATTGACGAAGCACGGCTTCAGGCTACTAATGTATATTATATTTCCTGATGTCTGCTGTGATTCATCTAGCTTTCATGTATGTATCCGTTGAGTGAAGTAAAAAGAGTCTTATTTAATATGCATAGAGGCAAAAGCCTAGGTTTTGCCTGGCAATCATATCGGTAAGAGAGAGAGAGAGAGAGTATAAACCGTGAAAAGGGCTGGACCAAGCACAGAACCCTGAGGTACCCTATACTTCAGAGGTTCCTCGGATGACCTTTATCCATTCACATTGATACTCTGAAATTTCCTGCTGATATTTCGACCTGAACTACATCAGTGCAGTGCCATTGAATTAGATCCTTAACATCAGATCATGTGCCTGTACCTTTCACAAAGGCTATATATAGTCAATGTATCTCCCTCTGTAACTCATCAGAGACTATGTGGGTGTTATGCCGGAGAGTTTTGGGTAGGGCACTAACAGCCTAAGCGGCTTTCGGTAACCATTTGGCAGCCAGCAGATTTAATCTCACACAGCAAACAGAAAATGGGAAGCATAGCAGAGTCAGGAGAGCAGTTGAGGTAATGAGTAGCATGGAAGTAGCAGCTCAGGACTGCTGGAAAGGATGTGCCATAGTCAGCAGCAGGAGAGTGGTTGTCGTTTCGAAAGAATCGCAGAAGCGAGTTCTACAGTCTAGGACCTGCAGAGTAAAGCTTCTGTCGCCAACGGTCTTTAAGTAGAGGCATGGAAAAGCTAATTTACTGTCCATACAGAACCTGAGGGCACGAGGAAGCTGAAACTAGTGCAGCAGCTTGGCTAAGTATGGATGAGCCAAGCCGTAGCTCTAGGAGCGCGCCTTGTGGGTCATCGTAAGAACTTGGCTCTATATCCTTTGATGAACCGGTAGCCATCCTAGCTCTTTTAGCAAATGAGACACATGATCAAACCTCTGGGATTTGAAAACTAGCCTTGTAGCCATATTCATAGCTATCTGCAGTGGCCTAGTTGCTTTTTTGGGTAGCCCAGCCAAAAGGAAATTACAATAATCAAGCCGAGACAGAACTAAAGAGTTAGTTAAATCTTTTGCAAGCCACCGTGGAAGACAGTTTCTAATCTAAGATATGGATTGGACGTGGTGGCTAGCTCTAGTAGCAGTTTTCTGAATGAAGCTTTCAAAATTTAGGCAGTTGTCGAAAACGGCACCTAATTTTCAGCACGTGGTGGTGGTCGCACAACAGCTTCGCCTATTAGAAGAGCAAAGCCTTCTAATAGAAGCTACACGCTTGCGATGTCCTATGAGCAGCAATTCAGTTTCATTATCGTTTAGTTTCAAAAAATGTTCCGACATCCAGGATTGAATGTCGGCAAGGCAAGCATCCAGTTTATCAGTTGTTGCAGTAGATTCCGACGATTTGAATGTCAAGTACAGCTAAGTATCGTCAGCATAAAAGTGATATCCTATTCCACGGCATTAATCACTTATCCCAGAATTTGAGTATAAATGATAACAGCAAGGGACCGAGGGCGGACCCCTGAGGGACTTCACAGGTGACCGGTCTCGTGGATGAGACCCGACTCCCACATGACACGGATGGAACACGATCAGACAAGTGCGATTTAAACCACGCCAGTGCCTCATCTGCCAGAACGATCGTTGTTCTCAATCGTTCAAGTAGGACATGGTGATCAAACGTGTCGAAGACAGCTGATAGATCTAGCAGAGCCTGGGCAGTGACATTCCCGTCATGTTGCCGCATAGGATGTCATTGTTAACACAGAGGAGAGCAGTTTCAGTGGAGTACTACCACTTGAATCCCGATTGAAATGTTTCTGACATTTTATTCTTTTCAATATGTGCTACCAGCTGCTTAGTGACAATTTTTCAAGGTTCTCTGACAAAAAAGAAAAAAGGGAACATTACAAAGTAGCATTACAAATCTCGGTTAAGGCACGGCTAAGTTGGTCAGCCAGTGCAGACCATAGAGATGATGGTGATGAGTCTTCAAGAAACGAGCTCTTTTTTACTAGACCTTAGTAAGGTGGCCACATCGAATGCAAAAACTTCAAAAATTCTTTTAAGGAAAATCACAGGTTGCGATTTCGAAATTGCTTTACTCTGAAGGGGCTTTATGGAAGCACGAATGTTCACAATTTTTCCAGTAAAGGAGGCTGAAAACTTTTCAGATGAGCCTTTAGTATCTCGAGAGTCAGACCTCTCATCACTGGCCAGTAAATTGTGTACACTCTTATAAATCTCTTTAGGGTCCGACTGGCAGGAATTCAATTTTCGAGTGAAAATGAAGAGCTGGCCTTGTTAAGCTTCTCCTACATAACACCCACATAGTCTTTGTGGCTTTGCGGTGTTACAGACGGAGATACATTAAATTACATGTGTCTCCGTGAGACTCCCACAAGACCTGCCACCGGTGGAGCCACTGCTTTACAACACTAGCTGAAGAGCAGAGATGAGTAGAGTGCAATCTTTCGTTTTGGCAGCGTTCGGGTCCTTGCACCCGGAAAACAAATGCTGACTCGACGCTCTTGGGGTTTTAAGGAGAAAAAAAGCTCTGAATACGTGATGCCATGTGAGTAGCTTGGCCGTTTTTGAGAAATTTTACCCGCGAAGGTGACCTCGCCGTCTCCAGGCAAGCCGCCGCCCAGTCGCGAGAGGGGTGGAGGACCTCACACTCATAGGAATTTTTAAATAATAGGCATGTCTTCTAATAAGAATAAATACAGTGCCTAGAGAGCGATCAAGTTCTCTGAGAGAGCGATACAAATGCACTATTATTCTTATTGTTACTATTACCAGTAAACATTGACAGCTTTCAGAGTCTGCAGGTGGTAATTAAAACTCTCCGATGTGCTCACTTAGGTTTCGGTATTTTAGAAAGCCTACAGAGAATGAATTTCGTGAAATGCTTGAATCGATATGACACTCTAACAAATTGCTTAAGATAAATACAGTATTGATTGGGTTCAATGGTACATATATGGCATCACAATAGTCAACGTTTCAGGCGTAAGCCGTGATGGCACACTAGGTAAGGCGGTTGCTTCCCGAGGTCGTGGGTTCGATTCCTGCGGTGGGCGATTCTTTATCGCCACTGCAAGTGGTGGTGATAGCCCTAAAAAGCTCTTCTGTCGCTATACAAAAAGAGGCTGTTTAATCAGCTAGGATTTTTTTTTACACACATGCAGTCGCTACCTGAATTAGATTGTCAATCTAAATTTTTCAGCTAGCGGAAGTCAATGGGAGTGGATTGGAACTGTCTGCATTACAGCTGGTTCAAAGTCTATAAAATTCAAGATGTTTATAATTAAACAACTAAACGATATGCTCCTTCTAATTCTTTATGCAAAAATGCTGCTATTGTACTGCGCACGTAGGATGAGCCTCGGAAGAAGATACCGTCACATCAGCACGTGACTCTCCTCGGTCTCATAGAGCATTGGAGTAGCGTAAAGAGCCCATGCCCAGAAAAAAAACGCTATTTACCTGGCTGGTTTACTGCTGAAACTAGAAGATAACAAATATCGGGTGGATAGCAAGAGGTAGATAGACGTGGAAATCTTTCGAATAATGAAGGAGAAAAACTTCCAATGCAGAATGGATTGGTAGAGCATTTAATCAAGCATGCTACGCATTTTGCATTTGTTGGGTTACTCCTTTGTCGTTTATGACAATGCGAAAGATTCCTAATATTTGGGACGTAACTCACTACGTCAGTTGCTAGAGAGCCAGCGCTACTAAATAAGAGGCGTTGTAGTTTAAAGTTGTTACGTGTATGACAGAGAGCATAGCTTCTAAGCTTTTCACCAACTTTGGTAGTTTTCGCATACAGGTAGGAAGATCTGGAAGTAGTGTGTTACTGGTGTCCAGATGGTTTGTCCTTAATGCATACAGTAGTTTCGCAGTGGAACCCTCATTTTAGCATACCGAAAACTGTGCATTCGACTTGTCTCTAAATAATGAAGTGCGATTTAGCACCGTCTGTAACTCCACAAAGACTATGTGGGTGTTACGCAGGTAAATTTTCTATAGCACACTCGTAGCCTAAGTGCCTTTTAGAACGCATTCAATAGCAAGCAGACTTCATCTGACGTAACAAAGAGATAGAAGCATAGCTGAGTAAGGGAGCAGTTCAGGTAGTGAGTAGCGTGAAAGTTGCAGCTCAGAACATCTGAAAAGGATGTGCCATAGTCGGCAGCAGGAGAGTACTCGTTGTTGCGCAATAATTGTGGACGTGAGTTCCACAGTCTAGGACCTGCCGAGAAAAAGCTTCTATCGCTAATGGTCTTTAGTCATACTTCAATGTAGAGCTGACGTCGAAATCTAGTGCGAATTTTTCCAAATGTTTATTGACGAAGAATAATTTTTGAATCCCTACAATTAGCTTTTGCTTACCCATAGTTTAGCATATAGAAATTGGTTTTTGATCAAATTTATTAAAAATGAAAGTACAATTGTCTACCTAAACATACTGAATTACTATTCAACTACGCAGTTACATAAGGCATTTGAGAATAAATGTAACTATCACTTAATGATGTCTAATTAAAAATACTTATTCCTAGGGTTTGTTACAGGAATCGAATACCGCAAACGCTGTGAAGAACACCAAGAAATAAGCCTAGTATCTCTGAATTATTAATAAAGAGAGTAAGCCTGCCAAATCACCATGCACCCACCGCTGCACGCATTCCTTGTCCGTTGCAGAGTTCTCTTCCGAAAACCTAAGTTCTTGCGAACATCATCTACGGAAACCGACATAGCTAAGACCTGCTGAAAGTTTATCTGTTTTTTTTAGGACCGCAGCGCATAAAAAATTAGGTGCCTATGGACATATAAACGCTCATCGCTCCAGGCTGGGTGTGCCGCGCCGGCGGCGGCATTATATACACCGGCGGCGTTATATACAGGGGGGCTAATAACCTGCATATTAGTTATGTCGCTTCGTAATCGAAGTTCAAATGCATCCCTAGATAACATTGCTGCTGCTAAGATCCATGAATCATATGTAGTTCGTGTGTACGTATGTATGTATCTATTGTATGCCGGCTCCTGACTTGTGACCTTAAGGTCAAGGGAGCGTGTAGTTCGTATGTATGTATTGTATGCAGGCTCCTCTGATGAGCCACTGGTGAGCTGTTAGAAGCACCACCGAGAGGGGCCGGTGCACAGCTGCGGTCCGCCTTTGATGTGGCATGGACCAGCTGGTGGCCAGATGGTGGATTCACCATCAGGGTCGGCCGGTGCACAGTTGTGGTCGATGAATCATTGGAGTCGACCAGGGGATTGGGCAGTCGTGTGAGAGTAGGGGCTGTGGGTAGCCGTGCGCTCTTGGGCTCCGTGCGTTGGGAATAAACTGTCGGTGTTAGGCATCGGCTGGCTCTCTGCTGCGCGACCAAACTACATCATGCATTCAAAAAGTAAGGACGCCCCGGAACCACCGCTGGGTGATGGGCCGAAGCCGCGAGCTGATACGCGGCTCATTTGGCGGGAGCTGCGAGCTGAGTACCCTCTCGTTTGGTATTCCTAGCATTGTCTCAGACCGCTCTGCACCTTCTACCTCAAGCGTTACTGTGAATCTCTCAATCTTAGTGGTCATTGTCACTTGGTTTGTGCACAGAACGGAAACACCAGCCGATGACCAGCACAGACAGTTTATTCTATGACGCACGGAGCAGAGGGAAGCACGACTCCCTTCAAACTTCTCTCGTACACAAGTTTCACTGCTGAACCGCAGCTGTGCACCGGCAGACCCCGAAAATAAATCCAACATCTCCTCACCAGATGGTTAGCAGAGGAACAGTACCATCATTCATATTATCAAACTACACGTCCCCGTGAACTTAAGATCACAAGTGCCCAGCAGCAACACAAGTAACTGCAATGTACGACGGAGCATTGAGTACCCCTGGCTGCTACAAGTGCAACACTACACGTCAAGCGCCGTATCGACATAACAGCCAACATCAACAGCTGACCCCAAGGCAGGCTGACTACCTTGCAGCCGCTTGAAGGAGGCGCCCTTTCGCGACTAGCCGGCACCATGGTCCATCGGCCATGTTCAAAGAGTTAACTTCAACAGCCGCCATTTTGCGGACCTTAGCCGCCGTCGCTCCATCCGCTTTCACCGACACTGCTTTCATTGCGTTTACGTCCTGCGAGCGCGTCTACGACCTGTGCCTCTCCGGATTGCTTAAACTCTTTGGCCTGCACAGACTCTCCGGCCTGCGCACACTCTCCTGCCTACGAACACTCTCCGGCGTGCATCACGTCACAGCCCACCTGCTCGTCGCAGGCCAACGTCACCTTCATGGCTTGCGCTGCATCCCGACCCTTTCATCTCTGGCAGACACTGCCGCCTCTCTAACGGACGCCACAGACTCTCGCGCGGATGCCTTCGACTCTCGCGCGGACGCCACCGCTTTCCTCTCGGACGCCGCTTCCTCTCCGTGCCCGGTCTCTCCGCCGGACTAAGACTCTCGCTGCTGTGTGCCTCAGCCACACCGCTGATGACCTTTGCCTCGCACAAAGCCGTTGCCTCGTTGCACACTATCGCCGTCTGGCCAACCGTCACTGCTTGGAGCGCCAACGCCGCCTGCCACTAGGTGGCAGCCTGGCAAACCTTTGTCGCCTGGCGCACCGTTGGTGATTTCTGCTGCCACTTCCGGTTTCTACTGTCGAACCTCTCAGTCCGACCAGCCTTTACCCGACCAGCATGCAGTAATCGCGCTTTACCGGCTGGCCAAGTGAATGCTCTCACTAATGCCTCACGCAGCTTGGCTTGGTAGTCATTTTGCACTGACTGCTGGAGACTCGAAGCAAACGTGAAGTCCCTGCCTTGCATCACATGGAAAAACACAAGTGCCAATTACTCGGTTAATAGCTGCTTTGCACGATCTCAATCTCGAAATTCAGCAGCTAGCCAACGAAGTCTCCGGAGCCATCGAAGATTTCAAGCGCCATCTCAAAGGCCGTCATCGGTTCCATCAGGAGAAATAGTTTGTTGCTTGGTTCACGCACAGCCCAGAAATGTCAGCCGATGACCAACGCCAACAGTTTATTCTACGACGCACGGAGTTGAGGGAAGCACGACTCCCTTCGCCCTCTCTCTCCCATACAAGTACCCCTGCTGGACCACGGTTGTGCAATAGCCGGCCTCGATAATTAATCAGAGGTGGACCACAACTGTACACCGGCTAACACCGTTTATGAATCCAACATATTTTTACCGGCGGGTTAGCAGAAGAAGAGAAAAAGCCTGCATATCATCAAACGAAAGTCATCAGGCCTGCTTTAACTCCGGCGACCTAACTTGACGCTTTTCTTTGCAATCTTCACTCAATGTGCAATAAATCCCAATTAATAAACGACTTTATTTCTGAAAAGGTCTCGACCTGCTCGCTTTGACTGAAACTTGGCTATAATAGGTAAATTTCCCGACAATTAAGGCCGCAATTCACAGTGATTCCTGCTTCTTTTTCACTCCTGGATCAATCAAAACTGCAAGCGGAGTCGCTGTTACCACAAGCTCCAACTTTCACTTCAAGCCGTTTTCAGTAACCTCGAATCAACCTTTCGAATCTATTGTCTTGATTTCACCCGATAGCAAGCTAACGATGGTGGCAGTAATATATCGCCCGCCAGGTACCAAGTCCTCCTTTACCTCAGATTTCTCAGATATTTTATCATTTCGATTCTGTGTGGAAGAAATCGACCATTCCCCATTATGGGTGATTTCAAGATTCATACTTATCTGACACTTTGAGCACTGAATTTCGTGCACAGACTGATTAATAGTCTCTTTTTGCTCATGTGCACGGCCCTACTCACATCAAGGGTCACACACTCGACCAAACGTGGTAATAGCCTTAAAGTGTCTGCTGTTTCTATACAAAAGAGGCTGTTAAGTCAGCTAGTATTATTATTAGGCAGATGACACTTGGTTGCAGCTTTGCTTTGATTCCTTCCAGTCGTCCAGCACGTCGAATTCTCTCAACTCCTTTGCTGCATGTAGTGATGACATCAGCATATGGATAGCAGCAAACTGTCTGTAATTGAAGAATGATAAAACCAACTTAGTAGGTATAGGCAACCAAGTGTGATTCAGAAATTGGAAAAATTAACTTTGAAAATCGGCTCTGCCAGCATATCTTCTGTTGAACCTGCACGAAATCTCGATGTCACGTTCCACAGTGACTTTTCATTAGATAACCACATTAGCTCCGCAGTCAAGTCTGCCTACTTTCAGCTACATAACATTGCTGATATTCTGGCTTGTTTAGATAAGGACACCAAATCTGAACTTGTCCAAGGATTTTTGACATCCCGTCTTGACTTCTGTAACTACCTTCTTGCTAGTCTACCGGCCTGTGGAAACAGGTGCTTACAGGTGGTGCAATTTCTGCAGCTAGGCTTACTTGTCGTGAATGACGCAGTTGACATATCTCACCACATCTCGCCGATCTGCACTGGCTCCATGTAAAGCAGCTCTTCAACTTCATGGCTCCGTCACTCATTTTTAGGGCCCGTCATTCTTTGACCCCAGCCTACCTATCCACCTACCAGATCTAGCCTCCCACCAGGCTAAGCATCGTACCACTCACTTTTCGGAATCTATTTTTTCCCATACCTCGAGCAAACCACAAATACTTTGGAGACCGTGCCTTTAGTTCGTATGCTCCCAAACCCTGGAACTCACTCCCGAATTCGGTCACGACATCTACTGACTTGACCACCTTTAAAAAGAGACTAAAAAACATCTATTTATCATACCATTTAGGGTTTCCCTGTAGTTCGGTTTTTGTGTGATAAAGCTTGCTGAAACTGTGCATGCTACCACTAACCATACTTGCATTCAGACTCTGTGCATGTTACCCTTAGCCATGTTATTTTTGTTGTTTATTGGGCATGCTACAACTAACCATTCGAGCATGCTTCCTTTGCAGCAAATCTAAAGTGCCTAAATAGAGATTAGTTCTCTGAGGGCGCGATATCGAATGTATTATTTGTATTGTCATTATTTTGTCAGGGATATCTTTTACCCGAATAGCGTTTGTGTGCACGTATTCTTCCCGATTAAATCTGATATTCAGGAAGTCGTACACGGTTCAACAAAATCTTTTGTACCGAGGTGGAAGCTCAAGCTTCTATCCAAAATACAGTTTTGGATCTCTTGTTGGCAAATGGTTAATGTTGCTCGATTCGCAAACGTTGGTAAACCAATTTTGAGTCTTACTGTGTTGATGACATATTTTTGCTAGAGGGCTGCCTATGTCTGGTAGAGCTACGTGAGCGATTTCGGCGTACTTTGTAATACAAAGAAAAGTATGCAGTTACATCTTCCTACAGTGAGTTCATAACATAATTTAAAAAGTTGCACGGGGTCAGCATCACCTGGGCACATTGGCATGTAGATTGTCTTATAAGTAGGAGACCGTCATCTTCATTTGCATGAATGTTGTATTCCAGTCGCTCCGGCCGCGGTGGCAGTTCTTATGGAATCTCATGGAGACACAGCGCATCCGCATATGAGAGCTTGATGAATCACAGCAGATGTCAAGAAATATAACATACATGAGTGGCCTGACGCTGCGCTGGCTTAACTACTGACGTCAATGGCTTAACTACTAGCCACGTGTGAGGAGTAGGCTGCTGTGTGTAACCGCGTAGAGAAGCTCGTCCCCCGGCTCTCTACCGGTGGACTGTGTGATGCAGTGCTGCAGTGCGGTTAAAACACAGACGGCCACAACTGGGTGCCGAAAGCAATAGTTTATTGTGGGCCTGTTAGTAGTGGTTACGCGCCGGCGCTTACCGGACCAATGGAGTTAACTTCGCGCGAACTCCCGAAGCCCGAGTATAACCAACTACCCTGTGCGTTTACGCGGCGCGTATCGGTCCGACGGAGTTAACTGCGCGAACTCCCGAAGCCCGACTATAATAACTACCCTACGCGTTTACGCGGCGTGTACCGGACCGACGGAGTTAACTGCGCGAACTCCCGAAGTCCGAATATAACTAACTACCCTATGCGCGCGTCGCTACAGCACCCCAAGATACAAGCAGCTAACTGAGTAGCCGGCAGAACACAACTTCGCAGTCTAAGTTGCACTTAGCTGTCCGTCGCCGTAGGTTCGCCTCTCGTGCTCTTGAAGCGTAGTCTCGCATCGACTACCGAAGCTGCAGCCCTGAGCTCTGTCAGTCGTCTCGTATATATATCTCTCTCTCTCCCCGCCTCTTGACCTTGAGCGTAGCTGCTATTTTTGTCGGACCCTAGCTCTCGGTGTCCGTCATCGGCCTATTCGCATCTGCCTGTAATTTATTAGATAGCTCCTCCGCCAGCTCGCCATCCTTTAGCTCTTTGTCTAGTGGAGCACAGTGGTCGGACCACATCCTGACCGCTCTTTGTCTACCCAAGCTCCATTCTAACCTAAGCGGATCTCGCTGTCATGTTTAACTAATGTGTCCCCCCCTACCCAATTCTTCTTGGCTAGTCCGCCTCGCTACGATTGCTCCAGGTACCCTAGTTAGGCCCACTAAGGCAAGGGCTAATATCGCGGCTAGCCTGAGAGCTGCTCCGTTGCATGTGTCAATGGCGTAACTATTTGCCGCAGGTGAAGCGTACATTAGTGTCAGGGCACGTCGCTTAAAACAACAGCAGAGGTTGCAAGCGCTCACAACATGACCACTGAGTTTGTAGACGAGAAGAGCCGGCACGTTGTTATTATTAATGCGTGTCTGTAAATGCAAATGAACGTAGGGAAATATTGTGCCTAAGCGTGCTTTTTTAAAGATCGACGCTTACGACGATTGCAAAAAAGAACTTTTCATGCATTCTTGATGTATTTTTAAGTTCATTTCTCTTCCAAAATAGCGATGTTATTATGTATCTCCACATGCAACTTTGCAAGACTGAAACGAGTTAGCGGATGTCTTACACAGAAAAAATTGCATACAAGTTTCAAAGCCTAAGCAGCGTTTGCTGCGCTTACGGTAGCCAGCACACTTTAGCACACGGAATAAAGAGACAATGGGAAGCTTAGTTGTACTATGGGGACAATTAAAGAAGCAAGTAGGGATATTAGTAGCGGCGAAATTTGGATGACAAAAGCACCCGAGTTGGTTGCAGGAAAATTCTGAGGCATCAGGATTGTGAAAGTGAGCCCCAGCTATTCGAAGCCTTAGAACGATTAATAGGAAATAAGCAATTGTGGGCTGAAGGAATTGAACCCATGATCTGGTCACAAGTGGTAGCATGCTAATCCTAAGCTGAGTTGCTTATCTGTACCACGAATGCTTAGAAAACATGCAAAGAGATAAAACCCTTTGATTTTATAATTCAGAAAATAAGACGACCTTATATTTTTGCGCCTCTGATATATATAATATATATATATATATATATATATATATATATCACACTCACGAATCATGTAGCAACAAACGCAGTACTCATTCTCTCGAATACATCCACATGTGTGCGAGAAACCTGTAACAATACCCTTAGGGAAAAATCTATTCTGCAGAGGCATGTTAATCTTTAAGTTTCCATCTCTTAATCTCATCTTCACAAATCCTTATCTTAACGAATAGAATTCACGAACAATGTCTTAGTAACCGTATCGTTTTCAACAGGTGACATATTATCAGTACTGACCAAGAGAGTTCAGGGGAAAGTACACTTTCTTTGTTTTTTTTAGCACTTACTGAAAGATCACCTTGTCGAAACCCGGACTGACCCATAGATGTCTATTAAAAAATTGACTCTGAAAGAATGTAATGAAATGGTAGGTATGTCCATTTGTAAATACTCAAAGCCAAAAGGACAAAGCGTATGTTACGCATGGAAGTTTTTTTCATGTCAAACCCAAAGCTTAAGTGGCTTTCGGCGAGAATACGGTAGCCAACAGACTTCATCACACACAACAAAGAAGGAATGAGAAGCATAGCTTATTCAGAAGGGCTGTCGAGGAAGTTAGTAGCAGCAAGAAAGTCGCAGGCTCAGGGCCGCTGCATAGGATGTGCTACAGTCGGCAGTGGCAGAGAAGATGTCGTTGCATAAGAATTGTGAGAGTTACCTCCACAGTCTAGGACCTTCACAGCAACAGCTTCTGTCGCCAATGGTCTTTAAGCAAAGGAATAAACCTGCAAACTGTCCATTGAGAACATACGTGCAAGAAGGCTAAAGTTGGTGCAGCGTCTCAGCTAGGCAGAAAGGATGCAAAACAGGGTGGGTCTTTCTGGTAACAGTAAGAGTTTTGTCCTGTCTCCATCAATAGACCGGGAGCCATCCCAGCACCTTCAACAATGGAGACATGTGAGAATGATTTGAATACATTTAACCGTCATTAAAGTTCTTGTATGAGGAAATAAAAAAAAGTGCAATTAATAGAAGAAAAAAAGGGAAAATTAAAATTGGAAAAACTAGCACGAAAAATACTTGCCAGGCTTTTTTCTATGCTGAAAGGCAGATTATTTTTAAAGGATTTCAGCACATTGCACATCCTAAATACTTATATATAATCCATGTATATTGTACAGCGTGATTTTTACTTGATGAATGTTGGTTAATGGTACTTAAACCTACCTAAGACAATATACTTTCCACAAACACCTAAGAGTTATAGATTTTCACAGGACTTTTTTAATTTGAAATGTTCGTCGAAGCTTATGCAGTCGTAAATGAGCACAGTGAATACAACCGGCAGAATTACTATTCCCTCTTCATTGCGATCTCCCATTGACGTCGGAGGGAGAAAGAAATTAATTTTAATTATTAATCTTTTCATGGTTGAACGCTAATCTGTTTAAAGTGTTAATATTAGTCTTTTTAAATCGCATAGCTTCTAATGTGTTAGATTTACTTTGCGCCTATTGTTAGCCAGATGATTATGAGCCCATTTGAGCAGATTTACGTCAAAAGGCATTGATTCGTCTATCTTTCTACCGGTCAGGCAAGCTAATCTTATTCACTGGTCCTATCAAGCGGTTCCCAGGTTTGGCTTCATAATTGGTTCGCGGGAGGGGGGAGATACTCCACCCGGTTTTACCCCAGCATTATGATGCCTAAACTCTACAAACTAGGTCGATGTTGTGTCTAGCAGCATAACTTTATTCGTGTCGCTGGTCGTTAGCCACTGACAGCTATAGACACACTGCCAAGGCCTGGGTTAGGCAATCTGCGGCCACACCCATTTATGGTGTCAGGTGCCAGGTGGCAGAGGGAATCGCCCTCTAATGCGGGCAGCGATCTGGACCGCCACTATTCCTACGACCTCTGACCTCATCAACAGCGAAATTATGTATTAGTTCCACTTGATGAGCGACCTCTGCGTTCTTGCTTAATAAACACTGATATTGTGACCTATGATGTTTCATTGATGTCTGGTAGAGCTTTACCTAGATGAATACAGTGTCTTGCAGGTCTTATCCACTCGGTACACGCATTTCATAGGTCTTGTTCCCCAGATGAAAGTTCTGGCTCAGCCAGTGACTAGACCCCAGGCTACAGGCTCTACTGGATTTTCCTCGCTGATTCATTAGCGGAATTATCGCATAGAAATGCAAGAATAGCCATAGGAAGGCTTTTGGAAGACATCTATTGCAGTTGAGAAATCTGTAACTCACTCTTTTCTACCTGTGTAGGCAAACAGACAACTCATTAGATATTGAGTGGTTTGGCTCACATGAGCAATTGTTTTCGCTGAGTAACCGTGATACCAGGAAAGAGATTTACACTGTGAAACCAATTATCAACGATTCAGTTCTTAGCATGCACATGTGACGGAGATAATTCACAGAGTTCTCCTAATTGCAGTGTTTTGTTTGATGGCCACACGTTATGAAAAGCTTTACTCAGAAGACTTCTCTGCATATCTAACAATCATTTTCCGTCCATTTTAAAATTAAAAAAGTAAAAGCTAATTTACAGCCATAACTAACAAGATCTTCGTCAAGGTAAATGTAATGTATCTCCATCTGTTACTCCAAAAAGCCCCAATGACTATGGGGGTGTTACGAAGTAGAGTTTTGTATAGCGCACTCACAGCCTAAGCGGCTTTCGGTACGCATTCGGTAAAGGCTTAAGCAGTGGCGGTTGCACTTTAAGCCGAGTCTTATCAGTAACGGCTTGCAGTCTTGCTACTTCAATCGTGTTTTAAGCCCAAGGTAATAGACATAGGTGCATTTGTTGACACAATTTCGACGATCGGCTGGTGAGACAGTCGGAATAGATGCCCACAGAAGGTGAAACAGGCCGAGAGTCTTACTAAGCCTGCAGCCAGCCTCACCAGCCATTGCAGCTGCATCAGCCGCTGTCTATGTGCTGCGTAGCTCTCATGGGAAGGAGTGGCGAGGTCAGAGCACTGTGCCTCGTGTCAGTTCGGTGGCGAGACTCAACAATGCTCTTCTTTTTGTGAACCGTCTCTGCTGCAGGATATCTTCAATCTTTGCGAGTTTGTACCCGCCACGTCCCACGAGCCCTGGTTCGTTGAACCTCAGAACGGCTTCATGTAACAAACTCGCGACGAGTTAACCTCGAGGGCCCTACCTCGACCTGGTGCGGCGAATCACAACTTCCGCTTCGTTGACTCATTGAGTGCTGACGGTGCGACAGGGAAGGTACACTTTCGCGGCACGACGAAATGAGCAGCAGCAATCGCTCATAACGGGTTCGCTCCTTTTGCTCAAGATCGAGCCAAGTCGGCCGTGCGGCGAGACCCTTAGCGATGTCGAACTTTGCTCCACCCAAGCGGCTGCCGAGCTCCTTGTGGCGTGACTGCCGTCCGTTCGTCGCTGGATCTGCAAGCTTGCTAGCCACTGAGGCTATGGCTGGCGCCTCTGTGTGCATTCCATGACTCCTCGGAGAGTGTCAACAGGTTGACTAAAACATCTCTAGAAAGACGATAGCACTTCGTTCACTATCTGGGTCCAAGGAGGAAGAGGAAGCTGTCAGCTGCTAAAAATGTAAGTACCATAATAGCTCGAGAGAATCGAGCGAGAGATCGAATGAACAAGCAAGGACTATCAGCGAATAGGACATCGTAATAAAGAGCCTGAGTGGAATCAACACTCCGCATTCATCCGGCATAGAAACCTAGCAAAATAGATGGCATAATGCATCCCGCCCGTCTAGCGTGAGGCAGACCAACATGCCAAGACGACGTCCCTTAGTACACAACAGGTAAGCCTTTATTAGACAAGTCCAGTTAATCTTAAGAAAATGTAACAGCTGATTTATGTAGCCGTGTAATTGCATAAATAACATAAATAGCACGAACTTTGTAATTTTATTGTAATCATTTTCTGTAATTGACGGAAATAAAATGGGAGGCATGTGATCACTCATTGGGAGAACGCAAGCCGAAAAGCTGGGTGAAGAGAATGCAGCAGTTGCGCATGCACACGTGGAGACACTGAAGTCTCTCTTCATATAATAATAATAATAATAATAATGCACTTGACAAAGCACCCTCAGAGAACTTAATCTCTTTCTAGGCGCTTTACATTTGCTGCAAAGGGAAACTCAATTGAATGGTGAGTATTATCATGCTTGAAAAACAAACAAAATGAATAATATGGTTAGGGGTGACATGCACAGGGTCAGCTTGCAAAGGTGGTTAGTGGCAACATGCACAGTGTCAGCATGCATAAGCACACGAAGGACGGATCACAGGGACCCACTAAATGCTGCCCTAAATAGGTGTGTTTTTAAGTTCCTTTTAAATGTGGTCAGGTCAGGGCATGTTCTGACGCAGGTCGGGAGAGAGTTCCAGGCTTTGTGAGCTTACGAACTAAATGCACGGTCTCCGAGGAGAGTAGTTGTCGTTGCGTAAGAATTGGAAGCAAGTTCCACAGTCTAGGGCCTGCAGAGCTAAAGCTTCTATCGCCAACGGTCTTTAAGCGGAGGAATGGAACAGCTAATTTATTGTCCACACAGAACCTATGGCCACGAACAGGCTGAAACGGATGCAGCAGTTCAGCTAGGTACTTGAAACTAAATGACGATACAACCGAACTGCTGCTCATAGGACACCCTAAGCGTGTGTCTGGATTAGAAGGCTTTGCTCATCTAATAAGTTATGCTGTTATGTGACCATCATCGCGTGCTCAAAATTTAGGTGTCGTTTTCGACAGCTGCCTCAATTTTAAAAGCGATTCAGAACGATGCCTTTACAGCACGTGCCATCACGTCCAATCCATCTTTGGGATTATAAGCTGCCTTTAACGATGGCTTGCAAACAATTTAACTAGCTCCTTAGTTCTGTCTCGGCTTGATTATTGTAATTCCCTTTTGGCTGGGCTACCAAAGAAAGCAGCTAGGCCAGTGCAGCAGAATATGAATATGGCTGCAAGGCTAGTGTTCAATTGCCAGAGGTTTGAGGACGTGTCTCCTTTGTTAAGGGAGCTATGATGGCTGCCGGTTGTTCTACGGATACAGAGAAAAGTTCTGAAGCTTACCCACAAGGCCCCCCATGGCTTGGCTCCTCCATACCTATCTGAACTGCTGCACCAGTTTCAGCCTCCATGTACCCCAGGTCCAGTATGAATAATAAATTAGATATGCCATTTCTCCGCTTAAAGACCGTTGGCGACAAAAGCTTTAGCTCTGCAGGTCCTAAGCTGTGGAACTCGCTTCCACAATTCTTACGCAACGACAGCTACTTTCCTGCTGCCGACTATGGCTCATCATTTTCAACTGTCCTGGGCTACTACTTCCACGATACTCACTACCTCAACTCTCTCCTGACTCTGCTATGCTTCCCTCTTTCTCTTTGTTGCCTGAGACGAAGTCTGTTGGCTACCGTATGCGTACCGAAAGCCGCTTAGGTTGTGAGTAAGCTATACAAAATTCTCCTGCGTAGCACCCACATAATCTTTATGGCTTTGTGGAGTTGCAGACGGAGATACATTACATTACATTATCGCTCCACTCGCGCTATTTCGGCATATATCTATGCTTTTCGAATTGGCATTCTCGTGCACACATACTTGTTCTTGCTAAGGTCAACTACGCATACATTTGCACCATGCACGCGAGGGCTCTCAGCGGTTATATTTTACCTTTGACCTTAGCTCTGAGGGTGTAGGGAGGGGCTAATGGGTCTCCCTGATCGTCCGGAGCTGGAATGCACAAAAAGGCATTCCGCCATCGAAGCTACAGAAAATTGCCAAAACAATACCCACCTAGCCTCTGGTGGAGTCTCTGCGCTCCTAATAGATTCTGGTTCGGTGCTCAGATTCGCTTTGGTACTCCAGACAAGACGTACCATCTCCGATGTGAAACACAGGCTGCTCGGCAGTGTATAGTCGGTTTTCAAATAGGCCGCGATCATTTTTTGGGCGTGACAGTGATGCTTATTTTAGAGGTTCAGAAATGTTAATTCCGTTTAGACAGATCTAAAGTGGTCAGCAGAGCGGGCCGCTTTCCAGGAGCAGCTCCGTCCTCTCGTAATTGAGATGTGGTTCATTTCCGTTTTGAAGGGTGGCGTACTGCTTGACTGAAAGACTGAGAAACATTACCACTGAAAGAATCCGCTGAAGTTTAATCTAGGGTAGATGTCGACTATCGAACATCTCCGTAACGAAACTTAGGTAGGCAGCATTCCTCAGCAATTACATAGATAAATTAAGTGTCCATTGAAATCTTCCCTGGAATCTCCAAACTCAGTTTCTAGTTGGATTACCTCAATGTACATCTTCAAGCCTATCCCTGCTGCCCTCATCTCGAAGGTTATCTCCTAGAGGGATACCTCTAGCCCTATAACCCCATATCTACTTCTCTATTTCAAAAATTTCTCGACCTAATGCTACACTGCAGAAATGTGATTCAAAAATTGTCCTTATCTGAAGGTCATGCCCTACTATTTTTCAAAGTGGCCACTTATTAAGAAATTGGCGCAGAAATGGAGAACTTATGTAGCTTCCGCCCAGTCTAAGAGTGCCACTTCTATGAAAGAAACTAGAACGAGTAGTTTCAGAACAGCTAAATACTTACATCAAAGCTTCAGACCTAAAAGTAAGTTTAGCCCAGGCTTTAGACCAAACTAATCCACTGAGTCAGCACTACCGCGAGTGTATGGTGACTTCAGTATTGATGGCTTACTTGTACTTCGATCATCCGTCTTCCAGAATCTGCTACTCTCTCAGCTCTTTCGGCGTGCATTTCTGACATTCGCATTTAAATGGTAAAAAATTGAACGAGGAAGAAACATAATTACAAACAATATAAAAACGTAGTATTATTCATAGATTAGAAATACAAATCCTTAACATCTCCAGTGCCCCCTGGATTGAACAAGGAGACCTCTTTCGAAAGGACCTTGGTGACTACGTTCGCTCTCCAAGTCTGTCTGCTAACAATACCTTTGTAGCGCTGCAAAAATTCAGATTCGCTGTAATAAGGAAACTATTCTACGACGGTAGATGCATTTGTGACATCCCTTCTAGAAAAAATATCGATATGAATCGATGCGCGTAGGGCTTTCTGCCAGCGTAATAAGACGATGGCAATCGGTACAAAACTTCTCGGCTAGACAACTCTGTCGCTAGCGTAGCTGCTGCCACACTTACACTACTTCTCATTAATCTGTAAAGGCTACCAATCAAGAAGCACATCAACTCCACAAATTTCGCTACTCACCTTTAGGTCGCTTAATGCTCGTTTTCATATCTTAACTCTCGAATTACTTCTTAATGAGGCATGCCATGGCATCACTGGGCATGCTGTCAATAACAAATTAACATGTTGATACTGTGAACGGCACCATAACCATGCTTTCTTGTTGACATTGCGCACGTTACCTCTAACAGTTTGATCACGCTTTTTTACAGCACATTTAAAGTGCCTGGAAGGAGATTTAGTTTTCTGAGGGTGGTATTCAAATGTATGATTATTAATATTACTATTATAACTCGGATCAGCTTCATGTGCCACCGACGAACGTCAAATCCTCTCAAGACTGTGTCTTCAGTTTCCATGCTCATAAATCTTGTAACTCTATGACTGCTAATTTAATGCCATCTCTTGATATTATAACGCTAAAATAGTAGTGAAAAATCTACCTGGAACTCATAAACTTTACTCAGTTCGCTATCCTTTGAGTGGTTAGGCGTTGAGGCTTAGCATATCAAGAATACCCAAACTAAATTATTCTTTTTCTGCATGTATAGATTCCCTAGAGAGATGTGAGATTTTATTGGGGTGCTACAGAAATATTTTACTATTATCACTATTATCTAATGCACGCATATATGCACATTGGCCACTGCCGATTTTTATTCCATGCCGTCCGACATGACGCCTTTGCCTGGCGTGGTCACCGGGCTTGGCATTGACAACGGTCAAAAATGCAATTAAAAGTAATTGCTCTCCGGAAACTTGCAGAATCTTAAAATTTAAATTCGGCCTGCCACCCCTGACGAACGCCAAGCACAAGCCGCTCACGGTTGGCGCCAGGTATGAGCGACAGTTTGCAGCTGATCCACCAAGAGTCAGCCAGTCAGCCTTAGCCATCCAGTGCTTGGTAGTGGCTGACTGGTCGGCTCTGGCAAGTGGAATGCCCCAGGATTACGTACTACAAGCTTAAAAGCTGAACTGAGGTGGCGAACTATGAGCTTGGTCCCCCGAACGATATCTGAGAGGCACTTATGAGATAACCAAGCTACGCCGAGGCTTATTAGAAGTGCGATTTATGATTGCTTATGAATGAGATTATTGTATAAATTACGACCTGTGGTCTTATGGCACTGCCTCGGCTTTATGGTTTTATTGGTTTATGGCTTATTGAGGGCCATGGTTTAGTTAGTTTATGTTTTTTGGAGGATGAGTCAAGGCCTGCAGAGAAGGAGCAGTGAGGACGCAGGTGCAGGAGAGGACGGTCGTGAGTCGTCTCACTGCCAGCCCAAATACAGAGTTGTTCTCAGACCTTCAGTGTTTACGTACCGCCGTTTGCTTACTGTCGGGGCGTCAAACCGCAAGCTATTTCGGCATTTGACATGTCTTGCGAAGCGTTTGAAAGCTTCAACGGCTTCGGAGACTTCGTCGGCTCGCTGCTGAGTTTCGAGAGGGAGATCAAGCGAAGTCGCTTCGAATCGAGTAAGTTGCACTTGCGTTTTCTCCTTGCGATGCAAGGCGGGGCCTTCACTTGAGCCCTCAAATCTCCCACTGGCAGTGCAGGACGAATACGCCAAGCTGCGTGAGGCCCTAGTAAGAGCATTCATCTAGCCGGCCGGTAGAGCGTGGCTGCTTCACGCTGATTCAGTAAAAGCCAATCCGAGTAAGGGGGCCGACAGGAGCGACCGGCAGAAGCAGAGATCGCTGGAGCTGAGCCGGGCATTAAAGATTCTCCCCGCAGCGACAGCTGGCAGTGAGACGGTAATAGGTGAGGCGATGGCCGGAAAGACAGAGCCATGGGCCGAGAACGCAGCGGCATCGGCAAAGCCCGCAGAGACGTCGGCAGAGCCCGCAGAAACGGCGGCAGAGCCGGCAGACGCGACGGCAAATCCCGCGGACGTGGCGTCCATGTCCACGAGCGACGCGGAGGTATACAGAAGAGGCGGCAGCGTCCCGCTCGGGCCGAAGAGTCGGCGCCCGCCAGAGAGGCAACGACGTCCGCCAGAGAGGCGGCGGCGTCCGCCTAGAGTGGTGGTGGCGGTGGCTGGGGAGGCGCTGATGGAGAGCCAGTCAGAGCCTTTGGCCAGCAAGTCGGCACTGATGGTTCTGGAGGAGACGGCGGCAGGATACGAAGCGGCATCGGTGGGAGTGGGTGAGGCGTCCGCTAAGGACGCGGCCGAGGTGCTGGCCAAGAGCGTGAGGTATAGGACGCGCACGAGACGTCAAGCCGCAAAGCAAACGCTCAAGCCGACAGCGGCCGCGGTCGGAAAGACGACAGCTTCGGAAATTTGCTCGGCTATGACTACCGGTAATAAAGAGAAGCCTAAAAAACGTATGGTGTAGGAAGGAGGCACGGACCTAACCCCTGGCTATGGGGAAAGACTGGTAGCAATAGCCGAGCGGTGCAAAAAGGCTGGTGGCTAGGCAGGCTGGTGGCTGCCAAAGGCCTGCTCCAGCGAGCCTCGAGCGCCTGTGAGGTAGCCTGCCTCCCTCTCTGTAGGGAGAGCCGTTTGATGTTTGTTGCTGGACTGTGACAGCATTTGTAATGCTAGTTGCTGGACCACAACGGCTCTGTCGTGTTGTGAAGTGCTCTTTCCTTTGCTGTTTGAAAGTTTGCCGCTACTGTGTCATAGACTTGTAGTATTCCTAGTCGTAGTGGATTGGTGCTTTATGTAACCGGGTTCCAGGGGTCAGAGGCTGTTTCCCGCCAAACCCCGCCATACTCCGGCCACGCTGCCGCTCGCCATGCCGCCGAGCTAGGTTAAGACGAGCGGTCGTAAGGGTAAACCTCTTTATAAAAGCGCATGCGCCAACAACAACAGGGAACTAAACAAGTCTACAGGGAGGGTCCTATACATTATACACTATGGGAGCTCAAGATGACGCAGCGCGAACAAACGTGTTAGTTGGGGTCAGTCGGCTTCCGCAGTCCTGTCGTTGTACCGACTCCGAGTCCAACAGTACGAGCGTACGCCGTCCAAAACCCGGCTGGCTGAGTAACTGCTTGGCTAGTCCGAGTCGACAACTACCACAGTCGTAAGCTTCTGCCGAAAGTCATCAACAGACGGGGGTCACTAACACGCAACATGAGGAACGCAGAATAAAAACAAGTCAACAACGAGCGAGCTATCCAGCTCCGCTCGGACCTTGGGTACTCGTTCCCTTCCGTGCGTGGCAGCATCGCCGGAGCACGCCTGCACGAATCCAGGTGCATAACTCTGAGAGACCGGGAGCCTCCAACACCACGACTTACTTGGCCAACTTCCCGTACTCAAGAGCCCCGGTGACCTCTCGTCACCACACATCCGGCAATGCATAGGTCTGACCCCGGCCTAGCCGGTGACCCTAACCCTCACTATAGCCGTCCGGTCCCTGCCAACCGAACCCAGCCTGGGTACATTTATATGCCATGTGGTGCCTTGATTTTACTTGTATTGTTGCTGGCATTGTGATCTTCACAAGGGGGCACGTGGTCTTATAGCACTACCTCGGGTTTATGGTTTTATTGGTATACGGTTTATTGAGTGTTGTGGTTTGATTAGTTTATGTTTTATAGAGGATGAGTCAGGCGCCTGCAGAGAAGGGGCAGTGAGAACGCCAGCTCAGGAGAGGACGGTCGTGAGTAGTCGCGCTGCGAGCCCAAATACACGATTGTTCTTGGACATTTGGGTGCTATCGTACCGTCGCTTGCTTTCTGTCGGGGCGTCAAACTACACGACCTGGCCTATATGTAAGGCATTTGCGTACCGCAGTCTCCCTCTCAGAGTAACGGTCTGCAGGTCGGTCGGTGAGTCCTAGCATGGAGCGTGAGCTGCTGCAAGCCTGTGAACGACTCGGTTGGAAGTCATCAGCTTTGTTAGCCGTATGTATGCTGGCTATTGGTTGTGTTTTTCTTTAGTAAGGTGTTGGTGTTAGCACTGCCTTCAGAGTATCGTGCGCTGTGTCGTTATCGCTTGTGTATTGCAAGCTTAAGGTATATGCCCATTTCACACGTTGTGCAACTAGTCAAACTAGTTAGGGTCGCATGGTCACAACAAGACGGAAGCCAGATAGAAGATCTTGAAGCCAATCAGATCGTCAATGGTGAGCCGCTGAAGTCTTAGGCAGAAGCGATGAGATCTGGCAGGCAAGCCATTGACGGCCAACCAAACGGGCTGCTGAGTTTTGCAGAAATTGTAGACGATAAGGACACAGGCCTGGTGTTGCGAATAAGGGCAATTGTGGTAAACTGTACACCAAATCACAAAATCATGAAATATTGTATCTGTCGTACTCATGCCTAAGCAGGATCTGATTTTGGCTGCGTTCCCTAACTGAAATAAGGCCCAGTACGAAGTGGAAGAAATGCGGAAGAAATGTTCACATATAACGATAAGATCAGGCAGTAACGGAGCCAAATGGTTCAGATCGAGGTCAAAACGAATTGGCCCAGGGGTCAGGTACTCGCCTTTATTGCGCAGGGTCGCGGGCTGGGCCGATTCGGAACATGTAGAGTGCCGGATAAAGATTGTTCTCTTAGGGTGCTATACTAACGAAGTATTTCTGTTCAAGGTCAAACCTAGGTCTGACTATCGCCATCGCCGGATTGAAGAGGCCGGACGCTTGAGGCAAATTCTTTCGTACTGATCTTTTCAGAAGAGAGCCCGAAGCACACTCGGTTGAATTGAAGCGACGGCCCAATTCTTGCATGGACAGCACGTCGACCAAAGACCATGTTCAAAGCGCTCGGTAGGTTTTACTCTTACTGGGTTTTCCACGGCTCGGTCGTATGGATTGTACGTACTGAACAATCTGGCTTGTGTTAACCGATCATAAGTCATGGTAGCAACCGTTGTAATTTCTATGCAGAGCAAAAGCAAAACTCTAGTAGTAGTTAATGTGGTTACTCCATGAATTTTTTTTGCTGAAATCCTGTTTTAACAATATCACCATCTAGCTTAACCTCTTGCTTTAGAAAGGCAAGCTTTCTAAAGGTTTAAGCTACCTAAGCGATTCCCTTACAACGGCAGCACCTATTGCTTAATATTTAAGGATAGATGTGTTCTTCAGCCTAGAAATGCTCTTGTGCACTTGAAAATTCCAGCTTGTCGCCAAAATATAAAGGCCTGTGTAGCGATATTACGATATGTTTTTGAGATCTGAAAGCAAAGTAGCACGTAAATCTTCGCTCTCACAACTCTCTTCCCCTCGCATCTTGATGCCTTTAAACTAATAGAGATTTGTAAATTTTGTCAAGCCATTTGCAAACCATTTACATTTCTGTAATGTTAGTTAAGGAATAAAAAAATTCTTCGGGATTTTCTTTGCACAGTCTATACGGCCAATAACGGCATCGTGAACGGGGTAAAAAAACTCGGCGATCTTGTTTGCAACAGAGTGCCTGAGCTGAATCTGCGGCTTAATAACTTTTGCTATGAGCGAGGATTCGTGAGATGATAGCTTGATTCTAGAAGTCACCAAGCCCTAAGGCATCTTAAGCCCATAGGAAAACCGTTACCTGAGAGATGGCCGGGTCTTTTCAAAGATAAAGCATCTGCATATCTTTTTTCTCCTGTCATTAGTAAATATTCTTTTTTATATCGAAGCCATACTGCAAGCGATTAAACTGATCTTGTTGTGGTCGTCACGTGATTCCGTCTTACCATTGTGGGTAACTGGACTGCTTCTCTGTAAGCAAAGCCCCTGTAGTATGATAAAAAATGCACACTGCATGTGTGCTAAGTAAGCACGGTAACTACTGAGAAAATTTGCTCGATTGAGTTGAAGGTCAACGCTAACAGGGCGTGGATAGGCAGAGACTTTTAGACGTTTTACCTTGCGGTTTGTGTAATGGGATTGTTAAATGCATGATTGACTTTTATGTATGCTCATTCTCAATAGCTGCCATCTTAAGCATTAAACCTTTGCGAGCAGCCCCGACAAAGCAGTCACTAAACTATTAAAGTTGGCTCTGCAAGAGCTTGCTAGGCACAGTGCTTCGATAAATAGCTTCCGCGATTAGGGTATCAATAGATTAGACGTGTCTATGCGAACGGCGTCTGGCCGAAACTGCTTAGAATCTGAGAGAATTTGCGAAGTAGTTGTAGTTTTGAAGTAAGCTTTACATAGGATGGAGCCACACCATTACGAAACTTGTCTCTTGCTTAATGCATGCATGTTTTCTAACGAGGGCAGAACCGATTGCACACTACAGGATATATCAAGTTTCAAAGACAAAAGATTTCCTCTTACTAGTATTGTGACAGCTATATTTGTCACACATGATCTCGATCTGTGCAGCAGACTAGTAGACTAGTCAACTAGCAGACTAGTATTACGGGCCGCATCAACATTGACATACCGAGAGAGAACCTCCTGCCTTATAGGTCATCGGCTCGTTTTTCCAAAAGCTACTAAGAAAGACGGTCGTTCGCAACTGAAAATATCTATTTTGCAATCAGTAGGCAAATGAGCTGTTTCCTAATTCGATGGTCCAAGTCTAGATCTCCCAGGAAATGAAAATGTTGTAGATTATGTACAATTGATCTGTTCTAGAAAAAGTCTGGCTGAATCTAGGCCCCAAGCCACTTTAGAAGGAGGTACCTTGAGCCTTTTAGAACATAATGCATGGATCTCTATATTTGATTCTCCAAAGAATATTTGTGTGTTTTGCTGCATAAGTTTCAAACTCAAATCCTTAGCGATTTTATATGTACATTCGGTAGCAGCAGACTCAATCTCACACTACGGAAAATTGAGGAGCATTGTTTGGTCAGCAGGGAAGTCGAGAAAGTAATTTTCGCGGGAAGTAGCTACGAAGGACAGCTGGAAAAGATGGGCGGAAGTCTGAAGCAGGAGAGATGTCCTCGTGTAGGAATTGTAGGAGTGGTTTCCGAGTCTAGGTCCTTCGGAGCTAAAGCTTCCGGAGAACACGTCTGTGGGCCAAAGAATGGAGGAGCTAATAAGTCCGAGGTTGTATCGAGTTTGTTAATGTCTGGTATTCCAAGAGGATGCTGTGCATCATGCTAAGTGAAGATGTCTTAAAGTGACCTTGCAAATAACAGCTTGTAGTTTATTATCTGCATGGCAACGTAATAGGTGCAATAATTTATGGCCGCATTAATTTCCAAATGGACAGCTGTCGTAGCTATTGCCCAGCAATTCACCTTGACTAAAGTTACATTTTAGACTTCGCAGTGAGTCTGTTGATCATTTATTGCGCCTATATTGCCAGTTTTTCAGTTATGTCTCCTAGATCTGCCAGTGGTGGATTGCCTTGCATGCTGATTGATTGTACGCTGTCGAAGCAAAATAGCAGGCGCCGGTCAGCTGCTAAGTCAAACATAGTTTTAAATTATGGTGCATTCTGCAGGATGACCTAATAGAGGAGATGTAGCAAGAAGTTTTATTTTTCAGTCAAGTGCCTATTGTTGTTCAACGAGCAACTCCTGGTACCATGTGCACATATTGCTGTCAGGCAGTCACCGATGGTACTGCTGCAAGCGTGAACGGTGGACTCTTTCATGAGGGCTGTACCAAATGCAACACATGTGGCCTGGAATTAAAGAAATCTTGCTACTTAACTTCTGATGGGAAGCTATCGTGCGACCTCTACAACTTGGTGTAAGTGATAGCTAAATTTTACAGAAGTGTGCATTCTTTGGTTGGCCATCTTAGCTATTAGATATCGAACTGATTTTAAAAGGATTGGATTATGTCTAGGGTTTGGGAGGTCGATTTTTAACCTGGAACGTGAATTACTGTTGCCATTATTTGCCTATTTAATTTGTCCTTATGTCGCGGGATATTATTGTTTGAAGTTCTACATGAATTCTAGTTCGTTACCCCCAGAGCCCAGATGAATGTGCAAATTTCATCGGTACAATGATGCTAATACACGCTTAGATCCTTCATGATTACTATATCAGTGTTAGCCGTTCTCTCACTAGCATCTGTTGGCTTGCTTCCCCTGGAAAGCTCGTTTTTGCTTGCCCGTGGCCAATTCGCTTATCAATTAGAAGCATAATTTTTTGTATATGTTAGCGAGCTAGGATACAAGATGTACTAATCGTCGGGATACTGAAATTCCTCTGTTAATTGCTGTCCAAATATTTAGGCGTTCTACTGGCTTACATTTCGACTTTGATCCTATGATGGATAATTATTGTTTTGATAAAAACTTATTTACGAAGAATCGCGCGCTACCGCAGGCTGAGGGATAATGCTTCTCTTTTGTTTGCGATGAAACTATGGATGTAGCCTGAGCTCGCAATGGCGACTGGTTGAGCACAAGTTACTTCCCTCTTCTGGCGGTCAAATTGCTCAATGCTTTTCATTACTGCGTTTTGGATTACCGGTAAAAATTAAAGCGTTCTTATTGCTCGCTTCTTCTCGTGAATATACAGTACACAAATCTGATGCGGAATAGTTTGAATGCTGAGAAAAAAAATAAATGTTAGATAAGAAACTAAACCAGCAGCCTCAGTGGGCCCACGAACAACTGCGAATCGCTTTGATACACTGCGAATCACTTTGATACACTGCACTACGTTGCGATAAGCTGCAGTTTCTGTGATAGGCGTCATGAAATCACTCCCTTAATTTAAACTTAAACGGAAAGTTCTATCGGGTTTGTTCTCCAAATTCCAGCGATTGGGAAGCATTCGAGGCCTCACAAGCGTCCTGTGATGGCCTCCCCCAGAGAGCTGACACAGATCTTCGAAGTGCCACACAGCTGCCTTCACCTCATAAGCTAAGTGCAACTTCGGTTTTGATTTCGCATTATTGAAAACAGTGCTCCGGGCTTACAAAAATTGTTTTATACGATTGCGATTGCGGCTCGTGCTGCACTATAGTTCGAAGATCAATGGTGGCTCTGTGGGCTTGGCCCCGGAAGGCTGCGGTGCAAGAGCTCGCTTGCACAAAGGCAATGAATACAGTGGGAAAACATGGAAAAACATGCTGCATAAGCTGGAATCAAAACCATAGTTTCATGTCACTCACCATATTAATTGCGATTGTATCATATTGTATCCAAATTATGCGTGGAATTTTCCCAGAGTCTTAAAATGTTCAAAATGTCGCCTTTGAATACCAAAGAAATCTCGTAGGCCCTTCCCAAGCTCGTGTCTCTCCGAAGGCCAAGTTCAAAGAGATACCCATAGGGCTACTCGTGAACGGGAAAAAACAACCTGAGAACTTGTAGAGGCTACTGGATATATAAAAACCGATAAATCACATTTAATTATTATTTATTAATAATATTAAGCATGCAAGCCTAGCTCCAGAGCTTTGCACCAACCGTAAGCGAACTAGCCAGTATACCATCAAGCAGTGAGTGACAGAAGTCGAGACGCGATCTTAAAAATGCATTGAACAATATGTATATAGTATCCCTGACTTAGCAAGCCCAAATTTAGCAATGTAATGTAGCTGAAAGTATGTAGCCTTTACAGTGGAGTTGATTTGGTCATCTAGTGCAAGGTCACTTTGGAATAGGACACCAAGATTGTGTGCAGATGCAACAGGAGATAAGATAGCAGAGGCAATTTTGAGCTTTAAGCTTTCCAATTTTGAGTTACTCTTAATTTGCCCGAAACAAGTAAGTTGACTTGATCTCAAGCAACATGAAGAAAGCGAAAAACATAACTGAGTCAGAAGACCAGTTGAAGTAATGAGCAACATGGAAGTAGCAGCTCAGCACGATTAGAAAGGATGTGCCGCAATCGACAGCAGGAGAATAGTTCGATGCATACGAATTGTGGAAGTTCATTTTACAGACCTAAGACCTGCATGGCATAAGCTTCTGATGCCAACGGTCTTAAAGCAGAGGAAAGGGACAACTAATTGATTTTCCATATATATATATATATATATATATATATATATATATATATATATATATATATATATATATATATAACCTGAGGGCATTAGGGAACTGGTGCTGCAGTTCAGCTTGACATCAGGAAGCCCAGGCTTGGTGGGCCTTGTGAGTCTGCGAAAGTACTTCACTCTTTATCCGTTGATCTCTCCAACATAGAGCACTAAGATAGATTCGCATTTCAATGGTCGATTTATGGTAATCGCTTCCCGAGTCGCTGGCGGAGCTGCCGAAGTTGGCGGAGCTGGGTGACCGGTGACAAACATTATTGTTTTTAAATGCATCGAATTATCTTCTTGACACACGCTATAGTTTTCATTCCCTTGGATGCCTGCTGCTCTGTTTTTGGCACTGCTCATGTGACTAGTCTCGCTGAGTGTCACTTCGTACATGCCACGCTGTTTCTCCGGAGTCGGTCACCTTTTGTGCTCGTTTCTAGGGAAAGCGAATTAGCTTCCTCTGCTGATCCAAGATGTAATGAAACTGACAGCTCCTCGGAGGTCTGTGACATTATACTAGATTTGGAAGAAGCCGCTCGAGCCGCTCCAGTCTGGCCGCCTCAGGAATCGCAGCCTCAAAGCCTCAGTTCGTCGAAGCTTTCTATTAAGGAACAATTACCCGACCGTGAGTATTGGTATTGATCCGGTAACGACCGCAAGCTCGAGATTGACAATTGAGGAATTGATATCGATAAAATAGTGCTGCTTTAATTTTCGACGCGATAATGCACGTCGGCAAGCAGCCGGATTTTATCAATGCTAAGTTAAGATGCCACCATCCTTGTGAGATAATAATAATAATAATAATAATGCACTTGATAAAGTGCCCTCAGAGAACTCAATCTCTCTCTAGGTGCTTTACATTTGCTGCAAAGGGAAATGCAATTGAATGGTGAGTAATATCATGCTTGATAAACAAACAAAATGAATAACATGGTTAGGGGTGACATGCACAGGGTCAGCATGCAAATGCGTTTTGGGGCATTATGCAGAGTGTCAGCACGCATAAGCACATGAAGGACTCAGCTGAGTGCAGAGCCCGAGCGCTCGCAAAGGCGGGTGGCAGCAGCTTTACCAGCTGTCTGTCGTTAGTCGAAGTGTGTGTAACCTTGGGATTTATACCTAGCCTTTAGGAGCCCTGCTTTTGAGACTTGCGTGGTAGACTATCTATACTGTCGGGAGAGCTTAACTTTTTAAGTAGGATTTTGTGTTCGGTCAAATTGCAGGTATTGTTCAAGTTACCGTTCCTCACATCCGAAGAAGAGCTCGCTGTTAGCAGGAATTAATGTTGTCGCGTAGAAGCACGGATGTTAGCGCCAAACAGCATCCCAGTCTCGCATGATAGATCAAACGTGTTGTACGGCTCAGCTGCTACTTCTGTCCCGTTATGTTTCGCTGCAGTTAAGCGGCGTAACGTTGTTCAGATTCACGAATTCGCCAAGCGGAAGCCTTCATCATCTAGTGCAGCCTCTTCCAGACGACCGCGAAAAAGGAAGCCTAAGAGCGTTGCCTTTCTCCATATACGTGCCGAGTCAGAACTTCTGCCTGAGTTTGCAATATTTAGCCTACGTTGATGCCAAGCATTTGTCGCATCACCCTGGACTGTGTGAATGACACGTGAAGGTGTAACAATAAGTTGGGTCTTTCTGACATTCTAGTGAGCATTTTCATGCATTCTAGTGAACATTTTACCTTTAAACCTACAAGTTAAAAACGACTTTCACAGAATTTAAGGCACTCATATATATATATATATAGATATATATACGAGTGCATATATATATATATATATATATATATATATAATTTTTCTATTTACACGATAGCGGATGACAAACATATTCAAAAAAATTATTTCTGCATGTAAAGTATAGGTAGGCGTTAGGTGTAAGCTCAGATCACAATCGTATTTGTGAGTTCTAAAGGATTTGTGAATCAGGGCGGGAATAATATATATATATATATATATATATATATATATAATATTACGTATATAATATATGCATATAACAATACGTATATAATATAATATATATATGGTACCGGACACGGTTACATGTAGCTTTGGTCCGCGGGGATGAATCCTGAGCACGACCTAAACTCAGTCAGGATGGACAGCCTAACCTCCTCTGCTGTTGGCAGTTGGCCAGTATCAAAAACATGTATGAGTGTGTGTGTGTGTGTGTGTGTGTGTGTTTGTATACATCATTTGTATACCACTCAAAGAGAACTCAATTGCTATCGAGGTGCTTTACATAGGCCGCTGGGATCTGGCCCACAGCCTCATAAAAAATAGTATTAATACGTTTGTTATAGCGCCTTCAGAGAACCCAATCTCTTTCTAGGCACCTTGGTCGTTAAAAGCTAACACGGCTTGGATTTTTCTATTCATGGATTTGGGATAACGTTAATCAGAACGGGCACTTCAAATCTTTCAATCTTTTGTAGCTCAATCTCCCTTTCTCCTGCCGTAGCTCCGAGACAGGATTACAGGAAATTTGCTTGGCACCCTCAGAGATGGAGGCGATTCTCTAGGCTCTTCACATTCGGAGTAAGGAAAGCGTGTCGCTTTGGTTAGTTATATCATGCACAGCCAACGCCAGCATGCTGACGAACACCAAAATACGATTCACGCCGGTCAAGCTAATTCTGTAAGGAACAGGAGCGATTTTAGATGAAGTCAAGTCAGTGGATGCCGTGAAGTCAGTTGGTAGCGGTGCATTCCTGGCTTTGGGAAGATGCGAAGTGAAGGCACGGATACTAAGCTAAGAAACTGAAGAAGAGGCGTGGGTGATACGATGTTTGACCTTATTGGCAAATAGTTCGGATAGATAGACTGGAACAAGAGATCGGAGGAATCTGAAAGGGAGTGACGAAGCCTAAAACTTGGTAAGCTGCTGGATTGGGAGCTAACGCTGGTGGGCGGGACATTATGTAATGCAACAACGGCGATGTTAATGACAGACAAGCATTGCTATAGAGTTTTTCAACAGCTTTAAGCGCGTTATTGCACAGCCCGGATGACATATTAGTATTGAGTGTAGTTTTGTTCACGCACAGAACGCCTGCCGATGACCAGAACTACCAGTTTATTTTGCTACGCACAGAGCAGAGGGAAGCACAACTCATTTCGTACCTCTCTCCCACTCGAGTCCCACTTCTCTACCAAGCTGCACACAGGGCCGCCCCGATGATAAATCCAACATCTGTTCACCAGCGGGTTAGCTGGAGAAACAATTCCGACCTGTGTCCAAGCCACATCAGAGGCGGACCACCGTTGTGCACCGGCCCGTCCCGATGGTATATCCAGCAGCTGCTCATCGGCGTGTTTGAAGTGGAAAAATACCGGCCTGCGTCTGAACCACGTCGCTGGCATCTTCCTGAGCGCCTCTCATCTCGCGTGGGTTTCACTGGCACTGCTCTGCAGTGGTTCAGGTCCTATCTCAGTGAGATCCAGAGTATTGACTCCAGAGTATTGATGCGAATGGACAAAGATCTTCCGAGGCACCTCTGAAATATGGGGTACCTCAGGGGTCCGTGCTAGGTCCGTTTTTTTTCATCGTTTATACTCTTCTTCTTGCCGCAGTGATTGCCAAACACAATCTTGGCTTTCACTTCTGTGCGGATGGCACTTATTTGTAACTTTGCTTTGATCTCTCCCAGCATTCGAGCACCTCGAATTCTCTCAACTCCCTTGCTCCATGTATTGATGACATCCGCACATGGATGGCAGCACATTTTCTTTAATTAAATGATGATACAACTAACTTACTAGTTACGGACAAACCAAGTTTGATTCAGAAATTAGAAAGGCTAACGCTCAAAATCGGCTCTGCCAGCATATCTCATGATGAATCTGCATGAAATCTATGTGTCATGTTCCAAAGTGACCTTTTTCATTAGACGACTAAATCAGATTCACAATCTAGTCTGCCTAATTTTAGCTACACACCATTGCTAAAAGTCAGGCTTGTTTAGATAAAAAGATACCACATCTATGTGGGTCCATGCATTTGTGATATCCCGTCTTGACTTCTGTAAATCACTGCTCGGTGGCCTACCGGCATGTGCAATCAGGCGCTTACAGCCGGTGCAAACTCTGCACCTAGGCTTGTCTGCCGTGAGCGTCGCAGTTGCCATATCACATCACTTCTCGCCGACCTGCACTGGCTACCAGTCAAGCAACGGATCGACTTCGAGAAATCGTCGCTCACTTTTAAGTCCCTTCATTCTTTGGCTCCAGCCTATCTATCAGATCTACTCCTACACCAGGCCAAGCATCCCACCACCCGCTTTTCGGAATCTTACTGTTTACCAATATCTCGTACAAACCTAAAACCGTTTGGAGACCGTGCATTTAGTTCATATGCTCCGAAAGCCTGGACCTCACATCCGACTTGCGTCACATTATCCCCTGACTTGATCACATTTAAAAAGAACTTAAAAACACGCCTATTTCGGACAGCATTTAGTGGGTCCCTGTGATTCGTCCTTGATGTGCTTATGCGTGCTGACACTGTGCATGCTGCCCCTAACCACACTTGCATGCTGACCCGGTGCATGTCACCCCTAACCACATTCGTGTAGTTTATCACGCATGATACTACTCACCATTCGATCATCTTTCCTTTGCAGCAAATGTACAGCGCCTAGAAAGAGAGTGAGTTCTCTGAGGGCGCTTTATCAAGTGTATTATTATTATTATTATTATCATTAATACTATTATCATCTGACTGCACGCCGCCGTGACCTTAAGTTCACAAATGCCCAGCAGCATCTCAAGTAACTGCAATACACCACGAGGCATTGAGTACGCCGAGCCGCTACAAATGCGATACTGCATGTCCAGCGCTGTATCGGCCAAGCAGCCAACATCAACAGCTGACCCCACAGGCAGGTTGGCTATCTCACAGCCGCTCAAAAAGCCGATTAGGGGCCATAGCAGCGTTTGAACAGAATCTCATCGACCTACAGATCAGTCCACGATGCAGTCTGAGAACCAACGCTGCAGTTCCGACCGCACGCAAAGCTGGCGGCTGCTCTTTTCTTGCACTGCCCGTCGCACTGGTGTTTGCCTCGCATCGAGGAAGGCATGTGAGGAGCGGCGGCTGAGCAGGTCGCTGGCTGGCTGGCTACCTTGCAGCTGCTCGCAGGAGGCGCGCTGGAGCACGGCCTTTCGCGACCAGCCGGCAACCTCGGCCGCCGGCCCAGAGTCGTTACCGAGTTGACTTCCGAACCCTACGTTTTTTTGCGGACCTCGGCCGTAGTCGCTCTAGCTGCATCTGCGGACTCTCCTATCTGTGCTGCGTCACAGCCCACCGGCTCGTCGCAGGCCGCCTTCTTGGCTCGTTCTGCATCACAGGCCGTTGCATGTCTGGCGCACTACGCCGCCTCTTTAGCCGACGCCGCCGCCTCCTTTTCGGACGCCGCCGCCGCCGCCGCCTCCCCCGTGGACACCGAGGCCCCTTTTTGCGCCGCCTCGCCACCGGACACCTCCGTCTCGCTGCTGTGTGCCTCAGCCCCACCACTTACCGTTGCCTTGCTGAACGCCTTGAGTGCACAGCCCGGTAGACCAGCAAGCAGCGGAGTTACAGAGTCGAGACGGGATGTCAAGAATACAGGGACCAACTTGGATGCGGTATCCCTTTTTAAGCAGGCCCGAATGTTTGCAATATTCCCTTGCTCAAGTTAGATAAATGTCAGTAACATGTTCTTCCATATGGAAGCATTTACCTTCATTATGTTTAGGTTGATCTAAAGTGCACATTTTAATATTTTTAGTTTTTTACTATTATGCTCTATATAATTTGTTTGCGCCGTTGTGGTTCAATATGACGGAGATCTTCCATTAATGATTTTTCTTGTTTTCTTTTCAGAAACTAATTCGCGAAGCAAAAAAAAGAAACTACATCGGCGGAAGTAACTTAAGATATGACTTTGGCAGTTTTGATGTCTTTAAATAAAGATTAACTTGTGGGAGATAATGCACCTTTGATTCTATTTAGCTTGCAGCGGGAGCTTTCTTTTTTGGTTGCTGAATACAATTCATTTATAGCGGTACCTCGGCTTACGCTTGTCTCGACATACGAATGTTTCGAGATACGACCTGTCTCTTGACCAATTTTTTGAGTTGCGATCTAAAAATCCGGTTACTAGCCAGCTTCTGATACTCCACCGCTAGTTGCCGTAGAGAACGTTACACTGCGTGTGGTTACATGTTGGACGAATTACCGAAATCCACTCTAATTAGGCTGACATTGACCACACATAAGCGTTGCCGAGTTCAAATTTTGCGCTGGTATTGTAAAACACGTTCGATTTTATCTGTCCACCAAATTTCATGTCGCTTCGCGAACGCGGACTTATGCAAATGAGCTTTGACGCCAGACGTCTGTACCGCAATCCATAGTTCCCGCCAAATCCACCACAAATCAATTTCGTGCAGCTCCAAAAGTTTGGAATATAAAACTACACTTCACGTAAAAAGGACATGGGGAATTTCGCACGATTCCGCTCACGCGTTCTCGCGAAATTCACTGAAATAACGTTGCAGTGGCCCAGGCCAATACCGCAATCCGCTGCATTCCACCACGTAGCGAAAGAAATCCTGACGGAAATGCTCCTTTTTTTATTGCATATGGCGGCACACTCGGCGACAATTGCATTTAAAAAAAATTTGAATTGCATTGGCAGGCCATTCTCGTGCAATGCCCTGCGATTGATTGCAGTAGCCCGGGCCAATGCCGCAATCCACTTCAATCCAACCGCACAAAAAATTGAAATAGATCGTGCCGAGCTCCAGTTTTTATTGCATATTAAAGTTCACCTTGCTGTGCGCACAATCGCGTAAAATAAAAAATTGTGCATCCTCGCACTGTGACAATAGGTGGCAATCGCCTGAAATGACCTTGGGAAACTACTGCAATCCACTCTATTCTACTGCAAATAATCCTAAAATCGCCACCGCGAAGCTCTAATTGACATTGCATATAGGACTAGACTCAGTTTAAAGTGCACCCACAAAACTTTGTTCCATTATGCACACGCGTTCTCATGCAATGAATTGTAATCGACTGCAACGGCACGGACCCATACCACAATCCACCTCAGTCAGCTGCAATCCGCCTAACAGCGACCAGAACGCGCACACTAGAAGCTCTAATTATGATTGCACGCTCTCTTCTGTAATTGCCTCGACCACTCTGCAGCAATGCGCTGCAATCGACTGCAACTGCCCGGGCCAGTATGTCAATCGACTGAAACCCGCTGCAAAACAACCAGAATACGTACACTTTAAGCTCTGATAGTGATTGCATGTTGCTCTAATTTTTTGTTATTGTGTAATCGCACAATTTCAGTACAATTGTCTCGACCATTCGGCAGCATTACACTGTTGTTGCCTGGAATGGCCCGGGCCAATACCTCAATCTACGGCTATCTGATGTCAAATGCCCTGACATTGGTTTCGCAATGCTCCAATTTTGAGTGCATGTTACAAAACATACTGGTTAAAGTCAACAACATTATTTTAAGCAATTTCGCTCGTTCAGTCTCGGGCAATGCATGGCGATCAATGGCTCGGCTCGAAGCAGCAATGCACTACAATACGTGGCAAGTCGATCACAAATTGATATCACGAAATGTCAATTGTCATCGCCTTTCACATTTCTGTGTTTTAAAAGGGAAACCGTAGGACCATCAAGCTATTTTGCACGTTCATTTCAACAATGCACGGCAATCGACAGCAATGGCATGGACCCATACCGCAATCTTTGGCCAATCGACGAGAAATCGGCTGCACCAAGCTCAAATTCTCATTTCACGTAACATCTCACTGCGCACGCACATACTTTCAACCCTCTCAACCAGCACTGATCTTTTAATCTTGGGCAATGCAAGGCAATCGACGGCGATGGCCGGGGCAAATACGGCAATCCACTATGATCCGTCGCCAATCACTCGAGAGTGACTGGGCAAAGATCAAATTTATGTTACCTGCCCCAGCAAACTGTATTGAAAGTGCACCCACATTGTTTCAACCACTCGCGCCCCTACGCTCGCGAGCAATGAATAGCGATCGACAGCAATGGGCCGTGCCAATACCTCAATTCCCAGCAAATTGACGAGAAATTGGCAGCGAGAAGCCCCAACTGTCATTACATGTAACATGCCGCTGCGTCCAAAGTAAAATCGTGGCATTTTCAAGATGCTTTGCTCGTTAACTGTCAGCAATGCACGGCAATCCACAGCAATGATCGGGCCGATAGCAAAATCCTTGGAAAATTGACAAGATTGGCTGCAATAAACTGCAACTCTCGTTCCGCCGCCATGTACCTGTGCGCGTGCATAATTTTCACCCATCGAGCGCCGTTCAATCGACGGCAATGGCCCTGGGAAATACGCCAATCCATAACGGTCCGTTACAAACGGACCGATAGTTGCTGATAGAAGCTCCAACTTTTCTTGCGTATTGCACCACACCGCATTCAAAGTGCAGCCACATTCTTTTAAACAATCGACAAAGGCACTATCGAGGGCAATGCACGGCAATCGACTGCAATGGGCCGGCTTTGCTACAATCTGTTTCAAACTTCCTTGAAATCGGCTGTTTGAAATTGTAATTATCCTACCACATACCGCTCACTGTAGGCTCACATATTGTCATTTTGCGCGTTCAACCTTGGGCAATGCATGGCAATCGACGGCAATTGCCAGAGCCAATACAGCAATCTACGATTGTCTGCTACAATTGCAGACAAAGCTGGTGGAAGATCCAATGTTTCGAGCCTATTGATTTGCGCCGTATTAAAAGAGCAACCGAATCCTGTCAACCAATCGCGAACGTATATTCGAGGGCGTTTCGCGGCAATCGACGGCAACTGCCTAAGAAAATGCGGAAATCTATAACGGTCAATTACTAATAGACTGGTTGCTGCTAGGTTACGCTCCCAATTTAGATTTCTCGTTCGTGCACACTCTAGTTTGGTGCACCCAGAAAATGCCATCGGTAATGCTACTGCTCTCCGAAACTGCAATGCAATCAACATAATAATAATAATGCACTTGATAAAGCGAGCCAGAGAATTCAACCTATTTCTAGGCGCTTTACATTTGCTACAAAGGGAAACGTGATTGAACGGCGAGTAATATCATGCTTGATAAAAAACATGAATAACATGGTTAGGGGTGACACGCACAGGGTCAGCATGCAAGTGTGGTTAGGGGCAGCATGCACAGTGTCAGCACGCGTAAGCACATGAAGGACAAATCACAGGGGCCCACTAAATGCTGTCCTAAATAGGTGTGTTTTAAGTTCTTTTTAAATGTGGTCAAGTCAGGGGATGTTCTGACGCAGGTCGGGAGTGAGTTCCAGGCTTTGGGAGCATAACTAAATGCACGGTCTCCGAAGGATTTGAGGTTTGTACGAGGTATTGGTAGACTGTTGGATTCCGAAAAGCGGGTGGTACGATGTTTGGCCTGGTGGGGGAGTAGATCTGAGAGATAGGCTGGAGCCAAAGAATAAAGTGACCTAAAAGTGAGCGACAAAACCTTAAAGTCAATCCGTTGCTTGACTGGTAGTCAGTGCAGGTTGGCGAGAAGTAGGGTGGTGTGGCAACTGCCACGCTCACGACAGATAAGCCTAGCTGTGGAGTTTTGCACCAGCTGTAGCCTGATTGTGCATGCCGGTAGGCCAGCAAGCAGTGAGTTACGTAGTGGATTTCTACTTCGAGCGGAGCCGTTGCCGAACATTGCCATGCATTGCCCGAGACTGTACGAGCGCAATTGCTTAAAATGATGTGGTTGACTTTAACCAGTGTGCTTTGCAACATGCATGCTAAATTGGAGCGTTGCAAAACCAATTTCAGGGCATTTTGTATCGGATTGCTGTAGATTGAGGTATTGGCCCGGGCCATCGCAGTCAATTGCAGTGCATTGCTGCCAAATGGTCAATTCAATTGTAGTGAAATTGAGCGATTGCAAAATACCCAAAAATTAGAATTAGAACAACGTGCAATTGCTGCTAGAGCTTCAAGTGTACGTATTCTGGTCGTTTTGCGGGGCGTTAAGGTAGGTTTCGGTGGATTGACTACTGGTCCGGGCTGTAGCAGTAAATTGCAGCGCATTGCTTCAGAATGTTCGAGGCAATCATAGTGAAGTTGTGCGAGTACAAAATAACCGAAGAGTAGAGCAGCGTGCAATCATAATTAGAGCTTCTAGTGATGCACACTTTTTTATTTTACGTGGTTGTGCACACAGCAAGGGGAACTTTAATACGCAAAAAAACTTGAGCTCGGCGCTATCTATTTCGATTTTTTGTGCGGCGGATTCGGTGGATTGAAGGGGATTGTGGTATTGGCCCGGGCTACTGCAGTCGATAATGATAACGCACTCGATACAGCGTCCTCAGAGAACTTGATCTCTTTCTAGGCACTTTACATTTGCTGCAAAGGAAACACGATCGAATGGTGAGTGGTGGTAGCATGCTCCATTGCAGCGCATGGCACGAGAACGACAGTGTCAATGCAAGTGAATTTTTTTAAGTGCATTTGTCGCAGAGTGTGCTGTCATATGCAATCAAAAAAGAAGCTTTTTCGAACAAGATCTATTTCGTTTCGCGGTGGATTGTGATATTGTCCTGAGCCACTGCAACGTTATTTCAGTGAACTTCGTAAGAACGCGTGACCGGAATCGCGCGAAATTGTATGGGTACATTTACGTGTAGCGTAGTTTGATATTCCAAACTTTTTGGAGCTGCGCGCAGCTGATTTGTGGTAGATTTGCTGGGAACTAGAATGGATTGCGGTAAAGGCGTCCGGCGTCAAAGCTCATTTGCATAAGTGCGAGTACGCGAAGTGATATGAAATTTGGTGGAAACTCTTCTTCGATAACAGGCACTTCTAAACTGCATCATCCGTTAAGCATTTTGACAAGCGAAGTTTGGTGCAAGAATCTCATACCTACGTCATGCGCTAATACGAAGGGGGTAAACTTGCTTCAGAACGTAACTTGGCGATGGCTCTTCCTGCGAAATTCGTAATAAGAAAATTCTCAGATGATTAAAGTAACTATGTTGCATGGATAGTTACTTACTATACAATTGTTATTATTATAATAAATGTGCACAGCACCCTCAGAGAGGTGAATCTTTTTTTTAGGTACTTTAAAGATGCTGTAAAGGAAGGTCAAATGATTAGTGGTAACATTCTCTACGTCATCAAGCACGATATTGTAAAATCAGACATGCACAGGTTGGACATGTAGATATGGTCACTAGCAGCAGGCACAGTTTCAGCATGCATAAGCACACACAGGAAGAATCACACGGAGTGACTAAATGCTATAGAAAGCAGAATGCTCGCTCTGTCGAAGTAAAAGCACACTCCTGCGTGTAAGTAGTAAACTATTACTCTCGTTCAAAGTAAATACTCTCTCCGACTCGTAGTCTAACTTGCTTATTATCGCATGATAGCCCTGAGAAGATAATCAACGGTATTTCAATAATAAACGGCGAGGCACTGCAGGGAAATGAATGTGCTACTTAACTCTAAGGTGCGTGACTAGCAATAGCCATCAAATGTAACTTCAGCTTCTCTCTGTCTTTCTTCTTTCTCTTTTCTCAACTCGTCCTCTCTGTCTGTCTGCCTCTCTCTGTCTGTCTGCCTCTCTCTGTCTCTGTCTCCTCTCTCTCTCTCTCTCTCTCTCTCTCTCTCTCTCTCTCTCTCTCTCTCTCTCTCTCTCTCTCTCTCTCTCTCTCTCTCTCTCTTTCTCTGTTACTCGGTCGCTCTCCCAGCTAACGGGGGCAACCGGTAACCCTGATAACGTCTGGAAGCTACAAACTTAATGGACGCAGTCACATGCACTACGAGTCTATGAGCAACCGACTGTAAAATTCAGTTTCTTTTTTGGCCTGTAAAATACATGTCGGTGGACGGACATGTGCTTCTCAGGTGGGAATAATGCCAAGCCCGGCGATTACGAACTGTGAGCTTAAAATCTGAACTATATCTGAAAGCCGCCAATGAGATAGCCACGATAGGCCGAGGCTTATTAGCAGCGCGATTTAAGATTATATATGAACGAGATTCTTCTATGACTCGCGACCTCGCTTTATGTAAGGCATGCTCCTGACCGAAGTCGCTCTCTTCGAGAAATCGTCTCCTGGTTGGTGAGTCCTAACTGTTATCATGAGCTGCTGTAATATTGCGAACGAGTCTGTTGGAATTCGACTTTCGTATCAGCCGTAAAATACGGCCTAGTTTGACTTTTTGTATTGCAGTGTTGTTATTAGCAAAGCGTGCAGAATATTGAGCACTGCGCGGTTGGCGTATTTGAAGATTCAGGTCTTTGCACGTTGCACGCATTGTGCCGTTAAGCGTTCTAGTGAGGTTCGTGCTGTCATCACACCAGGAATATAGCTAGGAGCCTCTGACCCATTTAATGCCGTCTTAAAATGGTGCAAATGTCACCTCAAGAAAGAGAATGAACTGCTGCTACTTCCGTATTACGGCGATAGATTAGCAGACCAAACATGCATGTTGAATGAGATTTTGAAGTAGCATCTCGATTCTCAAAACATAGAAGCCTTCGTATAGCTACTAACAGTAATTGAGCAGTGACTAAAAGCTTCTTGGGCATAAAATTGAATTGAATTTCGAATTATCTCAGACCTGGGATTTTAAGCAGTTGTCTGCGCTTCATTACACTTGTAGGTCGTGTGTTTGAGTCCTGCAGAAGGAATGTCATTATGGCTGGCCAGCTGCAAACGTCTGCTACCCGCTTAGGCTTTTCTTCCGCCATTCAAACGAGGCTGTTGAATCAGCCGAGCCTTACTTTTACTCATACTTAGTCGTCACAACTACCACATTGCCATTTTTGCAGCTACAGCTTATCAAACGGCATAGCCGTCATAGCTATGGCATCACTTTCAGGGTTTTTCATTTTCTTTTCTAGCTGAAATTTGACTTATCAATTACGCTACAGGCTGCGCCTTTAACCAGCCTTAAATTTTGAGCAGACAATGACTCGGTTTATGTGTTGTCATAGCATTAAACTACCGACTGACATCACGAAATACCTTACTCGACGACACTTAAAATAAGCTTAAACCACTTCATCGTAAGAGCATTTGCTACATCCAAATGCATTGACCTTTGCGTGCTTATCTTCCGAAATTATGCATCTAATCAATAATTAATTTAACGCATTTAAAAAGAAACTAAAACTCATCTATTTATGACAGCATTTAGTGGGTCCTTACAATTTGTCCTCTATGTGTTAATGCGTGCTGACACTGTTGCATGCCGCCACTAACAACACTTGCATGCTGACTCTGTGCTTGTAACCACTAACCATTTCATTCTTGTTGTTTATTGAGCATGCTACCACTAACCATTCGATCGTGCTTCATTTGCAGCAATTTTAAAGCGCATAGAAAGAGATTGAGTTCTCTGAGGGCGCTTTATAATATGGATTGTTATTACTATTATCATTATTAACGCGGAAATGCAAGGACCTACAAGCGTTGTTACAGACGGATGTAGCGGCTCCCCCCTCCAGACAGAGCTAGGCCGAAATCAGTGATCGTAGTTGTGCTTGTCCCGGCCGACGAGTGGCAAATACCTGTGGCGCCTTATACTATTTGTACCGCGGCTAGCGACTCGCAGGCGCATCGCCAGTGCACGCAAGCATCCTGGCAGTGTATGAGTAGAGCGAAATTTGCACCGACATGCTAGCGACGAAATACGAACACCGCGGTGCTGCTTCGCGGACATATATTCTCTTCTTGCGATGGCTTGCAGCACGCTGGCAGTACCGCTTGCTCTCCCCGGAGTCTCGATTGCAACTTCCCTCTGCATATGGCCACCGCTGTCTCGTCGGTCAGCTCGTCCGACCTCTGCTAATTAGCCACGGCTAACAAGCCGGGTGGTGGGCTGATGGACCACAGCTTCGCGCCGGCTTGTAACTAAGCTGCATGTAAAGCTTACAAACGATGGGTTAGAGGACGACAGCTGCTTACCTATCGGCCTGCATCCAAGCCACAGGCGGAGTGCTACGAAGAGCGCCCGTACAGCAAGATTACAGGTCTACATCATCCATAGTCCTGACAAGTCTATTCTACAGGAAAAGATAGTTCAGTCCATTAAAAGTTTCATTAAAATTCTCAGTTTAACACAGAAATTCTCCTGATATAACTGCAGTAGGACAGACATGAAAATAAAAGTTTGTCTCAAGACTTTTGGAGAGGCACTGAGCTAAAGAGTCAAAATAATTCAAGGCATTAGTAGGCCACGTTGAAACTTAAACATCTGCATATCTCGCAGTCGCTAGCTCATCGAAAATGCACAACAACCGACGTTAAACTAAAAAATGCCAAGATAACCGGCTGAATATTCTACCGAGCCAGATGATCATCTTAGACTGCCTGAGCGCAGAAGGAAAAGTGGTCTTTGCTAAGGGCGAACTGATGGCAATCAGTCTTGTATTCTGTCTTATTTTTGCAATTGAGGGATAGAGGAAGCTTATAGCCATCTTTACAGCGCACACGTTTTATTACTGAGATCAACTTTTATTTTAAGCTACTACCCTATGCCACACTAATAAGATCTGTTATACTCGCGCCTGGCATCACATACCGAGGCATTTCACGAAAGGTCACTTCATTCTTTGCCTCCAGCCTATCTCTCAGATCTACTCCCCCACCAGGCCAAGCATCGTACCACCCGCTTTTCGGAATCTGTCAGTCTACCAATACCTTGTACAAACCTCAAATCCTTCGGAGAACGTGCCTTTAGTTCGTATGCTCCCCAAGCCTGGAACTCACTCCCGACTTTCGTCACAACATCCCCTGACTTGACCACATTTAAAAAGAACTTAAAAAAACGCCTATTTAGGGCAGCATTTAGTGGGTCCCCGCGATTCGTCCTACATGTGTGTAGTTTGAGTGTAGGCCGGCTCCTCTAATGAGCCTGTGCTGTGGCATGGACACTGGCCGGTAACCGCTGGTGGCCAGATGGTAGATTCACCATCAGGATCGGCCGCTGCACAGTTGTGGTCCTCGATTAATCATCGGGGTCAACCGGAGGAGTGGAAGGGGGACTCTAGTGTGAGAAGGGGGCGAAGGCAGTCGTGCGTCTTGCTGCTCCGTGCCTTGTACAATAAACCGTTGGCGTTGCTCTGGGCCAGCGTTCTGTATGCCGAACCACAATGTGCTTATGCGTGCGGACACTGTGCATGCTGCCACTAACTACGTTTGCATGCTGACCCTGTGCATGTCACACCTAACCGTGTTATTCATGTTGTTTATCAAGCATGATATTACTCACCATTCAATCGCTTTTCCCTTTGCAGCAAATGTAAAGCGCCTAGAGAGATTGAGTTCTCTGAGGGCGCTTTATTAAGTGCATTATTATTAATATTATTAAAGGTCGGGTGCAGATAAGTCAATTTTAATCGTGTGCCTATTGCTACTACTCAGATTGAAAGAAACTTTGAGAGCAATCGCTCTCGATTCCATTAGCATAATGGTGTTAGGAAATGCCGTTGATCTGAATTTTCTCAAGAGGCTTTAAATAAACGTGGAACGACAAGAGATCAAAACTGCTCACTGAAGCTCAACCAGTGACTGACCTGACACGGACTGGATTTTGTCGAATAGGGATGGCTTTTGCATGCAGTATAGCAATCTTTAGTCACGTCCCTTTATTTGTCGATACTTAAAACTGTTTCTCTGGCTAAATGGTTTCTGGTTCTAAATCTTCGAATAGATTATCCTATCGACGCAATACTTGATGTTTTAATCGTCCAACTGCCTGCTTGGAATTTACTACGGCCTGCACTCTTCAGTTAGTTTCGTGCCACAAGTACATAACCAAGTAGAGCTTTGACAACAGCTTTTTAAAAGTGTTCTAATTTTCAATGTCATTAAAAAAGCGATAAAAGCACAAAATTGAAGTGGAAAGCTTGCTTGGCACCTGCTGATCACAATGTACCCCTCCGCAGTGAACAGTTGAAGACGTAGCCCAGGGGCCAACATCTGTAACGGGAAACTTGAGGACGGCAGGTCAACAACTTGGCTTAGTGAGGGCCTATTGGTTGGTCGGCTACCCACCGCCTGGCGCTGGGGGACTGACGGCCGGTGCAAAGCGACAGGTCTTCGTTGTAGCCACAACTCAGTCGTTCTCAGCATCATCGGCATGCCCACCTGCTTTTTCAGTAGCCCTTTCCCCTATCGGTACGTACTCTACTATTGATAGCTCTTGAGCTCTAGCTTTTATACGTCAGCTGAAAAGACTGACAGCTACGTACTGGCAAATTGAAAGTATACGTTTATCTTAGATAGGTGATTATATAGGTGATAGAGAAATTGTATTCTCAAATAAATCGTAATCGATCTGTTCATTCTAGCCTAAAATGCATAGAAAGAAGCGAAGTGACTCTTTCAAAGGTAAGACAATATTAGCTCAATAATAAGTTCTATTTGCGAATTGATTATGCCTCGGGAGTATAAAAATAGCCGCTGATCCCCACAAACTTTGCTTTTTTTTATCAAGACAGAGACTAACTTGAAATTAACAATTTCAGTGAGGAAAACGAAAGAAAATTCGCATCTCATAGCTCACGTTTGGTCAACAGCAAATGAATCAAAATTGGGATGCATTTAATCTGAATCGATACAAAAATGATCACTCAAAAGCTTTCATAAATGAGTAGATGCTCTTGATTTGCGGCTGTAGCATAACATCTCATAATGGTCCACCACTGGCTCCCACTTATTGATTTTCTGCCCAATAAAGAAGTCTCCCTCGGTAGCCACTACCTTTACAACAGTGGTTTTTAGTTTCCCGAGTTTTTATAGCTGTGCCAGGATCGCCATGATTACAGCAATGCTGACCACCTGGAAGTGCCAGAAAGAATTTATTTTATTTTTTATTATCTTGGCAGTGCCACGTCTGCTTTAAATTGCTTTTTACAGAACCATCCCAACTCACGCCATGTGTCATTGCACGGCAATTCTTTTAATAAGAATTGCCACTTTTTAAGCCTAACAAGCAATCGCTGCTACAATACGTAACAAGAAAGTGCGAGAAAGCTGCTGCGTCCTTGACCGACAGATAATAGTTTATATTCGTAATCACTAAAGCTTTGTATATCTCATCAAGAGAATTTAATCTCTATCTAAGCAATTTAAAAAAGCTTGACGGGAAGCATGTGCATTGATTATTGGTAAAATGCAAGTGTGTAGCCGAGTTCCAGGGGTCAAAGGCTAGTTCCTGCCAGACCCCGCCATACTCCGGCCACGCTGCCGAGATACGGTAAGACGAGCGGCCGTCAGGGTAAACCTCTTTATAGTAACGCATGCGCCAACAACAACGAGGGAACTAAACAAGTCTACATGTAGGGTCCTAAACAAAGCACACTCTAGGGGCACAAGACGACGCAGCAAGCGCCAATAAACGTGTCAGTGGGTCAGTCGGCTTCCGCAGTTCTGTCGTTGTACCGACTCCGAATCCAACAGTACGAGCGTACGCCGTCCAAAACCCGGCTGGCTGAGTAACTGCTTGGCTAGTCCGAGTCGACAACTACCACAGTCGTGAGCTTTCACCGAAAGACGCCAACACAGGGGGGTCACGAACACGCTACGCGGGGAACGCGGAATATACAAGTCTCAACAACGAACGAGCTATGTAATGTAATGTATCTCCGTCAGTAACTCCACAATGTCATAAAGACCATGTGGGTGTTACGCAGGAGAGATCCAGCTCCGCCTGGGCCTTGGGCACATGGGATAAGTGATTAATGCCATGGAATAGGATATCACTTTTATGCTGACGATACTCAGCTGTATTGTCCTTCAAATCGTCGGAAACTGCAGCAGCAACTGATAAACTGAATGCTTACCTTGCCGACATTTGATCCTGGATGTCGGAAAACTTCTTGAAATTAAATGACGATAAAACTGAGCTGCTGCTCATAGGACACCCTAAGCGTGTGGCTGGATTAAAAGGCTTTGCTCTTCTATTATTATTATCATTATTATTATTGTGCGAACATCACCACGGGCTCAACATTTAAGGTGTCATTTTCGACAGCTGCCTCAATTTTCAAAGCTTCATTCAGAAGACTGCTTCTACAGCTAGCCATCACGTCCGTTTCCAGCACATCACTTATTGAGCTTAGGGCCCAGCTCAATTGATTGTGCTCTTGTTACGAGCGGCGCGGTGAGGTAGAAGCCCCTACATTGGAGCCAGATGAGAACGTATACTTCCGCAAACGAACGGGTGAATAGCGTCAGTAGTGAGATGTAGTTGTCGTGCGACTCAGGAAGGCCGCCCGTACGCAGTTGATTGTGATCGCCAGAGTTGGTTCGGCAGCTCCGGCCTTCGGCGGACGCCAGGGAAAGAGATCGTCCGGTTGAGCCCTCCTAGTTTCGCGACACACCCAGTCGCTCGTACCGGTCGGTAGTCCACTCCGGATGTCACGTGGATATACAAAGCGCGCGCCTTAAATGCGGCTGCATACTGCTTCCGGACTTCGGGCCGCTCTCGCCGTCAGACTCCGGTATGGTGGCTTATGAGTTCGATGCACGGACTAGCGTTGTTTGTTACCTTATGTTTGCTGAGTGCAATTGCAGATGCTTATGCTGTTCCGTATTTCACGACTTCGCTTCTTGCTTGACCCTGACTGCTTTTGAGACTAGTCGACATCCTATCCTGGCCGCTAATTATGACGTTTTACAACGTTCTTCTTTATGTTAACTATTCTCGCATATCTTTCTTCAGATTTCTTTGTATTCTCATAATACGAATGTATCCACGCGATTTCTTACGATACGAATGTATCCTAGTTTTGCTTTGCTGCTTGGTCATGCGTGGCTATTGGCAATTCTCTAGCTAAGTTAAGCTGTGTCATTTACCCAAATGACGTCGGCGGCTGCTGCTGATTAAGGTCTTGACCGCCCTATATACTTGTGGTGCAGAGTGCAACATTTAACCATTCTGCATCCACATGTTTCGCCTACCACGATTTGGCTCAGCCCCCACAGACGAAACATGTCAATGTAGACACTCAGTAATGTATCGGATGTCTTTCTCGCCGTTGTGTTGGGCTTCCATTTAACGATATCTAATTGTTGCAGATACTTTTACCAATGCATTCGTGTGTTATACGGCCATCAAAGACCATCCTCCGATTGCCAGAACTTAAGAATGATGCTTAGTAATACGCGTTGTTTTCTCCTTTTGTTGGAAAGACGTTGCCGCAGTTAAGCCTGTTTTCTCTTGCAAGTTAACCACGAGTTGGCATTTCTTTAATGAAAATGCCTGATTATTTCATGCTGTCGCTCAGTTTTTCATCTTTCTTAGCACTCTTTCTTGCTGCTGCTGTGCTATAAGCTGGGGATGCTGTTAGTGTGCTGCTTTGTCGGTGCGGCTGGGTCACTGATCAGGAGATTTGGCTGATCTCTGACACCTTAAGGGGATTGTAAATCATCAACCCAGTTTCCAGGATCTGTAAAAGTTAAAGTAATTGCACATTAGCCTCAACCAACAGACAGGTCACTAACACTCTTGACCAGATTTAACGTTAGTAGCAGAAGGATTATTTTACCCAGCTGTCGCCTGTGAGGAATTTAAGCCATATAGGTATAGCGAAATGTTATATAGTAAATGGCCTTACTAAAATCACACGTGACTACCCAACATTATGGGATGTGGGTCTGTCCAAAAATTGCTAGAGTAGCTCAGACAGGTTGCTCAGTTTGTGCTTAAACCACAATCCACATGCCATACTTGGCAGCCTTACATAAATGTAGACCACAACTTCCAGTAGTCGGTGAAAAACAGAGGCCTCGAAACTCAGCTAGTACCAAAACTATGTAGTTTGTCTCTTGACGTTGTATTGGACTTCGATGCATAGACGCCCACGGGTTTTCTGGATCACGTGATTGGCCAAATTTGTGTGAGTTGCAACAATCTGCCTCCTGCAGGATTAAGCAAATTTAGACGTGAAGTTTGGTAAATAATATTGGAGTTAGTGTCATAGTCATTTGTCATTCTCAAGTAGAGCACTATAGTTCCTCTCTTGTTTTTCGTGCATTTTGACGTTGCAAGAACTGGCTTTCATATGAGCAAATGGTCTGAGTGAATGGATACGATCTGTTTTCCTGTACAACATCACATGATCCAATGTATTTTTTTTTAAATACTGAGGCACATAGACTATTTATGAGAAGCCAACAACCCCAGCTTTTTCAAATGCACTGGAAAGCAAGCATGCATAAGCTGCCCAAGCATATGGACATGTAGTCGAAGAATGCATCAATCACCAAGAAATGCATCAGGAGCAAAAGAAACCAATGCTCTTAGATAAAGGAATAGATCTGTTCACGTGTCATTCCCTTGCAAGTGTTATTGCACTGTGTTTACATGTTGCTTTAACATTAGGATGTATGACTACCAAGTTTCTGCTAAATAAATGCTGAATGGTGGACTAATCACTGACTGTTTCTCGTTATGTTGATGATGCTTGAGTGATAATGGATGCTTCCTGTTCACAGACGCGATGGATCCTTTTAACACCGAGTATGAAGACTTGTTTGCCGACGAAGATGGAGACAATTCGATGTCCCATGAGGCAGCCATCAACAGCAACCCAGCCAGTCCGTTCGCAACTAAGGACTTGGACCAAGAAAGCGATGCTGCAGCTGACAAGCAGATACAGCAGAAGCTGAAAGAGATTGCCAGTGCTGTCGTGAAGAAAAGAGTCTCGAAGCCTCAGCCAAAGCTCGATTCGTCTCGGTGAGACCGTAGGACCATTTATATTCAATACTTTCTGCAAATTTGTTAGTTTTGCTGGTGCTGGATTTTTTTAAAGAACGTGGCAAGGAAGCCTTGGGGGATAGGTTTAAGTGTATTGTCGTGTCCTGCTTTTTGAGTATAGTCCTTCACTTTTTTGTAATGGCAGTTAGCTTGCCTACATGGTTTTAGTATATTGCCAGTGTTATTGGTTGTAGTTGTGTATCGATGCCTATCATCTATGGAAATTCTATAACTCGGCTATTACTGCCTATATCAGAATGAAATTTGAAATGAAAGTTTAGCAATGCTTGTACTACAACAGTATAGAAGATTTCGGTTGAATTGAGTTTGCTATAAACCTCATCAAATGTCCGCAAAGTGTATATTCTGCAATCATGGACATGCACAGCAAACTTCATTAAACCGAAATAAGAAATTCTCTGCAGTTTTGTGGTACAAGCAGAGATGTGCTCGTGTTTCAAATATCAGTCTGCTACCAGCAGGATTAGCCAAGTTATGGAATTTACAACGCATCAAGCTAAACTGAAAATGGAGCTGTTTCAAAGTCACAAGAATGGAACCAAAACAAGCTTTACACATATACCTCGATCTTCAAAGCTTTAACAAGTTGAAATGCAAGTCGCATGTGATGCAGAGATCGGCAAATCTCTTATTTATAGATATGTTGCTTTCAGTTTACATCCGGTTCAGACATGGTTTGCATATTCATTTTTTCTTTGATGGGGAAGTCGTCAAAGCTTCCGATCTCATTTATAGCATGTTTTTCTTTTGAAAAGTACCCTAAACAAGTTTTCGAATGTCTGGCCGATTTTTCTTGTCATATCGCCTTGAGATGTGCATGAAGTTGCTGCCAAATATTGCCAGTAGTCATAGCTAAATTTGGATTGGGAGCTCAGCTGAACTATGAGCATCAGAGTAGCTGTGCTTATGTTCAGTAGAAAAAACGGGAAATTCAGCATTGGCCGTATCGTCACCTCGTTCCTCTATTAGTCGAGTTTATAACCTTAGTCCATCCCAGAATGTGCACTGTTTGTGTGGGAAGCCTGTAGGTGAAGTGGGGGCAGTCGCTGTGCTCATTTTGTGTAAATCACGTACAGGTTGACTGGAGAGCGAGGCTTGGCTGCCTTGCAAAAGCTGTTAAAGAAGGTCAAGTTTCGAGGCAAGGGTCACGAGGTCGACGACTTAAACGCGATGATGCAGGCCGTCGAACACTGGGCTCACCGGCTATACCCTAAGCTCTCGTTTGATGAGATAATAAACAAGATAGAAATCCTTGGCTCTAAGAAAGCAGTCCAGGTAAGGTTGCTTTTTGCTTGGTGTGAATGCACCAACCTAGCTTGGCAAGTCACGTGTGCAGCCTCCAGCTCTTGTGTTCAGGGCCAGGGTTTGGGCACAAGTCAAATCCTGTTCTAGCACGGCACTCTAGCGACTGCTACTATTTCTTCTTCAATTAGAGGGCTATCTCGTTCAGCTACAATGTCGAATGGATGTTCTCCCATGGTCACTTCCTTCCGGGCTGGAGATGTGTTTGGGTCTTGTATGCCCTTTTTGAATTTCTGTAGACACATATTTTGTACTTTTTTTGGGAGGGATTCTTTTCACTCAACCATTCAAGTTGTTGTACCTCATGTGAATGACCGGTCAATTCTTGGGCCTGTCATAACAAAACGCAGGACAATGCCTATATATTGATCTTGATGCTTGGGGAGCCAAGCATGGTCTTCTTATAAAAGGGGCAATTTTTATGGCTGTGCAAGGATGCGTTGTGCCGACTCGGTGGCCTTGTAATCGCTCTTTAGGAGCACCCTCGATTTCCCCGAGTGCCCGGCTGGCACTGTATTCAACCCACTTACAGTTAGCACCAATAGACCTGCAAAACTCTTTCTCAAGCGGAATACGACCCGAGAACATACGGTCTGGAATCCTTGACACTGACCACTATATTGGGGCCGTGATAGCCCAGGAGGTAAGGTGCTAGCTTTTCACGATCCGGGTTGTGGGTTCGAGTACTGCAGTGGGCGTTCCTTTATTGCCCACTGCAAGCAGTGGTTCTAGCCATCAAGGCTCTTCTGCTGCTATACAAGTGAGAGTATTGAATCAGGATTTGGATGAAGGCTGCAACCCCCTTCCATGCAGGATGGCATCCCCTCCCCCCCTGAGAAATTGTCCGACTAAGCCCATCTTAAAACACTATGTGCATACCAATCGTCTTTAGCCTGCCCTCATCGGGCTCTCACCTTCTCTTGATTTAGCATTGCAAAGCAGCTGCTCTGGCGAGATTACTTTTTAATCCTACCAACTCGTATTTCTCCCCATTATTCATAGATAAATCAGTGTAAATCTAGCTTTAATTCCACTTTAAACTAGAATCTTTCTGAGTCTATCACAGTTATCTCGTGGCAAGGCTCTAGGTGTGCAGTCTAATACCGCTTTTGTCAGACACGTGCTATACACTGATTTGAGGTAATATCAGGTATTTTAATTTGATTGCCAAGCATGTTTATTCAATTACATGATAGGTTTTGATATAAGCTAGAACCATAGGCAGTGGGAACTCAATATTGGGTTTGAAAGTCACTTTAGGTGTATGTTTGTGTGCGCGAGCCCATACGTATAGGGGGCACGCTCATGTGTGCATGTGACCCTGGGAGGGGCAGCAGTGATCGACCGTGTGGTTATCGACTTATCCGGACTTGCCGAGGAAGCAAGGGAGATGTTGCATCGGCTGCTGTAGTCCACCGTCTCTTGCTTTTTGTCTCATCTTGAAGTTGCTGTGAATGCTGGTTGTCGCATATGCTTGTGGGGCACTTTTTGGGCCCGGATGTTCGTTTTGGATTATTTGGGATTTTAGATGGCACGGGAAAGTGGTCTTTTCTGGTGTGGCCATCTGGGAGTCGTGCCTCTCTTATGTGTTGATAATGATTCATCAAACTATTAGGCCTCTTAAGACTAGCAAAATACTGTGAACACTAAGCGACTGCTTTAGGCTTGCAGCAAATCTCTCGCTTTGTGGTGGATGCTTTTCTAATGCTATCGTCAGTTTCTCTCTCTTTTCTTTCTCTCTCACTCTGTATTTTTTTGACTGAGCTTTGCATGTCTTGGTGGGTGTCATTCAACGTCTACTGCCATGCCTAGTCTGTAGGGGTGCTAGCTCTCACTCTGCTATCATACTTGGTCACTCACCACAATTAGTACATGCGAATTTCACTGTTCACTATCTTAGACTAATTGCCATGAATGTGGCTGTTGTCTTTTGCTAGGCATCTTTTGGTTTTAGACTTATGTCAACAGGATGCGATTTGACCTGCCGATTTTCGAGGATAAAGAAGTGCTGTCTGACGACGACCGAGAGTGTGAAAGAGAAATAGCAGACGAACTGCCGCAGGCTTCTTTTGCTGCCACGGTATCGTTGGTATACCCCTTTTTTGAACAGGCTGGTTTGCGTTGTCTTGCCGATACTGCCAGCTGTAGTGAGGCACCCATTGTGCATTTTGTTTTCGTGTGTTTTGTACTCTGTTTGGTGTAGGTTCAGCTCTTGCAACCTGCGCTTCCAACAAATGTACCAAATTTGTCATCAGATACCGAGCTTGGCATTATTAGGTATTAGTTTACTCTCCTGCCGCCGACTGTGGCACATCCTTTATAGCCGTTCTGAGCTGCTACTTTCATGCTACACACTACCTCAACTGCCCTCCTTACTCAGCTATGCTTCTCACTTTCTATTTCTCTATTTTCTCTTTTCTTAGATGAAGTCTGTAGGCTACTGTGTGAGCACCCAAAGCTGCTTAGGATGTGAGTGCGCTATAGAAAACAGTCCTTCGTAACACCCATATAGTCTGTGTGGCTTTGTGGAGTTAACGACGAAGATACAAAAAACTGTATAATAGTAGATACGTGCTGATTGTGCTCATTGCCTTTAGAAGAAGTGTGAATTTCCCTTGTTTTATTATGTCTGTCTTTAGTAAATATTTTTGCTGATACAGGTTTTGTTGATGTTAAATTGAATCCTCCTTGCCTCTGCACTGCTGTATATCATCGTAGCCTACTGGCTGTGCAATTCGCTTTAAGGATGAAAAGGAGGACTGATTTGTAAGCAGCTACCCTGCATTCTTCCTGAAAACGTTTCAAGGTCTCTTCAAAGACTGCTTTTGAAAGAGTTCGTTTGTAATGTTAAGCGTCATGTGTAAGCATGACTTTCTCAAAATGCTACAATTGGCATGCAAAGGCCAACCTTAGATTGATCCCTATTTAACAGTCACTTGTTTGTGTGATCTGCTTTTTTGGGATCTGCTTTTGCCACCGGTCGGTCGCCAGTAGACAGGTTTGACTATCTTTCAATAGTTTGTTTATATTTTTCTTGCTAGCTGCTGCTTGGTTAACTAGCAACCTTCAAAGACGTACTGTACATGACTTAGGCAGATAGTGAGGTTCAGCAGCAGGAAGTCAGCTAGATGCTTGCTGTAGGGTAAGGTGGTCTGTCACTGCCTTGCATCACTAATCGCCTATGGCTGCAAGCGCATGGGTCGGCACCTCATTCCGAGCATGTGAGTACCTGTCCAAAACGATGTGTGTTTAGGACATTGGCTAAACAAAGGGAAGCCCATCTCATCTACGAGAGGGTAGGTCTTTGTATGCTGCTCAAACGTAGCAGCCAGAATAAACTGCCGTCGTGACCACCATGTCTTGCTTGCCCAGCTCCATAGCATCGATAATGACCTCACTCAACTCGTAGGCAAGCAACACAGTGTCAGCTGATGCGATCTAGGATTGTCGTAGTCGTCGCTAGCGTCCGAGTCGTTGGCTAATGCAGGCAGATGCCTTGGCATTCGTGTGTAAGTGCTCTGCCATAGACTAAGTCGTGGCGTTTCGAAGTCTTTCGGAATTTGGCTGCTGCATTGCTAGGCATTCGTGTGTAAGTGCTCTGCCATAGACTAAGTCGTGGCGTTTCGAAGTCTTTCGGAATTTGGCTGCTGCATTGCTAGGAGTCCTATAATCGAGCTGCAAAATCTGCTGCTGTTGTATTGCCGGTCGAAACGAAGGAGTTGCTTTGGCTTTAGCCTCTTGTTTCTGGGCAGGGGTAAGGGTTCGACTTTTAAGGACGGCACGACATCCTCTGCTTTTCTTATCGCTCTGATCCCTTTGGGTGCTGAACACCGCACGGATCCGGCTGTGTAGTTTTTTCTTTATTGGACTTGCTGCTTCAAGTTCAAGACGTGAGGTCAGTGTATTGATGAATCCTGGTCAGTTGTATCTTGACTCTAGAAATGCTAAGCAGCAAGTTCTAAACAAGTGAAATTTCCCACCCTGATCCAGCAGATGCAGCCAGACGCAGTTTCAGACTAGTCAGCCAACGAAGAAAAGTTCCCCTGCACTGGCAGCCAGCTGCTCGTACTACCGAGTGGCTGCCAGTGCAGGGAAGCTTCAACTGTCCGAAGAAGCAGCATCGTCTTGCGTTTTCACTTGCCTTTGCAATTTTAGCATTCGGAAGAAGCTCTCCATAGCCGTACTGCCTAAATTCTATCTATTGCTTGAGAACTTTTTTGGGCTAGTAGTATGGTCGAGTTGTGCTGTCACCTACCAGCATGTTGGTAGGTGTCACTGTGTTCTTTTCAAGCGAATAGTTGTCTGCAGGTACGACGACTAAAGATTCGCTGTGCGTATGTTTATAGAAGCTGAAAGAGTCGCTTGAGGTCGAGCGATTTCGGCCTCCCGAGGTTACAAACTACTTATTTTTGCTGTTGAAGTCTTCCACATTAGTGGCTGTGGGTTCAATGCCTATCATTCTCTCTTTCCTGCCCTGTGCGAAACAATTATCTGCTGGACTGTCATTACACGTTGGTGCAGTCAGTACTACATTGTCATCGGAATGCTGTTTAGTAGAACATTGAATGCATTGGTGGTGCACTTAAATAACATGTAAGCAATACACGCAGAAGCAATTGATGGACTACTGCCTTCCGTTCTGTAGGTGGACGTCGATGAAAGTCCGTCTGATGTTTCTGTAATTGCACACGAGTTTGCTGCTACTGCATCCTTTTCGGCAGGAGGTGAATTCACCGTAAACAATGGAGGCACCACGGACAGCAGGGCTGAACCGGTAGGTGGCCAGTATACCAGTAATACAAGCTGTCGTGGAAGAATGGTGCAATCGTGATGCTTTGTATTTGCTACTTTGAATCTAAAACCTGAGAATCCGGTTTCTATCGGCTGTCCGACTTTGCCTGTCAGTTTACAGAGTACCATTTTTGAGTAATACAGCATTCGCACCCAGGAACTAATTACCTGTGGTGTGGGAATCTGCTGTATGCCCTTTCATGGCATAGAACACTGAATATTTCCTGTCAAAAGCTACTACCTCATTTTTTACTTATTAGTGTAAGAACACGTTAGGCCTGATACACTACAGAGTTATCACTGCCGTGCTATCTAGGCCTCTTGCAGCCGCCTTGGCATGGAGACTTGTGCATTTTGATCCGATGACGATAAGGATTTCCTGCCCTAACACCAGCTATGCATCGTTATAGGTGATGTCGTCATAGCTCGCCTGCGGTTGGAATTGCATTCTGTTGACGTTTTCTTTTCGTTCGATTTGTTCTCCTGTAATGTAATGTTCACTGCTTTCCCTCTTCTACCAAGACAGACTGTGAGAGGTCTTTACCGTGATCTTTAAATTCTCCAAGTTGTAGCATATTAAGTGATGGTCCATATGTCTAGTGACTTTCGATAGTGAAGAACAAGCTTGACCGGGATATTCTTGTGCCCACTAGCAACTTCTTGATCAGCTGTCAAACATGGGTAGATTTGGACTAGCAGATTGGTACATTGTATGTTACCAGCTGCTCCTCTGACACGAGACCCCCAAACTGCCAAATTCTTTGGAGACCATGCCTTCAGTTTGTGTGATCTTAAAGACCGGAACTCACTCACAACTGACGTTACGATATCCCCCTACTTGACGTTTAAAAATATGCTACAACTCATCCTCTCAGCATTTGCTTAATTGTCCTTTGTTCTTAACCGTGCTGACACTGCAGAATTATCACTAGCGATTTGGCATGCTCCCTTTCCAGCATATGTAATAAGCCTAGAAAGAGATTTCGTTCTTTTAGGGTGCTATCTGAATGTGTGCTTGACATTATTATTACATTGTTGGTGGAATGCTAATACACCATCATTATCAGCTGCTTCGACTGCCAGTGTCATGATTGTTGTTCGATCTCGCGTGACTCATCTTAGTTCAATAAAACGGGGGTTGACCGCCATTGGACAGCAGCATTTTACAAGTCGACATCTTGAAAACGGTACCAAATGTTTAAGTGCTCTGCTTCAACTTGTGGAGTCATTCTTAGGCTTAGTTCGTGGCCCACTTGAACGTTTCCTTCGTGGAGATAGCTTGCAACATTGGAGTACTCTTTACACGGAGCTAAGCTTGGGCTTGTTCGTTAGTAATGGGAACACGATCGGTTGCTAACTAAATCAAAACCACCGCATCGCTTCTTGAGCTAGTAACTAGATTAGTGCCAAGATTTAGTGTGTTCTAAACTGATGCTCCACTGCTGTCCTGGACTTGTGCCAACCTATTGAGCAGACAGCATTTGGAAATCCGGTTTTATTTAAAATAAATTACATTTGTTAAGTCAGCGTAGAAGGGGTTTTCCATTGTATTATATTTTTAAGTGTAGACAAGTGTTCAGCCGTGGGGTGCATCTGCGTACTGCTGACTGTTTTACAGCATATGGGAGCTTGCTTGCTTTTTTTTAAACAATCAGCAATTCTTCCGGCAGCATTTTGCTATCATTCCTATGCTTTTGCAAGACTTTCCAAAAAGTAAGCCATTATGACTTTGCTTTAACCAAGTGCTGTCTTCCATTTAGTATTGTAAAAAAAGCAGCATCGTCCTACTAATGTGTACATGCTGACGTCAACCGTCGTATAGTTTGTGGTGGCAGCTATGAGTTCCTGCGCATAGAGAAATCTTTACAGCGGTTTGGCTCCTATCTTCTTCCAGGCTGTGCTGCTGTCGGATGAGCTCCGAGCTAGGATTCAGAAAAACCGAGAGGCTGCTCTTGAGAGGAGAAAAGCCTCATTGCTCGAGGCTGGTGGTGCTCCAACATCACACGCACACGATGATTAACTTTCGACCGCGCAGACGGGAGAACATGTGTATTTACAGATATATTTACATTAATTGCCCTCTGTGAGGACAAGCTAAGACTGTCCAGAGCTGTCGTGAGGCTTAAGGTGTCAGTCGCTGTCACTGAGTCCTTGCACTTCGTCGTCATCGCCCTGAATGGCATTCCAGAAGGACAGAGTAACCTGAAAAGTGCAGTAAGCGGCAGACCTGCTCAGCCGTGACGGCTGGGGCAGCGGAGAGCGAGAGCGTGCAGCGTCGGTGCACAGAACAGGTGGCGGCGGCTCCATCGCATGCATACCTCTTCTGCATAAGCCTTCCGTTGCTCTGGCGTTAATGTGGCTGCTTTTTCTGTGAAGAGAAGATACAACACAGTTAGAACGTCGACGTACCTTTATGCACCCTGACAGCAGTATGCCTGTCAGACAACTTGTATGGCTTCTCAATCAATGGTTTAGCCACGTTCTACAATCTTAGTTCTGACATTGTTCACTGCAAAAAGTTACATGGTCATTGAATGACGGTTTGCACGGTGGCAACGATACCCCACGATGGCAATGCATCAACCAGACTTGATCAATCAGAGTGGGCCAACGCTTTTTACTTTGGATTATTGGGATAACGCTGTATTGCCTTAAGATAACACAATTGCTACTTGTTGTGGCTGCCCGTTAGCAGATGTAGACGTATGGCAACGACCAAATCTGCATAGTCAACTAACCGGAACAGAATATAAAGCTGCCCAAGCCTTGCATGTGTAACCCGACCGACCCCGGGGCAATATTTGCACTTCTAGTGCCATTAGTCAAAGAAAAAGTTAAGAACGAGGAGGCTGATGCTGGTTAGCAGCCAGCGTAGCTTATTTGAATTTTTAAATTCTCTAGCGTTCCTTAACCGGCGGATTCAAGAAGCATTTGCCCACTTCCTCGTAGTAACCGTCTTGGGACTTGAGCTCTGAAAGACCTACCACAGGCCCTTTAAGAATCCATTAATAATGGTAAGAAAAGCTTTATAGCATACCAAGAGAATAAGAATTTCTTGATATTAAACATATGCCGGAAAGAAAGCATTTCAGTTGGCTTGCGATAACATGTGCAGTGTCGACACACAAAGGACAATTCACACGGATAGAGCTAACAGACTGAGGAACATTAGGCTTGTAGCTTCTTTTTAAATGTGAGAAAGTCATGATTAGCAGGGCAAGGTACGTTTGCCAGTATGTTTCGACAGCATTTCAGTGGAAGTTGCTGGGTGCAAACCGTGCCAGGCAAAGCTAGACTAGTTTAGTGGCTGCAACCGACATTCGGTGCTTACCTGTCATCTCAGCCATTTTCTGGAAGAGCTTTTCGAAAGTATCTTCGCCTGACCCATCGTCGGAATCAAAATCGGCAGCTTGTAAATGACTCAAATCTTTGGTTGCCGTGCACGTTCCATCTTTGCAAAGAAAGAAACAACAATTTGGCCAATTTACCAGCCAAAAAATAAGGCTTGCACTACATCTGGGATTAATACTGACGGTAGGCTGATCCAAAGTGCGCAAAATGAATTAGAGCAAATAGTCTACAATCGATAATACGGGTCCCCACAGACAGCAACAGTTTTGCAACATGCAAATGAGTGGGCATACAAGAAGTGCCAGATCTCAACAGCATCGGCATCTTTCAAAAACCAAAACCACCTGCGTACGCACGTGTACATGCACTTGTTTCATCAATTCAATTTTATTCGCCTACAAATACTTTTGAAATAGCAACAAGTTGGTCCTTGGCCAGCTTGCTTGGTGCACACACGGCAACGCACATCACGTGTATGCAACTTGAAATAGGCCCTGTACATGTGAGCACCGAACTGTCATTACGTGACCTAGCTTTATTTAGACAGACCAAAATAGGCGATTAGATCTGTACAATTACAGCCACAAAGTTGGCCTCCTAGTTCAAGAAGATCGGCTAGGCGCCCCTTTGTCAAAAGTAGCAGCGATGGCTCCAGGATACAAAGCAACATTCTCACTCAGACCCACAAGGCCTGTTTGCCACGGTTGGCTCTTTCATTTACCCGTAAATGAACTACGGCCCCAGTTTAAGCTTCCTTAAGTCTTCTCAGGCCAATAAACTAGCTGTTCTTCACAGTTTGCAAAGATCACAACTTTCCTGCTGCCGACTATGTCACTTCCTTCCAGTCGCCCTACCCTGCTGCTGCTATGCCACTTATGTAAAGTGCCTATACAAAAAAAGTCCTAGCTGATTAAACAGCCTCTTTTTTGTATAGAGACAGAAGAGCCTTTACGGCTATCACCACCGCTTGCAGTGGTGATAAAGAATCGCCCACCGCAGGAATCGAACCCACGACCTCAGGACCGAGGTCGTGAAAGCAACCGCCTTACCTAGTGTGCCATCACGGCTCACCGAGAGATGGAGTTCTCTGAGGGTGCTTTATCAAGTATTATTATTATTATTATTGCCTTTGACTGTCCTGACTCGCCTTTGCTTTTCGGTTATTTGTACAGTGAGGTAAAGGCTGTTGGTTACCACAAACATTCATAACAGCAGGTTTTTTGCTGGTTGGCACCTCTAGCTACCTACTAACCGTGAACTACAACAACAACCTGTAAGCCAGCCAGGAAAGATTAAACCGAGTGATAGATTCAAAGACCATTAGACACTGTCATTCTAGCAATGTAATAATAATAATAATAATATTGCACTTGATAAAGCGCCCTCAGAGAACTTAATCTCTTTCTAGGCGCTTTACATTTGCTGCAAAGTGATATGCAATAGAATAGTAAGTAAAATCATGCTTGAAAAACAAACAAAATGAATAATATGGTTAGGGGTGACATGCACAGGGTCAGCATGCAAATGTGGTTAGTGGCAGCATGCACAGTGTCAGCACGCAAAAGCACATCAAGGACGAATCAAAGGGACCCACTAAATGCTGTCCTAAATATGTGTTTTTAAGTTTCTTTTAAATGTGGTAAGGTCAGGGGATGTTCTGACGCAGGTCGGGAGGGAGTTCCAGGCTTTGGGAGCATACGAGCTAAATGCACGGTCTCCAAAGGATTTAAGGTTTGTACGAGGTATTTCCAGACTGTTGGATTCCGAAAAGCGGGTGGTACGATGCTTGGCCTGATTGGGGAGTATATCTGAAAGATAGGCTGGAGCCATAGAATGAAGAGACCTAAAAGTAAGCGACAAAACCTTGAAGTCAATCCGTTGCCTCACTGGTAGCCAGTGCAGGTCGGCGAGAAGTGGTGTAATGTGGCAACTGTGATGCTCACGGCAGACAAGCCTAGCTGCAGAGTTTTGCACCAGCTGCAATCGCCTGATCGCACATGCTGGTAGGCCAGTAAGCAGTGAGTTGCAGAAGTCAAGACGGGATGTCACGAATGCATGGACCAACTTGGACGTGGTATCCTTATCTAAACAAGCCCTAATTTTAGCAATGTTATGAAGCTGAAAATAGGCAGATTTGACTGTGGAGCTGATGTGGTCGTCTAACGAGAGGTCGCTTTGGAATATGACACCCAATGTAGTTTACGTGACCCAAATGCTGGCCGGGTAAGAGAAGGGACGATTCCATGTCCGGTGGGAACCGAACCAGCAGCTTTTGCTTCTCCAAACCAATGCAGGGGAAACCATTTTTGTTACTCATCAACGCAAGGCCTATAAAGCTCGCTGGCTCTATCTACGTGTCCGGTACCTGCGAGTGGGCGGCGAGCTTGCAGCAAATCATCCCCGGCTGACCAGACATTGAAACGTATGTAAATAAACACCAGGACCAGAAGGTCTGGGTGAAGGCGGATGTGCACCCTTTGCTTTCATGGACAAAAGCGGACATGCCGGCAAGTGAGACAAATAAGAGCACAGCGAGCCCACCTGCGACGGATTCGCAGTCCTGGCGGATGCCGACATTTTCTGGCTCCATGCTAGAGCAACTCTCTTTTGTCTCCACGACACAAGGCATAGAAGGTGCTAAAGAGAAAATATGTCTTAAATTATGATAAAACTACACGAAATGTGTGGGGCACCACAAAGTAATGCACTGACCAATTCACGCTTAGGGCTCAAGTCTCCACGGCCTAAAACGAAATAGAACTAGGAGACCCTCGAGCTAGACAATGTAAGAGACTATTGTATGGCCTCCAGGGCACGCAAGTTGCTGCAAGAGAGCACACATCTATGTTTAGAGATTTAGGTCAAGTTTAAAGCAAAAGTGAGTGTGCGGACGTGAGAGTGCAGGCGTGTGAAAATGCAGGCGCGTGTGTGTGTGTGTGTGTGTGTGTGTGTGTGTGTGTGTGTGTGTGTGTGCAGGTGTAATAATAATATAATAATATTGCACTTGATAAAGCGCCCTCAGAGAACTTAATCTCTTTCTAGGCGCTTTACATTTGCTGCAAAGTGATACGCAATAGAATAGTAAGTAAAATCATGCTTGAAAAACAAACAAAATGAATAACATGGTTAGGGGTTACATGCACTGGGTCAGCATGCAAATGTGGTTAGTGGCAGCATGAACAGTGTCAGCACGCATAAGCACATCGAGGACGAATCACAAGGACCCACTAAATGCTGTCCTAAATAGGTATGTTTTTAAGTTTCTTTTAAATGTGGTCAGGTCAGGGGATGTTCTGATGCAGGTCGGGAGGGAGTTCCAGGCTGTGGGAGCATACGAGCTAAATGCACGGTCTCCAAAGGATTTAAGGTTTGTACGAGGTATTTCTAGACTGTTGGATTCCGAAAAGCGAGTGGTACGATGCTTTGCCTGATGGGGTAGTATATCTGAAAGATAGGCTGGAGCCATAGAATGAAGAGACCTAAAAGTGAGCGACAAAACCTTGAAGTCAATCCGTTGCTTGACTGGTAACCAGTGCAGGTCGGCGAGAAGTGGAGTAATGTGGCAACTGCGACGCTCACGACAGACAAGCCTTGCTGCAGAGTTTTGCACCAGCTGCACTCGCCTGATCGCACATGCTGGTAGGCCAGTAAGCAGTGAGTTGCAGAAGTCGAGACGAGATGTCACGAATGCATGGACCAACTTGGACGTGGTATCCTTATCTAAACAAGCCCTAATTTTAGCAATGTTATGAAGCTGAAAATAGGCTGATTTGACTGTGGAGCTGATGTGGTCGTCTAACGAGAGGTCGCTTTGGAATATGACACCTAGATTTCGAGCTGATGCAACTGGAGATATGCTGGCAGAGCCAATTTTGAAAGGTGCTGTGTGTGTGTGTGTGTGTGTGTGTGTGCAGGTGTGTGTGTGTGTGTGTGTGTGTGTGTGTGTGTGTGTGTGTGTGTGTGTGTGTGTGTGTGTGTGTGTGTGTGTGTGTGTGTGCACACACATGTATACTTGCAAGTGTGTACATGCACGAGTGCGCGAACGGAAGTCTGTCAGGCGTTAATGAACATGCAAGTATGAAGAGTTAATGACAAGAGAATAAGAATAACACATTTGCAGAGCCTCTGGGCACTTTATAAATGCTGAAAAGGAAGCATATTTACAGACTGGTCATTAATAGCGTGCACAAACACAAACTGCGCAACTGCAACGACAGCTAGCACTCACTTGTGTGCTCTTATGCAAGTGCAAAAGCATGCTTGGATGACGAAAAATCAAGTGGCACTTCAGACATAGCAATCCCAATGGAGCTGCATGTGCTGCAATGCATTTCCCATCACTCACCTAGAGTTAGTTTGGTCATATTCGGCCACATGTGAGCTTTCAATGCTTCTATAAGCCTGCCGATGCCATAGCTACCTTCACCATCAAAGTAGCAACCTAAAAGTCGACACTATTTTAGGTTTAAAGAGTTGCAAAGGCAACCAAATCGAGTAACTGTAGTAAGGAAAGTAAAACCATCATGCAGCAATCTGGCTGAATAGAATGCAAGAAAAGTATGGAAAGGTGCTAGAACATCAAGAGCAAAGGTGCACGGGCTATATATAGAGCTGAGCCGAACGCTGCCCAATGCACCTCACGAAAGCATTCAAAATCAACTCGGACAGGCCTGCAAGAGCTCCTGGTAATGCATTTGGTAATGCTTTATACACAGGATCTTAAAGTGCCTAGAAAGAGATTCAGTTCTCTGAGAATACTATATAAATGCATTATTATCATTATTATTACCTGCATCGCTAGTGTCGGCAGCATCATCGTCAACCGCTGGTGGCACACATTCCACGAGCTCGAATGAGTGAGTGGCGCACCATTTGTGAAGCGAACGGTCGGCTGCATCTGCAATACCATGATGGGTATGAGCTACCTTGCCGGCGGCAGCAGCTCATGTCCGACAGCGCTAACTTACTACAAACCTTAGCCGGCCCCATCTATAATCACGGTGCCCAACTCTCACGTTCACATTGAGAATCCTAAAAAGGTAAGCTGGCCTACTCCATTGACCGCTGCTCATCCTATAAACACTGCATGTACACCCAGGTGCAAAAAATCCCTGCAGTAAGGCACTGCTGCTGTGACTGTAAATTCGTTAATATGATGGCTTTCCACACACTAAAGTAATGCGAAGATGTTATTGACAACCAAAACAACTAACATGTATGATGTTGGTTGTGTGTGTGTGTGTGCATTTAGTGTGGCGTCGTCCTACCTTGATTCTCTATGACTTCCCTTACATGGAGAGGAATAGAGGCTACCAACTACTATTCTGTCTTTTCTACCGTTGCACATTTCAAAGAGCCATTTTTACCATGATGTGTATGAGCTACCTTGCGTTACCTAAGTTTTACAGAAAATGTTGGTTACTGTTGTAGGCTGAACAGCCGGCCTCTGCCGCCTGTCGATGTTGCTCCATGATAGTTGTATACGGTTTAAATCAGGCGGCTGGCTGAGCCACTTTGCAGCAGTACCAAATAAGCATTTGTCAAAGAATCGCACTAAGTTCACATGCAAGCTATCTGATACAGACCACAACATACATTCAGCATCAGGCTACATCGGTTTTTGCAGCTTACTCTCTAACAAAATGACACATCAATGACAAACTTGCTCGAAAAATTCAGTATCTAAAAACCTAGCAGATCGAACAGACCCAATGCAACAAGACAACACATGCACTATTTCTCCACCAGCACAAAGCATATGAGCCGGATGTTACATGGACCATACACTTCGGCATGCAGATGCCTGTGGAGCACACAACCGTCTCTGGCTGCAAACAGTTTCTATTAATAAATGTACTCTGAAACGGAATAGTTTAGCGCCAAACCCTCTCCAGGTTCTCGTTAAACACACGTACAGGGCAAGCACAGTCGTCTGCAGGGAATATCATAGGCATACATGTAGCATAACATATAGTCAGTATACTTTGAGCTTACCCGGCCTATCAAGTTTATTACAATACAGAAGCAACCGTATGGACGGGTCGACTGGCTCAATAAAATCTTCGAGAGCTTCAAGCAGTCCTTGTTGATCGGCCTGTAAACACGCCCACCAGTACAACAGTGTTATGATTAGTTCCATTGCCACTAAGCGATCGCCCAAGAGCTGGCAACGATTAAGTCGACAAACGTGCCGAGCAAGAAACTTATTTACATTTATGGCTAACCAGGTTTCCTATGTGCAAGCATGGCTAGCAAACAAGTGGCAACCCACTCTCGCACAACTACACAGGCAAGCAGCAACATCGGCGGAGGATGTCCGATCTTATCAATTAACCAATATGGGAGCTGGACTTGCCAATGATTCCCAGAAGACCTCCTTACTGCATTTATAAAAATGCCTTAACAGGCATTCCACAATGCCACTCGGCCTTTTAATTAAATCTCAGCGCCGAAAGCTGAAGGGCACTTAAGCCTGCTGTTGCCGAAAGCTACAAGACTACACGACTGCAAAAGATGTACCGTCGAGCGTGCTAGCACATCATCGTTGCACACTCGTGCGCAACACCATCCGGATATAGCATGTCATTAACAAGCCTGCCACGAATGACTCGACAAGAGGCTTGCCTAGGAATGGCTCTAGCAGACGGCTTACTGAGACCAGGTTGCAACAGCTACGCACAATATACCAACAAATCCATAGCTATGAGCATGCATGCAATGCCATACGTGTGATCCCAATGGAATGCAATAGAAAGCAAGCTGCAAACAGCATAGTGAACTCAACATGATGACAAATGATTGCATTTAAAATGCACGACAGGCAGCCCGAACTGTGCGTGACGAAGCCGAAGCACATTCGACAAAAATAGTAACTGCAGAATACTCCAGACACACAGTGGCTACAGTTTTTCATACGACGTTCCATAAGCACGTAGAAAAAACTACACACAACCGAGTGAGATAATTATGTCTCTTTCATCAATAGTCGTGGATGCAAGTTCCGGTAAAGCTTTGCACTGCAACCAGCACCTCTCAAGCTTGCGATTGGTCAAACCCTTCGTATACGAAGGGTTTGACAGTAACAACATCGACACTGCGTAGGACTTGCTGTGACATAGCTTCCTGAGCGGATACTTCAGCTGCTGCTGTCACTGCTGCTGCTGTTTCCATGCCAGCCTCAGTTTCCGCATCGAAAGTAGGAGCTCTGAGGCCAGTGCAGCTATCTGAGGGCAATGACGAGTGCGCACATATATGACTACCCTGTTTGGGCATTTACGTCGAGCCCGGGTCGAAGGAACGCAAAACATACACTGCATAGGTCACGTCACTGCCCCAGTGGAGTTATTCATCTTGCGACGACGTTTAGCTGCAGACTTTCTTGACCGCTGCTAGATAGGCAAGGAGGGAGGGGGAGGAGCCGGCCACCAAATGCACCGCCCCAGTCGCTCTGCACTGGGCACCGACCCGACGCACGATTATGGCTCTGCAGTAATCTTTTCAAGCTCGGGTGGGCTCTCAACGTTCGAACAGACTTAGCCTCTTCTGAAGAAACGGTTCAAGCTCGCTGAGCCAGATCACCTGACTCGAGACACAGTGAGAGAAACGCATGGTGATTTCGAGATGCTCTGCGAGCCGAACCTTCCCTTCCATCCTCACTCCACCCTGTCTCGAGCTCACCAATGAGCATTCACAGCTCTCCCCGGCAAAGCTTCGGGCTCGAACCTGTTCAAACGGGTCGTGCGCTCGGTGCTCGCACAGCTGCATGCCTGCAGAGCGCACAGTCGCAGCGTGTAGCATTCGCTTCCTCCCACTGCACGGCCACCCCATCGCGGCCGACTTGCCTTCACGGCAAATGGTGAGTAATGCTTGCCGGTAGTAGCGAGCACAGTACCAGTGCTGCAGAGGCCTGTCGGCCATGGCAACAACAGACCCATAAGCCCAGCTAGCACGAGCCTGTATTGCTTGCTTCTGCAGTTAAGAGCAGGGGAGGCCGCTCAGCGAGACTGGTGGATACGTGGCGGCAGTTCAGCAAATCAAGAAATTTTAAACTGAAACTAAAGAATGCCAACAAGCAACTTCAGGCCACCCCTAAGTGCCCGTTTGCCAAGATCTCTCTCGCTTCTGCAAAAGAAATTAATAAGCATGGCCTAAGAGAAAATTCATACTCTCAGCAATGCCCCACGCTTAACTACATCGAGTGATATAGCACAGCTCTTCAGGGCTGTACCTCGATTTCAGGCAAATCTGAGAAGCAGGCCCGGCTACGGCTCACCTGGTCCATGCTAATACAGGCAATTACAGCCTCAACGCTGACGAGGTCCGACACATCCGACGTCAATCGTCCTGGCACAGGACACAAGTAAACCTCGGCATTGTAATACTTCGTTTGCAGGCTCCATAAGTATCCAACTATGCCACCATGCAGATTGCACTCTTTCGGAAGAGTGTCCGTCTTCAAAATCCCTGTACGATTGAGACACGAGCGACATACACAACACTCAACAAAGAGCTGTGTGCGCTGGCAGCAGCTGGAACTGAGCAGCAGCAGCAGCATGGCGAATCAATGGCCAAGTGCATCTGCTCAGGCGCCGGGGCTCGGGCAGCTATCGAAATGGCAGAAAGGTAAGCCTTTGTGCTAACCGCGCACAGCTTTGGCAAAGGCAGCTGCTTTCCGAAAGCCTTCCCACCGTTGGCTAGCAGCACTTGCACTTCGACTTGGCCATGGACACGGCAAACGATGGCTTTGAACACGGCGAACAAGATGGCAGAACACGAACATGGCGCATGGCGAGCCAGACTTCTTCTGGTGGACGGTCTAGCTCGATGCACTGGGCAGCAGCAAAACGAGCAAGCCTGACTGGGCCCCCAGCTCCACTGGGCCAGTCTTGACTGGCGAATGGCGACTGCTGCCACACTCGGCCACTAGCCTGCTGCCCAGCCGTAGCAAAAGCTGATAAAATACTAGCTGATTAAACAGCCTCTTTTGCATAGCGACAGAAGAGCCTTTATGGCAATCACCACTGCTTGCAGCAGCGATTAAAGATCGTCCACGGCAGGATTCGTTGTATAACCATATATTCGGTAGCCCACCCCTTGCTGAAGAAGACCGGCCTTTCTCCTCTCATTTTGAGGTGCTCAGCATGCCCTCGTCAGCAATGCACTTGGCCGAGGCTCCAAAGAACCAAACCCTCCCACCAACGGCAGCACCTTGACCTTAGCAACAGCCAAGTTCGGTGATCCACATAAGGAGTTTCCTCGATTCTTAGATTTGGGGTTCACTGACCACCATGCATACCCACGGTAGGACAATACGGCCGGCTGGGTTGGCGTGTGCATATACCGAAACGACCTGGACATTTCTGCCAATACAATGATATCCTGACACATCAACCAGCTCAAGAAGCATCTTTCGACTGCGTTCAGGTCCCACCTCGATTTAAAAAAATTCAATTTTAATACCTTTCGTGTAAAGCTAGAACATATTGTACGGATCAATAGCCAGATGCCACTTAAATAGAACAACCTTTAGATGGCCACTGCTTTACCCCAATGAATAAGAATCATGTCAGCTACATGCATGCTTAGCACATCTCCATCAAACCTCCCTCAAATGTGTCCGGAGCAACCCATCTTCGGTACAGTAATGAGGAGCAGGCCTCATCCCCCTTCTCAACTGACTAGCATGGGAGTACACGGCCTATAAGAATAAATACAGATATCATCGACATATTACCCACAATGCTGGACTAAATTCAAAGCCGGAAAAATTGCCTAAAAGCAAATTTGAGCCTTAATGCAGTAGCAGAAAAATTACGGGAGCCATCGTTGTGTTTCGTATGATCGCTGAAGTGGTCGCGATCGATGCTAGCCAGACACTGCTAACCACACTGAATAGCAACAGCATATGATCCTCATGAAGAACACAAGATTAGAAGCTCGCCTACTGTTGACTTTCATATGAGCTTCAATCTGAATTGACCATTGACTCCACGGCTTCCCGAAAGAAGCAGTAAGAGGGTAACTGAAATGAAGACACCCAACAGGCATGCCCACAGCCAAATGCTATAAGATGTGCTACATCGGTAAATGAATAGCGCCACTTATGGAACTCGTATACCTTACGGAGAGAGGTAAGATATCTCTAACTGGTAACAATCGCGGATGATCAGCAATAGAACTCCACTGATTTGGCCACACCAGCCAGGGTTACATCAAGAATTGCTTAAAACTGAGAGCTCCGAAGCACAGAAATACGAATTTCCACGGTAGAAGTCCTCGAACAGTGAAAATACGCTCATATTTTCACAATCCTCTTGCATGAAGTATGCCATTAGGTCACGCAAATCAGCGATTCTCTAACCGCATGCGACCCTGGTGGCCTCCCGATTTCACAATAATATAGTATCGAACTAAAGTATCGTGCAATACAGTTACTTCAACTACTTCTTGCCAGTTTACTTGCTTGCTAGCCAAAAAAATCTCGGGAAAGAGCCGCGCGTGATTTTATACCTCACCTGGCTGGCCCATGTGAAGCAGCGCACACAAATACAGGTGCATGCTGACCAGGAGCAGCCGACACAAGTACCTCCTGCCATGATGAACTCTGTCCTGAGTCACACGGATCAAAAGAAAGCACCAGTGGCGAGAAAAACCACCATTATTATGCTCATAAAAAATCTTGCTAAAGTAAAAAATTTTGTATAGCGGTTAACTTGAAGGTGCATGACAGCTAACGCCACCCAGGCTGCAACAGACCTCACTCACCCATTCAGCCTGTATAGTCTGCCAGAGCTCAAGTAGTCAAGCCTGTTTTAAAGAACGCGAAAAGTACGTCGAATGATTATATTACCTTTAATTATGTTTCGGTCAGAACATGCATCGGATCCCACTACCAGTACGCACGAGGGACGGGCACCGGTGTCTAGGTCGGGCACGCTCATCTTGCCATCGCCGTAAGGTATGCTTCCGCTTCCGGTGACTCCCTCTCAGGCTGGCCGGCTGTTTGTTTACTTGCTGTGCCGCGACTTTGTCATCTGTATCTATATTGTGAGCTTATGTGATCTCCCAAGACTCTTTCTGGCTCACCTTCTTTTTGACACCTTGACCACCATACTTCCCGAGCTCAAGAATCTGAAGCTGTCCGTGTGTGACAAAGAAACGGCTGGCCATATTATTTACCATTGATAGACTTGTTGAGGTACACAAATCGTGCAAGCTACCGATTTATTCACGCAACTGTGAGCGACGTCGCTACCTTCCGCGGCCGATCGTTCGGCCCAACAAGAGCTCATAATGTAACGCCGAAGGCTCGGCGGAGTAGGCTTAACCTGCCGCTTACCTAGCGGCGTACCCTACCGCCTAAACCTACCTATCGTTCGGTGCGCGTCTACACTACACGCAATAAGCAGGCCACCACGAAACGAGCGTTTCTGGAACTGACCTACTTATCGTTACCAAAGGGGGTCGTGAGTCTGCGGCGTGAATTGGGGATTTTACTGAGCTTTATTCGCAAGCGCACAGTCACTTCGCGCCTAGCTCAGCTTTATCTCCACACTCCTCACATGCTCTCAATAGCACAAGCACTCTTGCGGAAGGAATGCGTCCCCGCACGTAGGCTATATAAGTCTTTTGTGGGGAACGACCCAAATAAGATGAGCCCGAACCGGAGCCTAGACCCTGACTGGAGAACTAGGGCTCCGCTTCCACCTTACGGCTGGAATACCTCATGCACTACACTAAGCACTCTTGGCTAGACCACGTGCACGCGCGCACACACGAAACACAAAAATGCGAGCACGGGCGCTATACGACCTTATTCGGTGGCGCCCGCCGAATCCTCCTGGCGCTATCTCGTACTGTCCCTCAATCGCCGGCGAACAGCCCGCCCTCCTCCCTCGCTTGCAGAGAAACGAGTATGGCCGAATCCTCCTGGTGCTATCTCGCCCTGTCCCTCAATCGCCGGCGAACAACCCACCCTCCTCCCTCGCTTGCAGAGAAACGAGTCCGGCAACTAACCGCAACGGCGTCGAGACGGAGCCGAAGATGAAGAAGAGGCCTAATTAGCGTCGCCCTATCATTACATAACTAGCTGGGACAATGGGGTTGACAACCCAGCCAATATCAAATGCCTCAGTGACCTCTGAGTCCCCTTGCTCTAGGACAGAGGTGTTTTCCTGCTGAGCGATTCTAATGCACTGTAAAACTGAGTCAGGCCGGCGCTGTGCTACAATAATACGCGGCCTACTGTCTCCGGAACCCACCACCCGACTTGATAATTGCACGGCGCAAGAGCGCAGAGGGCAAGGCTTATACCAACATATGCGAACCTGCTGGATCTGGAAGCAACAGTGCTTTTTTTATCGTGAATCTTGCACGGTCGCACTGCAGAGGTGTCGTACTTCAGATCTTGGAGGCATTTTGGTCCAAGTGGCGTTACAGAAGATAGCACAAGCTCGTCGTTTAAGTTTACATTTAATTATTAGTTACCACGACACTTTGATTTATTTCTACTCCCATTCCAAATGGCGGAAAGCTGCGAACATCAGGCCGCTTCGGCGACACTACTCTGCGGACTACTAACGGGGCTAATTAAATACGTATGAAGTGAACGCATGAAATCCAGCGGTACGGCCTAAACATCGTTCAGCCGCAGCACTGCGCACGTAGGCCTTCCGCAGCAGGTAACCCATTCTAATCGCGGTCACACCTACCCTGGGTTAATCTGCTCAAATTTGCGCACGTTAGCTAACGGCGAGGTTATCTGCCGAGCTGGTTTGGTCCAGCGGTTAAGGTGCTCGCCCCGACCAAGGTCTGGCTGAGGTCGTGGGCTCGAGCCCCGAGGCACCTATGAAGCGCCTGAATAGTGATTAAGTTCTCTTAGGGCGCTATACAAATGAGCTATATTATCAGCGTCGCAGGCAGTTGCCGCCCACCCCTGACGATTTTGGTTAACCAATGAAAGCGCACCTGCATTTCCGGTGATTGACCGGCTGTGACGTAGGCTCCTGCCTGGTTGCATGGCGATGGTAAACGCTCATCTCCGCTCGCGGACGGGATGTGGGCGGACTCCCGAGTAACTGCCCCCGAAGAGTCTCTGCCTAGTGCACTGTCTGCTTAGAATCTCAGCATGTCATACATTTCCGACTACCGGATAAAACCAGAGGATGTCGGAGACATTCTGCTCAAGGTAATTAGTTGTCGTATTGCTACAACATGGCCATACATCAGGCTTGTCACACAGCCCGAGCCATTGTGGAAGTCGCAAATAAGGTACCGCTATGAAAATTTTATCATAGAATTAGCACTAGAATTGAAGTAATAATTATACACGAATTAAGTGCTACAGAATAATCTTAGCCACTACCGCTCCGCGGCGTGCGTAACCGCGATCTGACACTAGATATAGCTGGAAGCCAAAAATCGTTACCCTATTTGATGGGCAGGCCATCCAGAAATTAACGATTCATTCGCCCTTCTCAGATCAAGCAAATGTACTGGTAACTTATTAATGTGGCAACCGCCTCTTTAACTTAGGAGTGACTAGCTTTGCCGATTCTGCGCCGTGAATCCCCAAGTTGTATCTGAGATCGATGCGAGATCTTTTCAGGTTATTTGATATTAATGATAACGGGTGACCAGCAGTGTTTTCGTAATATATGGGGCGAGATCATCGCCTGAAGGGCACACAGAATGCCCTCACGGTGCTGCAGAGTGAGCGTGATCTTTCTCACAACTGAAAAGTTTAATGAGACCTAATTATACACAAGTTTTACATTAAAGATTTTTACGCTGATTGCATCCTCTGACACTCCTTTCTCTGATTTAAAGTCTTCATTCCAGTGGGTCCTTTAATCGTCTGTTCTCTGATGCACCGGAAGTTATCATATATATTTTTTAATTCACTGCTGTTTCTGGGTCCACATGTGCAGCAGTGATTGTATTTCCATAGCTATGTAAGATATTTTGTTAAACAGTGGCGATTTGGTAATTAGTGCTTGCGTTGGGGGCATTTGCAAAGTATCTGATGGTATTGCCCATCAAAAACGATTTTCTCTTGGGGCACTGCTATACACATGAATTATATTTCTATTTAGTGCAAATTTTAATACGGTATAAATAGACATAAGACGAGTTAAACTAACGATAACTTCGATGTTATAAAATATTTATTCTAATACTAGCTATCGCACTAGCTCGGGAATATGATTTTGGTCTGTTCTATACCGTAGCAAGAACATTCTGGGTGCTCCAGGAAACGATCGCTGCAATCAAGCCTCCATGCTAACCCGAGTAGTTTGAACGTTCGAATCCAACGTGATATAAGGTTGCAGAGAACGAGCACAGTGAAATATATATTTTTACAGATAGAAATTTGGAAAGTTAATTATTCCTAATTAACAATAACTCCGCCTTGCAAACCGAACTGTCTGACGGCTTGATTTTCCTCAGCTACACACCAAACTTCAATATAGCTTCAAAACAGGTTATTTTCCATGCAAATTGCTAATCGCCAAAGTCGCTGACATCTTCAGCTCAGCTGGTTTCTGTTCTGTCCCGTATCTTTGAAACTCGATGTAAGCTTGCTATGCAGCTCAATTCCTGAAACTGCCAGCAATTCTTTTGGGACCTTCAGCTTGTCGAGCTCAATGAGCTGTTTCAAAATAACTGGGCAATGTTTTCTCTTTTAAAGCCCATTTTTGTTCAACGGGGGATCTGTCGTTCCCCCTGATTTGATGCGATGCCTTAGTGACTTTGTCGGTGCTGAATAAGTGGGGTACACTCTCACTGGGCTAGCCTGACCACTTTCAACTGTCAGATATTCAGTGGCAAAAAAATCCTGCAATCCAGAAACCATTAAAGTGCTTAATTGGCTCCAACGCCATAATATCTGGATTCTGAACTTAGTTGCATCATAGCTTAAGCCACTTGACCATGCCACGTGTTGCTCATTGGTGCATTTGTCCTTACTAGTGTATTAATTCAGTTGATCATTCAGTTGATCAAGACGTAAATACTGTACCTGTTGGTATCTGCTGCTGAAGCATTAAACACGATAATTACAATTATATTAACACACTTGATAGAGCACCCTCAGAGAAATAAATTTGTTTCTATTTGCTTTCCTTTTTCTGCAAAGGAAACACGATCGGATGGTTAGTGCTCGATTACATGTTACATGCTCGATAAACACCAAGACTAACATAGTTAGGGGCGATATGCACAGGGGCAGCATGCAAGTGTGCTTAGTGGTAGCATGCACGGTGTCATCACGCATAAGCACATAACAGACAAATTACATAAGCACACAACGAATGGACGAATCACAGGGACTCACTAAATGCTGTCATAAATAGATGTTTTTAATTTCTTTTTAAATGTGGTCAATTAATGGGATGTCGTGACGGAAGTCTGGAGCATTTTAAAGCAATTTCTCACGTTAAGATGGCAATACTAATCTTGATAAATGTGTTGTACTACGCAAAGAGAGAACCACATTTCTATCCTGATGCTTTACAACTGCTGCAGGAGAAGCGATAACTATGAATTATTATCAAGACAGGGTGTCAAGCTTAGAAAACACGGAAATGTAACTAAGCAAACAAGACAAGGCACACAAGTTATAAGTTTTGATCCTGGGTCTTAGCCAAGGAGTGTGGTTTAGCATCTCTTCACAAACCAGGTCGTGTGTTCGATTCCTGAAGCAGCCAGTTTTTTATTGCTCACTGCGATCGAAAGTTATAGCCCCCATAATATTATTTATTTATATAGCGCCCTAAGAGAACTTAATATCTAGTCAGGCACTTCACATATGCCTAAGCGTTCTAGCCCACAACCTCGGTCAACAAATACACTCACCTTGACTTTAACCATGGCTCTCTTCTGCTATATAAACGAGAATCTTCTGTCAGCAAACCTTTACTTAGACAGGCACGATAAAGCACTTATCTAAAAAGAAGATAGAAATAGATTTAGTTCTCGTGCAGTGTCATTAAAATATTTTAGTGTTATTAGCATGGGTAACGTTCATGGCATTTGAGAAATGGATCGTGCTGCAAGGTTTGATGGTGCCTGCTGCATGCTAAATGCTTTGTAAAATGGCCAACGTCCTAAGAGATGTGAGTTGTACAGTTTGTCGCTTGGACACAGGCCGGTATTGCATGCATGTATATCCATCTGTAACTCCACAAAACCACAAAGACTATGTGGATGTTACGAAGGAAACTTGTGTATAGCGCACTCGAAGCCTAAGCAGCTGTCGTAACGCATTTCATAGCCAACAGGTATCATCCTCCGATATAACCCACAGTTGAACAGCTGTTAAAACATAGCTTGGGGATGGGCTGGTGCGAAGCTGTGGTCCATCAGCCCTCGGTTGATTAGCTGTGGCTGATAGGAGAGGTTGGACAGGAGGGGGGAGGTAGGGCAGTTGGAACATGGGCACAGGGGAGAACGGCTGTGTGCTATTACACTGCAAGCATCAGACGAATGCACGGTTGTTGAAGCCCCTTCGGTTTTTGCATGTGCCGTTGCTTAAACTTCAACGACACTGTTTTGCACGTCTCCCTTTTCAAGGTGTTCCTAATTATATGTGGTAAATGTACACGGTACATCTGTATTTGGATGTTTGTATGTCTGATACATTCAAATCTCTGTGTGCGGCCTGTCTGACACTCCAGCAAAGGATGGGGAATGAAGTCTTATAGAAAGGGGATACTTCTGCACTCGTCAAGCCAATGAGTACATTTAAAGTACTGAAATCGACCGAAAGGGCACTTTCTCGTGTGCTAAAAGGTGTGCTGAAGGATTCGAACCCACGAACTGAGTCGTGAAGTGGGAGCAGATCCGTAGGCAGCCATCTGTGATTGGCCATTCCCACAGGTTCTCAGCTACCGTTACAAGCAATTGAACTGCTGCATCAGTTTCAGCCTGTTCGCGCCCTCAGGTCCTGTTTGGACAATAAATTAGCTGTCCCATTCCTCCGCTTAAAGACCGTTGGCGACAGAAGCTTTAGCTCTGCAGGTCCTAGACTGTGGAACTCGCTTCCACAATTCTTACGCAACGATAACTACTCTCCTACTGCCGACTATGGCACATCCTTTTCAGCGGTCCTGAGCTGCTACTTCCATGCTACTCACTACCTCAACTGCTCTCCTAACTCTGCTAGGCTTCCCACTTTCACTATGCTGCGTGAGACGAAGTCTGTTGGCTACCGAATGCGTACCGAAAGCCGCTTAGGCTGTGAGTGCGCTATACAAAACTCTCCTGCGTAACACCCACATGGTCTTTATGACTTTGTGGAGTTACTGACGGAGATACATTACATTAACAAATTTGACAAAAACTTCATTATGTCCTTGTCCTGTATCGCTCATTTATATATTTTAACAGCCTCTTTTTACATATGCTAGGCAAAACTCCAGCGGTCGCCTGCATTGGTCATTATCACAACCTATTGTCTCTGTGGCAATCCTCATCACTGTTGCTTACTCATCACCCAGTGGGTGCAAAACCAAAGTGAGAGAAGAGAAAAACCTCTGCATTTGCTGCCTCGTAGTAAGGCCTATTGACCATTAAAAGCCAACTGGGTGAAGCATCTAGGACCTTTTGATGATATTTGTGGAGTCTTTTGAAGGTAACTGCTTTTTTACTTAGCGTAAACCTCTAAAAGATAAGCTGTGATATTTCTTATTTAGTAGAGCTATACTGCAACTATTTGAACTTTTCCCAGGGAAATTTGGTCAAATACAATTGAAGGAGTTTTTCAAATGCTTCCTGGAGCACGGCCAGTATGCCCATCGATTGAAGTCTTCCATAAGCATGGTTTGCCATTTACGGACCCAGGTTCTCTAAAAAATTAAAAGTCGTCAACTGAATTCAAATGTTGGTCTCCTTTCTTTTAAGAAGCAGTAATTCTGCCTCTTTCGAACGTTAAAGATTTTAATCCCGCGAGTCATGCGATAAGGTAAATATTGTTATCTACTCTCAGCAAAAGATGAAGTTGTTTTCATTTTTCGATCACCGTCATTGCAATTCAGTCGATGGATTTGACATTAAATTACATTACATTAAATGACTACTAGTTATGCCGTATTGACCGACATTGCTACATAAAGCGTTTAACTTTTCAAGCGTGTATTTGCTGCTGGGTCATAACTCAGCGGGTAAGGTACTGACACTTCATTAGCCCTGACATTAGTTCAAGTTCTGCAATAGGCAATCCTTTATTGCCTGCTATGAGTGGAATGATCCTTGTTTAAGCTCTTGGCCGTTAATAAGGCGTTTGAATGTTTGGATTGTTTTAGATTAGTTTATTGTATCAAAAAACTTTTGTGCATGCCGTTTAACATAGGCTGGCTTTATTTTGTAACTATTAGCATTTAGTCTAGTTCTAGCTTTTTAATAAAATCACTGTCACCAACCGGGTTAAAATTCATACGTTTATTCCTGTAAGACAGCACTTAAATTTGGAGCTGACAACATGGTTGTAGTCAACTTGGAATTGATAATCTGGCAGAGCTGCATTATAAAATAGTATTAACATTAGTAATAATGGTTTCACACTGTCTAGCTCCCGTAGAAAACTAAATTTCTTTCTAGTCACCTTCCATGTGCATGGTGATTCCTTATGTTCTGTATAGTTGCAAGCGTTGTGATTTGATAATTCGTCGATTTTATGTAACTTGCTTACACAACTGAAAGAGAGTGTGGGATTTGTTGCCAGGTTCAGGAAGACCTGCGACATCTGAAAGATCAAATAGTCAACCAGCGAGACAGCCGAGCGGACTTGACAGAGATTCAGGAGGCCATTGAAAAGACAGAAATTGGTGTGAGGGTAAGGGCTGAAACATCATTTGTCTGAAATATCTTAAGAGTGTTCACAAAAAGTCTGACTACCATTTTAGTGTCAGTTGCTTACATTAATTCATTGAAAAGAGGGGTCCAATCAGTTCATTTTCACAAACTAAAATTTTTTAAATATTAGTGTATCTTTAGCGCCTTGATATTAAAGTTCTCAAATTCCCTGGGCCTTGGCAAGATTGCCTAATGAGTTTTGCTTTCTCCGTGTACAATAATGTCAAACCAGGGCCCACCTCTCAGCGATGCTGCATGCAGTGTGCACGGGTCAGTGACGAGTACCAGGACCGACACCGGGCTTGCTCTTAATGAAACTGTCTGGGCCTTAACGGCTTTTAAGCCTGGCCAGAAACAAGAGAATAATCAATCCAGATACTGTTTGCTGATTGAGGTACTGGTATGGTAAGTTATTTTTCGATACTGCATAGCACATTCTAGGCAGCTGGCATAGTTAGGACACCTTTTTTTTCAAGTATGGATAACCTTAGACGTTTGTGCTGTTATTTAGATAGCTGAGGTTTAGTTCATAGTTTAATCCTGTTTTATAGGTCTTAGCTCAACGACGAGTATGCACTTGCACTACTCATCATGACTTAAAACTGCTTTTCTTTCTATGTCTCAGACATCGTTTTACTGATCATTCAGATCATCAACTGTAGCGATATACCATTTGAAGACATCACTTGGAGGCCTAGCTCGTGGTTGTCAGCCAACTTCTTTAAATAATTGACAATAAAACCGAACTCACCATAGAAAACCCAAAGCACATCTATGATAATGGACCTGACACTCATAATTATAAGTGCCTTAGCAAGACCTTGTGAATTACTCCTAATCTGGGTGTCTCCTTTGCCTTACGACTAAAAATTATGTTCCAGAGAGCACTTCCTCGGTCAGTCATCATATCCATTCCTTGTCGTGGATTAAGGGTAACACAACAATGTCTAGCTATCGATCTAGATAGTTTTTAGGCTCTCTCTGTGATAGACTAGCATAATTCTGCAAGGATAAGTCTATCAAAAAAAGCAATTCAATCTCTACAGTTGATGATGAATATGGATGTACTGTCTGTCACCACAAGCTAAGTCGTGGTTTGGCTCTTTCCTACTTAGCTTAAATGCTTCACCATTCTCCTACCTGTAAGCATTTTCAGGACAATACTGATTAACTGTCCTTTTCTGTTAATAAGAGACTGTTAGTACATTACATTACATTACATTAGTAAAAAGAACCTTTAGTGCTGAAAATCCTGGACTGATGAATTAACTCCCATAATTTTAATTTAAGTGAAAGATGTAAGTTCTGCAGCTGGCTGACAGCGACGTCGTGAAAAGCTAGACGGAGATAAATACCATGTATATGTACTTGTGTATATACATATGCCTGTAACATAGTTAGATAAATAAATATATTCGCCTGTTCAGGTATATACAGCACCATCTGCAGCCATCACTGATTGATTGCAAGAATGATGAGCTTACACGGTCATGAAGGTAGCCATTCTCTTTCAATACGTGTAAGCATAACAAATCAAAAGGAGCCAATCCTCTGGATAGAATCGATTATAGTCAACGGGTATTTTGTCTATCTTGACAGACATGCTTGTATTTTGGTCGACGTTATAGTATTCACTTATATTTTTGATAGCCATCACTCGCGATGTAAGCACGAGGGCTGGGATCAATAAAAAGAGGAGTCTGTGCTGTTCTAGCTCCTACTATTCTTGCTGAACCAAAGGTTGACATGTTGTATTTCATTAGCGCTGAAGTATGCATGCGTTTGTCTCTAATGGATTGTAAATGCGTGCATGTGTACGTACGTGTGCGCCCATGCATTTGCAGGTGTGTGTTTGGTGTGCATGTGCACATATGGGTCTCTGGGTTTTGCATGAGAATTCAACCTTTTTAGGATAATAAAGATACCCCAAAAGAAATTAGTTTATTTAGATTAGGTCACTGAAGCTATTTGCTTCTTATCCGATAAATTAGATGGTGCTGCCCTGAATACTAGACTCCTGTTTAGGTATTACGATGCCTTAAGAATAATAGATCATTGATGGTGCACAATGTCAGGCAACGAGTAGAGTTTTGAACCGACTTCTTCCAAAAGGCTATGCGGCTGTGTGAGAAGCTTCTTTGTGTGGTTCATAACTCTTGGTGAAATATGTGCAATCTTTTTAAGCACAAGACTGAGCAAGTACTTACTATCATTAACAATCGAGTGCAAACTCTTCCAACATTGGATCACGTGTCGAAAGATGTCGTGCCTGAAAACACAATTAATTTACGAACCTTGGCCGAAAGTAGCTGGATAGCAAGGTATGTTCTTTTTATATTTTTTGATAATTCTGAAGCCGTGCAGAGGAACCATGCTGAAAATATGCTCAAGTGTGCAAAGATTAGTCTATTCTGAGCTGTATTGATTGCTAAATTAATCTCATAATTATTTAAAGATTTGTGTTTATAAGATCACAATGTAAATACAGCCGTTTCTGATTGAAATTTAAAATAAACATGAATATTTACTCATTTGCTACATCCGAGAAGCTTTATGCTAGGGCGTCCTTCTACAGTTTGGGTTAGGTAGCTCACAACTGCAGAAAAACGTGGCATGAATTGGCCGAGGTGCTTTGAATGATGTTACTAGGCATGTTGCTTCATACGACAATATCATTTTCTGTTGCTCCCTTTAGAAGTAGATCACCCCGTGCAGTTGACTGTCCCACACAATTCATCTGCCCAGAGAATCTGGGGAGCAGTCTCTCTCTTCCATCATCTTAAGTGGCATTACTATCTTTGGTGGGCCGTACAATGGCACCTATAATTTTGTCCATAGAACCATGGATTCTATATTTGCAAGGATCATAATTACAGCATCATTTAATGTTGAAATGTTACTAGACGTGCAAACTATAATAGTAGAAAAGCCATATAATCCTTATTTAGCTGATGATTTAATTCGAAAATTACAATAGTCTTGCTGAGTCTTTTGATTATATAAGGCTGAAGAAACGATTCCTATGCCAAATATATAAAATAATAATTTTTTATGCAAGAAAGTATTCAAAAATAACAACAAGTATTCTTCAAAATGAAGACCGTCATTGTCCACGACCTTCTGCCAAAGATCTACAAGCTTTCGGTTTTTGGTCAAATCATTAATATTCATAATTATCTCACTACGGCACACGAACATTTTCATCAATCGTATAAAAATGAAGGTGTACTTGATTACCTTTAGTCTAACGTTGCTGCTGCTATCTATACAGCATAATTTCAAGGATGGGTACTTAACAATCTTGTAGCATATTATTCTACTCAAAATTGCAGCTTCATTAGCCAGGAATATTCTCATGATTTAGGAGAAATCACGTTGCAAATGCAGCTACTGAAGAAGCACTTTCAGACAAAGTTAAAGCAGAGATGATGCAGAAGGCCGTGCTGAATCCGTATAACAGCCAAAATCGACAAGTACTAAATGACAGCTATGGTGTACAACTTCCATTGATTGCTGAAAGGAAGGCCACAAAGGTAGGTATGCTGCTGAACACTAATTGTAGTCGTGTGGGTGATACCTAGACATGCTCCATTGCTGTTTATTTGAAGGAAGTACCAAAGCAGAAATTAGAAGTAACTAGTAAAACATTTGCATAGCACCAGATGAGCAAAATGGCAACGAACCGCTAAAAACAGAAAATTAAGTGTGCCGTAATAGCACGCAGGGTAAGATGCTCGCTCTTCACTACCGAGTTCGTGGGTTCGAATCCTGCAATGGGTGATCCTTTATTGCCAACTGCAAGCAGTGGTGATAGTCGTTAAGGCTCTTCCCCACTATACAAAAGAGGCTGATAAATCAGCTAATATTTAGTTAGTTATTTTCAAAAGTTAAACACGGCCATTTTCTAACATGTACGTATACCTGTATGTTAGATTTTCTTTATTACAGAATGTTCTTCTGATGTTAAATTTCTGCGAACTTTGCCTTTAGTGAGCTTGTTTGTGGTTCATCACTACACCGCTTGGCCAGCCTGCAGTTTCAATCCAACTACAACCTTTGGCAGTCAAGCATGTTTAAGCACTGAGTTGTGCAACGTATCTGATCGCTAGGTGAAAGCTTGATCTGCCGCCGTCTTTAGATCGCCATCCTCAAATCCTTTGGAAACCGTGCATTTAGTTCGTATGCTCCCAAAGTCTGGAACTCACTCCTGACTTGGGTCACGACATCCTCTGACTTGACCACATTTAAAAAGAAATTAAAAACGCACCTATTTATGACAGCATTTAGTGGATCCCTGTGACTCGTCCTTTATGTGCTTATGCATGCTGACACTGCGCATGCTGCCACTAACCACATTTGCATGCTGACCCTGTGCATGTCACCCCTAACCACGTTATTCATGTTGTTTATCAAGAATTATACCAGTCACCATTCGATCGTGTTTCCTTTGCAGCAAATATAAAGCGCCTAGAAAGAGATTGAGTTCTCTGGGGGCACTTTATCAAGTGTGTTATTGTTATTATTATTATTGTTATTTAGTTAGAAGATAATTGAAACAGCCAGTTTATTGACCCCCACTACCCCGGAACTTAGCCGGTTTGTTGTCACGAATCAGACTCCTCGGTAAGATGAAGCTTGATCCTTGCAAACATTAAAAGCCGATTGAAGAATCATTAACTGAATTTACTGCTCGAGTTTTCTGGATCTAGGAAAAAGTCAAGAAGAGAGTTTGCAATGGCTTCGATTATTCCTTGGGCGAACCGATGGCAACGCCTAAATAAGCTGCTCGATTATCGAGCGATCAATTTAAATGTCTCTGATGTTGGTAATGCTATGAAGCTCGGGGGGGGGGGATTATGCGGTCCATGTTCCTAATAAAGCAATAACAACTGAAATTACTGAGTAGAAAATCATGCCAAAATTTTAAGCCACTTCTGGAGGCACTTATATAGCTACTTGATTGCTCAGCATTGTTGGGTATGTTTAGGTTCGACGACACAGTAGCTAAAATGCCGAACGTTGATGCCGAGTAGACCTTGTCTCCAGTGCCTGGCTGAAGCTCGAGTGCTTTCTCATAAAACATAGATTATCTGTATTAAGAAAAATTTCAGCTCAGGGGAGGAACCTCTGGCCATTCGATTTAGTGCTGTACTGACTGGCAAGCCAAAATTACCACTCTACGGCTCTCAAAATAGAGTTTAGTCTTGAGTCTAATGCCAGTGTACAGCCGGAATGCAGCTGCACGGTTTTAATTGCAAATGGGTGCCAAACTACAATCGTCATGTCAGCTATGGTTGGTGATCAGACTACTGTAATGCTGCTTAGTCATATGCAGATCTGGACAGGCAGAGATAATTGTTGTTGTATATAATGTTATTGTATATAGTCTAATGCAGCATCGCTTTGACCTTATAGCTGAATTTATTTGTGAATTTATTGGTTGTTGCATTTAAGGCATTTTTTAAATATAGAACAATATATATATATATGTGTGTGTGTGTGTGTGTGTGTGTGTGTGCATGTGTGTGCGTGTGTGTGTGTGTGTGTGCGTGTGTGCATGTGTGCGTGCATGTGTGTGTGTGCGTGCATGTGTGTGCGTGTGTGTGTGTGTGTGTGTGTGTGTGTGTGTGTGTGTGTGTGTGTGTGTGTGTGTGTGTGTGTGTGTGTGTGTGTGTGTGTGTGTGTGTGTGTCAATACTGCAGTAATCCCAAACCTGCACTTTAAGCTTTGGTCTGCAGCTGATGAATGAACCACCAGCATTAGCCTCCTGATGCTGCTTGGAGGTCGCTATTTACCTTTTTTTTCCATAATGATTCGTTGAGCAAAAGTCTTGTGTTGCACATGCAAAACGTAGTCATGCAAATTTTTGGCTGATGTAGCGATCTTGTGCCGTAAACCTGTGGTAAGAAGCATGTTTAAGAACTTGAGATTTCCAGGGTTCCAAAGCATGTTTACAGTGAAATCTCGGCAATTAGAAAAAGCAGATAAAAACATGATCATAAGAGCTGTGGAAGTACATTCCACGGGGTTTGGCAGAAATTAATACTAAAATATTTTGGAATGCACAGGCAAGTAAGTGCAAGTGCATCTTTGCAATGGATGCACACACTTTTCATGTCCCTACAGTACCTTCCACATTCTTGTCACAGCCACTCGATCTTAAATCACATACACATAGATGCCACGTCTATGCAGAGATCTAGATTTTCTATTCCTCTTACTGAAAATATGCTAGTTTCAGTCTGCAGTAACAGAACTGTACTTAATAAGAACTATATTCTTCAAGGGATCACTCACACTAAGGCTTGTGACATCCTAGTGCAGCACCCGTGGCTAGCTGTGCCAGCACAGCGACATGCCACTTTTCTTAACTGATTCGTAAGCTTTTAGCTTCTTTACGAGTATACATCTATGATTGATGATACATCTTGCATGATAATAATAATAATATATTTATATAGCACCCTCAGAGTACTGGATCTCTTTCTAGGCACTTTACATGTGCTTTAAAAGGGTATATTCAAATGATTAGCCATAGCATGCACAATATCGTCAAGTATGACATGACTAAAGGTGACATGCACAGTGTCAACATGTAAGATATGGTTAGTGGTAGCCTGCCCAGTGTTGGCACTCACAGGCACACAAAGGAAGAATCACAATGACCCTCTAAACACTGCGATAAATACCTGCATTATAAGCTTCTTTTTGAATGTTCAAGCCAGGGGATGTCTTGACGTAAATCGGTAGTGAGTTCCAGGCTTTGGGACCATGCGAGCTAAAAGCATTGTCACTAAAGGATTTGAGGTTCACACGAGGTATAGCTAAACGATTTGAATCAGAAAAGCAGGTGGTGCGATGCCTAGCGTGCTATGGGAGTAGTTCTGATAGGTAGGCTAGAGCCAGAGAATGAAGTGACCTAAAAGTGAGCGACAGAACCTTGAAGTCAATGGGCTGCTTGATTGGAAGCCAGTGCAGGTCGGCGAGAAGTCGTGTGATGTGGCAACTGCTCACGACAGACAAGCCTAGATGCAGAGTTTTTCACCAAATGCAACCGCTTGATTGCACATGCCGGTAGACCAGCAAGCAGTGAGTTACAGAAGTCGAGAGAGGATGTAAAAAATGCATGTAGCAATTTGGATGTAGTATCCCTGTCTAAGTAAGCCCAAGTTTTAGCAATGTTTTATGATGGAAAGTAGGCAGATTGACTGCAGAGCTGATGTGTTCATCTGGTGAAATGTCACTTTGGAACCTAGATTATGACTACTATTACTTTATAATCCGTCTAGGGCTTTGAGGCTATGGATTTTGACGAGGAAATACAATAACAGCACCCAGAGACAGATTAAAGAATAGCTTTTACTAAGCTTAGTTAACAACTTTTGCTACGGGTCACACAGTGCACAGATTAAAAGCAACTACTCACTTATTAGAGCGCACAGATTAAAAGCAAGTGTTCATAATTAGACAAATCGAGCCTCGGGATGGGTGGGTGCCATAATGAGACCGATGGTGTAGCAACATTTCAGTTGCACTGGTTGCTGCGCTGAGGTACGGCTATGCTGCGTTGAGCTGTGTCATTTAAAAAATCTGTCGTGCTACGCTGCAGCCCATTGGTCAAAAACCAGTCCTTGGATCTACAGTGGAACCTCTAGCTGTTTTGCCTGCAGCAAACAGGAAGGACCCTCAGCTGGCTCCACCTCCAATCACAGAGATTGATGCCAAGCACGGCATCCTCAGCTTGCTCGAGAGGGGTCTTATTCCACCTGGTGCGGAGCTCACCCTCGATCCGTCGCCAGTGCGACACAAGTTGATTGCACTCCGTGACCCGGGGAGCAAGAAGTTAGCTAAGAACATGGCTGGTAAGAGGCTACACTGGCAGTGTGCCATCGTTAATATCAAGCTACGTGTGTGCATGCCACGAAATCGACCCAAAAACGATACTTTCAACCCTGCATATGGCATCCCTGTATGTGCATTAGCGCATCTGTGCTCGTATATTCCTGCTTGCAAGGAATTGTCAGTATTGAGTCGATTTATGCTGGCACTGCTTTTAAGTTGTCACTGGGTTAACAGTTCCAAAAAGATATTGAACTAGATGCCCACATCAGCTCCACAGACAATTCCTACTTTCAACTAGGCAAAAATTGCAAAAATGTGTAGTGTTTTGACAAAGATACCCCAGCCAAGCCGGTCCATACACATGCGATATTCCAGCTAGATATCTGTAACTTGCTACTGACAGATTGTCCTGCTTGCATAACAAGATGCTTGCATTTTGAGTAAAATTCTGCAGCTAGTAATGTCTGTCGTAAAAGTCGCAACAACTACATGACACCACTTCTCATCGACCTGCCTTGGTGTCACGTCAAGCAGCATATCTATCTCAAGGTTGTGTCACTCACTATCGGGTTTTTTCATTCCTTTTCTCCAGCATACCTCTATCTAAACTGCTTCCCAATCAGGCTATGAATTATACCACACGCTTGTAAACCGTGTAACGATGTAACAAACGATTTAAGTCAGGTGACTTACATCGTTTTGCTGTGCCTCTAATCAACTTCAGTTTGAAAGCTCCAGAAGCATAGAACTCACCAGCGGCTGACGTCATGCCTTGTATACGCGGGAATATTTCTGTTTGTGCTTTAGCAGTCTGAAATTGCGCCTTTTTTATCATTAAGCAATTGAAATCCCCCTTTCCAGAATTAATTGCCTACAATGAGATTTAGCTCTTTCAAGATGCCAGATTAACGTTTTATTGTTATTATTATCATTGTTTTGGCATGCCATAGCTGCTAGCTCCATTCTGGGTTTTGCAGAAACACACTTTGTACTTGCTGCTAATCAAGGAAAGACCAGATATCATGCAACATTAACAATATCTTTCCAATAAGCTACACAAATAATAAATACACTCATTAAGTGCAACTGGGGCTTCCATTTTACAATCTGTTACGTTTAGAAAATTTTCTTTGAATTATTGAGACCTTTGCTGGGCAATATATGGCATAGCTTTCATATCCGGACATTGCTAAGATACAGATGAACCTACGTCTGTAACCTCCCAGACACATTACTGGTAAGCTTTTTCAAGTAGAAAAGTTTCAAGAATGTACGTCGCTTGCGGCTTGCTTGTTCTGAGTATTTGAGACTTGGTTCGACATCCAATTTAATGGCTTTTGGTAATGCCTTTTCAAGATCGTGGTTTCAGCCAATTGAGAAACTTCCCAGATATGGGCTATGCAAAACTGTTAGCCCTTGCTGCCAAAATGACTATCGCTGGTTCTATCTTTTGAATAGCTTCCTGCCATATGGTATGCCGATGTTAGGCCTGATTCCTTAGCTCAGACAGCTTTTTACCCCTCATCAATCTTTCGTCTTCAAACCAAACTGTTTGCTCGGCAGTCTTCACTCAATAAATATTTCCACTTTTGCTATTTCTGTCGCTAGTCGTAACAGTTTTCATTCCTCTACTCTTCCTCATCTAATTGCCTCATCTCCCCCTTTCTACTTTAAGATGCCGACTTCTTTTATTAAGCCGAAATTGAAATGCGAAAGTACGGGCTCGAGTCTGTGTCTCTGTTGTCCAACAGTGAATCGAGAGTACATGAGTGCACACTCGTGTTTCGCGAATGGTGGCAAGTACCAGTTAATGGCTAGCTTCTACCCTCTGAGGAGTGAGCTTCTATTTATGCCGTACGACTCTAGGCTTTCTTGACCCATCCTAGTTGGATGCTTAGTGCATGACCGCTAAGAGATTTTCACAAGGTTGAGCTCGAGTCGTGCTCGACCTTCCGGCGATGACAGGTCGTAGTACATATTGCAATGCTGTGTGTGTGAAGTCAGTGCCAAGTAGCATAAGTAGCACTGGGTACGTGCACAACCGGTCTGATTGTGTGTGCGTTATACCATCTGTCCGAAGCTTTATGGCTGCATGAACAAACAGATGCATCACGTGCCACCACTGACAAAAGCCCGAGCTAAATTCTGTGACTCGTGCCAGCAGTTGCAAATCCACCACTGAAGTAAGCCAGAGCTAAATTGTATAGCTCATGCCTACAATTGCTGCCTCTTCAAATGAGTGTCGCGTGGATCTGATTATCATGACCTAGATATACTCATGAAGCTGCAGTAACGGTGGATTGGTATTAATTTAATGCTCTTAAAAAATTACTTAGCGCAAACAGCAAAAAGAAAATACGGCCATAAAAATGCTACCTTATTCAGCAGCCTCATCTTTACAGCAGAAGAAGAGCCCTATTGGCTATCATTGCAGCTTGCAGTGCAAAATAAGGGATCCCCCACTCGAGGGCTCGAACGCGCGACCTGGGTCGTGAAGAGCGAGCGCCTTACCCCTCGGCTAAGACGGGGGGGGTAGATGCTCAAACAATTGTATTGCAACAATTTTTGTAGATTCTGGCTACAATCTGTCTGCCATACAGTTTGATACCAATGTAAAAGATGACATGTCCTCCATGCCTGTGCACAGTGTCACTGATGGAGGCACCCGAAAGTCCGATCCCAGCACAGATCCTGCAGATCGGCTACTTCGAAAAAACAAGTCAATACATATACCAAGAACGGCCACTATTCCGCAAAAAACAGTGCAACTGCAACTGCAGCCCGTGGTAAGCGTGGGCTGCTGGGGTGCTACAATTACTTGTCCGTGTCTTTTTTCGTAAACTTCATTAAATAGATATTGATGGGCTTGACGTGTTAATCTTTTTTGTAATGCTCGTGATGTCTATCTGTTGGGTTGCTGCAGCTCTTCCTTGGCAGAGTCTCAGATTTTTTTGGACAGCCTATATACCATTCTCTTAACTGGTAGCTAAGAGAAATGGATCAACTAAATTGTTCTTGGACCATGAGACGGTGATTCTTTCTAGAAGAAATAAAGCTGGCTTCATACACAGGAAATTCCCTCTTTACAGCAAGAAAATTACCTAGAAGCGAGCATTAACAGCATCAGTTGTTAATCATTGTGCAGCTCTCTGAGCCGTGAGGCTCCTTTGCAGGGTTAAAAAAGTGGTACCTGCAAGCATAGAAACGGAGAAAGTAAATGTCTGTCACGTATGGACGAAGGCAGTGTAGAGTTACCCTCGGTCATCTGACAACTCGAGAGTTTCGATTTTGCAGCATACCAGAGGAAACAACCGGCACGCAGGAAGTAAAAGTGCCTTGTCTTTTTTTGGCACTGCTGTTGATGATGTCGCACATTGCAACAATTTAAATGCCACGGTAGGCAATCTTTGGGTGAAACATGGTCACACTTGCATTTTCATTTGCTTCTATTGTTTTTTGGTTTGTGTAATTCCTGCACCAAGCTCACAATAAGTTTAATGTAACACTGCACTTGCTGTGATCACTTTGCATCAGCTTACTTAGCAAATATAAATTATTTGCATGTGAGCCCTGGGCAGTTTGACTAGTGTATCAGTCTATATAAAAAAAATTCTCCTTGCCTTTGCACCCTTACACGAGGATTTATTTTCTCTATCCCACTTACTAATGCAGTGCTCCCTCAAATAAGCAGCAAAACATGCTTAAGCATAATAGCATGTATACACCCACATTAGTTACCAGTAATCATAAGCTGAATGCAACTGCTGCCATGGTCTTCCAGACAATCTTTAAAAAAGAAAATAACGCTTTGAAAAGAGCTTGCTATATGAAGCTTCTTGCATTATGTGATGCTCCTCTGGGTGTCTGCATTTGGCTTCGACTGTTACGGCAATATAGGCTGTAGAAGAACATCGACCCGAAATCTTTGCTCTTCTACTGAGGATCCCCAATACTCATTAAGGATTGCCATTTTGTATGTGCATAGCCAAGTCTGCTTGCTCTGTTTCAGCCACCACCAACAACTCCAGCACTTGTGAGTGGAAAACAGCTTGAGTTTAAGTTCCCCATTCAAAACGGACGGACGAGAGAGAACTCATCAGACTTCCTAGCATTCAGGCAGCACTATTGCTTGTCATGGGGTCCAATTGTGTCAGTACTCACAAAACTTGAAAGCCTAATGAAGAACTATGCCATTCCCGTGGCTTTCATCAATGGCAGCAGGTATTGAATGTTTTGTCACTTTATTGTGTTGTACATTGACCCTTAAATTTAGAGACCTTATTCCAACAGCTATTTCTGCTTTCTAGAATCTTGGCAGTCAAGTGGCATGCCTCCTTTATCTTCAAGCTGAACAGTTCACATTAAAGGCTATTGCTTTTAACTTTGACCGGTCATCAATCAGAATGCTGCACTGGTAGCAATAACAGAGGGGCTTGCTACAACGTTCAACTTAATTTGTACTGTCAAATGCCTATATTGCATCATTTGCTCCTCATTCACGGCTCGGTCTCTAGACCTGCTTGTAGTTATATATATTTGCAAACGAAGAGCATCCATTATTAAAATTTTTAGCACATGAAAAATAAAAAATTTAATAAAAATGAAATAAAAAATATTAGAGACAGGATGGGTCAAAGCAGGACAACCAGGCGTACTTTGAAAATAACATAGGTTCTAACGTTTTCTTCTTTCTGATATTTGGGTTAATAATCTCTATATCACTGGCTGTGGCTTCTGAATGTAATGTATCTCCATCTGTAACTCTACAAAATCACAAAGACTATGGGTGTTACACAAGAGAGTTTTCTGTAGCGCACTCACAGCCTAAGTGGTTTTCAATAATAATAATAATACATTTGTTATAGCTTCCTCAGAGAACTAAATCTCTTTCTAGGCACTTTACATTTGCTGCAAAGGAAGCTTGATCAAGTAGTTAGTGGTGGCATGCTCAATGACATCAAGCATAACGTGACTAGAGGTTAACTGCTGCATCAGTTTCAGCCTGTTCGCGCCCTCAAGTCCTGTGTGGACAATAAATTAGCTGTCCCATTCCTCCGCTTAAAGACCGTTGGCGACAAAAGCTTTAGCTCTGCAGGTCCTAGACTGTGGAACTTGCTTCCACAATTCTTACGAAACGACAACTACTCTCCTGCTGCCGACTATGGCTCATCCTTTGGAGCGGCCCTGAGCTGCTACTTCCATGCTACTCACTACCTCAACTGCTCTCCTAACTTTGCTATGCTTCCCACTTTCTCTTTGTTGCGTGAGACGAAGTCTGTTGGGTACCCAATGCGTACCGAAAGCTGCTTAGGCTGTGAGTGTGCTATACAAAACTCTCCTGCGTAACACCCACATGGTCTCTATGACTTTGTGGAGTTATAGATGGAGATACACACATGACATGACATGCCCAGGATCAGCATGCGGCAGAAGGCACAGTGTCAGCACGAATGAGCACAGGACGAATCCTGTAGACCCACTAAATGCTGTTACAAATAGATACGTTTTTAGTTTATTTTTAAATGTAGTAAATACAAGGGATGCCGTGAGGCAAGCCGAAGGCTTTGGGGGCATATGAGCTAAAGGTGCAGTCTCCAAAAGATTTGAGGTTCGTAAAAGATATTGGTAAACGATTAGATTCCTAAAAGCGGGTGGTAGAATGCATGGCCTGGTGGGGCAGTAGATCTGATAGGTAGGCTGCAGCCAAAGAATAAGGGACCTAAAAGTGAGCGACAGAACCTTGAAATCGATGCGTTGCTTTACTGGTAGCCAGTGCAGGTCGGCGAGAAGTGGTGTGATGTGGCAAGTGCGACGCTCACGACAGACAAGCCTAGCTGCAGAGTTTTGCACCAGCTGTAATCGCCTGATTGCACATGCCCGTAGGCCAGCAAGCAGTGATAACAGAAGTCAAGACGGGATGTCACAAATGCATGAACCAATTTAGATGTGGTATCCCTAACTAAGCAAGCCCGAATTTTAACAATCTTACTTAGCTCAAAGTAGGCAGACTTGACTTTGGAGCTGATGTGATCGTCTAATGTAAGGTCACTTTGGAACATGACACCCAGATTTTGTGCAGGTTCAACAGGCGATATGCTGGCAGAGCCGATTTTGAACGTTAATCTTTCCAATTTCTGAACCACACTTGGTTTGCCCACAACTATTAAGTTGGTCTTATCATCATTCATTTTAAGAAAGTTTGCTGCCATCCACGTACAGAAGGCTGCTGGTCATAGTCAAAGAGGCTTCACGATTGGGCGGTGCTCGAATATTTATACTACCTGTCTATTAGCTGCTTCCCCAAGCCAGATGATTGCATGGTGATCATGGAGTAGAGAAATGGAGCCGCAAAGATCCATTGGAAGAGTACAATTGCACTGTGCAACAAAAATAAGGAATAATAATTTAATCGACAGGAGGGACATTTTTTTAAATCTTCTATAATCAACGACCAGTACTAAATATTAATTAAGAGCTTTCTTTACACATTTTTGCAGGTGATGAAACAACAAAAGTTTTTCTTTTGCAGTTTGATGCTCATGCTATTGATATTACTCCTGACTTGCCATAATTTTGATGCTACTATAATACCTTTGCCTGTTCCCTGAGTCAGTAGTAGCTATTGGCTGCACGAAAGTACCATGCCCAAAGTTTTATGAATTGAGAGCAAAGGAAACTGTTGCTGATTGATGCTGATGAAAATTGAATTGATACAGATAAATAAAAAATGCCACAGTAGATGCAGTCCCTACTTGCACATAGTTCAAGATATCAAAATTGCTTCGAATATAGTTAAATAAACAGATTACTGTCAGATAGCTCCTGGAAACTTGACCTAGCCTCCGGTATAGAAGATAGTCTTTGTCACGCTTCATCTCAACTACCAGTAGTAACATGGGAACAGTGGTTGTTCCCTTAGGGCAAGAAAAACTCCGAGTGGGGACACTTGGTCCTAGATTCAGCAGCACGAGATAAACACGGCCAGGTGGACTGATAATGTGCTTCTGAGCTGTTGGTTGTTGTTGCACAGCCATCACTCGGTACTTTGCAATGATGCAATGCTGGTTATGCATTTAGGTTAGCAGACCTGTCACTCGAGTATGAGCTGGAACGGGAGCCCAGCACGGCCGAGCTGATGAGTACACTAATTAATAAAGACGATGTTCAACAAATTATGAAGAAACCTGTGAGTAGCCATGATCCTCTTATGTCCGGCGAAGATTCTTTTACCTCTAAGTGCCATTCGAGTTTGCATATACAGTTAGAAGAACTTTGCGACTCTAATGACTAAAGCGGTTCTGAAAATGATTCGTCGACAAGCTGTAATCTAAGTGTTGAAATTTCATCTACATTTTTTCATCTGTGATTTGCTAGGGCCAGCGATTTAAAGCATCCGATGGTAAGGTGAAGGCTGCCACACTTATTCAAGCGAGCTGGCGCTGCCACACTTGCCGTAAAGTGTATACCGAATATCGGCGAAGAAAGTATGCAGCCGGTGTCATCGCACTGACGTGGATTATGAACGTCAAAATGTCTATGATGAAGAAACAACTGGTCATTACAAGAAAAAGACAGCTCAATTTTTTTCAAGATAAGTCTAAAGTAGGTCAGCCGCCAAGATTTGTTTAAGCCGTATGCGAAAGCAGTGAATGCACTTTCGTGAACTTATTTATAGTCATAGCCCTAATCAAGGACTGCAGAGTAAATAGAAATAGAATAAAACGGTCATTATAAACTCCAAGCATCGGCATTTCAGATAATCTTCAACATATAAGGACTCAGAACACTTGGCAGCAAATAGGTACATTAAACTGTCACATCCAATTCAAATGAAATCATATCCTGAGGCAATGAAACTGCTAACGGCTGGCTGAATCTTCTGCAGCCAGTAGCATAACCATTCACACTTTCATATTGTATCCAGCATTTCAGGTCTACATAATGCATAGAATGTAGAAGGGTCTCCGTGCGACTCAATGTAGAGTCAAATCTTGTATTGAGCCTAACCGTCGTGCTATTCCCTAAATTTCTAAACAACGACGAAAGCTGATTTTCTTAGTAGGCTTATTTCAACTCCTTAAGCTGTGGGCAAACGATGTGTTGATTAATCTGCATATTAACTGCCTTTTTCGAAATTTTGTTGTTGCTACGACTATGCTTATCCATATTCTTCGAGCACCTTACCTCTGCACTAGAATCCAAGAGCAATAGAGCTGCATATTTACGCTTTTTAAGTTGGCATCTGTTGGCTTTTCGTTCCGAAAGCTCCGGATGTTCTCGTGTAGGGACTCGCCGGAAGTTGGACCAGGATTAAAAACTCCAGAAGGGTTATTATACATGTACCATCACTTGGCTATGCTCAGAGAATCAGAGACTCAATGGGCGATATCATGAGCCTCCAAAACACACAAATGGGACGAATTTGCGACATTCGAGGTATAAACGGTTAGCTTTGGTCAATAGAGCAAGTTTTTGTACACACACTGATGCACAAGCCTGCACACACGAGCACGTGCTCGAGCACTGCGAACGCACACACACCGGCAGCCTAGGCAGCTCACTTACGTTTGTGATGCCTACAGATCCCAACGTTGACGTTATATACGTATCCCCAATACTTATAAACGAAGAGGGCTTGCAGTACTACACGAAGCTTCTTGGACTGAAGCCTGCGATTGATTCTGGAAACGTTGACGATCAGACCGAGCTTACAGACAGATACAAAATTATTGTGCCCGAGGCCATCAAAAGTTTTCCCGTAAGTTCGACCTGATTTAGTGCCTGCTCACGCGCTGGCGCTCGCCCACGAAAAATCAATCAATGGTGTTGCCTCGCGTTTCAGACACACCGCATGTGTCTGTCATCCCATTTGAAGTACAGCCCGAAAGCTCTTAAGCGAATACGCAATTTAATAAAAGGTCGGGAGGCATACATCGTGCCCGGGATGCCGCACCTCGACGATCTGGCCGTGGCTGAGTTCCTCGGAGTACCCTTGCTGTGCTCGGACCCGGACGTGGCGCACATTTACTCGACGAAGTCAGGTTCGAAGAGAATATTCCAGGCCGCCGGAGTGTCAATTCCTCCCGGAGAGCTCGATGTATATACGTTGCCACAGTTGCATGACTCACTCAGCCAGCTCATCACGGACCACCTCGATGTCACTGTTTGGCTTTTCAAGATTGACGGCGAGTTTAACGCAAGAGGTACGGCATGTATCAACGTCGCAGAACACATGAAGTGCTATGCCTGGGCGCGGAAAGAGTGCGACAGGTACGGCGACAAGTGGTCAAAGAAGTGGGCACAGGTGAGTTAGTGACCTAGAGTTAATATGTCAAAATTATTCTTCTTTAGGTCAGCACTTCCATTCATTGCAAGCTTCCGCGTGTTTTGTCAGTCTAAATTAGTCGGTAGCTCAAAATTTGTAATAATAGGAAGTTACTGAAATAATTAAAACATGAAACTGTACTGTGGGTCCAATTCGTCATCACGTACCAGTTTATCTTCGACGAGAAACCAGCAGAAAAACGACTGACAGTAATTTTATTTTGGCTAGCCTGTCAGATACAGTAGGCTTAGGTTCTTAAGTGTAAGATATCTTTCTTTAGGAAGCATCAAATAGTTACATATTTTAAATTTTATTTAAAATTCCTTACGCTTCTGATTTCAAATGTTCACAGACTCAATCTCAATTTTAGATCCATTTCGCTATCACACCTTTTTAGAAGCTGCAGTAAGCACGAAAGCTAGAGAACGCGCTACTTACTAGCATCGTATGCTAATAAATATGCTTACTGGCCTACCAGCATGTGCGATCAGGCGATTGCAGCTGGTGCAAAACTCTGCAGCAGGGCTTGTCTGTCGTGAGCGTCGCAGTTGCCACATTACTCCACTTCTCGCCGACCTGCACTAGCTACCAGTCAAGCAACGGATTGACTTCAAGGTTTTGTCGCTCACTTTTAGGTCCCTTTATTCTATGGCTCCAGCCTATCTGTCAGATATACTACCCCATCAGGCCAAGCATCGTACCACCCGCTTTTCGGAATCCAACAGTCTAGAAATACCTCGTACAAACCTTAAATCCTTTGGAGACCGTGCATTTAGTTCATATGCTCCCAAAGCCTGGAACTCCCTCCCGACCTGCGTCAGAACATCCCCTGACCTGACCACATTTAAAAGGAACCTAAAAACACACCTATTTAGGACAGCATTTAGTGGGTCCCTCTGATTCGTCCTTGATGTGCTTATGCGTGCTGACACTGTGCATGCTGCCACTAACCACATTTGCATGCTGACCCTGTGCATGTCACCCCTAACCATATTATTCATTTTGTTTGTTTTTTCAAGCATGACTTTACTTACCATTCAATTGCATTTCACTTTACAGCAAATGTAAAGCGCCTAGAGAGAGATTAAGTTCTGTGAGGGCGCTTTATCAAGTGAATTATTATTATTATTATTATTATTATTATTATCGTAATTAGCAAGACTTCCCAACTTGCAGCATTGTCATCAATAGCGGTCTATGTCTTGAAACTGATGAAACGGTAAGCTTAAAGGCCGTACTGAACAGAAATCACAGGTTTGGTGACACTGCCGTATTGAGGTTTACTTCTTCCCGAAGCCAGTGAACGGTGCTGACCTTAACCCGTAAGACTAGTAATCGCTGGCCGAGATACTCCATTGTATCATCGACGGTATTAAACTCAGTGTTCAGTTCGTTCCTCGTGCAAAATAGCACCACTAGTCTTAATTTTGTGGAAACTGAAAGATTGCTGGACCTGCGTTCTGCTTTCAGCATCAAATGATTGCTGGATTTTTTATTCTGGCTTCACAAGTGCACATCAGCTTTTGCATTTTACTTAGTTTTTAGGTTAGTTTTTAGTTTTTTTTTTAGTTTTTACATAGTTTTTAGTTTTTTTCAACAATTTACATGGTCACAGATGAAATTAAGCCAATACATACTTAATAAGCCACAGATTCTAGCTTAGAAATTGGCACGAGCCTCGTATTTGCCTGGCAAAGAACCTATTTGGGTTCCGAATTCTTTAGCTTCATACTCAAGCTAATCAAATCGGAGCTGAGGATTAGCTAAATTTAAAGGCATCGATATTTTCTCGAAAATATATATGTATATTCGTGTAAATCACGCGTAAGAATGTGTTTTCAAACACTGTTTATAATTTCATGCTTTAGGAGCCGGCATTTTTGAAAATCCACAGCGAAATCTTAGAAGTTCTTGAAAAGTATGCAGTTCCAGTTAGCTCCTTATACAAAAGCTGGAAAGAATTCTCGGTGGCATTCCTTGCAAAAGGTGATTCTCTTTACCTGGCGGAGAGTTTTCTAAGACATGCTATGATTAATTTCACTGGAATACAGACTATGCTTGTGTTGCGTCTTTGAAAGGTGGAGTAATTGAAGCCACACCACCGTCGGACAGCGTTACTTCACTGACCGTTGACATGTTCATCGAGCCTGACGGGACGATTACCATGGTATCGTGTGGAGATCAGATTCATGCTGACACACCATACAGGTAAGCCATCTCAAATACCATTCAGGTTACAATAGATTGGACGGACACGATGCAGCACAGCAGGCACGTGATGCTGATCTTTAACAATAACAATAGTAATAATAACGAAAAACTTGTGAAACACTTCAAGCGAACTAAATCGCTTTTAGGCACTATAATGGTGATAAAGTATGACATGAACAGTGTTAGCACACGCTGACAGGTAGATTTTCAGCTTCTTTATAAATTTCATAAAGTTTAGTGATGTGACGTCAGCAGTGAGTTCCTGGCTTTGGTAGCATACGAACTCAAGTCACTATCTCCAAAAGATTTGATGCTGATTAGAGGCACCTCTATTAGACTAGATAAACTAGCGCTGAAACTAATTTAAAAGCTAGGTAGTAGTTAATACAAAACTCTCTATAGGTAGCACTTGGCAGTGCGATTGTCTGTGAGCTGTAAGAAAACGGTCGCTAGTGACCTTTGACCCATTTGGGTTAGTTTTCAGTGCTTTGACTATTTCTCTTTAAAATGTGGACTTAGCTTTAACAAAAATGGATTGAAAAAAATCCTCAAACGGCAGGTAAGGGACAGTGAGGTAGTCTTTTTGGTGGCCTTCCCAAACCTACATCTCGTATTCCGAGCTTTCTTTATTACAGTGCCAGTGATACCTAAATGAGTCGAGAGGCTTTTCACAAGCATCTGGTTGTTGATATGTCAAACGGTGCTTAGAGATCTTGGAGATTTAGCAGAGTGACCTCACCTTGAACAACATAGTTGCAGATTAGATTTGCAGAAAGGGGTGACGATACTTGTCAAAAGGGTACAACTTTACCCTATCATTTTGTCGAGGGTGTGGACTTGCATATGTGTATGACTGAAAGTTTGGACGTGAATGCAGAAAGGCTCGACAGTGAAAGCCTGTTGGAACACATCTGGTCAGATATTCAATCAAAATATATATTGGAATAGCCTAGCATGAGCAGAGGGATTATTTAGCATGAGCCGGGAAAGGCTTGACATTGTAAGAGGCATAATCGATTATATGTGTAACTCACAATTAATGAGAAAAAAATTCTTTACAATTGATGCCCTTAGCTGTGGACACACTCTTTTCTATACCTTGTCGAGATTATACAAATATTAAAAAGCGATTCATCTCAAGCAGCTTCTGTTTACCGAGCCGTGGCAGTCTTTATCCAGATTTGGAAGCCAATAGCTCTCCAAAGTTAGAGATCTCGATAAAAAGTGTGATCGGCAGCAGCGCTGAGTACCAGTCTGGGTGCAGGAATGGTGGTGGCTGTATTCAGGGAAGTAAGATACAATTGCGTGTTTTAAATAGGTGTAGTGGCGGTCAAGCTCGGGTAAGAGAGTTGCCACACTAAGCTACTTGCCATCTGCAGGTACAGTGTTGTCTTAAAAAAATCACATGAGTGGGTAAGCTCAGCTTTTCTAGCCCAGAAAAAATTACTGCTGACTTCTATGGCAATGTGGTGCTCCCATATTTAGAAGTGTCGGAGTCTCACTTGATAAATATAAATGGATTATCCATATCCTTTTAGCCTATTTTATCATCGTGACATCTTTAGAAAACTAGCAGGTTTCTACTACGAGCAGTCGTAATCATTATTACTGGAGCCAGCTGGTGGACTAAGACATAAGATTTTACTATATCCGAAGCACATTTTTAATCTTGTTATAACATTGGTGAGTTGGCATATTATTATAATATGCTTGCAAAGTGCCCCTGGTCGTGATTCGGGAAGTACAGTAGAAGCTTCTTGCTTACAGCGGCATGTATTATTCTCTTAAGAGACCCAAAATTCCAAATAACTTGCTACATGTTCACCTGCCGATTCTCAGTATAAGAGAAAGTAATTTAATGAAGTGATTCAGTTGTCGCCATCTAGGAATTGTCAGGGGAAGGATCACCTTCGTTGATTCACGGCGTTGCCGTGCCATTTAATCTGTGATGCATACATTCTAGGTATTGGGTTAGTGTTATAGCATGGAGAATTAAGGTTTGAACTTCCAATGTGCAGCTTCTATTTGCATCCTTATCTGTTGCCTCAACAGCAGTCTCTTACGGAATGCTTGGTATTGCAAGGTATTTCAGTCATATCTGTACTCTCTCAGGGGCTAGAAAGCTGTAGGCTTTAGTGATTTAAGCTTAGCTTGTAATACATGTTCGGAGGTAAGCAGTTGAGTATGTACCCACACTATGCATTATTAGCAGTAATGAAGCAAGCAGACCCTTTCGCGAGCAGATTTGGCTACTTACTGCATTGCTTTGGTGTTTTAATACGGTCTTTGTATGCAAAATTCTGCAAATACTTCAACTGCCAACTCAGTTCTATCTCTGCCCAAGACCAGAGGCCAGACCAGCAGCTTTGTTTCCTTTCAGTTACCTAAACCATTATAGTGTCATGCATGTGGGCCATAGGTGAATAAGAATGATAGTGAAATAGATGCAATATACTGCAAGAACAAGCATCGCCTAGACCGTGCTTCTGTGTTAGAAAACGACCAGTCCAAAAGGAGAAACTCGAGTCGAGTCCACATCACATCATCCTTACAATAACGTATACAGCTGTATCATCAACCAGAGCATGAGCCATGCAACATATAGCACGGTTATCTTAAAACCGGCATCATCTGACCAGCTGTGCCAGTGCCACAGGTGCGGATTTTACAGCTGCTGGAACTACTAGCAGGTGGACAGGTGCGCAGCCTTGGCTACCGTCAAGGTAGAAATCAAATGTAGGTTCCTTGCCCATTTAAAGAAATCATGCGTGCACTACGCTATGCTATTTCCTTCGAATGATATAAGACTAAAACGAAACAGCTTCGTTCGACGAGTTACAGAAATCTAACAAAGAAGCTTCCCTACATGAACACGAAATTTTCTCAATAATCGCGGCTTAAAATTTTCAAAGTATTGTGAGAGCTTTAAGCATAAGAGACGTACCCTGCTGCCAAGTGTTTCATCGACGTTCCGAAAAATAACAGCCTATTTCTCATCTAGATCCTGCCTGCATTAACCACGAATGGTCATAAGTTCCTGGCAATGATCTATGAATAGTGACACAAGTACAAGCTTTCAAGCATGTATGCCAAACAGTTGCTTGAGCTAAAAGAAACTCGCACACGTGTAGCCGTAGAAGTAAGAATTAAAAACGGCATACGACGCTGTTGTGGTCCAAGAGCTTGCTAAAATGTGTGCAGTGCACCACAACATCCAAGAAAAATAGTCACATTGTTAAGGCATAATGCTTACAGGTTACAAATCATTACAGAGACTCACAATAAACCACAAAACAAGTCTGGTTATGTTCTCCGATGCCCAAACAAGCTCGAGTGATTGTATGAGAAACTCTACGGCAAGCAAGAGTGATGGTATCAACTAACTAAAATCTAACATCCAGAGCCCACAGATCGTTAGCAAGAGTGGTGATATCAACTAACTAAAATCGAACATCCAGACCCCGTAGATCTTTACAAATATTGAGAACACCTAAGGCTATTCAGAGATAGAGTACAATGCACTCGCTGTAGTTCAGGTCATTCCCATGCCTCTTGGTAACTTGATGGTGCTCCAGCATTAACGTTTCAACGCATTCATCAAAGTAATTGGAATTTCTGTAGTACCGCTGCGAGTTAATGTCCATTTCATTTCTAGAAAATGGGGCTTATCGATGCCACAAGCATCTGTTGAGCCCACAGTGCTGAACAAAGAATGTGTAAAAATTGCTGAAGCCTGCAAAAGTCGAGGTATCGTCGGGTTCTTCTCGATTGACTTTGTTACCTACATTGACTCAAAATCGGTAAGAGACTGAAAGTGGAGAGACAAATTTCTTTGCCAAACTGGTAGCAAGCATGCACAATGCATTGCAAAAGTGCCTCTCTATGTTGAAAGGCATAGAACGTTTGACGGAAATTTTTTAGCAGTGACAATCGCTTTTCGTTTAGGAGGACCAAGTTATCTGGGGTACCGATCTTGACCTTCATTATACCGATTCTGTGGCAATGTCTAATCTGGCCCACTTCATGAGTAATGGCACGTTTAACGCTTCGACGCACATGTACGACGTACCACCACAGAAAATGGAGAAAAAGCGCCGGCGGTTACGTGCCCAAGTGGACGACAGCAGTGAGGTAGCAGAGCGCTAAGGGCTAGGTTGCTGTTGCATGTCCACTTTGTTCCATCATCACTTGCAGACACGGTCAGCTAACAGCAGCATCGTTGTAGATTCTACCCACCACCAATCGATACGTCATTCACAGCACAAAGTTGCATCACTCTAATCTCTCTGTGGTGCATTACAGTGTCTTTTTCCAAATGTGCCGTGCTCATGGCATTGGCTACGATGTCAAGGTAGGAACCTGCCGCCATCTGCTCTGGCTGTGAGCTCAGCCCAGAAGCCGTACTGTACCGATTGCTTCTTCGAGCTGAAATTGCCAGGATGCCGTACTCAGTAGTCTAGTTGTTGTCGCTATTTGGAGTTTGTTCTGCCATGCCCCGTTGAAATGAACTTTATATATAAATATATAAGTGTGTGTGTGTGTTTTGTGTGTGTGTGTTTTGTGTGTGTGTTTTGTGCGTGTGTGTTTTGTGCGTGCGTGTGTGTGTGTGTGTGTGTGTGTGTGTGTGTGTGTGTGTGTGTGTGTGTGTGTGTGTGTGTGTGTGTGTGTGTGTGTGTGTGTGTGTGTGTGTGTGTGTGTGTGTGTGTGGTGAGTTTTCAGCAACACTAATGGACATTGAACAATAAAGGATCTGCACATCATCGGCAGATCAGTGGGTGTTGCTGCACCTGCGAGTGCAGCAGCCAACAGAAGGCAAAACACAGAATGCAGACAATGATCGCGTCTAAGAGGTCTCTACGAGCAAACAGGAAACCAAGACCGGATATTTGAAAAGATAGGCACCGTTGCATTCAAATAATGCAAGCCACCAAGTGCCAAGCTTGAGGGTGGTGTTCCCAGTGCATTGTCCATGAGGCAGGCCAAGGGCAAGCCTTCCCTGAGTAAGAGAAGGAAGCAAAGGTCGGCAGATTCAGCTGCCTCATTTTCGTTGCGGCAGAAGAGCCTTAGCAGCTATCGCCTCTCTCGATGGGGACAATGAAGAATTGCCCACTACAGGACTCGATCGAGCCTATGGTGCTCGGCTGAAAGTGCCAGCACTTCAGCCCTCGGCTAAGACCTAAAGCCACAGTTGCTATCCATCGTCAAGACGTTGGCCTGAATAAGTGAGCATCGTTTAAGCATTATGCGCAGAGCTTCAGAGCGCACGGATCTCTGCCGGAGCTTGCATGTTCTGGTGCTTGTCTGGGCAAGGAAGGATGCAGTCAGGCGATTCAGGCTAGCAGCAGACCCTGCGGTCGTAGAGCTCGTTAGCTGCAGACAGTTCGCCGGGCTGAGCTATTAGTTGTCGAGGCATTCGCATCGCAGCAAACCTGTCAAAAAGCATACTTGGCATAGTGCACCTCGAGAAGATGCCTTCCCACTCCCTTCCCACTTAATCCTGCCTGAGTCCGATGTCCCGGCGAGAAGTCGGTACTTTTGCTTTTCTATAGCTGTGTGCACTCCATCGACGGTTCTGCACGAGTAACAGCTCCCCTGACATGGTGAAGCAGGTCTAAAGAATTGCTTTTATAAGGATGCTCCTTAGTTCTGTCTTGGCTTGATTATTGTAATTCCGTTTTGGCTGGGCTACCAAAGAAAGCAACTAGGCCTCTGCAGCTGACTATGAATATGGCTACAAGGCTAGTCTTCAAGTTCCAGTGGTTTGAGCACGTGTCTCCTTTGCTAAAAGAGCTAGGGCGGATGCCGGTTGAGAAACGGATACAGTGCTAAGTTCTAACGCTGACCCACAAGGCCCACCACGGCTTGGCTCCTTCGTACCTAGCTGAACTGCTGCACCAGTTTCAACCTCTTCTCGCCCTAAGGTCCTGTGTGGACAATAAATTAGCTGTTCCATTCCTCCACTTAAAGACCGTTGGCCATAGAAGCTTTAGCTCTGCAGGTCCTAGACTGTGGAACTCGCTTCCACAATTCTTATGCAACGTCAACTACTCTCCTGCTGCCGACTATGGCTCATCCATTTAAGCGGTCCTGAGCTGCTACTTCCACGCCACTCACTACCTCAACTGCTCTCCTGACCCTGCTATGCTTCCCACTTTCTCGTTGTTGCGTGAGACAAAGTCTGTTGGCTATCGAATGCGTACCAAAAGCCGCTTAGGCTGTGAGTGCGCTATACAAAACTCTCCTGCGTAACATTCACATAGTCTTTATGACTTTGTGGAGTTACAGACAGAGATAGATTACATACATCATGCTTTCCTACTGCGCTTGTCAGTGTGTGTTCTTTCCTGACATAAACTTTAATGGCAAAGCAAATCGATCCTGCCTCAGTACAATACTTTCCATTGTGCAGGAAAAGCAAGGAACCGTGTTTACGCTCATCGACAGCTTTAACAGGGAGAACCTGGGAATGATGTAAGTATGTGCGTAATGTGCGCAAGAATTGCCATCGCTCTGGGCCACACCAGCAGCATGCAGCAGCAGCAAGCAAGCAGCCGACAGCGAGCAGCAGCAACCAGCAAGCAGATGCAGTAGATGGATTTTTGCTGGCAATCGCTCGCAGCTGCCAAGCCACGTGGGGCCACTGCACTTGTAATGTCAATCCGCTAGCGCTGGCCCCCTCTTCCGAGCCAGGTGAGCAGCATTTTTGCTATCGCCAGCTACTGCTTGCATCATGCACAGCTGTGCCGGCTACGGTCGGCTGTCGGAAGGAGCCGACCCTGTTGTGAGAGTTGACCGGTGGCTGCTCGGCCGCTGCTAAGGGGAATGCTAGGGCCACTGCTGGCACAACTTGGTGCAGAAACTGTGCATGCTCCCATCACGAATTTATTGACGAGCTTCCTTCCCAGTGCATATTAAGTGCCTAGACAGAGACTTAGCACTCGTATGGTGCTATGCAAATGTGTTAATGTTAAATTACGTTACAATCGAACTGTAAGCAAAGTGCAAGCTAATGCACCACGCCAGGTTTGAGGACGCTAGCGATCGCTGACATTGCAATACTGTGTGGGTACAGTCGGATCCGGTGACTTGGCCCCGGCTGCGAGTGCAGGCCGAGTGTGTAGATTGCAATCGTCACTGAAGACTGGTGTGCCATTGCTGTTAGTCGCATAGACTAACGTTAGCTTGGGTGATGCTGCAGCATGCAATACTAGGCAAGTGCTTGCCGTCTCAGCATCCACGACTAAACAGCTTGCATGCAGAAAAACTCGCATGCACCCAAGCAGGCAGCTGCACAAGAGGAAGCAGGGGGGCTGCTGCCTCGTCAGTTGGCTTGAAAGGGAGCCGGCAATGCAAGACTTTGCACAGGCTGGTGCCATAAAACGGCAGTGGGAAAAGCCGAGCATTCAGATGCAGGTTCAGCCAGGGCCGAAGCTTCACCACGGGGATAGTTTCAACGTTCGTCATGCTAGCCATTCATATGCTGGCATATCGACAGATGCATCCGGAGTCATGGCTGCGCAGTATCTCGTTACCCACGCTTTGCACAAGCTTGTCCTGTTTTCTGAGATAACTCGTCGTGTGAACGCAAGCGTGAGTAGAGTAAAAAGTAAACTAAAGATCAGCTTCATTTATATAGTGGCCGAAGAGCCTTGGTAGCTTTCACCCTGCTGGCAATACATAAGTGCCCGCTTCAGGACTCGAACCCTGGGCAGTGAAATGCCAACACCTTACTCTTAGGCCAAGACCCTGGTGGAAGGAGAGAAGAGTGTGTGTGTGTGTGAGAGAGATGATAGTGGGAAAGAAGTTCTCGTGTTAGGTACTCACATTTCTTAAGGGGTTGGTTGAAAGCTAATCGGTGGTTATCTTTGTAAATCTGCTAACGCCCCTGCTGTAGGACATACCCCAAGCTGATGCAACAGGATGTTCCTACGGTGCAACTAAGAAAAATGTGCTGCACTAATGCAAGAGCCTGAGGATGATGCCGAAACCTTGCATATGCTTGGGCTACACCGAAACATCACAAGAGTTCAGTGGCCCACGGTGCTACCGCCGAAGGAGATAGTCTGCCAGCAGCCTACAGTTGCCCCCCCCAGCCAGTTTCAGCTACGCAGAACATGGCCAAGTCCTTATCGTAACTCGGTGCTAGAACCATGACAGCGGCCATGCCACGAACGGTCGGGGTGCCGAATTTTTACGATGGCAGCGTAATGGGCAGTCTAAGCAGTGAACTTGTATTGCCGCATAAGGAAGGCAGATGAGACAGCACTTGCAACTTGTGCAAAATGTGGTCAGCCGAGAAGACACACACCTACCTGTTCCTAGCAGCATATGCCCCTGGGTCTCAGACTATGGGTGTAGTACTCTCTCTCTCTCTCTCTCTCTCTTCCTGAACCAGGTCGTTGGTTCTAGCTCTGCCACAGGCAATTATTATAACTTACTGGTAGCAGAAGTGACTGGTGCTACAGCTCTTCTACCCCCTACGAGTATGTGAGGTTTGGCTGGCATGGTTTCTGCGAATAAAGTACTCGGTGATAGAGCCAGGAGACTTGTTGCTCGGTCACACTACCCAGACTGACGACAGGTTGTCCAGAGGGCTGTCACACTACACAATGATTATAACATAAGAATAACAATAATACGTCACATGTATAGCATCCTCAGAAAACTAAATCTCTTTCCAGGCACTTCACATTAGCAGGAAGAGAATCATATCCAATTAGTTTGCAATTATAGCATGCACAGCATCAGCATGCACCCTCATTGTTTCACCAGAAGTTGCTCCACGGTGGCTGACAAAGGTCAGCAATAGTCTCGTACCACCCGGCCGAAGCAGTGACAGGCCTAAGGCATGCGGAGCAGCTGCTCGAAGCAGCACATCATTGTCGTGCGTTGTTTCAGGACCATTGGTGATAACCTGCAAGCCGCGTTCGCTACGTTTGCACGAAACCTGACCTGCATTCATCAGGAGATATCGGCTCCCAACATGCAAGGCGAGACCAATTTTAAGGTGAGGCAGTGCCACTAGCACGATTGGCTGCATCCATCAGGATGCAAAGGATCACACCCCCACTGAGCCACTGTCCGCATGCACATTTTTACAGAGCATGCGGCGATATATCTTGCAGTAGCGATCTTGCATGTTGGCTACTCCTGCATGCGTTATCCGTAGACATGTGGTGTGGCGCTAGCGCCACCTGTTACTGCTTGCCTGATGCCACCAATTCTCACTCATGCCAATCGCTACTGCCCTGCCCCCTGCTGCTTCGACCGCCCTGCCTGCTCCGACCTGCCTGCAATGCAGGACGCGAAAAAAATAGGCTGATCGCGTTTTACGATGCCTTGTAGTACGCAGTCGAAGACATTGAAGCCATTCTGGGGATGACAATTCTAAATGCCGAAGAAGAAAGAAGCGAGTCGTCGGCCGAGTGATCTGGTGCCCAGTTCGGCCAGCTCGAGCACCGACGTCACATCGAAATGCTGCTCAGCTCACTGCACTCATGAAGGTCTTTAGACGAGTCACGGCATACCGATGTGCTTTCCTGCTCAATGGACTGAATACTTTCACGCTATTGTAAGGAACGCCTTAATGATATTTGTTATATATGAAATAAACCTATCATCAAGCTGACCACTCAGACGTGATAATGCTTGCGCTAAACAGCAAATCTTTAAGGAGTTTGGCTTGAATACAGTAGCCAAGACCAAGGCTAGTAAAAAATGCAATTTACAGACAATGCTGTTGCTTGCTCTGAGAGAGACTAGGTTTTAGTCAGGCAGAAGGAGCTCAGCTTTCAAAGTGAAGGACATATCGAGTCTCGGCCAATAAATAGAAAACTCATAACCGAGGACTGCCTAGATCGCTCGAGTAAATGTGACTTGCTAACTAGTTAACCGTGATCAATGCCACGATGCATTGGTGGCTTGCAGAAAAACCCCTGGCATGACTGCAAACCCTTTGCAACAAATGTGAAGCACCTAGAAAGAGATTGAGTTCTCTGGGGGCACTTTATCAAGAGCATTATTATTATTATTAAACCAAACAGAACTACACGGTTGGTCGAGTGGAGTTATAGGTCGAGTGAAGTAGCCAACTTGTTGCTAGATGCCCCCCACAGGCTCCCAACTAAGCAGCACAGACCTCAAATCCAGCACCCATGACTTGATAACATACAAAAGAGTTGGCAGCAAAAAACTTCACAAAATGATGAAAACTAAATGTAGAAAACAATACCGAGTATGTTACGAGATCGTATAGAGATTACTTGTTCGTGCTGACGAATCTTCTTCTTTACAGGCCCCACATTGTTATTCCGTGTGGCGGCACCCAGAATAACCTTTCATGCAGTCTCTGCAATAATTCCGTTGAAACCACACTCACGATTTGGTTGCCTGAAAGGATACCGTCTATATAAGGAATTAAGTCCACACCTCTCCCTCTGCCACACACAACCACGCTTTCACACACCTGTAACCTTGCTGTCCTGGCGAGCTGGATTTGCAATTGCCTAAGTCCTCACATTGTGGATTCAATGCCCCTTGCTTGGCCCCACGAGATAAAATCAAGAGTGGAATTCAAAGTAAACTTTTCTGATATTATTACAGCTTTCCTATAACACGTCACTATTACTTGGCGCTTGCCGAGACGGCTAGCTGGATCTTCCCGAGGATCTAGCCCATCATAGAAGCAATGGAAGATGCAAGGGTGCATTATTGTACAGAGGGTAATATAACAAAATGTCAGCTAATGTGGAAGAATGATGAATAATTTATTGCATAGAACAGGCGTTTGTACAGTGGAAGAATGGAGGGTCGCAGAATATAGAGTGCCGTGGAAGAATATAGGGCGGTGGTGAGCTCTGCAAGAGCCCCCGAACCTTGATAGCGGCATCGGAGCTCCGCTGCAACATCGAGGTCAGACAAGAGACGAGCACGGCACCAAGTGCGCAGCAGCGCAGAGCCGCACGTTAAATCGAGCACCGGCTCCCGAACGGTCTCTATAGAGCAGTTAGACGATTTTTAGGAGCTCGAGGCCTACAGAGGCGACTTCTGAGGCACGTGCTTCATAGGGCCTAGAAGTGCAGCCACGAACGGGTTAAGGAATGGGTGGGGGTCTCACAGGAGCAAGCAAGGCGGCGCTCGTGCACTCCACAGACGAGTGAAGCGTCCTCTGCTAGTATGGGGGACGGTAGATACAAGCAGCAAGTGCCAAAAAAACCTTGGCATGCGACCCACCAAACATGGCAATGAGCTGCTCTGATGAGGTGTCAGCTCGAACTGAACAGCGGTGCTAGCAACAGCTCGAAGCAACCTTGCAAATCCTATCGGCATTCTGCTGCTGCGGGCAGAGAGAGAGAGAGAGAGAGAGAGAGAGAGAGAGAGAGAGAGAGAGAGAGAGAGAGAGAGAGAGAGAGAGAGAGAGAGAGAGAGACAGAGACAGAGACAGAGAGAGAGAGAGAGAGAGAGAGAGAGAGAGAGAGAGAGAGAGAGAGAGGCCTACACCGCACAGTACAGGTGAGCGCAAGCGCTCACACTGAGCGGCATGGCGTGATGAGAGCACTGCGGCCAACCGAGCGGAGCGACCTACAGCATCAGCAGCAGCCAATCGACGGCACGCACTTTCTGCCCGAGTCCAGCTGTCTCGCATTCTGCAGGCTGCCGCTCGGGCTGTGCCTAGCAGTAGCTCGATTCGAGCGAGCCATGGTCGCCGCTGCTGCTGCCCTCAACGCTGCGCCGCTGTGGCAGCGCCGAGTCGATGCCCTGCGTCTCCTTCTGCATCCACATGGTGATAAAGGCCACCACCGACTTAAGCTGCATCCACCAGTACATCTCCTCGCCGTCCATGCGCCGGCCGTAGAAGCTGTCCACGTACTGCACTGTGGACAGCAGGTACTCGGGGTTGGCGAGCACCACTACGCAGATGAAGACGGGCAGGAAGTCGTCGGCGGCGGGCACATTTCTCTCCTCGCCGGCCATGCTCAGCAGATTCATGATGACCTTGCAGCAGCAGACGATACACTGGAGCTTGTCGCGCGGCGTCTTGTACAGGTTCAGCATGACGATCTCTTCCTGTGCCGACTTCCATGGGAACTCCATGTGATACTTGGCGGGGATCTTGAGCTCGGCGTGGCTGGGCGTCAGGCCCTGCCCAAGCTTATGGATACTCTCGTGGAATATCCTGCAAACGGAGCAGTGCCGAGGCTTCGCCGATGAGGGCTGGCATCAGAAACTTACACAGCAATGAAGTACAGCCCACACCATCAACGCATAGGCAGATATGAAGGTGCTTCAATTAGGAAAAACAAGAGGAGTGTGAAAATGATGTGCATTTACGAAGGTCGGCTTCCACTGAGGCTGTTAAACTGTTTGCCACAAAATGCCAGCCAGTACCATATCCGACTAGCTCAGCTAAAACCACCGGCGGCCAGTACACAGCTGCCACTTTTATAATGACAGACAACTCAACTCTGCGCAATCATAAAGAGCAAGATGCTGACGGTGACTGGTGCCCACCTCTTCATTACAAAAAGGAAATGAGGCAAGCTAAGCAGCCTTGGCAAGAGGGTGGGAGGGATGGAGGGAGGGAGGGAGGGAGGGATAGACAGACAGAGAAACAGAAGGAGATAAAGAAGGTCAGAGACAGAGATAATGACTGAGACAAAGACAATAAATAATAATAATATTAATAATAATGCACTTGATAAAGCGCCCTCAAAGAAATCAATCTCTTTCTAGGTGCTTTACATTTCCTGCAAAGGGAAATGCAATTGAATGGTGAGTAAAATCATGCTCAATAAACAACAAGAATAACGTGAGTAGGGGGTGACTTGCACACGGTCAACATGCAAATGTGGTTAGTGGCAGCATGCACAGTGTCAGCACGCATAAGCACATCAAGGACGAATCACAGGGACCCACTAAATGCTGTCCTAAATAGGTGTGTTTTAAAGTTCTTTTTAAATGTGGTCAAGTCAGGGGACGCAAGTCGGGAGTGAGTGCCAGGCTTTGCGAGCATACGAACTAAATGCACGGTCTCCAAAGGATTTGAGGTTTGCATGAGGTATTGGTAGACTGCTGGATTCCGAATAGTGGGTGGTACGATGCTTAGCCTGGTGGGGGAGTAGATCTGAGAGATAGGCTGGAGCCAATGAATGAATATTAGTTGATTTAACAGCCTCATTTGTACAGTGGCAGAAGAGCCTTAACAGCTACCACCACAGCTCGCAGTTGCAATAAAGGCTCACCTAGTACAGGATTAGAACCAAAAGAGACGGTCGTGAAAGGCAAGCAAGCAGCTTACCTCCTGGGCTATCACGAGGCAGAAACGACAGATATAAACGGATAGAAACAGACAGACATACGCACAGAGGCTGAGACTTGACAAGCCGGCAAAGAATGGGCACCACTATGCTAATGATGCCTAACCCTATTTGAGGCTGCCTCTTATGTATTCTTTGTTTTTTTACCTCCGCAGGTAAAGGGGCCGTGACAGCTGGCAGCAGAGAGGAGAGCTGATGCATTTAAATCATCAGCTCGAAATCTAGGTGTCATATTCCAAAGCGACCTCTCGTTCTGACGACCATATCAGCTCAACAGTCAAATCTGCCTATTTTCAGGTTCATAACATTGCTAAAATTCGGGCTTGTTTAGATAAGGATACAACGTCCAAGTTGGTCCATGCATTCGTGACAATCTCGACCTCTGCAAATCGCTGCTTACTGGCCTACCAGCATGTGCGATCACGCGATTGCAGCTGGTGCAAAACTCTGCAGCTAGGCTTGTCTGTCGTGAGCATCACAGTTGCCACATTACACCCCTTCTCGCCGACCTGCACTGGCTACCAGTCAAGCAACGGATTGACTTCAAGGTTTTGTCGCTCACTTTTAGCTCCCTTCATTCTTTGGCTCCAGCCTATCTCTCAGATCTACTCTCCCACCAGGCCAAGCATCGTACCGCCCGCTTTTCGGAATCCAACAGTCTACAAATACCTCGTACAAACCTTAAATCTTTTGGAGACCGTGCATTTAGTTCGTATGCTCCCAAAGCCTGGAACTCCCTCCCGACCTGCATCAGAACATCCCCTGACTTGACCACATTTGAAAAGAGCTTAAAAAACACCTATTTAGGACAGCATTTAGTGGGTCCCTGTGATTCGTCCTTGATGTGCTTATGCGTGCTGACACTGTGCATGCTGCCACTAACCACATTTGCATGTTGACCCTGTGCATGTCACCCATGTCAACCATGTTAATCATTTTGTTTGTTTATCAAGCATGATTTTACTCACCATTCAATTGCATTTCCCTTTGCAGGAAATGTAAAGCACCTAGAAAGAGATTGAGTTATCTGAGGGCGCTTTATCAAGTGCATTATTATTATTATTATTATTATTATTATTATTATTATTATTATTATCACGTCTAATCTCCTCAGCCAGATGGGCCAACGAGCCCACGACTGGAGTTAGCCAAGAACAGCTTCGCGGCAGCGGCCGGTGTCACCTGCCTGAGCAAATAGGCAACAGAAAGCGTCCATCCTGGTCGATCACCTCTCCTCGGTCGCGAAGGCAGCAGGAACGCGGGCCCAAGGCTGCACCATGCACCCGAAGTGTCGCCGGATAGAACGACCGACCGCTCCGACGACCGCAATGGAGCGGGCAAGGCAGCGCCTGCGCCGAGGCTGGCGGGCATAGGCTCTCTCACCTGTCTCGCTCCAGGTCAGCATCGCTGTTAGGAAACATGGCGTCGTGATAGACGAAGGCCATGACGCGGCGCTCTATGGCCAGCTGAGCGCCGTCGAGCTGCTGCTCGTTGGCCGCCTGCCAGATGGCATCACGGTCCATGTCCTGGCACAGGGTCTCGAGGCCGCGCTCCACCATGTTGCACTTTTCGTCGGGTGCGCTCAGCTGTGCAAAGCCGTCGCGCAGCTCCACGAGTGCTCGCTCCTTTTTGTGCAGGTAGATGCGTACACACTCGGACACGAAGCACGACTGGCAGACGTCCCTATCCCTGCAGGAAGCGACCGTTGGGTGCGCGCGTGCTCACTCGGACGGCAGAGGCAAGCGAATCGTGCCAATGGTAGCGCTGCTCCAGGGCATGTGTGAGAGAGAGAACGAGGAGAAACACACCACACACACGCACGCACACACACAAAACACACACACACACACACACACACACACACACACAAACACACACACACACACACACACACACACACACACACACACACACACACACACACACACACACACACACACACACACACACACACACACACACACACACACACACACACACACACACACACACACACACATAGTGAGAGAGACAGAGTCAAACCAAGACCGATGGGGCAGGCATCAGTAACAGCCTGTTTCGAGCATTGAATCACGAATCCCTCCACTCTCTCTGTCTCCTTACCACCCCCCTTCCTGCACGGCCAGCTGTTCTCGGTCGAGTCTGGTAATGGTGGTGTCAATGCTCAAATGGTCTAATGGCCAAAGCAAACGAACGCCCTCGGCACGTGATTAAGCACAGGAGAAAACAGCTGACTTAGTAAATGCACACGGGGTCGAGGTCGTCGTGCACACGGGGTCGAGGTCGAGGTCGAGAGTCTTCCGGAAAGCAGCAGCAACACGGCACAGTACTCGAACTGCACTAAATGAATGTGCCGATCAAGTCAACGTGCATGCATGTCAGTGGCCAGCAGAGAAGTACAAGATCAGCTACTTGCTAACTAGGTTTACACAAGAAGTACAAAGTTGCTTCAAATTATAATCTTCACCCTGCCTCTCGAAGCAGTGAGGAATCTATGACGACTTGACATTCCGTGGCTAATTTAAATCGCCGCTGCTATGACTCCACTCTATACAAATCTTTAGGACTGGGTGAGCGTCAGTAAGTAAAGGAGGCCTTAAGCTACAGTCAAAGCCTGAGGAGAGAGGATCAGTTTTACAGACAGCAGTAAACCAGCCAACAACGAGCTACCTCAAACAACGAAGCAACCGACGATAGCAAGACGTGAGAAAGTAAATAGATTTTTTGATGCACACCTCGACCAGGGTCTGACTGAGGTCGTGGGCTCGAGCCCCGAGGCAAATGTGAAGCGCCTGAATAGAGATTAAGTTCTCTTGGGGCGCTATATAAATGAATTATATTTATAATTAGTTATACTTCCTCACATACTAGCTCTGCACCATATCCCTAAACACCCCGTCTTACAAAGCTTAGAACTACAAGTCTACAGTTGATGACCACCCTCGTGCATGTAAAAGAATTATGCACGGTTTCTGCTTGGCCTACTAAACGAAGATGGCGTCAGGCTGAGCTGTCTCTGACGATAGCTGCATCTGCTGGCAGAGCATTTGTATTGACAGGCTTGCATGAGATGGACGAACAGAGGTAAGAGCTGAATACGATTGTTACAGGGGTGGCACACCGGTTTGATTTGCTTACATTAGTATCGAAGGGTGAGCATTTAAAATTAATTAACCAGGGTCAGGGATCGTAGACACGAGCCCACATGAGCAGCATGCATGGTATCAGGAAGCGATCAACCAACACGTCCGGTCACGAGAACACGGTCGTATGTTCGAGCACTAGTCAACTGCACACAGCATGACTCAATGACAATAACTCTGCCTGTTTCAGTCTTTAGGACACCCACCCACATCCATCACCACAAGCGTGCTTTACAGCCAGCTCACCGGCTATAGCCTGCTCGCACGACCAGAGTCCAAGTCGGCAAGCCCGAATGAATAACAGTCGCTTAGCCCTTTGAGCACAAGCGCCGAGTGGCTTTGTATGAAAGCCATCCCGATCATCACTCAGACTTCACAAGATCATCCCACGAAGCCGGCCACGAGCACCAAATAGCATCACGAGCATCCAAGGCAGTCGCACGCGCGCGGGCACACACTGGCGCACGGCGACGGGTGCCACGAAAAGCCGTTAGCTGACCGACCTGCTCTGCAAATCCCGGGCCTGCTGGAGATGTGCAAGGCTGACCATCAGACCTTGCCTCGATCTCGTTAAGTAGCTAATGTAGTGCACTCGCCGGCGATAGTCCTCCTTCATGGCTTGCAGCAGCTTGCGGCAGCTGCAAAACCACGACAAAGGCGCCAGATCTCGCGCGTGCACCGAAACAACGGACGCGGCACGGAACGCACACGCTCACACGCACACACTCCCCCAGCAAAGCATAAAAGGTGAGCGTGAACGCATATGGCATTGCCTTTTTTTGGCTGAGGCCCTTACACACTTACGCACGCACGAGCGCACTGCGGAGCAACGGTGCCGCGCGCGTGCACGGCAATAAAGGGCACGGCAAACACGCACGAGCGCACACGCTCACTCCCCAAGCATAGCATCGCAGGTGCGTGTGAATGCCTTTGGCCGCGACGGCATAGTCTTTTGGCGGAGGCGCTTCACACTTAAGCACGCACGAGCGCACTGCAGAGCACCGGCGCCCCGAGCAAAGAGGCGAGCAGCAGCAGCAAAGGTAGAGATGCGAGCAGCAGGCAGCGCTGGCCAGCTGTGCGGTGGCCTTACGCCGACTTCTGCTTGAACAAGCGCAGACAGCGAATCGTCTCGTGCAGCTGAGCAATGACGGGCTTGCTCTGGAGACTCATCGCCTGAGACAGGAGGATCTGCAGAGAAAGAGGCGGCGCCGCCGCGTTTATCTCCTTTTGCCTGTACGAGCCCCCCCCCCAGAGCGATTCGCACGAGGAAACAGCTCCGCAGGCGCTCGCGCTGGCCAGCGCGCACTCGATCGCTGACGGCACGAGTCTGATTCGACAGCGACGGGCATAGCTCGCTGCTCAGGCTGTGCGCCGAGCTGCACCGCCGGACCTGCAGAAGCCGAACAATGTCGTTGTCGTCGTCGCGAACCCTATGATAAGGATCGTACGACTGGGGCAGGCCGGTCTGCACGACTATGCTTCCGACGTGCCGCAGCGCTTCCGAGTCGGCTGAGCTCAGCACGAGCCGCAACTTTTTCTTCGCGTCTGCGAATGCCGAGCAGTTCTCCAGATTGCTGGGATCCAGCGTGGGCACGTGAGCCGAGCCGACGGCCGCCGCCGCTGCTGTTGCCTCGGAGCCAGCAGGAGCAGCCGAAACCACCAGAAGTGAATCGACCGCGTCGCTGCTAACCGACGGCTGGCGATCGAGGTCGGTGGCACTCCGACGACAGTTGGACCGATACTTGTCGAGAATGTCATCCACGCTGTCCACACCTGAGCACACACACGACATGCCAGCCACATCATCGGTCGGCCCGCGAAAGACAATAACATAGTACAGACGTAGATGCCGACTAGTAGCACGACAGAGGGGAGGTGTCACCGGCTCACCGGCGCTGGCAAAGCGGCGAAGCGCCAGCCGCAGGCAAGCTCTACCTGCACCACCGGAAGATGTAGCCCGGACGCTGCCCCCTGCGACAGCAGGGCCGCCGTTAACCACGACGGCATCGTCGAGCGACTGAAGGCTGCCTCGCACGTCGTACAGCCTGTTGTCCAGGCCGACGGCCTGCGACGACTCCTTTCTGCTGTCTTTGCGCTTGCCTGACAAGAATGCATTTCTCGAGCACTGGCAGTGCACGGCGCCCGTAATGGTTACGGCCGGCAGGGAGCGCTTGGTGGGGGCGTTGGAGGAGGATGAGGACGAGAATGAGGATGAGAAGGAGGACAAGGAGGAGGACGAAGACGAGATAGAGCAGGAGGACGGGGAGAAGGAGGATGGTGAGGCAAGCACAAGTGCAACGGCTCGGCTCACATACGCATGAGCCATTTTTTTTAAATAATACCTTTAAAGGTCATCTTCAGCGAATGCAGTATCGTCGTTCTCTTCTTGTCGCCGCCAGCTAGCTTTTCCTCTGCTGCCAAGGACGCCGGTGAGCTGGTTGCAGCTGCAGCAGCTGTAAGCAGACCAAAGTCGGCGAGGGCCTCGTCACCGTTCGGCACGCTCGTGACTTTGGCAGCAGCGCCGGCCCTGCTGGTGCCCGCTGCATCGACCGTAGGAGCCTCCCTTGCGCCTGACCAATGGAAGAGAATGAGGTGCTGTGTGCACGTGCACGTAACGGAGCGGCAAACACAGCGGGCAAGGGCGAGTGGTCCCCTCCACCGGCAGGTGGGCTCACACTAAAGTCTGTCTCTAAGTAGGCGGCGCAAGAGTTCGGGTGACAGCTGGGAAAATAGGAGCAAGCAACATGGGTGTGGCATGCACCCGAACGGCAGCCCAGCCATAGTAGTCAACAGAATGAGCTGCAATGGGAGCGAGCAAACACGTGACAAACAGCAATTGCATCCCAAACGGCCAGAATACGCTGGGCATATATACTTGCGCGCCCAGAGAGAAAGTGTAGAAATCACTTCATTACTATATTCGTATGATCCGGCTTCCAATTATGCAGATCTAAGGTTAAACTCGATCGGACGACACAAACTACTCTTTATGACTTTCTAGTGCCAAGATATCTCTCTCTCTCTCTCTCTCTCTCTCTCTCTCTCTCTCTCTCTCTCTCTCTCTCTCTCTCTCTCTCCCCCACTCTGACGTGTCCAGCGCCGTGGCATACTGATACTTATCTACTGATGCTTTACCTACTTTTTAAAGCCTGGTTTAGCAGCTACAGCCATAGTAGATCCCCGCTACACTTGCGCTCTCACTTTTGCTTCACGATTAGTGGCAACAGCTGCTTCAGCTTTGTGTGGCAGAGACTGATGCAACATCACAATCTTTGAATAATATAATAATATTAGCTTATTTAAAAGTCTCATTTGTATAGCTGCAGAAGAACCTTAACGACTATCACCACCACTATGGAATCAGTACCCAACCAGGGAAAACATGTTCTCACGACACTAGTGGCAACCGAGGGGTCTACCAGGAATCCTCGGTTTTCGTAACAACCATGCCATGCGCACTGAGCATGCACAGAAGTACTCGCACTCAAGCAGCTCACCTGAAGAGCTACCCTTCCACTGACGCTCAGCCGCCAATGAATCCCAGGTATTTAGCCGCATCGGGCCGTCTTCCTGGTTAGACCAGCCCGTGCCCGAGTTGCTGCTTCCCGACAAGTGGCTGGACTCGAGTCGAGCTGTTGTCATCACGACCGCTTGACCTCCCAAAGGCATTCTCTGCTGCGCCATCGCCACTCCGGGCCACGAGGGTGGCCGGACTCCATTGGCAGCAGGATTGGATATCGCTAGCAGATCGAAATCGCCAGGGCCAAGCATCCCGGAGCTGCTGAACGGCCGGGTCGGCCTGCTGCCCGCCAAGCCGGCGCCTCCTGCGATGCTAGCCTCCAGTCGGCCGGCAGGCAGGGACGAGGACAGTGCGGAGAAGGCGAGCGCGTCGGCTGATGCAGCGCTCCCGAGCAAGCCACTTCTGGGCAAGGATTCGGGCCAGGAAGGAAAAGTTCGCGACGCACTCGGCGCAACCACAAAAGCAGCGCTGGCACCGGGCCGGCTGGCCGATGTCGCTGGACCGGCCAGAGGATCAAACAGCTCCATGACATCAGCGCTCTTCGAAGCAGACGGAATGCTTGACTGTCTCCACAACGGCGTCGCAGTCAAGATGCCGCTGCTGGCAGCAGGCGGCATGACGAAAGAGCTGGTGGTGGCGGCGTTGACAGAGGCACCGGCGGCTTCCGATGTCCTGTAATCTGCTAGTGGCACATCTCGGCTAAGATCTCTGCTCGGGGCTGGGAGACCAGAGCTTGAGGTAGAAGTCGGGGAACTCGTGGCTCTCTGCTGCGCTTCGGTGCTCCGCTCAGCCAGCTCGCTTTGCCCTGGAGACACAGAACGAGACCTAGACAAGACCTGGCAAACCAAGATTGGAGACACAGCAAAATTCGCAAAGCAACAAACAATCGAGTAGGTAAGCAAAATCTTGTCACGCTGGAGACCGTACAAGCGCGCGCACACACACACACACACACACACACACACACACACACACACACACACACACACACACACACACACACACACACACACACACACACAACAGATACACACGCCCGCACATGCACACGTGAGCACATGCTGCACATGCGTGGGCCTGCACCGCAGCATAAATTACTCAAGCATGAAGGCATTAAAATGGTCGCTCTTGGTCTTGCTCTAGCTGCTGATGACTAGACTGTGTGCACATCCCGATGGTGAAATAATACCGAGTAATTGTCTCTCTGGTGACCCGAGGCCAGTGATCAGAATCGGCAGGGCCTCGACACATGCTGCCTACAGCCTCAAGTAAAGGGAAAGGCTGTGTGGCCGATTGTGATAATCAGTTATGTTCTTGCACTTGCAAGAGATCCCAGTGATGGAATACAGTTCCCATAGCCCTTCAGATGGGGAAAGAGTTCGGTCAGATTCCACGGCATATATGTGCTGCTCGACGACAGGTCAAATAGTCGTGTTACATGCTGGAGGTGTGTATTTATAGAAGTTCTATTTGTACTGCTGAGCATTACAATGTAACCAGAATTAAGCGAACCAAGTAGTTCAACGAATGGTTCAGATGAATGGAAGAATCACGTAAGCTGTATAGCAGCACAATAATGACTGAACACCCCCTTCCCAGGATATTGACTGCACAGCTGAGGTTTTCTGGATCTAGATCGACAAAAAAAGCACTTATTCGTGCCTCTGTAACATCTCTGTCTGTTGCACGCGACTAGTCGAAACCCACAGCCTCCTTAAATAAATTATCCAAGGTTTTCTTGGAGCATCTGGTCTTCTGTTTAAGGCGAACAAAAAGAGATCCTAAAAGTAAAGGTTAGCTGATATATTAACAGCCTCATTTATATAGCAACAAAAGAGCCCTAACGGCTACCATCAACGACGTCACACTAAATGAACATATACCAGCAGCATATGTACTCGCTTTTAATAATAATAATAATAATAATATTGCACTTGATTAAGCGCCCTCAGAGAACTTAATCTCTTTCTAGGCGCTTTACATTTGCTTTTGGGCTGTCAATAAATATATTCACGTGCTGCTCATAGCTGTAGTATGCCTGGCACCGTGGAAAGCCCTCTTAAAACCAAAGAAATTTACAGCCACATAAGCTGAGGCCATACTGCAAGGATTTTTTGAAACAGTGTATATGCATGCATATACACATGCACGCAAGAAAATGCACACAAAGCAGCTCATGTCCTGGATTCTTCCTACTCTTAGCACGAGCTTAAAAGACTGCACTTCATGTAAGGTCTATAATTGAACCACTGGTCATAATCACAACCGGTCACGGTAGGTCTTGGTTAAAATCGACATAAGCAAATCAAACAGGAAGCCGAGCGACAGAGTAAGTAACTTGCTAATCTGCCAAAAGTATGTTACTCATACTGTACTAACCTGAGGCATGTTTGCTCAGAATCGAACGACGCGGTCGCAAGGTGCCAAAAACATCTTGGCGGTCGGTGCTGCTGTGATCCGATGAAGAGCCGCCATCACTACTTGCTAAGTCGTCGCTGTTCTCTGAGGTAACAGAATCTGTGGAGCATTCATACAGCCCGGTTGAAACTTGAAGACAGCCCCATAGCTCGAATGCCAATGCAATACGAGAGTGAACCGAATTTGATGCTGCGATCATATGCTTCAACATAAGCACACTGCCAAGTGTTTGCCAAAGCATGAAATACTGACCTACGTCATCAATGTTAGCCCGACTCAAGCGGCCACCAGTAGCCTCGGAAAAGCCCATGCTGTGAAGCTGCTCGTCCTGCAATGCCGAGCAAACTCGTACATGCAAAGCAGCCATGCGTGAAGCCAGAACACGAAAGACACGAAATATTGAATACTCATCACGAATGACACACTCTGCATTCTCTGCCAGCCTTTACAGCAAGAGCTTGCAGCTTTTCTTGCAGACTGCTATTAGCAACAAAACACTCTTAATGGAAGCACGCTGTAAAAGAAAAGAGCTCCTGGGCAACGAGGGAACAGAGAGAACACATGGCGAGGGCAAGGTGGGCCAGCCTGAGAGCTCCGACTAACCGGCCTCCAACCCGACTGTCCTGAGGGGGCGTGCCTGAAGAGCACTTCGCTTGGCCAAACCCTCCCTCCCGACATACCAATTCGATTCCTTTGATTGGATCCGGAAGCGGCTGAAAAGGTCACAGAGTCCTAGGCCTAATCCGGGCTACGTCTACGGTGCAGCTGATTGCTGCTATCCCGAGTGAGCTGATACAGCGCTAACAGCTCGAGTACTCGACGGTAAGAATTACCTATTTTGCAGCTGGCTTGCTCCATTGCAAAGTAAGATAAAATACCGCTTCAAAAAAATGCCCACTTTTCCAATTGTGCACATCCTGTTTGCATGAACCGCAAGCTATCCTGCGAGACTGTCAAGGAGGCTAGTACAGCCATCCAAAAAAAATTCCACGGTGAAGTGCACTCGCCTAACTTGCCCCTGGGTCTGCCTTGGCCCAGGGGCAAGGTGCACACTCCTCTTCACGAATGAGGTCGTTAGTTCGAGATCGGCAGCAGGCGACTCTGTACTGCCAGCTGCAAGCAGGAATTTGATGGCTGCCACGGCTCGTCTGCTCATATAGAAATGAGGCAATTGAAGCAGCCTTACATATTTTCTTTTCTAACCTAAATTACAGCAGACACTGCATGACGCCTATCAAGCCAATAGCACTTACTAATGTGCCCACTTGCAAAAGCAGTAACAGAACAATCACACAAACATTGAGCCTCTGCAGCATCGAATAGCTGCCGAATCCTATCAAGGACTGGCTCTGGGCTTGGCACAAGTCGCTAGGTACACCACACGGCTGCTCTAACAATTGCAGACAGCTACAATGCCCAGCTCTTCCGGATCTCATGCCCGACGAGTTAACTCACGTCCACCCCTTGCCCGTGTAGGCTACCACAAAAAGGGCAGTCAAGCAAACAATTGAACGATTAGTGCATTGTTCAACATCTACCAGCCGTCGGTGCCAAATCGGCGACGCGAGGCATTCTGTTCAAAGCCTCAGCACCTCGTGGCATGTGCAGGTAGTACGAGGACAGCTGTTTCCTTTTGTTCCTGGCTACAGGTCCAGCTATGCCAAGTTCAAAATAGGCCACACCCCATACCAGCATAAACAAACGGCAGCTACTACAAATCGAGTCGCTCTATTTTCTCGCGATTTCCTTGACTCACGACTCCCTCGAATGCATTTGGATTGTGCTGTTTGTGCACTCTTTTTCCAGAACTGCGCTTCTAATTCAGCCCACAAATCATAGGCAGCTTCTAGCCGAACTTCCTATGTACTACCAAGTTCGTTAATTAAGTGCTACGGGCACTCAGGCAGGTCTCTTGCATGGGCCTGCCACGTTTTTCCTATAAGCAGCAGCTTACTTCTTTCACACAGCATCACCGCATGTGCACTTGTCCTAGCTGCTCAAGCGTGAAATCTCATTTTTCATGGAGACCCACATGCGCTAAAGTGGGTCCAAGTCAGAAAAGCACTGAAAAAGTACTCAAGTGCTGGCGTAGGCTCACGGTAAAAGAAGTGTGAACATAGAGCAGGCACTCTCACGCACTCACTCTCCCTCTCAACTTTCTCTCTTTCTCTCACTCACCGACAGAATACTTACAATATTATCGAGTTCACGAAGGCGTTCAGAGGGTCGCTCACTTGTGTCGCTGGCAGCCAGAACGTCCGTGCTCCAGGCTGATTCTGATGCAGTCTCACTTGCACCTCCGCCAAAACTACCCAGCGTAAGCATGCCGGCAGAAAGCGGCCGCTGCTGCTGCTGCGGTGGCTGCGGCAGAGCTGGCGGCGGCTGGGGATGATTCTGGGCAGCCGCTGAGGCCAGCCCGTCATCGTCGACCTCCAGCAGGCGGTGCTGCAGCTGCCTGCGACTGCCAGCCTCTGTGTCGTCGTCCTCGTCGTCGTCGGCGCCGGCCCCGGCCACGCCGCCCACGTCGCTGCCGCCTAGGACGTCCGTGCTCCACGTGTCACTCATTGTGGATCTCACCTCCAGGTCACCGCCGGCTGCACCAGGTGCCACATTGTTCATTTGGCTTCGTATGTCGAACATGCCAAACCTGTAGCAGATAAAAAAACTGCTCGACAGAACAAGGACTAACCCATGAAGACTAAATGGGTGTTACACTGAAGAGTCCTCTATAGCGCACCATATCCTAAGCAGCTTTGGGTGCGCACACAGTTGCCAACAGACTTCATCTCACGCAACAAAGAGAAAGTGAAAAGCATAGCTGAGTCGTGACTACAGTCGAGAAACCGAGCGAGTAGCATTGAAGTAGCAGCACAAGACTGCTCGAAAGGATGCGCTGGAGTTTGGAGCAGGAGAGATGTCATTGCATAAGAATTGCGAAAGTCTCCCAGGTCTTGGACCTGCAGAGCAAAGGATTCGGTTACTAACAGGCTTTAAGCAAAACGATAGAGCAGCTAATTTATTGTCCCGAGAGAACCCGAGCACATGAGAAGGCTAAGTGGTGAGGGCCACACAGCTAAGTTGGAAGGAACCAATCCATGACGAGCTTTGTGTGTCAGAGTAAGAACTTTGTGTAGTCTGAATTATTGTCACGAGCGACACAGCACGCTAGTCGACGAGGAACACCACCAGGTTATTTCATCTACACACTGAGCCGGCGGAAGCACCACTGCCCACCGGCAGACGTTCGTCCGCTTCTGTCGTCTGTGGTACTGGAACGCTGCGCTCTGATTCGTTGGCGCTGTTGCCAACGCCTAGCTGCGCTCCGATTGGCTAGCCGATGGTCGGGAGGGCCACCCAGCCTAGTACTGGCAGATAGCAACATTTAGGTGCTGTCACAGACTGGGGTATACATAAACAAAACCACACTTTGCTCTACACCCGTTGATCAACCAGATGACACAGCAGCTCTGTAAGCAAAAGAGAAACGTCGCTCAATTTCCTGATATTTATTAGCCAACCATCCAGCCATATTTATCATCAGTTGTAGAGCCATCAAGTACTACTAATCCATCAAGTACTAGTTGCCAAGTTCTTTCAACTCGCACATCACATCTCAGATGGGGGATTCGATTCCAGCAACAGCTCTTCTGCTGCTATAGAAAATGAGGCAACTGTGCCTGCAGCTCTCTACTTTGGCAAGCTGCCAGACAGAGCGTGCAGCCGTTGCAGTCTCACACTGCCCTGTCACTGTCCTGTCAAAGGCACCTGCCGCCAACCACAAGACCTTCCACAGCAGCAGCAACAAAACCCCACTTACAGAGGGGCCACAGCACGGCAGCTTCGAAGTGTCCGGAAAGGGACCGATAAGCAACCGGAAAGGGAAAGCGACCGGTAAGCGGCCTGAAGGGAAGTAGCTTCGAGCAGACCCATTCGTGGGCGGTCGACGTCTGGAGAGCAAGCGTGTGACCACTCACCTGTCCGGCAGGTCTTCCTCTGCTTTCTTAATCGTGACGGGTATGTTGGCCACCAGCGGTGGTCTGCTGCTGCCTCCGCTGCGGCGGCGACCGCAGCCTGTGCTCTCGCTGCCTCGATCGTAGCCATCGGCTCCACCGCCGCCGCCAGAGCCGTCGCCTTCGACTCCAGCACCGCTCTGCGGCGTGTCTCGCCCACTGACGTTGGGCGAGCCGCGGCCACTCACGTTGGCAGACACCATGTCGGACAAGTCATCGTCGTCGTCGGCGTCCTGGTCGATGGCCATGTCCGGGTCGTTGTCGAGAGTCGTTGAGCCGACCGAGTGCACGGAAGCGGCCTCTGAGATAACATCGCCGAGCTCGCTGGCATCGCCAAGGCCACCTGGCGAGTAGAGAGTGCTGTTGCTATTGTTGCTGTTACAGCACAATGCCCGAAGGCAAGCGCCGACCAAGCGCTACGCGACCAAGCAACAGGAGGTTCTCCAGGAGGCTCCCTGACACGCTTCCCATCGCGAGGAGAAGAACTGCTGCTGCTAGCGGTCAACTGCTGCCTGTCATAGGTTCTGAGCTTAGGCAACGCTGTTGCCAACTCGCTCTCTCTCTCCACAACGGACCAATGCCGGTGTCAAGTAGCTGTACGACTGCCTTTAGGCCTGCACGACGGTTACATAACTTCTCCAAGGCCACCGAGGATGATATGGAGTGGCTGCCTCCCCCCGAGTTACTCAAACCTTTAAAGTGGAAAAGAGACCTATGAACGGCAAGACAAATTCTAGGGGGGGGGAGGTTGAACAGCAAAGAGGGGTAGGATAAATAAAGCCCGTTTCGGCATGGATTTGCCAAAGGGGGCCAGGCAGCCTCAACACAAACTGCTGCAATTAAGCTTTCCTCCTTGGAAAAAGGTATCCAATAATGAGTTAACGTCCAGAATAGTCGTCAGTTTATTGACAAGTGCAAAGTGACCAACTGTGAGGCTAATATCGAGCCATATACGGTTCATTACTCCAAGTTGTAGTCTAGGAATCACAAGGGGAGAGTCTGGTTGAGGCTTGAGTTCGCCCCTGGAAGGTTACCCGTAAGCAATGACTGTACTTGAGATATACCACCGAAAATCCTTCTGTCAGCTGTTCAAAAGCCGGGCAGCTCCATCTGGCTGGCTACTGGCTTCACCGGAGAGCAGCCTGGCTTCCGGGGTGAGGCTAGCAGGCTAGTGGGTGGCACTTGCTTGGCATTCCGCTTCCAAGTATTTTGACAGTGGGGAGCAACCACGTTTCCTTTTGAATAAAGACAACGAGAGCAGGTTACATTCATCGTGCACGGTCTGGATCGGTTCCCGGTGGGCCTTCATTTTTTAAAGGGAACAATTCTTTTTTTTTTCAATTTCCGCTAGATAATCATTTTTCGACAAGTCTGAAGAGGGAAGATCGAGCGGCTCACATTCGGTGTGCAGTTTCGTTTGCACTCTCCATATCAGGGTATGCATTTCTTTTACAAAAGCGGTTTGAAAGAGACTTCGGTGCAAAGCTTGGCTCTTCCAAAAAGGGGGGTGGGAACTCTTAATTGAGAGGGGCTAAACAGCATTTCGAGGTAGCTCACTCCCGATGCATGCCATAACGTCCCCTGACATGACGACATTTAAAAAGACGCTTAAATCACACCTGCATATTACAGCATTTAGTGGGTCTTTGTGATTCGTCCTTCGTGAGCATACGAATGCACTTACACTGTGCCTGCTGCTTGCTAAAACCAATCACTTGGTAATACTTTCTATACAGAATCTGCAACGTGCGTAGAAAGAGATGCAAAGCGCCTAGAAAGAGATTAAGTTCTCCGAGGGCACTTTATCATGTACATTATTATTATTATTATTATTATTATTATTATTATTATTATTATTATTCAGCTCTCCGAGGGCGCTATACAAGTGTATTTGTATTTTAAAGAAATTCATCGACATTGTGCCATGCCCATCACGGTTTTCAGCTCATTCCAAAATTCTCACAGCGCTCTTGAATTATTCATGCAATCCAACACAGGATACTGGTGCCAACATGCTCGAGGTATGCCCTCACTGCTATGAAACTGGGGATGTGATGATACAAGCGCTACCCACAGGTAATTCCTGCGTCATACCGTTAGCGAATGCAGCATGGGCCAGTTTGTTTGCCACCAAGCTACGACATAATGTCGGCACTCCCGGTCGCCGCTTGCTAACTAGTCCAAGAATCGGGCAACAAGCCACCCAGTGAGCTCGCTATACCTTCTCCTCCGATGCCTAGCCCAGTGAGCACGATAGAATCCCTACATGGTGTGCAAACACAAGCTGTGCACACAACTGCAACCGAAAGCTGAGTGACGACAAACTGCAGAAAGCTGATATTCGTCGAGAGGGAAACCATTATATGCACTCTCGCCATCCAAATTTCACGGTGAAACTAGTCAAAACTAGCGCTAGCTAGCTCATCCTGCTCGCTTTTAAGACTAACCGGGGTAAATTGCAATAGCAACAGAAACTGAGGGCTCAATTTGCTAAGCACCGCAAGAGCTCTCTGGGCAGTCGCAGACACAGTAAACGAATGCAGGAAACGAATTACAGGGTGCAAGCACCTCACGGGTTAGTCGGCCTCTAGAGTCGTATGCTAGGGCTCTGGCACAACCGTGGGAACGTTGTCACCAGCCGCCATGCCCCCACAAAGTACGTGTGCAGGGAGCTGTGACTGGCATTCGTAGCCTACCCGAGTGTGCTGTAGCAGCAGTGAGGGAAAACCGAGTGCGCTTCACCAATCCTTCGCCATCGGCCGTGTGGCGACGCGTGACGACGTTCGACATGTTTGCATGCTCCTCAGCGAGGGCAAGCACTTTGTTTTCAGCCATCAAGCCAATCTGCACAGCAATCATTGCACGGTGAAAGAGAGCAATGATAGTGGGTGCGTGGCGAGGAAAATCAGCATCTCGGGCAGCACGAGCAGTCACGCAGTCGAGTTCGGACTACGAAACGAGCGCAAAAGGCACCGACTTATTGGGCGCCTTCCAATCGCAGAATTGCATGGCGATCGTCACACGTGAGACGACATAAACGTCACGATGTGGCAAGCAGTGAGCCGCATCGTGCCACCGGTGCATGGTCTGAGCAGCTCGAGCTGCTGCCAGGGGTGCTCACTCCCGATCAAGCCTACGAAAGTGGCCAGCAGAGCACAGAGCTAATGAATCAGCAGAAGCCACAGGAGGCTGCTCATAAGCAGTAGTCCTTGAATGCAGTGTAACTGCAGTTTGCATCGATAAGCTAAGAATGCTCATCTAGCGAAGACGGCAGCAGCAGGTCTCACTTTAACCAGCACCGTTGAGACTACTCCAAGCAATGAGGTCAAGGAAAAGCCGCTCCCAGTTGTATCTCGGCAGATAATGGGAGAGCAGCGGGTGCGCGACTTGGCAACCAGAGGCCCGAGCTATGCTCGGGAGGTCGGACAGACATAACAGCAGCAATAGCTATCATAATGATAACAATGAAAGCATTGGTTGTTTGAATAGAGGGCAGCACTTGAGATTTCGTCGGACACGGCTCCAGCGAGCAGAGCCTCGCAGAAGAAGCGCTCAGGCGGTCGATTTGGCCGCCGCATTTGCAGCGCTGACAGCGGCAGCAGTGCCCACCTCCTGGCTGGCCGAGTGGAGAGTAATAACGAGCACCTCCTCCGGCTTGCTGTCTGCCACGTCTGCGGCAGCAGCCGCAGACTGGCTCTGCGGCGCTTGGGGCGAGCTGGCTGCAGACGCAGGGGTGGCCACCGCTGCAGCCACCGCGATCGATGCTCCGACGATCGTTGGCTTCTTCCCTAGCTTGGTGCGCGAAACAGGCGGCGTTCCGGGTGGCGTGGCACTGCTGGCCACAGCAGCCGCCGTGGCTTGGTTGACAGCAGCCGACTGGCCAGCCAAGGACGACGGAGGAAGAGCAGCAGCAGCAGCTGCGGCTGGTGGCAGAGGCGGTAGTTCCAGCAGTAGCTGCTCTGTGCGCAGCCGTGTCGCATCACCTTCCGGAAACGACTGTGCAACTGCTCGTTGGAAGGCCACCTAAGGTGAAGATTAAATGAAATAGGCAGCAAAAGCATAATTATATGCGCGCGACTATTTACGACATCAGGAAGTGGTTTGGCTGCACATCGCTTGCCAATTTTGGCAATGTCCCTCTTACAAACACTCGATTGTGCCACTATTTTCACTCTTATTGTCGGATAAAGCCGAACTCAACATATACCCCGCATCCTCGCTTAAGACAATCTATTCAGGCAATCATATTCCTACGCCCCCTTCGTGCTAGCAAAATTAGTACTTCATAATAGCAGCGTGCTCTGTGCAGCAGCTGTAGGCTTTGCCTCGGGAAGAATAGCACAAGCGCTGTTCAACAGCCCGTGAAGGAATTACAGTAGTATAATCTAGATTGAGGCAGACTTTGGAGGTACACATCAGAAGTATCGCCGTGTATGCAAAGCTGGATATGGATATAAGCATATCATCGGAACTAACTGTAGCCGCTGAATGAAAGCCAATAATAAATTTAAAAAAAATTAAAACCTCGGCATACCATGCAAAATCTAACAGGCCTGTTCGATGTAAAAGTGCCACTCAGATGAGCTAACTTCGCGGTGCTGACTAGTCGAGAAATGCACATCATTGCAGGCTAACTTGTCCACTAATCAAACAAGGCATTAATCATACTAATCATACTGGGTGGTCCTAGGAGTTACACTGGGGGGATGGGAGAAAGTAAATTTACCTCAGCGCTGCCAGACAAGCCTCCAAGCAGGCTGCTGTACCGATAACAGGTTGGCCCACACAAATAATAATGGCATCATTCAGGACTTGATAGCTTTGAGATATATACTTGATTGACAACCTTCACCCTCAACTAAATGCTCACAATTCTGGATTTAATCTCAGACATGAAGCTTCAAGAGAAACAAATTAAGGCAACAGATGAGTCGATGCAACACCATTAATATAAGTGAGCTTTTTTAGTTAATGGTGATCTCAATATTCAGATTAACCAAGAAGCTACACTTTTTGAGACTATATGAGACAACTAAATAAACATGTATGCACCAGGAAAGGCGTCTAAACTGAATCAAGGAAGAAAATAGTGACACTAATAACATATTATATACCATCACAATATAAGTAAATCTCTTTCTGGGCACTTTACATATGCTGCAAAAAAGCATTTCAATTGATAAGTGATAGCATGCAAAATTCTACATGCACATCTACATCCAAGACAACTCAAATGGACAGAGCACACACTGTGAGGACGGGTTTTTAGCTTCCTTGTAAAGGTCAAGTCAGAAGGCGTAAACAATTCAGTCTGCAGTCAATTCCAGGCATTTTGAGCATACAAACTAAATGTACAGTCTAAAAAAGTTTGATGATGGTCAGGGGGTACAGCTAAATGGTTTGAAAAATAGGAGTATATGATAGGATGCAAAGCCTGATTAGGAAGTTTTTACGACAGGGAAGCCGGAGCAAGAGAATAAAAGGACCTAAAAGTGAGTAATAAAGCCTTAAAGTAAATACTCTGCCTTCATGGGAAGACCATGCAGATCGGTGAGAAGTGTTGTAATATGGCAGTTGTGACGCTAACGACAGACAAGCCTAGCTGCCGAGTTTTGAATCAGCTGTAAGAGCCTTTTTGAAAAGGCAGGAAGATCGGCAAGTGGTGAGTTTCAGAAGTCTAGACAGGATGTAATGAATGCATACAGGAGCTTGGCTGTGGCACCCTCATATAGGCAAGCCCAAGTATTTGCTATTCTTGTAGCTGAAAGTAAGAAAACTTGACTGCTGAGTTGATGAGGTCATCTAAAGAAAGATCTTTTTTATATAACGGCTAGCATCGAGTTAGCATTCCACCAGATACAGCAGGTCAGATGAAAGATTGAACAGAAGAGGTGATAAGAATTTTTTGCTTGGATGTAGCTTCCGTGTCAAGAGTCTTGACATTTGTGCAAATGAAATTTCGCTCCTGAAGTTAACACGTGCTACGATCGTCGCGAAGAGTAAGTTTCTAACTCACCTATTGAAGAAAGCGGTCACTGAAGTACTGAGCAGCTAAGCGGAACATGTAATTGCACCGGGTTACTAGGTGACAATTGGGCACTTCATGCAAGAGAAGCACAGCTAGAATGACAAAGTTAGACAAAAAAGCACGGGACCATTAATGAGTCTACTCACAGTAAAAGTTAGGCAGCAAAAATGTGAGCTATTTGGTCGTAGTAACTTACCAGCCACAGAAATATAAAACAAAAGCATTGAAAGTGAGCAAATCTATAGATGGATGCACTGCCCTTCCCTGTGGTAGACCCAGTATTGAATTGCCACCGATCTAGATTACAGTGCTTGCCAGCTGAGTTCGTGCATTACCAGAACCAGGTACAGAGTAGCCTCATCCGGTGGTTTTATTGATTCATGCTGACGATTTGGACAGCCACAGCACGTCCTGAGCTGTTGCCAGCATCTGTAGGACTCAAATTGGCATTCACATCTCACCGTTTCGGAGCAGTGAGTGCCACTCACGCCTGGATTCCTGCCCTTCCGATACGCCTTTAAAAAGGGTATACTGTTAAGTAGACCTAGACGACAAGCCGCATTGAGACAGGAGATGGTTCCTCAGGCTGGGAGAAACAGGGTGGGAGAAGATGAGTTGGCAAAGATGGGATCGAGAAAAAGCTGTCGCAGCCAGGAATTATGTAATGTAATGTTTAAGATGTAACTTCTCTAAGACGCAAAGAGTCCCAAAGCATGGGACAAGCAAAGCAAAGCAAAAGCAGAGGGCACTAATTGCTGTCTTTTATGAAGATGAGCGTTCAAATTAGTGCATGTGCAGATCCTTCAGAGAGGAGGCCTAAGAAGCTACCATATACCAATCAGAATGTTGGACTGATAGCAAAACAATAGATAAGCCTCCATTCCAGCACATGGAAAGTGCCTAATTTTAAAATGCAGAGCGACCGGATGCCATCTGCCATAGAACTGAACAACAAAAAAAGATTTTGTCTCGAGTTGGAAATGATTTTTAAGCTCCGGGATCCCAGAGTCCTGTGCTCTAACTGATTGAGCAATTGAGACAACTTCCTACTGCATTCAACACACGACTATAAAGCCGGGCCTTCAACTTGCCACCTGCAAGCTCCAGCCGAATCCCAGTGTATGTATATAAATAACGTGCAAATTCTTTCTCTTTGGGTGCTGAGCAAATACCGTATAATTATATCTACCATTATTAGTATAGCTACATCCAGACAGCCATGCAAAAGAGCCTGATCTTGCACACTAGAGCAGTACATCATGTACCATCGAACCAACTAAGGTTAATATGATACTCTTGCATACAATACTGCAATCAAAAATGTGCAATCAGGTCTGAAAATCTTTTATGCTTTGGCTATAATGTCCGAATGGACACTCCTCATCCGTAAGTCAACATAAAAACATGCAAGCATGTCAACGCTAGGATGACACTAAGCTCACATCCGAAAGAATCTGAGCAAGCTTCCAAGAACTAAGCTTGTAGCTCCACTCCACATACCTTAGCAGACGATGTACATCTTCTTTGATTGACCAGACTTGTTCCAGAGCAATATTTTAATAGGCCCACCCAGCTTTCTGCACTCTACACAGGTCCATTGTTTGCCAAGCCATATTTCAATTGCTATGCCAACAAACTGGCAGCTCGTCAGCCCACATCAGGCAAGGTGGCGATGGTGAAACTGTTCACGGCATGGGTTTCTGCCATACTTCTGAGCTGGCAAAAGCTTACTTCAATCGCTATCGTTTTCCGACATGTTGTTACATATCTAGACTCTTGTGCTCGCTGTGCATGCAATACAGTGGTGTCTCGAGATGTTGTTACATATCTAGACTCTTGTGCTCGCTGTGCATGCAATACAGTGGTGTCTAGAGAATCCCTTGCTAGGATTTACCCCAGCCACCGCTGAAATGACGCGGCACCCACATCAGTGACCATTGAATGACTGGCACTTACTAGACGCCGCAGATCCGTGAGAGTTACTAGCGCAGCAGTCCTTGAAATACCATGTACATCTTTAGATGCAAACGGTGGCTTTTCGGGTGCATTCTTCGTTATTAAAGCATCAATAATGTCGCCCAGGCCATCCTGAAAGGCAAGATGATACGTATTACAAAAACAATTATGATAATGCACATTGCAAGAGGTTCTACCAACAGATTGGTCCAACTAGTCACGATTGACAGTCACTTCAGAATTAAAACACAAAAGCACTTAATATATCCTTGCAGGTTTAGTGGGATGGCAGCCTTTGGGAACTATTAATGCCACAGCTCAAAGTCGTACAAGTGCAGAACACGTGCCAGACTGACGGCTGCACCATATTATGGTGCCTAGTCACCATTTGCCAAACTGGCAAACAAAACGAGCAAGTGATGGATCGACTGTTTAACGAAGCTCGTGCAATTCAAAGTGCTGCTGATTGTGACACAGTATCAGTCACGTGATAACACCGAATGCACAGACTATAAAAAGCCCAAAATCTTTTTCTAATAATGTCAGCTTTCCGACACAATTTGTGCTATGGCATATGAGCATCCTCACTTAAGCTCTGCCAGTCATAGTAAGTGCTTAACTTGTAACACGTATTTCTGCTATCATCTTTTAACAAGCCACTGATGACATTAGCCGACAATTCTTCAGAGACAAACTTGATTAGAAACCACTAGTATAACATATGCTCTAAATGTTGGCACGAGAGGTGTAATAAGAATCCGTGCTATAGAGCAAGAAGCATGCCGAATCTTACACTAATCACGATACAAGTAAATGTGCTTATGTTCATCATACATGCAAACATGTCGATAGTTATCTGTGTTGTATATGCAGTATGAAAGCATCTAAGTAGATATTCCTCCAGCTGCACTGCCAGAAGGCGCTGGTTTGGGGCCATACCTTACACTGCACAGCAACAACTTTAACAAGGTGAAAATTAAAGGTAGCATATAGGTATTGGGTTCCAGCAAAATACCCAGAGGTTATGAGCTCCCTCATCACGACCCAGGTCAGCGTTTTGAGTTCTGAAGTCAGAAATCCTATATTTCCCACTGCAAGTGATGGTGATAGCCGTTTAGGCTATTCTACCTCAGTATAAATGAGGCTGTTGAATTATCTTATCTCTTTTAATACCTTGTCAACATGTGAAAGGACGTCATCACCTGCCGCAACTGAAGTTCCAACCGATGGTTGTAGCAAGGAACCAATCTGTCGAGATCTGCTGTGAGCGAGGATCCGAAGGATCCTCGCCACTTCTGTGAGGTTATGCTGTGCCATAGAACTGACCTGAGCATCTAGCGTCAGACCATGAGCTGCTGCATTCAGCAATGCAGGACAGATGAACGATTCAAATACGACATCGGTGCAAGCAGCACGTGCTAAAACATAACAAAACGATGCAGTCAATGTGGACATCCGTTAGTCGCATGATCTCTCGATCGATAGAAAGAGTGCAGATAATCATTGGCATTGCTTGTCCCACAACCCAGAGTAGGAACAATAATTAATTACCAGCACAGCTGCACATACCGGTGTCATGAGTGCAGCCTTCATTCTGCATCAGACCGTGGTAGATGCGATTTACCAACCAGAGAAGTGCAGGAGGAAAGCAGTGTAAGCTATGGCGGATACTGGAGATGAGACAGCGAAGCACCTCTACCATCTGCTGTGCGACAATCGTACGGTGGCGGGCAGAAGCGGCTGCCATGGTCTCACGATCTAATGTCACAGGATTGTCACCTACAAAAAACCCAGAAATATAATCCCACAAACAGGCTAAGAACCAGAGTGCAAAGCTATTGCCTATACATGCGCTACAGCTTGCATGTGAACACATCTTACAGAAGGTCTATGTCCCACTCCACACATACTCTTATGAGGTTGTGAGTTTGTCGGACGGTCCTTCATCATTACATCTATGTTAATATGACCGCGCCACTCAAAATCAGTTGAGCTCCCACTGCAGTCTACTACTCTTTTCATTATCCCTTAACAGGGAAGTAATGCTGGTAAAGGTCATGCTCACATGTTCCTGAAAAATGAGCATGCATCATAACAATCAATCTTTCTATTCTGAGTTTATCCATTCATGTCTCACCTATCTCTGTCTGATACTAATATGCGTTATCCGACACCCTTCTCCCTCAACACGTAAATTCATTAGTTCGGTACAATCAAAATTCGAGGATAATAAATACAACGTCTCACTGAGATTATTTGGGTGATCCTTCTTCTGCGGGACTCGCCCATTCGATTCTTCAATTCTAAAAGCTATCATGCGTCGCATGAAGACTAGTTCTTGTGAGCATGAAGACTAGCTCTTGTGAGCAAACGGTGAGTAAGTATGGAACCTCAATATGCTGATGATACCATACTGAGCACTAAAATCCTCCTTTAATCTAGGTGCTAATAATCACAGGCTAGCTGTATCAGTTATGGGCTAAGGCCAATTAGAGGAGGTCCATAGATAGCAGTAAAAAATAACAGGATAAGACATATAAGGTTCAGCAAGCGTGCTTATGCACACATACAAGCAAAAACGTAGCTGACTATGGTCATCCTGCTGTAGATAGTGCTACAAAACCCAAATGAACACTATATATCACCTAGCATCAGAAAGAACAAAAGAATTCACTTTGCCATTCCCGTGAAATTAAACCGTGACATCTAACATCAGAGATGCAGGTCAATTCGAACAAATCGTATTCTTAATCACTAATAGGTAGTTGATTAATTAGCTGGACGAACACGTGTATTGTTTCCTTCTTCTTGTAATACAAGGCTTGTGCATGCTGCCACTAACCACATTTGCATGCTGACCCTGCGCATGTCACCCCTAACCAAGTTATTCATTTTGTTTGTTTTTCAAGTATGATTTTACTTGCCATTCAATTGCATTTCCCTTTGCAGCAAATGTAAAGCGCCTAGAAAGAGATTAAGTTCTCCGAGGGTGCTTTATCAAGTACATTATTATTATTATTAAGGCATGCTATTTTTCCCATTTTTTATTAAGCTCATTGGTGAGTTAAAATGCATCTTGTTATATACCCACCTCATTAATTATGTTCATTACAGAGTCTTAATGAATGATTATGTTTTGTTGCACAAAACATAAACAATGAGTCATCACACTATAACTTCATGCTATGCATGTCGACTCAAATAAACACCTGCACGAGGTAGAGAAGATCTCGAGGGCGGTCGCCTTGCTGCCAAGTAAGAATGGTGCGTTTTCTGGGGATCCAGGTCGTACTGAGAATCGTCCTTCATAAGTAGAAGCATCACAGCCGGCTGTAGTGCAGACGTGAGAAACAGCCGTACTGAGGGCAGACACTCGACATATTGTGTAAACATCAAGTGAAACATGGAGCTGCTCCTACAAATAAAGTCACAGCCGTTTGATGTGCCACAATATGACGAGCACAAACATCACCGTGGCAGCATTCATGCTTACATGAAGTTGCTCAGACTAATAATAATGATAATAATAATGCATGAGCTATATATAGCACCATCAGATAACTCAATCTATTTCTAGACTCTTTACATTTGCTGACTTGGCATCAAACCTGCCAACGGCATCACACGGATAAACCATTTATTTAGGTGTGCCTCTGCGATTAAACAACAATCAACAATAAGCAGTAGTGTCAAAATATGCTTGTCACAATGAAGACTATATCAATTCAAGAGGAAGCTCTCTTGGAAGTGGCAGCAACCACCACCACAGCAGAAGAATAGGTTTTCTATCTCACTAAGCCCATGAAAGCAGGAGATGACAGAAGGTCAGGTTGGTCGGCTAGCAGTGTCGAAACAGTTAAGACCAAAAGGGTGAGCAGGCTTGTTTGTCATGCTTTGGCTGACTAACATTGACTGGCTTTGCTAGATACGAGTGTCATTCATCGTCACACAGCACAGGTAAAAGTCAAGTCATACGACTCACCTGCTAGGGGTAATAATAAAATAATGTGTACAACCTAAATATCAGTGAATAGCTTATTGCACAGATCCTGTGGCTCAGTGGTAGCATTTTGGGGCACCTTCTAGCGAACTCAAGACGAGCCGATTCACCATAGCTACCATAGCTATTCAATATAGCAGAGGGCACCATTCTGATGTACGATGCATACACGTGAGTGTATATGCCATCGTGCATTCTCTCACTCAATCACATACTTCAGCTATATGGCTAGCATGGCTAGCATCTAAGCCTTCATTAGTGGTATTTATAACTAACTGGAAGCTACACTGGGATTAAAACAAATGTCGGTGAGCTTGCTCAATGACAACTGCTGGAATTAAATAAACTCCGAGAGTGAGTCTTGTCATGATTTAAATTTGCAGGGCAAATAAACCTGAATAAGTAACCTTCTTACACTACTCTAGTTTCTCGATGCTTATCTGGGCCTACGTTTTAGCAATCACTATAAAATGATCGCATAAAATAAGTGGAGCTTGATAAGCAAATAGATCATTCATTCAGACACAAGCTAATAGGTTACCACGGGGAATCACACAGCACCGCTATCGAATAAAAAAAGGCATGCCGAGCGCGGCATTGAAGAGTCTAAAACAATATCCTCCCCCAGCACAATAGCTGTCTTCCTACTAAGAGAAAGTGTAAATCCTTATCAGACAGAGGTCATCAAAGGCAGTCGTGATGCTAACTAATGTCTGCAGAAGATGATTTTGCTTCCTATGACTACTGGCAGGATCAACCAGGTGGATCAACCTGAAGCCTAGCCGACCGAGAGAGCGCGCCCGGCAGAGCGTGAACGACGCTGACAGCTACTGCACGTGCTGCGCTCATTTTCGGTCGAAAGCTGGTTGCTAAAGCAGCCAGTTTCGTTTGTGCTGTGCGACGAGTCGACCGCTGCTTGCGCAGCCTCGTTCAGACGCACCTCTGCACACTCCCTCACTCGGTTTGCCTTGTCATCTCACGACTCATCAGCAGCAGTGCCCATGAGGGAGCGAGGGAGAGAGAGAGAGAGAGAGAGAGAGAGAGAGAGAGAGAGAGAGAGAGAGAGAGAGAGAGAGAGAGAGAGAGAGAGAGAGAGAGAGAGAGAGAGCAAAGCCGCAAGCCAGTCATGTCGTGTGCTCACAGCCAGCGCCGACACGATCAACCCGGCGGCCACTTAATCGGCTGCCTGAAATGCATACGCACCGACTGCTATTTTATACTAGCGTTTGGCTTATTTCTTTTTAGTTGCATCCCCACTGTTACTTCAATTCCTTCTAGTCGCTTCTCACTTATCATAAAATGAGCCAGTCGGGGTGCCACCTAAGCCTCGTTCCATTACAGATTCTATACTAACAATAACAACAGTTATAATAATAATGATATAAATATATCTATGGCACCCTAAGAGAACTAAATCTCTTTCTGAGCACTCTACTAGCTGGAAAGGAAGCGTGTCAATTGGTCAGCGTTTAACATGCATACTGCCAGCCCAAAGGACCCGTGACAACTCACGAGAAATCGGTTATACTAGTGAGTGCTAGAAGTTAGCAGCACCACTCGATGCATATCGACCAGGTATACAAAACATCTGCCGACCAACACTTGTTTGCAAAGATGGCTGCCGTGAGCAAATTCATAAAAATGAGCACCCTTATAACAAACATGGCCGAAGAGCGCCAGCCTGTGACATTAAGGCGTAGCGGTGGCATGTGTTCGCTGCGCATCGGCTATAGGCAAGCCAGCATATCAGAGCTATGAAGAACTCACCGCCTGTGCACGTTACTGCTATTGCTGCTCCCGTATGCATTCCGAGCAAGAGCAAGCAGCATCTCAGCCACTGCAGCCTCGTCAGAGCGCAGCACGCAGCAGCCAAACACTGCCGACAAGAGCACGCTTGCTAGCTCGGAAGCTGCGCCACTGCTGCTGCTGCTGCTGTCGGTGGCTCCCATGCCGGTTGTAGTGGCGGCCGCAGCTGCATGCGACAAGCGCTCTGCCTGCAGCAGCTGACACGCCAGCAGAGCCGGGTCCGAGCGCAGAGACACCAGCCATTCTCCGTATTTCGGTTCGTGCTGATTCAGTAGCTTGTATCTGTAAAAGGCAGCAAATGTACAGCCTTCACAATAATAAATATTCGCGATAATCATTGGCAAAATATCGCATGCCTCTACACTTCATGCATTCCAGCATCAGGCATTGTTTCAGATGGACATTACTACCAATGATTATATATATATATATATATATATATATATATGTGTGTATATATATATATATATGTATGTATGTATATATATGTATGTATGTATGTATGTATGTATGTATGTATGTATGTATGTATGTATGTATGTATGTATGTATGTATGTATGTATGTATGTATGTATGTATGTATGTATGTATGTATGTATGTATGTATGTATGTATGTATGTATGTATGTATGTATGTATGTATGTATGTATGTATGTATATATATATACGGTACAGAATGAAATGAGCATCACTAAAAACCAAGAGCAGGTGTATCCGAAGTTGCAACGTCGAAGAACAGGTCGTATTGCAAGCCTGTCAAAAGACGAAAACTTGCTCTCAAAAAGCACCCAGCAGCACTCCCTCTTTGGGACAACGGTGCAAAGTATGCAAACAAGTAGCACTCTCGACGCCTGCCCGGATTACTCTGCAGTCTGAGCCGTTATGCAGACTCTATGCTGATTTGGACATTTAGATTGAAACAACACACTAGCATCCACTCGCTCTTGAATTTAGATTCCGCCAAAGACCAGGACTTCCAGATTTATGAATTACAAAGTCTATACTCAGTCCATTTCTTGTCTTCTCTAGCTAAGTTAATTTCCTTACAGCACATCAACACAACTCCTCGAGTTTTCATAATGGTTCGGTTTTTCATTTTCACACACAGTGACAGACAGAGGGCCAAATACGCAGACAGCATTGATGCTTCATGCCCTTCATACTTGATGAGTACCAAAACAGATCTAGACGCTCTCGAGGTCATCTGCTAGTGTGTCCACTAGTTCCCGATAACGGTGGTACGTCAGCTGCGTGGCGGCTGCCCATTTGCTCAGTAAATTAAGTAAGTGCTGCACACACACACACACACACACACACACACACACACACACACACACACACACACACACACACACACAAACACTTTCTCTCTCTTTCTCGAAAACTGTATAGTCTTTTGAAGCTCGAACTAGCAGCTTCTCTCACCAGCATGGTCAGGGCAAACGCTCCCTAATGGTATGTGGTTCAGAAATTTCTTTTGCCATTTCTCAGAACTCTTTTATAATTCGCATACTCACATTTGATTTCGTGGAAAGCATCTACAATCACAAAGAAATTTCTAATGTTAAAGCAAGGAGTTTAGGTCGCTAACCTACTACCTTCTGTTCGAACTCAACGAACTTGTTACCACCATTTGCCTAGGCTGCCCACATCATGTATTTCCGTTTGCAACTCCACAAAGCCACAAAGACTATATGAGTGGTAAAAAGGAGATTTGTGTATAGCGCACTCACAGCCTAAGAGGCTTTTGGTTCTCACGCAACAAAGAGAAAGTGAGAAGCATAGCTGAGTCATGAGAGCAGTTGAGGTAGTGAGTAGCATGGAAGTAGCAGCTCAGGACTGCTGAAAAGGATGAGCCATAGTCGGCAGCAGGAGAGTAGTTGTCGTTGCATAAGAATTGTGGAAGCGAGTTCCACAGTCTAGGACCTGCAGAGCAAAAGGTTCTGTTGCCAACTGCGGAGGAATGGAACAGCTAATTTATTGTCCATACAGGACCTCTGGGCACGATTAGGCTGAAACTGGTGCAGCAGTTCAGCTAAGTGTTGAGATCGTGACAGAGAACGCATACCCCAGCCTATGGCAGTGACGCCCCTAAATGTTGTCTGCCGTTACTAGGCTGGGGGCACTCACAACCTTGACTAGCCAATCGGCACCCAGTGTTCCTGCGGCTAGGCGCTAGCAACGACCTTAGCTAATCAGAGGGTGGTGTTCCTGAGCCACAGATGACAAGCTCCAGTTAGCATTAACAGCAAACTGGAGTTGATTATTAAACGTTGCTGAGGTCGATTGCGCTGTTGCTATGATGCTTAGCTGTTTAGCTCAGCTATGCTGTTTAGCAATATGCACACACAAGCTCACAACATAGGTATGAAGAAGCCAAGTCGTGGCAGGCCTTGTGGGTCAGCATAAAAACTTTGCTCTGTATCCATTGTATCAACCGGCAGCCACTCAAGCTCTTTCAGCAAAGACACACGGTCAAACTTCTGGGATTTGTAAACTAGCCTTGCAGCAATATTTATTGCTAGCAGAAGTAACCTAGTGGCTTTTTTCAGTAACCCAGCCAAAATGGAATTGCAATAATCTAGCTGAGACACAACCAGGAAGCTAGTTAAATTTTTGCAAGCCACCGTGGGAGACAGTTCCCAATCTTAGATAGGGACCGAATGTGATGGCTAGCTGTGGAAGAAGTCGTAACGAAGCTTTCAAAATTTAGGCAGCCCTCGAAGACAGCACCTAAATTCCAAGCAAAGTGGGATGGTCGGACAACACCATCATCTATTAGAAGAGCAAAGCCATCTAGTCCAGCCACATGCTTGGAGTGTCCTGTAAATAGCAAACCTGTTTTATGGTCCGGTAGTTAAAGGAAATATGACCTATGCTATCTTAACCATGGCTACACTGACTAAAAAAAACTACTGCATATTAAAAGTAGCACAGCAAAAAGGAACCCCTCAATATTCTGCTCTCCTTAGTTGGTTGGCCACATCTATCAACTGAGTAGTGATGTGATTAGTTGGTAGTAGTTTGCAACTAACAGAAGGCTAACCCTAGAGCGTTCGGGTCGTCTTTAGGGGTTATTATTCTGTTTGTACCTCCCTCAGTCTAATAAGCAAAAGAAAAAAGACAAAGACAGTTGAGAGGTATGACATATCAGAGATGCCCAACTAAATCTTCAAAGCGCCAATATCACAATCAACCAGCTGCTTACCCATCAATGAAGATTGTGCTTTCCAGCAGTGCTGCCCGTTTGCAGCATGATACCGACTTTGTTTCGTTTTGGATGAGAGCAGCAAGGTTCCGCCTCTGTTGCTGAGCGACCCACGCAGTTTTGAAAGCTTCCGCAGCTGTGTGGCTGACCTCTTCATTCAGTTTGGCTATGGCCTTTACTTCTGCCCCAACATATAATCTCTCTTGATTCAGCCTTTCGATCAGCTCTATCACTTCTTGCTGAATCATACTAAAACTGATGGCAGTGGAATAGGTTCGGATGAATAATATACCAGTATAATGGGAAATCAAGAATGTCTCTAGCAACTGCTCAACAGACAACGTATAGCAGCAAAATACATGCATACTGCTAGTTGCATGATGTACAATAGTATGGTTATTTCCAATTTTATCAACAGTGCTAAGTCACAACATTAAGCCAGAGGCATTTCCAACAATGCAAAATTAAGATAAATCATAAACAGTAGCCAGGATGAATGCCATAATTGGTGACTCCCTGCTGATTTTTGCAAGGCTACGGGACCCTCAAACGTGAAATGGCAAATGAGAGAGAACTAGGGAGAACCAAAAAGTCAAGAATGCCATAAGTTGAATCAACAGGAAATTGCAGCTGTTTTGCTCTGACCTACTGCTTAGGTTTTGGCACCATTGAGGAAGCGATGGGTGTCTGAATCAGCGATGGCCATGAATGTGCACCAGAGTGGGTGGACAAACCTAGTCTCACTTGCAGACGGCATGTTCTGGACATTGCAATGCTTTGTGCTATGCAGAATCCAGAGACTAGAGACTGTTATAAACCCCTTTTTTTAGAAATAATAAAGATACGAATGGAAAAGCCGTTTCCCTTCATGTTGGTACGTTCGGCCCTCTTTGTACACAGGCAGCAGCTAGCCTGGCACTGTGGCCAGGAACTGCAGCCTGGCACATGGCAACCATATCAGGGCAGGTGGAAAGGGCAGGTCAATCAAGCTCACTAGAGCAGCTAACCCTATTTGACAGTAAAGCTGACCACTGGACGCTTTAGCAGCAGGACAGTGTGCTTTTTTGCTCGGCAGGTGGCATACTCCAAGCTGGAAGACCAGACATCAAGCAACCTATCACTTGCAATAGTCCATAGGAGAAGCCAAGTCTAATGGACCCCGAAAATAAGTTTCCAAAAGTGACATCTAAATTATTGTTAAGTCAAGTCACACGACACCCACGTCAGAAAGTGGCTGTAATTGGCCCGTCACCTACTCGAAGTTTTCATAGGAATAATAATAATAATAATTCATTTGTACAGCACCCCAAGAGAACTTAATCTCTGTTCAGGCACTTCAGATGCACGGGGCTCTAGCCCAGTACGTAAATCATCAAATACGTTCATTTTGACTTTGGTCGTTAAAGACTGGCAACTTAACCACTGTGCCAAACCAGAGCAAATAGCCAGCCCCCTCTAAATTCAGTCCAGCAAGCCAATAAATAGAGAGACAACGGCAGCATCCACTTATTGTCAGTGACCACACAAAGAAGAGGCTCATTCTGAATGCACTCTCTGCCGACAACCAAGCTCGGGCAGGACAAGTTCTGTCCGAAGTGAGCACTGGCAGCAAGAGACCACTGGAAACTCAATGAAATCACACGAATCCAGGGTTAGCTACCCGGATTTACCTGTTGTTCAGCTGCTGGTACCCCTATCACCTTGTGAATTGTCCACGGTAAAATATCCCACTGTGCATGTGCCCAGAACTTCTTTAGGACTGGTGGCTTACTAAAACCAGACCTACTGTCAACCCAGCACTTGTTCATACTGTGGTGTGGTTTTGCAATCGCATACCCACTAATAGCAAGTATGTGAATATTATTTGGCGGATGAAGATTTTACCCCGAAGGTCGGCACCATAGAAAAATGATAAAAGGGAGAGGCCAAATGGCATGTGCTGCCATTTGAGGCAGAACCCGCCATTACTGCTGCCGAACGATCGACGATGTGGCAAAGCCACTTTAAAGACAATGTCTTCGAGCAAGGTATAAAGGAATCCATTGGTATAAAGGCCTTGTTGCTGCACTTTGCTGGCTATGATTCTTTCGACCTGAGCTTCTCTTTAATATTGACAATAACACAATCAACGACTTTTCCTCGATCGCCAATAGGCTGCCCAGAAACTTCGACCGCATTGGTCACAACTTGCTTTACCAGCAAGCTATTCAGTAAGAACAAACCGCTCACGCTGATGAACTAGAACCTGGTGCCCCATGGGTATGATCTCAGTCAGTGTTTAGCGCGACGGCAACTGTTCAAGCTGAGTGAAAAATGCCTCGAGCAGATGGCGATATCGATGATGCATGATTTGGCAGCGCCATCGACGGCCACTGACCAGTCCCAAATCCATGTGGCCAGATTCCATGCTTGGGAAGGATCGGTAGCAAATACGTGTCTCCCTGAAGAATCCGAACAAGAAGTCTAATGCATTTCCCATTACTAAACGCCGATTTAGCAACCATAGAATGGTTACCATAGAATTGTTGCTGCTGCACGGAGTTGGCCGGCATGAATGTGGAAAAAGATGACGGCATCAAATTCACCAAGTGGCAAAGTCCACGGAACCATTGCAGAAGTGGCTGCCCAGGCATGATAGGAACAAGAGTGTCCCCAAGAAGACAAAACGCCTAGGAGTCTTTGTAGAAAAGTAGAACTCGCGAAATAGACATTCTCTATATTTTCCTCTCTAACCCTCTCTCTCTCTCTCTCTCTCTCTCTCTCTCTCTCTCTCTCTCTCTCTCTCTCTCTCTCTCTCTTTCTCTCTCTCTCACTCAGTTGTACCTATGCTTTGATAACTACCAGCCCTCGAGCATATCGATTTCTCTCCACTCCCTTGCTGCATGTATTGATGACATTCGCACATGGATGGCAGCAAACTTTCTTAATCGCAATATAATCATTCCAGCACACAGCAATATTAGCACTCATGGACAGCAACCATCAATGCTTCACGACCTGCTCGAAACAAATAGGCTGTAGCGCATAACCCAGACACTGCATAGCTTATAACCAAAGGTGGGAGATGTTATATAGCCGATGTGCCCCTATAGCGGTGTGAATTGTCAGCCTAAGAATATCTAACATGAATGTGCCCAAAACTTCCTTCCGGGCTGGTGGCTAGTGAAGTACAGGCCATGATCTACCAAGCACTCGTTTTTTCGGAACTGCAGTAGTTTCGCAATCGTGTATACGATCCCACGGTATGTATACACGAGAGTACTCAAACACATAAGACCACTCCTCCCCCAAGCTGCAAAAGAATTTAAATAGCATGTCCTTTTTATCAGCATGTCAAGGCCAGTGGCATCATAAGAAGCCCAGACATACCTGCTGCCAAGCATTTTATTTTGGCATGCAGGACCAACACACATACATAAACACACAAATAAATAAACACACACAAACACACGTAGTCACCATACATATTATGCCAAGGCCTGTTGCACGAGAAGGCACCAGTGAGCAAGGGAGCAAAGAACACACAGGGATTCGATGGTAACAGAATCACACTTTTGAGCAATCAAACCAAAATGTCAACTATGCAAGCCCTGTCAAAAAAAATCAGTTGAAGTAAAGCTACTATAAGGTTGATGGCTACAACCAACCTTCTTCAAGACGAAAATGTTTGAGTGCATGAGTTACAGTGAGGTACCTACAAAGGCATACACCTACTTGGAACTAAATCAGCTACTTCCTCATTGTGCATTAAGAGCAATTTGCTACAACATCAAATGAGGCATATAAAACTACCACCGTCACCTTCAATTATGGTTACTTATGATGGTTATGATCAGAAAACCATAATACACCATTTGAAACAAGCATGAGCAATTGGGCTACTAGCATAGGGATTGTGTCATAACCAGTTGGGAGGGTTAAACCTTCAAAAGAGTCTGAGCTCATCACGAGTGGTATGCCCTTCTGCCAAGCTCACGAGGGAAAGGCCATAGCAAAACCCCTCAATATGCCCCACGGTAAGGCGAATGTTAGTGCAGAGGAGCATGTCCTTTCAATTTCCAAACGACTGGCAAGGTTCAATCCTCCAATTAAATGATTTCTACCCGACTAAAACTACTCTGGCTAAACACAAACACAGAGACTGGAAAAAAACATTCAAGCTCTTGATAGCAACTGTGATTGAGTTCGAACTTACGAACCATGAGACATTGTTAGGCAATTCAATGGCTGGTTGGGAGCAAGCTGCTCACACAGTCAGCTGGCACTCGTAGCTCTCACTCAGCAGCACCATTACAGTAATTGGCTAGGCGTTGGTGCTGAAGTGATGTTACTGCATACATCTTCTTTTATATCAGGAGCAACTAGGGCACGGAGCAAAATAAGCGCTAGCAAACATCCGGCCTTAGCATATGACGTACGATACGACCTAGTGCTCTGAGCCTTCTATCCACTTCACCACAGACACTCAATGGGATTCAGGCGAAAAAGACTGGCACGGCCACTCAGCCAGCAGCATGGCCCTTTACTTAATTCGAATCATAGCAGAAAAAATATTGAATATGCTTACGTACATGCTTAGGCTCATGGGCTCATTAGGCCCGGTTTGAAAAAAATTAGCCTCTACGACTGCCCACTGAACCAGGTACCGTAAATTTCTAGAGTAGTTTTGAATAAGTATCTTGCATCACAATGCCACAACAGAAGCAGCCCTGGAACGTGACCCTGTTGCTATCAACTTTCACCACCATCCGAAGACAATTACCTTTGAACTTTCATAGGAGCAATGACGAATATGCTGTGTACAATTGCAGTGACCGCAAATATTTTAATATTAATAATGCACTTGATAAAGTGCCCTCAGAGAACTCAATCTCTTTCTAGGCGCTTTACCTTTGCTGCAAAGGGAATCGCTATTGAATGGTGAGTAATAGCATGCTTGATAAACAACAGGAATAACATGGTTAGGGGTGACATGCACAGGGTCAGCATGCAAATGTGGTTAGTGGCAGCATGCACAGTGTCAGCACGCACAAGCACATGAAGGACGAATCACAGCGACCCACTAAATGCTGTCCTAAATAGGTGTTTTTAAGTTCTTTTTAAATGTGGTCATGTCAGGGGACGTTCTGACGCAAGTCGGGTATTGAAGCATTGCCTTGCAATGCATTACTGGCATCGCAGGAAAGGAATGTTTCCATCAACGTGCTACAATGCAAGGGCATTCTGCGACCATGAAGACTCGTGGGCGACGGCTTTATTTATCAGATGAAAACTGATCCGGTCAGTCGCCCCGAAGACCGTTACGGGCCTGCGTAAATACTTCTGCCACTGGGCGTATGCAGTGACTGAGCAACGTCATCGCTCACCACCTAGCTTGCAGTGGCCAATAAAGGATTGCTCGCTGCAGGGACTCGAACCCAAGACCCAGGGTCATTCGCACCTTCTCCTCGGCACTCACGCTCACAGCAGATACAGACTTGTGCAGCAGCAGGCGGGAGGGCGGGAGCAGCAGCCAGCTGCAGATCCTGACATGAGCCGCACACTCTGCACTCGAGAGATGCAGAGCGCACAGGCCGACGAAGCCCTCCTCCATGTGACTGTGACTGCAAGAGGCTACTCAGGAAACAAAAAGTGTTGCCAGGTCAACATTAACAATCCGCAAAACCCCGAGTTGCCCTCAACCCTCTTCAAGCCGAGGCAGTTTGTGAGCACCAATCTACTCGGGCATGCTCGGACACGTACGCAGAAGCTCGAGCATCGACGTGATGTGACGAGAGGGTGGAGCCAAAACTGTCGACTCGACGAACTTCCCTTCAAGCGGGCCGACAGAAGTGCACACACCTGAGGAAGCGGCCACTCCCACTTCCGACGTGGACCGAGAAAATGGCAGCAGGTCGCCGGCGCCACAGCCCTACAAATGGCATATTTACTTGTATCGTCCCATTCGATTTTGCTCTAGTCTTTGCATGTCCAATGTGCTCTCACCCTTCCCATTCCAAAGGACCCACTTCATGCTTGATGGACAGGAGTCACATTTTTTGCATTCCAAACAAACATACTTTGCTCATCTAGCCACTGCTTAAGCGTATCTTAACCGACAAGACTCCCAGACACAGTCTGCAGGCTTTAAGCATTAACCCTTGCAGGGGGTGAAATGATGCCTAAAGCTTTACTCTTAATCAGTCTGTCCTTGTGGCTGTAGTGACATGTGATCGGCCAGGTCTCTTTGCCTCTTAATCAGTCTGTCCTTGTGGGTGTAGTGACATGTGGTCGGCCAGGTCTCTTTGCATTACCGACGAGAGCAGTCTCAACCATTTTCTTCAGGTTGCACTTCATCGAAGTCTCGCCAATTTGCAATAGTATAGCAATTGAAACGCAAGGTCCGTTCGGTAGAAAGGCCACATGTGGGCTTTCGTAAAGGCAGTCAAATAGAGGCCTTAGGTAAGCCGGTTAGCGATTGTGGGAGGCTAGGAAATGAGCACATCCGATGAGGTGTAGTCATATTACTTTGCATGTCCACGTGTGATGGTTTACGAAAATACTATCGTGAAAGGTATTGTGTCAATTGGGCGAATTAATTATTTGTGCTTCGGTGTACATAGGCTAATTCTTATTACCCATCATAAGCAAGGGGTTACCAATACTTATTCGCTCGAGTGCGTCTATGTCCATCGCATCGACTTTCTCCTCGGTGCCCAGCTTAACTTACCAGCCTTAAAAAATAACCACATTTTCCATGAGCAATGCATACTTGCAATGCTTTAGGTATCACCTTCCCATAAAGACTTTCTTTGGCTTCAATACAGGCCATAGAAGGGTAAGACAATACAGAACACACAACTATGGCAATGAAATTACTTTGTTTGGGGCTAGCAATGTCAGCAGCAGTTCAACACGAACCCTTTGAGGAGAGAGGACTTCAAGCAAGCTCAAACCAACCAATAATAATAGCAAGCTAACGCCTGACTGCATTCTACCAGCCCTTCTGCCTACGCCCTGTTGCCAGGGCAGTAGCATGGCTTGATGATGTAGAACCTAAGAAACATTGTTTGCACTAAAGCAATCGTGGTAACTGCATGATTCTCACGGGTAGCAGAGAAAGAACTGCGGTGGGTTTATAGTTAAGATTTATAACCCAACGAATCATTTCAAGTTGAGGCCCTTACACAGTCCCACTTCAGTAGACCTCAGGCAGTACCGAGGTTCGAAGGATCCACGAACTTTCGAGCTTCGTGGGCACTACTAGCAATTCCAATGGCCTCGAAACCCCAACTGCATTCAGATAAAGTGGTGTGGACCAGAAGGTCACGTGGCATATTAAATAGGCAGGTAGCGTTCAGGCAAAGCAGCTATTCACTCGATGCGTTCGGTAGGTTAACGATCTAGATCAGAGGTCGGCAAACTTTTTGGACTACTAGGCCATTCATTTCAGGGGGTCAAGAAGGCACACTAGGCCAGAAGAAACCAGCCGACTCCACCTGGCCAGGAGTGGGCATAGCGGCTACGCCCACTTTATACAGCACGAAGCAAAATCAAGCACAATAACAGTTAGCTCCGACTCAAAGCAAAAAGTAGCCGAAAGATGGCTCGTGCCTCGAAAACTCATTAGTTGGGATACTCGTAAGTCAAAGTACCTCTACAATGAAGGGGAAGAAAACCGCAACAACTCCCCAAGGCCGGATTCATCAATAAATAACTAAGAGGCCCACAAGGCCGGACTGGAGCACTAGCTAGGCCGGATCTGGCTTAAAGGCGGGAGTTTGCCGACCTCTGATCTAGATAATATAGGGCCCTTGAATAACTTCAATCTACATGGTATAGTAAAAATGTGCAATGTGAAGCTCTGCTAATGATGTAGATCCTAAGGAACTGTGTTGAGAGTGTGTCTATCAAATTCCATATAATTCCATTCATGTGTTTCAAGAAAATCATAGTCAAGTTCTAACTGGCTGGCTAGCCCCGATTCCATTCCGTGCAAAGAATGTATTTTGCAGTCTCAGAAACCCCCAGCAGAATGCCGTGAAATTTGGTAGATGGTTTGGCCCAATGGTTAACGTGGTCGCCCCGACCAAGGTCTGGCCGAGATGGTGGGCTCGAGCCCCGTGGCATATGTGAAGTGCGTGAATAGAGATTAAGTTCTCTTAGAGCGATATACAAATGAATTATAAAAATAAATTAGACATAGAGCACTGTATGACATAAAATCACTATTTGAGCTTCGTGCAACCTATATTTACCTTCACATGGATCACAGCAGTTCAGAGCTGGAGATAAAGTCAGGCAGAACTTTTCATTCGATATTCTACAGAACGAATATGAAGAATTACAAAAAATTTGAAAAATACACTAACCATGGTACTACATAACAGGCAATCATTTCCTGGAGCTTCGAAATGCAGTTCATTTGTAATGCAGTTTGGGGATTGAGGTAGATCTATTATTTGCGGTACCCTTCCACACTACACTAGCAAAGACAAGACTCATATCACAAAATGAGCTTTCGTAAACGGTGTCCTGTCCAACACAATGGAGCTCCACATTGGTGTCACACAAGCATTACTACATCTGACTGCTAGAGCGACCATCATCATGCAAGCTACGGTTCGACTTTTGAGTTGCATAATAGGGGACCCTCACATCAGATGTCATGATACTTAAAACAAAACAACAGCAGTAAGATAGGGAGTAGTAGAAGCAACAGCAGGTGGAGATATAAGTATTCAGTATTCAGTTGGTTCAGCTATTGCTTGCAGCCAAAAGCAGCCTAAGTAATGGTCCAGATGCATCATCACATGCAGTAGATCAATTACAGGTGGTGTGTGTGTGTGCGTGTGTGCGTGCGTGCGTGTGTGTGACCATTATGTTTCAGGTTCTTTTCCAGAAAAGCACATTCTCTCCAAGTCCTATACAGGGTGGCACATCTCACTATCAGAAGGCTGATTCAACTGAGTCGAGAGCAGTCAGGCAGGCTGATAACAAGCTGGAAACACAATAGAGTACGTGTCAGACCTGCTGCTGCTAATCACACATGATGCTATCGGTCGGTTCAAGACCTGGCTAATCTTGGTGGCAGCAGTTGCAGCTCAAATTGCATTGCATGCCTCTTGATCATTGGGCACACTTAGCTAGCTTCCGAATTAGACACTTTATACCAGCCACCTCGGACGAGTGTCATGCCCGAGCGGGCTGATGATACTGCCAACAACCTACAAGCTATCTCCATCCTGCTGACATTTGCTAGTTACCTATGGGAAACCAATAACCAGAATCACAAGATAGGTCGGGCATCTTCAAAGAATTCCACTTGTGCACTCGTGCTCGCATTTGTGCTTGTTCACGCCTGCGTGTCAGCCTCGGCTCCTGAAGTGCTGGAAACGGTGTATGGCATTCATGTAATGTACCTTCACCTGTAACTCCACAAAGACTGTAGGTGTAATGCAGGAGAGTTTTTTATGTAGTGCACTATCGCAGGTTTTGTGGCGTACGTACCTGGCGGATCGGTTTCTTATTTGTAGAAAGAGATACATGAGAGAGAGAGAGAGAGAGAGAGAGAGAGAGAGAGAGAGAAAGAGAGGGCACGAGAGCGAGATGGGATACCTGCACGTGTGTGATCATAATGCACCAAAGCTGCTGTCGATTATGCAGACCAAGTGAATGGCCCTTTATTCAGCCACTGTTTTGGCTAGTGGGCAGTTGCTACGCTGGATCGTTCACTAAATCAGCATGCTCAGCCTATTGCAGTCCAGCACAGAAGACCTGTGCTCTAGTAAGCAAATACAGTGGTGGCCGCTGCAAACAGCAAGTAGCGACCACGATCGCCACAAGACGGCTAAAAACTGAACAGCCGACTGCTGCTACTGCGTCAGTCTCAAACCGCACGATTCTCTATGCTAACCAGATGATTACCGGATCTGGCGAAGTACAAGGAAGCAATGAGCAAGCCAGGTCTATCATGATAATATTGGCAGTTGCATTTCTTGAGGATAATAATAATAACATATGTTAATAGCGCCGTCATATAACTTAATCTCTTTCTAGGCACTTTACATATGCTGTAAAGGAAGCAATCGAATAGTCTAGATTAGCAACCAAATGAGGATGCACGAAGGGCATGCTTTACAGCGAATTTGCAAAACACCTCGTGCATGATCGCTAAGCAAAGAATACCGAGAGAGAATGAATTGCTCGCGTGGGGTTACGCGGCTTAGCCTTGCCCGACGAGGCGTAGCAATCAGGACGACAGCCTGAAAGCATCCGCTGCCAACACAGCCGTCGCCTGCCAACTTGCGGTATAATATCCGCTTCACGATAACATAAGACATATACAGCTAAACGGCACATGCCAGTAACTATCGTGGAATCTAATAGTGATCGCCAAGTTTGCATATACACGGTGCACCTGAGCACCCAGGCGGAGTAACTGAGTCATGGGTGACGAGCTGTTTCCACATTACCTTGCTGCACGCGCTTACACAGACCGACAGCCATACGCTGAAAAGCACATAAAAACCCAGCCGCGAGAAACGGTAAGCAGCGCCTCACCTCGCCTTAAACAAATGCGGAGTAGGAACCCAGTTCCAAGCCGCCGAGTAGAAGACTGTTGCACCTGCAGTCTCGGCAAGCTTGTCCGCCTCTCAATTTCCGGTCATGCGCGGCATACTGACCAGGCGTCAGTCAGATCCGCATCCTGCGTACGGGTCACCTTGGCGACCTCGCTACCTGCTTCTTGGCTCCGGCCAATTTAAGCGCGACCATCTGCCATCAGTACCCCGTTTATGTATCATTAGAAATATACCCGACCGCCGTAGCCATGCAGCATTTGGGTAATACTAATCTTCTGTTCTCACCTGTCAGACAGAAGCAGCGATGTCTGTCTGCTTTTAATTTGGTAGTGACACGAAAAACTACATTTCAATTGACGATTTCAGCGACGAGTATTATAAATAGCAAGCGCTTCCAAAATTTGGCCCAACTCGAGGATTTACTAAACCGCCCTTTGCGTTTTTGATTACGGAGGCAAGCGGCCGGCATCCCGTTTCGAACTCCACGAAAAAGTAACAAAATATCCTGGTTTGGCCCCGGGGCTCACTTTAATGAACAAGGTCGAACGCTTTCACATATGTAAAGCGTTTGGATATAGATTAAGTTCTTTTAGGGTGCTATACAAATGAACTATCTTTTGTGTATTTTAATATCGCCAACGTGAGAGAGAAATCAACAATATTTGAGCTATAAAGGATAGCGAAGCTACAATATTTTCTTCTGATCTGCAGTCACCATTGACTTCCGTATTTTGAAGTGGGCATTCGTGACTGAATAGGTTTTAAGCGATATGTCAGGGCTATTAGATGCTGCTATTTCTCATCTGTGGCCCTTGAATTGAAATAAGTTTGTTGAACTGTAACACTATGTGTATATGCACTGTTGGCATTTCCGTGTTGAGCCAGGTTTAAAAGAGATGTCCTGAGCTGGGAGCTTTCATTTAATAACACAACGCAAATAAATTTTGATCTGCGGTAGTTAGTGATATTTCCTAATTGTTTTTGCCTCAGAAGGGTAAAAATGGCCATTATTCCCTGCACAATTCACTTCTATAAGGACAATGGTTAAATTGCGATAAAAACATTTCCAATGAAAAAACTGCCAGATTCGCGTCTTTTGGTTCACATAAAGTCAGAAAGAACAACGAATGAATCAAAGTTAAAATGTATTTAAGATGAAGTTATACAAAAATGACCACTCAAAGGATTCAGAAAGAAGTCAAGGTACTGGATTTGCGGCTCTATGTCAAGAGAAGCTTTCTCGAAGAAGCCCCCAAACGTATATCCTATCACGTTTCATTATACTGTCTTTCGTAACACTTTCAAAGTCCATTACTGTATCTACTTGTGAAAGTGCTGGCATCACTTCTCTGTGTAGGCTCCGATGCTCTACTTGAATTTTTCAAAATGAGCATCCTTCTTCCCATTTTTGCATGGATTTTTGTGTGAGTATGAATCAGCTGCTCATAGCATTCAGTTTTGTGATCGCCCAGATAGCCGTGAAGGATCGTATTGAAACTGTTCCAAGCCGCTATCCCGGTTCTGACAAGCTTCTTGGCGAATTCTTCTCGTCACACTGTACAATCTTCTGTGCCTAGGCTCCAACGGAAAAACTAGCCTAGACCTTTGCCACCGATATTTAGAAAGACGTCTTGAAGGTACTTGAAACATGCTAATTCAATGTCTATAGCCATGAAAAATTGCTTGATGAGGTCTAACCTGCTGTGCAGTGGTTGTATCAGCACCTTCCTGTAGCTTACCTGTGGCTGCCACTGTATGTTGTTCTACCTTCAGACAACGCTGTGGCTAGTCCTTTTGAGATAGTGCGTCTTAGTGTTCGGATAGTACCCATAGGTATAGAAAAGTAACTTCCTGATACCGCTTTGAAGACCCCCAAGAATGACACTATCTTGAAGTTCACACTGATCTCCGAGCTTTAGTCGCCATAAGTCAATTCACTTCTATGCGGATGACACTCAGTTGTACCTGTGCTTTGATCCCTCCCAGCTTTCGAGCACCTCGAATGCTCTCAACTCACTTGCTGCATGTATTGATGACATCCGCACATGAATAGCAGCAAATTTCTAAAGCAAAACGATGGTAAAACTAACTTACTAGTTATGTGCAAACCCAGTGTGATTCAGAAATTGGAAAACCTGACGCTCAAAATTGGCTCTGCCAGCATATCTCCTGTTGAATCAGCTCGAAAACTAGGCGTCATGTTCCAAAGCGACCTCTCGTTAGACCACCACATCAGCTCCACAGTCAAGTCTGCCTACTTTCAGCTACAGAACGTTGCTAAAATTTGGGCTTGTTCAGATAAGGATACCACGATTAAGTTGGTCCATGCATTTGTGACATCCCGTCCTGACTTCTGTTATCACTGCTTGCTGGTCTACCGGCATGTGCAATCAGGTGCTTACAGCTGGTGCAAAACTCTGCAGGTTGGCTTGTCTGTCGGGAGCATCGAAGTTGCCACATCACACCACTTCTCGCCGAACTGCACTGGCTACCAGTCAAGAAACGGATCGACTTCAAGGTTTTGTTGCTCTTTTTTAGGTCACTTCATTCTTTGGCTCCAGCCTATCTCTCACATCTACTCCCCCACCAGGTCAAGCATCGTAATAATAATAATAATAACAATAACAATAATGCACTTGATAAAGCGCCATCAGAGAACTCAATCTCTTTCTAGGCGCTTTACATTTTCTGCAAAGGGAAATGCAATTGAAGGGTGAGTAATATCATGCTTGATAAACAGACAACATGAATAACATGGTTAAGGGTAACACGCACAGGGTTAGCATGCAAACTTGGTTAGTGGCAGCATGCACAGTGTCAGCACGAATAAGCACATGAAGGACGAATCACAGGGACCCACTCAATGCTGTCCTAAATTGGTGTGTTTTTAAGTTCTTTTTACATTTGGTCAAGTCAGGGGATGTTCTGACGCAAGTCGGGAGTGAGTTCCAGGCTTTGGGAGCATGCGAACTAAATGCACGGTCTCCAAATGATTTGAGGTTTGTACGAGGTATTGGTAACTGTTGGATTCCGAAAAGCGGTTTGTACGATGCCTGGCCTGGTTAGGAAGTAGATCTGAGAGATAGGCTAAAGCCAAAGAATGAAGTGACCTAAAAGTGAGCGACAAAACCTTGAAGTCAATCCGTTGCTTGACTGGGAGCCAGTGCAGGTCGGCGAGAAGTGGTGTGATGTGGCAACTGCGATGCTCACGACAGACAAGCCTAGCTGCAGAGTTTTGCACCGGCTGCAATCGCCTGATCGCTCATGCTGGTAGGCCAGTAAGCAGTGAGTTGCAGAAGTCGAGACGGGATGCCACGATTGCATGGACCAACTTAGACGTGGTATCCTTATCTAAACGCACCACCGGCTTTTCGGAATCCAACAGTTTACCAATGCCTCGTACAAACCTCAAATCCTTTGTAAAACCGTGCATTTAGTTCGCATGCTCACAAAGCCTGGCGCTCACTCCCGACTTTCGTCAGAACATCCCTTGACTTGACCACGTTTAAAAAGAACCTAAAGACACGCCTATTTAGGAAAGCATTTAGTGGGTCCCTGCGATTCGTCATTTACTTATTGACGTCCCTGCGGTTCGTCTTTCACGTGCTTATGCGTGCTGACACTGTGCATGCTGCCACTAACCACATTTGCATGCTGACCCTGTGCATGTCACCCCTAACCATGTTATTCATGTTGTTTATTAACCATGATATTACTCACCACTCAATCGCGTTTCCCTTTGCAGCAAACGTAAAGTGCCTAGAAAGAAATTGAGTTCTCGGAGGACGCTTTATCAAGTGCATTACTATTATTATTATTATTAATATTAATATTATTATTATAAGGAGCTCAGCAACATCTTGTCATTAATGTAATACTCTTTGAGGTTAACAGAGCAAGCCACAGGGGAAACCTTTATTTGCTCCCGCAAGGAAGTGCCACGGCTTTGTGGCTCCTGAATGAAATATCTGTGATTAGGTGTCGTTCTTTTGGGTTAAAACTGATTATTATGGCCTCAAATTGACAGAACACGTCGTTGCAGAAGCACAGCTCATCTGTTCAACTGAAGAAATTCGAAAGAATTGGTGCCGGCGATTCCAATCTGTTAATTTTAGACTTTTATCCAACAAGCTCAACTCATGGTGCCTAGATGTCAGAACCTTAGCACTGGACTGGGTAAGACTAAGGTATTTTAATCGGATCGTTGCGGTCTTCATGGTTGGTTAAGTGTGTTTATCTCTCCTTAGCCGCATGTGTGAAATCGGAATCTGGATCAGCAATATCTCCTCACTGTCTGACTTATTTCTCTCTACTGAGATAGCCGATAGCTCTCCGGAAGTGGAGGATGGGGAACTGTGGGCAGTGGGATATTTTTTTGATGAATCAAGGAATGTGTGCATACACGATGGTAGGCGAGAACATAATAGTTTGACTTTGGAAGGGTTCGCATTCAGAAGTTGCAGTTGCCCGAGTGGTCAGTTGGCTTTCGCCAAGTTCTTAAGATAGCATACTTCAAGGCTCTCTTTTCTACCCTGTACCAGTCTGTAAACGTCCCAGAAGTATATCAATTTAAAAAATATTTCAAATACTCCCTAATTTTTTCAAAAAATTCCATGTAACACGCAGTACTGTTCATCTAAACTTCAAAGGTTCTCTTGCCGTGTTCTTTTGTGAAATTAGGTGCCTAGGACTTGTCTTGATCCCGGAAGGGGATGCATGCTGAAGCAACGCTTTTGAGCCTTGCAAATCTTAAGCGACACTTTCACGTAGTAATTTTTTACTCTCGTCTTAATAAATTGCCCACACATTGAAAAATGAATTTGATTGGTCCTAGCAAACTGTACATGCTTTTTAAATCAAATACAGCTACTTAATATTTTCTTACGCTGCAGTAACATAAGAAAAATGTTCGTTTAAGGCATTTGTACGGTTGCACTTGTACGGATACTAATCTATACTGTTATGTCAGCCTAATCATCACCAATCCTGGCCATGATAAACCGCGAGCTATATGTTTGATTCTAAGGTCCACAATAGCAAAGACAGAGACATTCGCACTGTCAATGTTCTATCTACAAACAAAATTTGTTTTAAGAACACCAGCAAGTTATATTTAATTACGCATTAGGGATTAGGAAAATAGACTTTGTACCTAAAGAAAAATCAATTGAAATCAAAATCATTAATAACTACTAGATCAACAGTTGTGGATGCTTCGTAGAACCCTTCTTCGATGCATCAACAGCAGAGGCGGGGGGGATGTTAATCCTTGATGTTCATATAACCTTTCTTATCAAATTTAATTTTCATATTGCTTCGGTTGCGTGTCATTGGAAAACTTAACGAAATGCAATCTCACGATCGAGAGCAGCTGTCGGCCTGACTGATGGGGCCCTGGCAAGGTTTGAACAGTAGTTGCCCCATCGTGACCTATCCGTGCCGTTCGATGTTCAAGTCTCACCCATCAGACCAGTTATCTGTGAATGTCCACAAAGGCCTACTCTCGGCCCTTTGTTGGTCTTTATCTATAAGGAGCCTCTAAAAGGAAAGTAACTGCAGCCATTGCTATCACATCTATACCAACACCTATCTGTACTTTTCATTCAAAGCGCTGGCATCTGCTTCGGCGACTGATAACTTTAATTGCCTACCTTGTAGCTGCTAGTCCTGGATTTCGGCTAATTTCCTAAAGATAAACAGGGATACAACCGAACTCATTCTCATTGGAAACCCTCAACGTAGCACTACAATTAGTGAGTTTGCTCTCTAATTAGTGGCGCTTTAGTACGGCGATCACAGAGTCAGAAACGTACCACGACGTAGTCGGGTAGTTTAGTCGGCTTCTCGTGTTTTTGTCCAAGTTATTGGAGCATGCGCTGGTGCCACAGGAGGGCCACCTCAAAGCAACTCCGTGGCGCGCGTCAAGCACTTTCGGGGTTGGTCGATACTGGCGGTTTCGATACGTAAGATCTTTCTTCCTAATGAGTGAGCATAAAACATAAATCGCAGCAAAACTAAGCACAGACGTATTGCCGCATAAAACATTCGATATCAAACTAACAAATAACTAAGTTTGTTGTCCAAATGTTGTGAACGCCTGCAGACACGACCACTTCTAGTCACAATATGGTGAGGCATCAGCATCTTGCATACAGGCACCTTTGCGGCTGTGCTGGCTCAGGCACAGACCTAGTTCGCATAGATTAGATAGGCCTGTCTGCCTGGGTAGGCTGTTACGCCCAGGTTGACTCAAATGGTTTACATTCTCTCTGCCGAAGTTTGGAGATGACGTATCGTTCGTACGTTTTGTTACACCTAGGTGTGACGTGGGCAGAAAGTTTCTCCAGCACCGTGTCCAAGCTTACCGTGGCGGAGTATCGTCGGCAGCCTTAGCGGCATCGTCGTCATCCCACTCACACATTTTATATTCTCCAATAGCTCCCGAGCCCAGAGCTGCAAGTAAAATGGCAACCTTGTCACCCCACCTTCGCGAGAGCCTTTCGACGCCCTGCAAAACTGGAAGTGATCGCACCACTTTGGTTTGGCGCAGTGCTTAAGGTGCCCGCCACTACTGAGGTCTGACCAGAGTCGTGGGCTCGAGTCCCGTGGCGCATGTGAAGCGCCTGAATAGAGATTTAGTTCGGTTAGGGTGCTATACAAACGAATTATATATATATATATATATATATATATATATATATATATATATATATATATCACTCGGGCCACTTCAGAGCCATATCTTAAGTTAGTGACGACGGATGAGGCGGTTGCAATCACTCTCTATACCACTCGCCATTCGATCATGTTTCCTTTGCGGCAAATATAAAGCGCCTAGAAAGAGATTGAGTTCTCCTGGGCGCTTTATTAAGTTTATTATTATTATTCTCTCGCAATCATGTTGTAGATTTTGACGTATGGACACCAAAAAACATAGTAAGAAGTAGTCGCGTAGCCCAGTCGGCTACTCGTACTTTATTTGAGTGATTAGCGCATGTACTGGTGCAGCCGGAGGGTAACCTCAAAGCGATTCCTCGGCTCGCGTCAGGCTTTTCCGGGGAGCTGCCGATACCGGCGGCTGCACTACGTAACGGAGTGCTCATATTTTATCAGTATTGTCAGGGCTATAGAAAAAAACCCGGCGATTATCTATAATTGGTGGTAAATAGTGCTGAACAATTTGTTCATATATCTAAGAAAGTTAGTCACGTGTCTCCTACGCTATAGGTGCTTCGATGTCAGTTTGTTGATCAACTGATGCAGAGAATGATTGTACTCGGATCCGCTGGGACGGTAATATATTGGGTTCTTCATATCTAACGGCCCCGCCCTACTAGCTTCAGCCTCTGTGTACCAGAAGGTCCTCTTAGCGGTTCACTGTTCAGTTACAGACTGCTGGCGGCTGGATATTTGGCTCCGAAGTTCTGCGACTGCGAAACTGGCGCATGCCACTATAAACTCTTGCGAATCATTTCCTGCGCGGCCACATCGTTCTTCTCATTTCCTAAATATTACTCCCGAGTCAGCAGCACATCTCACAATATCGTGGTTTAGTGAAATGAAATTGGCTGTCCAGACTACCGTATGTGTATTCAGAGGAGCCCGAGCTTTTAGTGGGCTATAGACGACTATCATTTTAACACCCATTTATTCGTTCTAGTCCTTCCAAGTTACTCACAGAATTGCGAGCACACTGAGGTGTAAGTGTAGTTCAAATGCTGCAGATCCAGAGTAATTATTTTAAAGATATGCTAGTTCTACCGCCATATTTCGATAGCTGAAGAACAGCTTTAGCCGCTTTCGCTCACTTGTAGCGGCAATAAGTAATTGCCTGCTTCAAGACTTGAACCACGACTTAATTAATTAACTTCGAGCGCTTACGACTAGGCTGAGACCTTGTGAAAATAAAAAAATGAACACATTTGAAATACCAATAACAATAATAAGTGATGATCATAGCGCCATAAGCGAACTCTCTCTCTCTCTCTCTCTCTCTCTCTCTCTCTCTCTCTCTCTCTCTCTCTCTCTCTCTCTCTCTCTCTCTCTCTCTCTCTCTCTCTCTCTCTCTCTCTCTCTCTCTCTCTCTATCTATCTCATTAGGCATATCATGTATGTTGGAAAAGAAGCGTTCGATTGGTTAGTGGTAAAATGCCAAGTGTCAGCACCCAAAAGCACACTGAATAAATCAGTCACAAAGGTTAGCTGATTCAGAGCCGTATTTATATAGCGGCAGAAGATCCTTATGGGCTATCGCCACTGCTTGTAGTTTGTTGGAAATATAGTTTTTTAGTTGGCATTATTGGATCGCTTAATGTGGGACTTGAACCCTTGATCTAGAATCAAAGAGCGAGCACTTACCCATGGGCCAGGAGGGGGAGATAACGCCGACCGAGCAAACTTGTGTAAGAACATAAGGGTGCGCAGTAGCTTCTTTTAAAAAGTCTTTTTCAAGGCAGATTATGTCGTAAGCGAGTCATTCAGACTAGAGTTATGCTTTGAGAGGATACGTCTCAAAAGACTTGAGGTTGCTCAGAGGCACAGCTATTCTACTGCAGTCAGACGAGCGGCGGTACGATGTGAGGCCTGATAATGAAGTTTATCCAGCAGGTAGGCTGGTGCAAGATATTGAAAGGACCTAGAAGTGCGTGACCAAACTTTGAAGTCAGTAACCTGCTTAATGGAGAATCCACGATGAAGTTATGTAATTCCAGCAGTCGCGACCTTCACACAGATACGCCAAGCTGCAAAGTTTTGTTCCAACTATAATAATAATAACATGTTTGTATAGCGTCCATGGAGAACTCAGTATTTTTCTAGGAACTACTGGTGCCAATACTGATTTTGACTGCAAAATAACAATGTTTTTGGCACATATTCAAATGGAGCTTTTAACTTTTGTTCGTCCTGCCATGCTCACTCACCCAACCTAGTGGAATGGGCGTGGTTTCTTCTGGTCAAGTATGCCTTCTTGACCTCCTGAAATGACCCAGTAGACTGAAAAGTTCGCAGACCCATGCCCTAAACTATTGGAGAGATTTTGTTGTCATTATCAGCCAGGTCAAAAAGACTTGCGGTACAGCGGTATCGCGTGAACCCATCACGAAAAAGGAATAGCGTGCAACTATTGATTTTCGTGAGCTCTGTAATGGGCCAAAATGTGGGATCGTTTTAGGAACCAGCGTGGATTTACAATTGGATGATTGCTGACGGCCAATAGAAATGTAATCGGCCAACCACTCATCCACCCACCCACCTCCTCGGCGACGGCTCAGGTACCACATGACAGGCAACACGCAGGTTTTTGGTATGACCACTTTCGACGTGGGTTGTCGCAAATTTCCCTATCATACGCTCGACAAGCGCATGTTTTTCGCCAGCTCACTCCGGTGTCGTTCTAGTCAGCAGTCACTTCGATAGCAGCACGGGTTTTCTCAACAACCGGATTAGAGTTTCTGGTAACTGTTTAAGTGTAACAGTAAAACAGCTGTTTTCGCCCAAAATAAAAAAGCAGTAAGTAGCTGTTTTTTCTATTTTACTCTTTCTAACGGAAATTTAAAAAAGAAACTATAACTTGAACTCCAAAGTTCATGATGGATGTTAAATATGTAACGGAAAATGAATTTCTAAAATTTCTTTTGAATATATTAGTGATTTGTTATGATGATTGGACAAAAACTAAAATAAAATGCAATTTTTCAGAAATTAAGTATGATATTAACTAAATTGATCTTGTGGCATCAGCACATATTGATGTTCTTCTTAGCTATTTCTCCAGTTTGGGAATGCGCCGCAAAACGAAAGAATCCAATTACGGAGGAGCTAGAAGGTCAATGTGGATGATGCAATACAATCATCAACTGTTCTAAAAACTCCGCAACGTCGAAGAATTATCTGAAAATACACGGAATTGATTTTGATAAACCAGATGGATGGTTTACATCTAAGGAAGAGCCCGTGAACAGTAAGAGAACCACAACGATTGTCGATTTCCTTAAGCGATGGTCTGGAGGAGATTGTTACCGATCTGGCTACTGATGGAATATCGATTAGAGCTATCACTAGAATAAGAATATACGACAATCAATCTCATGAGACGAACAGAACTATTGCCGAAATCAAGGGAAAACTCAAGAGAGGAGGACAGTTTAGCATGACTGTAGATGAATCTTCGGAGTCAAAATTCATTATTGCCGCGGTAAAACAACATTCACAATGGTCATGTTGGCATATTTGGTTCATGCACTGCTCTCGATATGGTCAAATAAATGAAACAATATTTGAGCCTTTTTTGGAATAACAATGTGGAGAGATTAGACGGGATGTACTCAGGACGGCACTGCAGTAAACAAGAAATGCATTTACCACATCGATGACATAGGACAGTTCTGCTTAAACGATTGTCTGCACCTTGGAGTATGTGATAAATTGTACAAGAAGAGTACTGACATGGACGACTAAAATCGGGATAGTGACGATATTGATAAAATGAACAATTTTGTTGCAGGTGCGGTCTTGAAAGTGATCACCGATGATACAATTGAGGAGGCGTCGATAACCACTATCTGCTCACGAAATCCCGCAAGCTTGTGAAATTCATCAAAAAATCATCTGTTCGAAATAATGTCTTTCAATCCAAAGTGAAAGCTGAGTTCAGACTCGAGATTGAACTGCATCTTGACGTGAAGACACGCTGGAACTCCATCCCAACTATGTTAAAGTCGCTATCTGCGAGACACTTAACCAGCTTCAAGGTTCTCGAAATTATTGAAACATAGGTATTTTACGCTCTCAAATCTCTTCTGAAGGCAATTGAACCTGTGAAACCTGCTGTTGAGAATCTAAATCAAGAAGTTGCGACGTTGATGAGTCCTGACATAATTTTAGAGTTCAAGTTCAATAATCTCTCTAACCTGAATAATGAAATGATTACCAATCTCATGGAAAATTTGAAGTGTCGCGTTGAAGGGCGATTGAACATGGATGTCACGAACCTCTTGCACAGTCTCAGAAATCCACCTGTCACCCCGTCAAAAACTACGCTAAATTTCGCAGGAAATCTAGTTTCTCGTCTATTTTGACTCAAAAATGTAAAAGTTTTCGTCGAACAGTGGTCAAATGATGCTGGAAGTGTGAACTTTTCTTTTCAAGATGAATTGAATTGGTTGCTTCCAAAAGATGGATCATCAATTGCAGTCGGAGGGCAAAACAGTTTCACATGGCTCAAATCCGAACTCACGCTCTTCAGGATATATGGCCAGCGCACTAAAAATATCCATAAATTTTGACAACGCAATTACAGCAATTAAGCTGACATCAACGAACAACAAAAGATATTTTTCGGTCTGTACGAATTTCTGTTAAAAATTGCGTCACTTAGATAAGTCGCTTAATGAACTAGTATTCTTGAAATATTATTTTAGGAAGTGATTAAGAAATTATCATGAAAGACATAAAACGGTGCTCCTTACAGAAACAGCTGTTAACTGCTATTTTTAGAAAATTAAAAACGGAATGCCTGTTTTTCAAAAATGACTCAACCCCTAGACCGGATAGGTTGAGATTCTCATTCTCTCGAGATTTTTCCTACAGGTTAGAATGTTTCTTAACAATGAATCCGCGAGGAACCCTGTGGTTAGTTCTGCGATATATTGACCCGTCATATTTAGTAAAGACTGAGAAGAGCTTCCTCACACGCAACACCGCCGCCCACAAGGAACGGAAGAGGTCAGAGGTTGGCGCTAGAAAATAGTGGACTCGCTCACGCGTATGTAGACGATTTCGATTGTGCTCGCTTGTCTACCTACATCCACAGCGGCGAGATGGCGCACGCTTGCCAAACGACAGCGGAGACCGAGACAGTCTCTAGAGAGGTAAGTGGTTCAGACAAGGGAAAATACGGATGAACGAGTTGTGTGGGTGTGTTTGTGTGTATCTGGTCAGAGGACCGCAGTAGCGAGACGGAAGCCACCTTTATCTCATCCTTCTTGGTTCCCACTGTCTGCTGTAAACATACCTTCTCTTAAGAATTTCATATGCGGATTTTTGTTTTTCGCATAATATTTTTATATTTACAAATGGGCTCATACTTCTCGTATGTGTGCTAAGTAAGGATTTGTGCTTCTCGGCTGTTCGCTTAGCTCGCGTCTTAGCGTAGATTCGACTGCTGATCGTTTGTAGGCGGCACCGCCCTAATCTCTACTCAATAGCGTTCAGGTGTAACCTGCTCCGATTGAAACGCCAGTAATCCGCGTTCTGTCGTCTTACTATAGTTGCCGGATTCTTTTCAGAGCACAAGCCCCACGTTGCACTTGAAGCTACAAAAGCCGGAAAACGGTCGAAAGGTGGAGTGGGCGACAGGAACCGTCGACAACGAAGACATGAATAAAAAGAAGTCAAAGTGTAAGACGCTGAGCACGCCAATTTGACCACTAGCCGCAGCTCTAGCGCTAATCTCGTTTGAGTTTTCCGTGCGGTCGGTCATGTGGTCCATTGGACGAACAGGCAGCAGTCTGCTTGCCTGCCGAGCTGTGAGCCCCTTGGACCGTTATGCCGGCGGCTGTCAAGAGTGCCGCCTGGCTTATTATCTTGGCATTAATCAGCATGGACTGGTGTCTGAATGATATCGCAGCCATGGGGCTATGGTAACGACTAGTGACCCCTCTCCGATGTAATCAGAGCAGAGGCCGAGACAAGAGTTGCTGGGCTTAAATATAACCGTGGTCGAGTAAGCTCCGGCTTGTCTGTGGGCTTGTGGGTATTGCACGCACGTGTGTGTGTGCATGAGCGTGTGCTCAAGCGGGTATATACTCGCATGTATGCGTGATTGTCGACTGGAAGCATTTGTCACGATAGCACTGTGCTAACTTGAACATGCTGTATGGAGTTGTAGGCTTGTGTTTGCTTTCCAATGTGTTCTGTTGACCCCCAAGAATTTGTAATGGCTGTTTTCTTTTTTTTTTGTTCTTTGCTTCTGTTTTCCGTTCTTTTCTGTTTTTTTAAAGGCTGTTTTCTCTTGTTTCTACATCCAAGCCTACTATATTTATTTTATAGAATGTGCATGTGATAGCTGATCTGCTCCAATATTTATAACGTGGATGAGCTAGTCTTCCTTTGAAACAGTCGTGCACATGGAGCACACCTCTGTCACCGAGTCGTGAAGAACTGCCTACCGGATGTACACAGCACTAAGCTGACCAAAGGGATATCGTGGCACTAGTTAGAAGCAGAATTGGTGACGCATCGTCATCGGATTGAACCCATTACCTCTAAAATGAGGCGCTAGAGTAATTCAATTTCACCCATTTAGACCGGCTTGCCCCTAATAGGAGCGAGCCCCATCAACTGCATCATTTTTTGGGACCATCAATGTTTTATCTGCCGTAGCTCAGGCAGACATGAGCCTTTTATCATGCTGTCTTTCATGCTACAAAACTTTGTTTACCTTTACTTGTTAAGGTGTAATTTCCATGCTTTGCTACATGCCCAGGATTGACCAAGTAAAGGCCATACCTTGAGACGTGGAGCTTGGATTTTCATGTAGGGGCAAGGCCCCAAGTAATATAAAATTGAACGACTCAATCTCAGTGTTTATTCTACATGAACTCGGCGGTTTCTCATCGAGTGGAAGTAGGACATAATTTCGTTGTTGGTAATGCTCAGAGGGGGGCTGGGATGAATAGGGGGCAGCCTGGTTGCTGCTCCTTTATAGGGCAGAGGGGCAAAATCCCCCATGGCTCTGACACTGCACGCCTTCCCGTTACCGAAGTAGTTGTACCTAGGAACGCTGAATGATCATGTCTAGCAGTGAGCCACCAAACAAGAATACGGAGCCAACTAGGTTATGCCTGTATAATAGGTTAAAGTTAGCTGATTCAGCAGTTTCATTTGAATAGCCTCAGAAGAGCTTTAATGGCTATTACCACCACTTTCAGTGGGTTGTAAAGGATTGCCCACTGCAGAACTCGAACACACGGCCTGGGTCGGGAAGAGCAAGCACCTTGCCCCTGGGCTTAGAATCAGACAAATGGCTATCACCACCATTTACAGTAGGCAATACACGATTGCCCGCTGTAGTACTTGATTACAGGACCTTGGTCGTTAAGGGCTTAGACCTTACCCTTAGACTAAGATCCAAGGCGATTGCCCTAGTACTGTATGTGCCCCCCACTAGTATCTGTTTCAAGCCCTGCTCGTGGGGTGGGAGTGTGGTGTAGTGTGTTGCCACCAATGATTCCCTCTCTTTAAATATTGAAAGTCTTGATGATTTGAGCTCAAAACAGTAAATTTAAGTCGAGTTATAGATCTACAGGTATTATTGGTTGAGCGTGGTGCCATTCACAGATATTATCTTATATGCGTGTAACCTAAGGCTGTTCCTTATCAACGAAGCAACGGATTGACTTCAAGGTGTTGTCGCTCTCTTTTAGGTCCCTTTATTCTATGGCTCCAGCCTATCTCTCAGATATACTACCCCATCAGGTCAAGCATCGTACCACCCGCTTTTCGGAATCCAACAGTCTACAAATACCTGGTACAAACCTTAAATCCTTTGGAGACCGTGCATTTAGTTCGTATGCTCCCAAAGCCTGGAACTCCCTCCCGACCTGCGTCAGAACATCCCCTGACCTGACCACATTTAAAAGGAACTTAAAAACACACCTATTTAGGACAGCATTTAGTGTGTCCCTGTGATTCGTCCTTGATGTGCTTATGCGTGCTGACACTGTGCATGCTGCCACTAACCACATTTGCATGTTGACCCTGTGCATGTCACCCCTAACCATATTATTCATTTTGTTTGTTTTTCAAGCATGATTTTACTTACCATTCAATTGCATTTTCCTTTGCAGCAAATGTAAAGCACCTAGAAAGAGATTAAGTTCTCTGAGGGCGTTTTATCAAGTGTATTATTATTATTATTATAATCGTGTGTGCATGTTCCGCCTCAGATTCTTGTGACTTGCCCTGATTCTCAGTGATCCGTTGCCTGTGAGCAATAAGGTGTCTATGTTGCACCTAGGAGTAAAGAGCTGAATGGGCTAGAATGCCGTTTGAGCTACACCTGAGCCTCAAGCATGCTAGCCGGTGTCATGTAGCTGTTGTACTTCGCCCAGGAACTCGATTTACTTTAAATTGACTGGTTCGGCTTATCTGCATTTATAGGCTTCAACTTTTTTATGGCCATCTCTCCAAGTAGCAAGATCATCAGAGGGATTTTGCTAAGATGACTGATGATCATCTTGAACATCAGAGGAAGTTGAATGAGTTGGTCATTCAAAAGTTGGACCCTGTAAATGTAGCTCTATTACAATGTATGAGACGATACAGGATCAAAACAATAACTCATGATAAAGTTTTGCTTGCATACTTTTCTTTCCCTGGGTGAGCCGTGATGGCACACTAGGTAAGGCGGTTGCTTTCACGACCTCGGGACTGAGGTCGTGGGTTCGATTTCTGCGGTGGGCGATTCTTTATCGCCACTGCAAGCGGTGGTGATAGCTATAAAGGCTCTTCTGTCGCTATACAAAAAGAGGTTGTTTAATCAGCTAGGATTTATTTGATTTTATTTATTCCCTCGAAGCTGTTATCCCCACGATTACTCCCGTGTAATAGGAATATTTGTTCATAGCATAACCAAACCACTTTTGTATTACCATGAGGGACAGCAGTGCTAATTTAGGTTGAGACAGGCCTCGTGTGTCATATAAATAAAAATAAATATATATATTTATATATTAAGATAATAAAATGTGTGCCTCATTATTCAATCACTGCGGCACCACGAGTCTTGCTCTAGTGAGCTGTTCTTTTTGGAATTGTTAGCAATACTGCCTATGCTGCACCGAATGATGTTCTGTAGCCGGACCACACCCCTCCACCCCCACATAGGATGCGCTGGCCAAAACGAAGCATAGCCTATGCATATACCAAGTGTAGCTTAACATCTAATACGAAAAGCAACAGAGGACTTTTTCAGAAGTCAAATTGCCTATGGATGGGCTTCAACAGTACCTCATAGAGGTACCCTTCATCATCGTCTACTCAAATGGTTTTAGAGATGGCCTGCTGTACTGTCTTGCATCCTCATCTAAATTAGGCCACTTCAAGGGATTTCAAGAAAAAGTTTGGCGATTCAGCAGCCTAATTTACCTGTATATAGCAGCAGAAGAGCGTTAGCGACTATCGCACCTGATTCGTCAAGTCAGGGTATGTCGTGACGTCAGTTGGGAGGGAGTGTCAGGCTCTGGAAGCATACTAAGTGTGGGTGTGGTCTCCTAAAGATTTGAGGTTGGTAGAGGCATAGCTAAAGAACTTGAATCAGGTAAGCAGGTGGTACGATACCTTGCCTCATTGGAAAGCAGTCCGAGTAAGTAGGTTTGAGCCAGAGAATAAGGAACCTAATAATAATGATAATGATAATAATAATAATAATAATAATAATAATAATACATTTTTATAGCACCCTCAGAACTGAATCTCTTTCTAGGCACTTTAGAGATGCCGTTAAAGAAAGCATTACCAAATGATTGGTGGTAACATTTGCAGGCACAGTGTAAGCAGGTACATGCTCATGAAAGACGAATCACAAAGACCCAGCAAATGCTGTAATAAGCAGGTGCAAAGTTTTAAGCTTCTTTTTAAATGTCGGCGTGTGAGGGGACGTTGTGACGTGCGTGGTAATAATAATTGTGTGTGACAAAACCCTGAAGTCGATACTCGGCTTGATGGGGAGCCAGTACAGAATTGGTGTAATGTGGCAATTGCAAAGCGACATTCACGACAGACAAGCCTCGGTGCACAGTTCTGCAATAACTGTATGCACTTCATTGCATAGGCAGAAAGACCTGCAAGCAGCAAGTTACATAATTATCTTACTGCACAGGCCGGAAGACCTGCAAGTAGTAAGTCGCAGAAGTCGCAGCGGCGGCATTGATCAGGTTGGCTGGTATATCCTTGTCTAAGCAGGCCCGAATTTTCACAATTCTACACAGCCGAAAGTAGGCAGACTTGACTGGAACAAATGAAGTTGTCTAGTGAAAAGTCACTGTTGAACAAGGCACCCACATTTCGTTGAGGGGCTAAAGGACCTGGCTGAGCCCAATCTGAGGATTAGGTTTCCGATTTTTTGGCACCAGGTTTGCCTAGTTAATAAGCTGGTTTTATCGGCATGCAATTTGACAACGTTTGTTGCCATCCAAGTGCAAATTTCAGCAAAATACATGCAGCAAGGGAAGTCGAGAGAGGTAGGGATGGTCAATGCACAGGTACAGATGTGTGTAATCTGCTTAAAAAAGCCTTTGTTATGCTTGCGATTAAATCTGCAAAGGAACACTATACATTGTGAACGTAACTGAAGATCAAGCACAGATTATTGGGGTACTTGCTCTCTGCACTGTAGAGGGTCATCAGATGACTGTTGCCTGTTGACATGAATACTCCAATATCTCACAAAGATTTGACCTAAATTATTGCAGTACAGTTCTGGTGATGCCTAGGCTTGATTACAAGTGTTCAAGGATTTATTAATGGCAGTAAATGCTACATAAAGTTCCAACAGAACTAGCAGAGAGACTCTGCCCAAAATAGCTTTCCAGAGAAGGTTGCTATATCATCACAGTAGTGCTTACTTTGTGGAATGTTTAGCACTAAATCAAGACTAGAACTTTTCTGCTACGTTTGAGGTTGAGATATAGGTGTTTAACTGTTCTGGCAGTACTCGTTCTAGTGTATTTGATAAGAACGTTGTAGATATGCTTTATAGTCAACCTGGTCTAGCGTTAAATTTTTAATGAGAGCCTAGCAGCAGGATTTCAGCACAAGACCTGTGCTAAAGGACATACTTATTGGGTGTTAAGTAGGTCAGCAGTGAATCCATGCATTTCAAAAGAAGAAAAGTAGGCATGAGGTCAAGAGGGTTAGTAAAAGACTAGGAGATGAACTTCGAGATGAGGTCATTAGTGGCTGGCTTGAAGGTAGACGTCGAGCTAAAGCAAGAAACTGTAGTGAGTCCAATGGGGATGTTACAGTGGGAGTATATTCTTTGTTTTTATCTTGCTTTGTTTGTTTATCAAGCATGATATTACTCACCATTCAGTTACATTTCCCTTTGCAGCAAATGTAAAGCGCCTAGAAAGAGATTGAGTTCTCTGATGGTGCTTTATCGAGTGCATTATTATTTATTTATTATATTATTTAACTTGCTGACACAAAAGCTAGAGAAACTATCTGCTTGATTGCCAAATGGATCACCAGATAAGGTGCTGACCTCGGAGCAGTTGAGGCGATGGTTAATAGTTGACATCAGCATTCTAGGATTGTGCATCTAGGTGTCATGTTCAAAAGTGACCTTTCATTAGACGACCACACCAGCTTCACAATCAAGTCTGCCTACTTTCAGCTACATAACAATGCTAAAATTTGGGTTTTTTTTATACTGGGATACCACATCTAAATTGGTCCGTGCATTTGTGACATCCGGTCTTGACTTCTGTAACTCACTGCTTGCTGGTCTACCGGCCTGTGCACTCAGGCAATTACAGCTGGTGCAAAACTCAGCAGCTAGGCTTGTCATGAGCGGCACAGTTGCCACATCATTATCTTTACCATCTAATAAATATTCATACAATGCATGTGTGCATTAGAACGATCATGGCAGCAGCCTTGTGCTTGCTTACCGGCTTGCTATGGCTGGTGGCTTGAAACTCACACTATGTTCACTCTGTACCAATGTCACATACATACACTACCTTCCAAAAGTTTCTACGCATCTGGTCCATCGATCCAAATTCGGCTATTGCTAATGCCCATATTCGAGTTAGATGTTATGCTGCACTAATTATTAAATAGTAACAATACGTCAATATAATTTCGACCTTCGTTACAATTTGGTATGTTAGGCTTAGTAAGTAGCTGCATTCGCATGAAACCCAGTCAGCTGTGGTCGTATATGGTAACGAGACTATTCCACCCCTCGATGCTATCCAGCAGAACCTATTTTTGGCCCATTTCATCACTGATAATGCCTTGGCCAATGATGATCTATGATACTCGGATGCCTCCCCGACCTGTTGGGGCCAGCCTCTTTCTGAGGGTACAAGGGTGGTTTTGATTCTGCTACACCATTAAATGGCCATTAAATCTGAGAAACCAGAGGCTACTGAAGATCTCAGAGGGTATTATTAGGAACATTATTAGGAAACATCTGGACTGCGGCAGCACAGAAACACTGCCGGGCTTGAGTCGCCGGCAAGTAATCTCTCCGAGGGAGGACCGGTTACTCAAAAGCATGGCTCTAAAGGATAGGTTTGCCACAGCTAAAAGTCACTGTCAGAGTCTCTGCCGAGCTACCGGAATGGTCGTAAGCCAACACGACCGTGAGTAGACGGCTGAACGAACCAGGGCTGAATGCACAGGTGCGTTTACTGTGTAGCACACAAAAGCAAGGTTTGATTTTGCTTGCCGATACCAGCACTGGGAAGCTGGGCATTGGAGCAGAATGCTTTGGCCTGGTGAGTCTAAATTCAATCCACTTGGCTGGGACAAAAGGGAGAAGTACGGTTGCCGGCAAATGGGTGAAGCAACATGGACGTTTATGTGAAAAGACCGTGAATTAGGGGGGTGGAATTGTAATTGTATGGGGCTGTTTCTCAACTTCCTTTGCTGGACGTCTGCACAGGATTCAATAAATCACGGATTAAAATGTCTATGTTGACATTGTTCAGAATGTTGGCTTGCCGTCTGCTTATGCTCTTCACAGGCACGATTTTTGTTGGCAGGATGGCACCCATCCAAAGCACACTGTTATGGCGGTTAAACGGTTTTTCACGAACCCTGCCGACTACATCTTCGAGCCAACTGAGGCCATGCAGTGGCCAAGCCAAAGCCTGGTCTTGAACCCAGTAGAACATCGGTGGGATGACGTCGAACGAGATTCAAGCTTCCGAGCTCTGCAGCGCATGCACCCCTGTTGGTTATTGGAGGTTTTGAAGCATTGCTGGGCATCAATTGCTGTAGAATTGTGCCCAAAGCTGGTGGAATCAATGCCGAAACGATTGGGTGGTTATAAAAAATCATGGTGCCACGATAAGTTATTGATTGCACCCATTAAATTGCATGTAATAATTTATTTCTTAGCTTTCCTGCATTATAGAAACTGCTACAGTTAGGTCCAATCTAAATCTTGTATTTTGAGTAAAATAATGTGCTTTTAGCAGATGTGTACAAACTTTTGGAGGGCAGTGTAGCATCGTCTTTGGTGATGACTACCTTGCGTCAAAGGAGCCTGCCTGAAGCTGCATAATGTAGACACGGGGCACATTTACCCATACACAAAGCACTGCTTTTTCTAAAGCTTCACTTCCACCTGTCATCACTGCTATGACCGCTATGCTCTCATATGCCTGCCAGTCTTAGCTGTACCAGTTTTTTTTATTCAATGGCCGTAAGAACATTGGCTTTCGGAAAATTTTGCCACTCAGAAAACGCTAGTATCGTTTGGTGAACCGAGAGCGCAAGTTGCACATCAGTGTTTGCGTGCTGCTTGACTCTAGGCACCGGTCAGTCACGCCTGAGGCCTCATTCAGGCAGTGGTGAGTCATCATAGTCTTGATTGATATGGCGTTCCTGGTGTCACCTTGAGCTTGGGCTGAGGCATCGACGAGGCAGCTGCAGTTGTGCTGTCTAGCCACTAGTGGCCGTGCAACTGCCGGTGCTCTCTCACCTGTCCGGTGTTTAAGCGATCAGCTGCACTCATTGTCCCTACCCATTCCCCTTTAGGTTCCCTACCCGGATACTCGAACTCTGTTTCTGTGCACGCAAAAGCTCACTTCCATTCATTCGGGCATGCGTTTGTTTGTGCAGTCCGTGTATGGAAGATATGTCTGGCCCCGTGCTCTCGTAGGCAGTGCAAGGTTAGCTTCGGAGCTTGCCGGGACAGCTGCCAGCCTTGGAGCTTTATTGACGGATCAAAAGTTGATGAAATAGAAGCCCTAAGGCCTCCCAGAGGAATCCTTCAGAAATTGTTTCGTCCTCCTCGGCCATCAAGCCCTGAATTCGGGCATTTCAGCCAGGCATCTTATCAGCTGGATAATCGAAACTTCCATCTCTCACGAAACAGGACCTGGCAGTTATACTCTCTGCTTTGAGTTGTGCAACTAGTGTCTCTACCGTCAACAATCCTGAGTCTGCTGGTATGGAGCTTCTCCGAAAATTGGAAATAAACGGAAAAATAAGATTGTCTATTTGGCATGTGGCGCTTGCAAACTGTTGGAGTTTGTGTAGGTTTGCTTACTGCTAGATACTGCCGATTGTAGGTTGTTCATTAGATAAAGCTGTGTGCTTCTGTATGCCGTCTATGCTCTTATTTGTGCATCACTTATCTTCATTGTCTCTATACCTTCATTGTCTAATACCTTTCGTCTGATTTCATGATTGTAGGCTGCTGCATTTATAGAAAGCCTCGGTTGTTTGGGGAGTCCAGTTCTGAAAGCGACGAAGAAGGCTGCACTGACCATTGTCGGGGCCACAAGAAGAAGTGCTTTCAAAAGCACCACGGACAACCAGGGTCCGATCAGTGCCGTGATGACCATCAAGACGGTGCTGTTCATAACGGTTGTTCGCACGACAACCAGTTCAACAGTGCAGGTGGCACAGGTGCCCCTGCTAACCATGCCACGTAATCGCTGCCGTCCGATTTGCTCTTCGGGAGGATAATGTGGCGGACCTCGTGGTTTCAATACCCCGTGATGGCGTGACATGTGCCCACTCCTGTGCTGCCCTGTTGGGTTGCCGTCAACCTAGATTACTGGGTTGAAAAATGCTTCGTGCTCCTCTGAGACCGTGCAAAGTCTGCTGCACTTTATGTGGAACAACAATGGCTATACTAATCGGCTTGGGGTTTCTGCTGCTGTTCATAGAATGAATGTTGGCCGTGCCTGGATATTAGAAGCATGTCATGAGGGCCCAAGGCAGTTACACTTGCCATTCTGCTGTATCTTACGTCTTTTATGACAAGCTACTGCTGCCGCATGGCTGGTTGCCTGTGTGAATGATGCCTCCCTGCTGGCCTCTTGTTGATTAATAAGCACCACGAGCCTGTAGTTCGATGGCTTCGTAAAGTTGGTCACGTGCACTCGGCCGTCTGAACTATGGGCATGAACTCGAGGGCACTTTGCCACCGTTCAAGCTGTTCTTTCTTCTGAGCACATTCTACGGCATGTGAAACAGGAATACTTGGGAATGCGAGTCAAGTGGTGGGATCTATAATGTACCAAATTTTCTTCGAATGGGCCGCCATGGAGCAGTCACTCCTCGTGAGTCGAGGGATAGGTAGCGGTCTGATCAGCTAGAGTGACCATCCACAATGAGTGAGAAACCTCTACGATTCTCGAAGTCGAAAGATCCACCGAGACCCGTTTCGAGCATTACCCAGAAGGTTTGCACAGCTTAGTAGTCTCGGCTGGCCATTCATTGCCTGCGAGCAGCATGTCAAACCAGCTGTTGCTGACTTTAATTATTGGGCAGCTCGGAATGTATGAAGTTAAAGCAGTCAAGGGCATTAATTCGAGTAAACAATTGTAGGATGACTGCTGACCAGTCTAACTCAAAATTTAATCCTGCGTTTCAAGGCAGCTGCACAACATCAATAGGGTAACAATAATCATTATACATTTGTAGTATAGTGCCCACAGAGAAATGAATCTCATTCTAGGCACCTGACATGTGTTGTACTATTAATTCCACTATACATTAGGTGGGTGAGCTGGTGGTATGGCCCAAATGCTGAGACTGCAAGCTCAAATAAAGCTATTTCTGTAGGGTAATTTAGCGATTGCAGTGACCTAGCGCTATACTACACCATTAATGTATAGTCAAATCAGACTACTAGCACACAAATACTAATAGAGAAGTACAAAGTTTTATGTCCCGTCAGCCTCCGACGCGAAATAGATAGGGACTGGAAAACCTGTCGTTAGTCGAATTTCAGTAAGTCGATAATGATACACGGTACGCTCTACTATGATGTGCCCAGACGAAGACCGAGTTAAACGAATTTAATTTGTTTACAAGTACATAAGAACAATTTAATAGTAATTAATTTACATAACCTTACATTCTGTTTTTGGGTATTCAAAAACTTATAGTTGTATCATACATCAGGGAGAGTGAGGAACTATTGGGAGTCTTACTTGAGGATCGTCACCACGCTCTTTCTACAAACTTTCTTGACTGGTAGACAGATTTCGAGGTTTTCTTTGGATTAATTTTGATTATCGTTTTTCTATTTCCCGACCGTGGCCGAGTTTGTATCTCCGAATTTTCTTATGTCGAACCGTCTTAAGTCGGGGGCTAACTATCTTTCCATATTTTTCTGCTACTTCTGGACCACGTTACTGGTTTGGTTCTATTTGTTTTCGGAGAAAATGCTTATCCTATGTGTGATCCTGGGTGCACAATTGGTAGAAGCTGACTTAGCGTGAGCGCATGTACGTGTAACCAGTGGCAGAGCCAGGAGGCATTTGCAATCCCCTCCCTACAGAGCGGCAGCAACGTAGGCCGCCCCCTATTCTTAAGCCACCGACCGTAGCCAACAACTAAATTACGCCTTAATTCCTCTCGATGAGCAACCGCAGAGATCGTGTCAAGTAAGCATGACGATTTTTTGCCGTAATTTTTTATTAATTGCGGATCTAGCCCCGCCCACATGTAAATTTTGCTGGTCTTGTCCCTACATAAAAAGTACTGGTCTTAACCCCCAAATGAAAATCCTTGCTCCGCGACAGCAGTCACTGTAGACGCTCATTGCCCGGTGGACTAGTGAATCCTATTACTTGAAAGCAGTCAGCAGAATGCACACCAGTAACAAATTTCTGCCTATACATGGACTACAGAGAGCGCTAGGCTGCTGTGTAAGAACAGGTTGTACGTCAGTTGGATTGGCATTGACAGCAAGCTTGCTCTTCGCCGGACCCATATTTAAAAGGGATCGTAGCAGGCAAACTAACAAGGACACGTGCTTTTTTTTCTTACTGAAGGAAGCCATTCGGTGTTACAGGCAGCTTAAGTTGGTCCATTTTAAAGACGATCTGGAAGTCATCCGAAACTCCGCTGTTTGCACTCGCCAAATCTTCGGGCAGTCCAAGCTGAAGAATATCAAACGACTAGGGCGAGGCAGTCGTTGAAGACGCTATATGCAACGCTCCTCAGGCTGGCATTAAAATCAGATAAAAAATAAGCTGCATCTGCTAAGCATCCAGAATTAGCACGAAGTTCGAAGTGCTGGAGCAGTTCTTAAATTCAGTTTTCCAAACAACTGGTCTTTGATAGGTGAAGAATTTAAGCCGAGGATTCGAAGCAAAGGAAATAGCTGAGCTCGGATGTTACGGAATTGTAACTTTCACGAGAGTTTGAGGTCGGCTAGAGCCTCGTCAGATTTCGGTGCTCGAAAGTACCTGACAGAGAGTACAATCTTGGAAACATCAAACCAGGCCGATTTCACGACACCAGTGCCTCCTGCCTGATTCCTTATGCAACACAAGATTCCTTAGCTAAAGCCACTGGTTTAGCTTCATTAATAAGACTTGCTAAATGTCCTACAATCCGCTGCTGAAACGACACGAATCAGAATAAATACGGCATATATGCAAAGATTGGACAAAACAGCTTAAGGCTATTCAAATAAGTAGCGTATATTGACTCTGCGTGACTAATGTTTGCCATTTGATGATGCAACACAAATTAAAAAAGGGTAGAGAAAAAAAAGATGCTCAGTCGTCTACTCAAAGGGACAACAATACAAGTCACTAATGCATCAATAACAAATTTACATGTTTCTTTTCCAGCATGTTCAGATTTAGTAATAATAATAATAATAATAATTCACTTGATAAAGCGCCCTTAGAGAACTTAATCTCTTTCTCTAGGCGCTTTACATTTGCTGTAAAGTGAAATGCAATTGAATGGTAAGTAAAATCATGCTTGAAAAAACAAACGGAATGAATAATATGGTTAGGGGTGACATGCACAGGGTCAGCATGCAAATGTGGTTAGTGGCAGCATGCACAGTGTCAGCACGCATAAGCACAGTGATCTTAAGATGCTACATAAACGCCATTATTATTGCCATATATTATTGCTTTCAGTTGCAATCACTGCTCTGTTTAACTAAGTTTTACTATCAAATGGCTTGACCAGTAAGCGATCCACCGCTGCTCTAGTGACACTGATAATGCCAAAGACGAAAGGCAAAAGATAGACAGCGGCGGAGGTGATGCTGGCCAAGGTTGCTTGTCAGGAATCTTAGTCAGATAGAAGTCTAAACCACTATTGCAGTGTGCCGTATGAACTTTTTAAATGCGCCGGACTTGCAAGTTAATTCAATTTGCAATCAGCGATATCAGGTGTTTTAAGATGAGGTAAATCAGCCGATTCTTTCGCTGATTTTCGAGCAGTAAGTACCGACGAACGTGTAGTCAGTAGCGATAGCTGAATTTTAATCGGCTAGGAAAAATTGAAACTTAGTTACCGCGAAAGCTGGTCGTATTGTTACGAACTCGCCATGACTGCTAGAGTCCTTCGGAGACAAGCACAGGAATATTGCTTGCAATCGCAAACGCGTTTCAAATACTGTTGGAGCTGGCGCCTCGAAGCGAAAACATTTTAACCCTAACTTAAGGTTGAGCTGTTTAGTGTCCGACCCAACGCATCCATGAGAATCAAGGAGTCGGTAGAGATAATTACAATGTGAATTGCCAAATTAAGGCTACGAGTCTGGCTAGGCACCCAAACACTTTATTAGACGCGGAGACTATTTTTATAACTCAGATTTTTTTAATGGTCAGAGTAATTTATTTGTGATAATTGAAAGATTCGGGATTCAGAAAAAATAGATGATTAGTACTTTCCACTTTTCGTACTTCAAGCCATTTCCTAAATTATTGTCATTCTCGTTTGCATCTCATTAAGAGCACTTATTTATTACTCAGACGATGCTGCCATGTGATATAATTGCGTACGATCAGCTGGTTTTATTGAGCACAGCCAAAGCTGCAACATTACTACGCCACGCCCTATTGTTAAACGTCAGAGCGCTTTCGGACAATACAATACCAGCCGGAAGTGAGTAGGAGGTAAAAGCAATTTCAAAAATGGCGGCGAAAGATACGAGCAGGCCGACCTCGGCTGTTGGTACCGAGGATGAATCAGAGGCACACGACTTCGGCACGGTCATTCCACACGAGATCGTTGAGGGCTATTTTTCCAAACCAAAGTCTTTCGACGATCTCGTGAAGAAGAAGCCAAAAGCGCTGACTGTCGTTGATAATGAAGAGAAGTCTTGGCTAGCGAGTGGCAAGTGGAGCTCGTCTCCAGACAAGAACGGGATACAGCGTGGTGTCATCATCGGCGACAACGACGTGGTACTCTCACAGAAAACAGACCGGGTAGTTTTCACTGCTCGCCTGCATGACTTGAAGACTCGTGTTGCGGTTAAGAGGATTTCACTCAAGGGCGCTGCCGCAGAAGGACCAGCAACTCCGTATCAAGCAGACATTTTGAAATCATACCGCGACTTTCGGCACGAACATCTGATCGCTGTTCATGATATTATTATTAGAAAAAGTGTAAGAGCTCGATCTTCACATTTACCATACCCTCAGGTTCAATCTTGTGTCATTGATAAAATACTTTTAGTTAAGGTGTTTAGTGACGTTCAATTATTTTATTCATATTCAGACTTAAAATGGGTTTAACTTAAGGACATCTTAAGCGAAGGTCATTTTGCAAACCTCATTCCTGACTTAACCGTAACTGCAGGCAGATATGATATATTGCCAGTTACGACTGCACCAATTATTCATGAATGTTATACCTGCGTAAATACCCACAGCTAGTGAATGAATACCCTGCGTGAATACCCACAGCTGTTATACCAACAGCTAGTTAAAATCTGCCACCATTTTTCTAGTTGCGGAGGCCTAGCAACGCCATAGTACAAAAAATCCCCTGTGTTTTTAGGAAGGTGTCGACGCATCAGGTGCCCCGGACGGCGTGGCTCACAGCAAGGTGAGCGGTAAACCAACAAAGGTCGACGATGAAATGCGCTGAAATGTAGCTCACGCTTTCTTCCCGATCGGCACCTCCAGATTTTAAGCAGTACCTGCTTCTTCACAATTAGCTTCGATAATTTTTGTAGATGTATGTCATCATGGATTTGCACCTAGCTGGTAGTCTGCACGACCTTCTAAGCTTTTGCGGTAAGAAGGCCGCTCTGCCAGAGAGTATCACCAGATCGCTTTTCTCTGGAATTGTGAAAGGAGTTAATTTCCTGCACGAACAAGACCTCACGCACAGGTAATGTGCAGCGTTGCTGGCTGAGCACCCACGCTTACACAGCCCTGCCGTGGCTCAACAGCACTGCTAGCTGTCGCTCCGATTGCAATACTATTGGAGCAGTTATGTCATCATCATAATAATCATGATCATAATAATCATCATCATATCTAAGAGCTCTGCGTCGGGGCGCTGAACTCTTCCAGGATGTTGAAATGCGACAATATTCTGCTCGGCGATGACGGTACCACTAAGGTTTCTGATTACTACAACGCTAGAAAATTGTGTCCCACCACCACTCCACGGTCGACGAAGCACACGCCCTTTCCAGATGAAGCTTACTTGGCTCCTGAGGTCCTTCAAAACAAAAACATTGTGGACGGATGGAAACCTGTCGAGGCTCATTTGGACATTTACAGCATGGGTGTCATATTGTATCGCATGGTAAGTTCGCGAAAATAGCCATGGCAAAGATAAGGCTCTGGACACTTAGCGCGCTGTCGACTTTATGTGGTTACAGAGAACTACAACTTGTGTGTAATCGTTTTACTTAGATCGGAGGCAGAATGCCTTTCACGCTGAAGAACATAAGTGGCATGAAAAACGACAATGCCATCGTGACTTATGATATTCCACCGAATGTGTCCGCTGAGGGTCAGCGACTGATCATGAGGATGCTGCACAGTCAAACCGAATTTCGCTGTACGCTGCCAACCGTCTTGGAGCACGAGTGGATGCGAAAAGATGACCGGATGTGGTTTTCTCAAACTTTAGTTCCGAGGCAAGCCTTTCGACCGCTGCCCCTCGATGCGATCTTTAACGACACCGCCGTGGACATTAACCTGCTTTTCGCCTGCGAAGCTAATTTTAGCTCATGGGGCTTGGATGCAGGAGCAGTAAAAAAAGTACAAGGTGCGGCGAATAGCAGTATATTTCTACTCAAATTCATTCTCCTCGGTCGTGGACTAATGCTACGAGCCTGCATGCTTGGGTGGCTGCAGTCTTTGTGAGAGTTCATGCTACCCGAGTTGACACAGCCTTTGGGTGAACCAGCGCTCCCCGGCTCTGATAGACACAATCGTTCCACTGGCTAAAATGGATACAATTTGAGCCAATCGTGATAACTTGCATTATATCTCTGCTGCAATTAAATGCTATGAAAAGCTAGTTTGCAGTTTTCTAACGTGCGATTGCAGGTTTTATGAAGTCAGCTAACGGCGGGGACATCGAGGAAGGGCACAGAGTAGGAAGCATTGGCCAGAACCAGCTCACCGCTAAAGATATCTGCTCCGTGTTCAACTCCGGCTCTATGAAAGATGGTGCTAAATTGTCCGCTGAGGAGAGAATTAGCGACATCGTAAGTAACAATTTGTTGGCCTTGCACCAGACTCTGAGCGGGGTTATAGAAAGCACCCAGCGGTGCTAAGCATTGTCGGGATAGTCGTCATGATCTTAAAGCTGTCCCAGTTGCTGCAGTGCGACGCGAATTACATTTCCTTTGAGGTCAGTCGGCTGATGTAATGTATCTCCGTCAGTAACTCCACAAAGTCATAAAGACCATGTGGGCGTTACGCAGGAGAGTTTTGTATAGCACACTCACAGCCTAAGCGGCTTTCGGTACGCATTCGGTAGCCAACAGACTTCGTCTCACGCAACAAAGAGAAAGTGGGAAGCATAGCAGAGTCAGGAGAGCAGTTCAGGTAGTGAGTAGCATAGAAGTAGCAGTTCAGGACCGCTGAAAAAGATGTGCCATAGTCGGCAGTTGGAGAGTAGATGTCGTTGCGTAAGAATTGTGGAAGCGAGTTCCACAGTCTAGGACCTGCAGAGCTAAAGCTTCTGTCGCCAACTGTCTTTAAGTGGAGGAATAGGACAGCTAATTTATTGTCCACACAGGACCTGATGGCGCGAACAGGCTGAAACTGATGTAGCAGTTCAGCTAGGTATGAAGGAGCCAAGCCGTGGCGAGCCTTGTGGGTCAGCGTAAGAACTTTGCTCCGTATCCTTTGCTCAACCGGCAACTATTCTAGCTCTTCCAGCAAAGGTGACACGTGCTCAAACCGCTGGGACTTGAAGACCAGCCTTGCAGCCATATTCATAGTCCGCTGTAGTGGCATTATAGCTTTCTTTGGTAGCCCAGCCAAAAGGGAATTACAATAATCAAGCCGAGACAGAACTAAAGAGCTAGTTAAATTTTTTGCAAGCCACTGTGGGAGACAGCTCCTAATCTTGGATAGGGATCGGATGTGATGGCTAGCTGTAGAGGCAGTCTTCTGAATGAAGCTTTTGAAATTGAAGCAGCTGTCGAACACGACACCTAGATTACGAGCACGTGGTGAAGGTCGCACAATAGCATCGCCTATTAGAACAGCAAAGCCTTTTAATCCAGCCACACGCTTAGGGTGTCCGATGAGAAGCAGTTCGGTTTTATCGTCATTTAATTTCAGGAAGTTTTCCGACATCCAGGATCGAATATCGGCAAGGCGAGCATTCAGTTTCTCAGTTGCTGCAGCAGATTCCGACGGTTTAAATGACAAATACAACTGAGTATCGTCAGCATAGAAGTGATATCCTATTCCATGGGCCTTAATCACTTTTCCCAGAGGTTGCGTATAAATGGAGAACAGCAAGGGACCAAGTACAGACCCTTGAGGGACTCCACAGGTGACCCTTCTCATGTCTGAGACCTGACCCCCACACGACACGGATTGAACACGATCAGACAAGTATGATTTAAACCACGCCAGTGCTTCGTCTGCCAGACCGATCGTTGTTCTCAGTCGTTCAAGCAGAACTTCGTGATCAATGGTGTCGAAGGCAGCAGACAGATCTAGCAGAGCTAGGGCAGTGACATTCCCGTCGTCGTTGCCACGTAGAATGTCATTGTTAACATGGAGGAGAGCAGTTTCAGTAGAGTGCTGCCTCTTGAAACCTGATTGAAATGTTTCTGACATTCCATTATTTTCAAAATGTTCAACTAGCTGCTTAGCAACAATTTTTTCAAGAATCCTTTGATAAGAATGGAAGAAGGGAAACTGGACAATAGTTTGCTAGGACCTCTGTGTCTAATCCAGGCTTTTTAAGAATAGGTCTAACGATTGCCGATTTGAAGGACTTGGGGACGATCCCTTTTCCCAAAGAAGCATTAAAAATCTTGGTTATGGCAGGGCTAAGTTGGTTTGCAAGTGAAGACCACAGAGATGAAGGTATAGGGTCTTCAGGAGACGAGCTCTTTTTGCTAGACCTTATGAAGGCAGCCACATCACAGGCAGAAACATCAGAGAATCTTTTAAGAAAGGTCACAGGTTGAGGAACGGCGATTGCTTTGGTCGGAGGGGGCTTAATGGAGGCACGAATGTGCTCAATTTTTTCAGTAAAGAAGGCTGAAAACTTTTCGGCTGAGCCTTTAATATCTGGGGAGTCAGACCTGACAGCATTGGCCAGTAAATGGTTTACTGTCTTATAAATCTGTTTAGTGTCCGACTGGCAGGAATTCAGTTTTCTAATGAAAAAAGAAGCCCTGGCTTTTTTAAGCTTTCGTGTGTAAACACGAAGGAAGTCTTTAAAATTGACTAGGTCTGCCTCAGACCCCGATTTCTTGAAGCGACGTTCCAGCCTGCGCTTAACACGGCGCATCTTAAGGAGTTTTTTTGTAAATTGAAAGCAATCTCGACGACTTTGAACACGGATAGAGCGAACGGGAGCATGCTTGTCAAGAGCACTCCTGAGTGTCATGTTCATTGCATCAGTGAGGGTATCGAGGCTGCCGGTCGAGTCTGAATGCAGATCAAGAAGGCCTGCATCACAAACAGATTTCAAAAACTTGTCCATGTCAATGCTTTGTAAGTTACGTCGTTTGGCAAATTCGACATTGCCCTGCACGCACGAGGGAGTAGGAACAGTAAACGAGACCGAACAATGATCTGAGAGGGTCAGTGGGCACACTACAAAGTCAGTGGGGAGGACATCCTTAGTGATCACGAGATCTAGAATGTGGCCACCGACGTGGGTGCTATGATTAACGTGTTGGGCCAAACCAAGATTCTCCAGACAGTCAAGAAATGAGCAGACCTGGCTGTTGCTAGGGTTGTCAACGTGAATATTGAAGTCTCCTACAATCAGTAGCGGCCTGTCACACACAAATATTTTAGCGAGGAACTCTGAAAACTCCTCTATAAACAAGTTTAGACAGTCAGAAGGAGGCCGGTATATCACAACGGTGAGAGGCATTGTCTTTGATGAAGACCTGATAGCAACCGATTCAAACGATGACCCATGCGAGAAACTGCACATTTTATAGCCAAACGATTCGCGAACAACAATTGCAACCCCGCTACTAACCTTGTCAGAACGCATGGACTGATAGAATGAGAACCCGGGTGGGGTGGTCTCGGAAATACAGCTACTGGAACAAGGCGTCATCCAGGTTTCGGTAAGCAGAAATGCATCTAGCTTCTCCTGGACCACCTGATCGCGGATAAGTAACCCCTTGGTTTTTAGCGAGCGGACATTTAGTAGGCGGAATTTAAGAGGCCGTCCAACAACTGGGCGATGGCGATGAAGTGGCTCGTATTCTCTACCGTTTGCGTCCCGCCCGGCGGACGCTGGCTCTTCGAATTTGAATTGGACCTTGGTAACGGCCGTGGGACGACGTTTCACAATGTGCTGGGCTACAGCGGGTGGGCTACTACTGCAACAAGTACTATTTAGCGCTTTAAACATACGAGTCATAGGTTTGATAGCCGAGCTGTTGATGGGGCGAACGCAGGATGCAGGTAGGTTCTCACTGACCCGCCGGAGAAGGCCCGCCGGTAGGTATCGACTAATGGCGACATCGCATCTTATGCTAAGCAGGTCCTGTTTTGTGTAGCATATCCGAGGACAGCTTATAAATAGTCACAGCGAAGATAGCAGCGGAATACCCGAAGGTATTACGGAGAAACCAAGTAAAGGTCCACACCAAGCTAGGAGTCGCCCGAGGCCGCTCTTTAGCGGGGCTGATGGGGCCAAGAAAACTGGTAAACATTGCACCTTCCATTCATGCATTCTGATATAGATGCAACAAAAATAGGTCTCTAGTTAAATGGCGGAGTAACGCTAACGGTGACCAGATTGAATTAACTAAGTGAGAAGAATTCTGTGTTAAAATGGGAATTGTGGAATTAGCTAATTGAATTACTAGCATGAGCATGATGAAAATTTAGTTTAAACCATCATGGGTTCTCGCAATAAAACGCTCGTTTACTATGTGTGCCATAACTTGATGCCTCCGGGGAAGCACTGGGCATCCTCAGACACCATCACATACATTTCTTATTTAAAACGCTGGTCAGGTTTGAGACCCTAGATTTACCATAAGGTTTGTTATAGCGACTCCGGAGCCTGAGTATCAGTACTAAGTAAGTGATCTGTGAACGACAGGTACGCTGAGTACATACACATCTGGAGTGGCCACCACACTTGCTACAGCTTAGCAGCTTTTCTAGCCCCATCAAAAGAAATTGCTCCAACCCTTCAAGCACATCTTCAAGCCTAAATGTAGGTGTCAACGGTCATCAGGAGAGCCTTTCAAGCTTGGAATGTACCAGGTATCTGTTCTGGGTCCGACCCTGCTCACACTGTATAGGCTCGTGCTTGCAGATATAATCGTCAGGCTCAATCAAAGCTTTCGTTTTTATCCCACGCTGATTTTCCCAGTGGTTAAGGTGCTCGCCCCGACCAAGGTCTTGCCGACGTCGTGGGGTCGAGCCCCGTGGCATATGTAAAGCGCTTGAATAGAGATTAAGTTTCTATTGGGGAATTGTACGAATGAATTATATTTATATTTATTTTATGCAGTTGACACCCACTTGTATCAGCATTGATCGCTTCCAAGATCTCAGCGTGTTGAACTTTCTTAACTTCCTTACAGAATACATTGTTGACATTCGCACTTGGATCGTAGCCAACTTTTCTCAAACTGTATGACTATACAAACGACTTAGTATTGATGGGAAAGACGAGTGATACTCTGAAATTTGAAAGCCTAATTCTCAAAATGTGCTTGCGAGCATATCCCCTGTTGCATCAGCCAGAAATCATGGTGTCCAGTTAAGAAATAACCTTGTGCTAGAAGACCAGGTCAGATTTGTTGTAAAGGTGGCCAACGTTTAGCTCTGTAGCACTGCATTCACTTGAGCTTAGATAAGAACACCTCAGCCAGCTGGTTTATGTGTTGTTGACGTCCTTTCTGTACTTCTATAACACACTACTCACAGATCTTCCTGCCAGTGCAGTAAGTCGTTTTTGCTTGGTGAATACGGTGCGAGTCCACCCATGCTTATTGAGTACGGCTGCCGGTTCAAACTTATTTAAATTCTCACACTTATATAAGATAAACTGGCCACTGAAATTTTTTTGGATTTTAAAGTGACCAGCTCTCAACGTTAGGCACCTCCTGCATGTCTTTAATGTCCGAAACTAGCACTCTGTAAACTTAAGAGCCTAAACCCACCTAGTTTGAATGCAAGGTTACAGCCAGGTGCTGGCAATAACTTTGTTGGCTGTACTTAAAGGGATCGCTGGATAAAGCGTCACGTTTTTACTTTGCTTTTTAAGCTCAGAGATTAGTCTCTTGTTACCTAGTTTTTAAAGAGAGATGAAAAAGTATCAGAAAATCGTATCCGTGAAGGTTCACAAAAATTGACGTAGATTACTTGACTTAGAAGGGCAGCAAAAATTCATTAAATGATCTAAGCGGTGCCACAGCAGTGTTGCCGTTGCTCTTTGCAGGTCATGGAATCCGTTTTGGCAATTTTGTGTACAGCAGCATGCAAGGTAAGCGAATGCTAGCTTGTGAGCTTTAGAAATCTTTGTATGCATGCCCTTAAAGCAGACCAGTGAGACCATTTTGACTGGTCTCTATTTAACTTTGGAGGTTAATAAAGCATAGTATGTGCTCTTTTTTACCAACTTATTAACATAATTCACTTCAGTAACTTGCACGCGGGTCGCGGCAGATACATTTAATCTAGAGCATAATTTGAGGTTACTTGATATTAAGTGAATTGTTTGACAAGAGTGTATTGCTTGAGCCAACATGAAAGCTACTGGGCTAGTCAAGATTTCAAGTATTGCCTCGTTATTAAGTTGGTAATAATCATAATTATTGTATCTGTATAGCACCCAGAGAACCAGATCTCTCTCTAAACAATTTATATATATTGTAAGGGAAGTACGTCAATATGGTCAGTTGCAGCATGCACAGTGTCAGCAAGCATTAGCACACAAAGGACGAATAGCATGGTCCAAAATAAATGCGGTGATAAAAACAATAGATGCGTTTTACTTCTTTTTAAATGTCGTCAAGTCGGGGGACTGATGGAGTCATTCCGGAAAGAGTTCCGGGCTTTGGGAGCATGCGAACTAAAGGCATGGTCTCCAAGGGAGGATTTGAGGTTGGTTTAAGGCACAGCTAAACGGCTCGAGTCAGAAGAGCGGGTGGTTCAACGCTAGCCCGTTTAAAAAGTGGTTATCGAGAGCCTAAAGCTGAGTTGCTCCTCACTACTCCGACGGCGGGTTTGATGTGCAACTAATCTGAACAAATAACGTGGCTATCAGCAGGGTTATCACTAGCAGTGAGCAGTCTCGTTAGTTTTATGCTGACTAATCGTGGCTCGATCGTAGGTGCTGCATTTAAACCGCGTAAACTGTATAGAACGTTTCTTTGCCTAAGCACTCGTTCTATAAGGCTAGCGTTTTCCCGAAATTGTAGCACGTCGTGTGCCAAGTTATAAGCCTCTAGCTTGCCTATGCAACCGGCGGTCCGACTTCAATCTTCGACACCGAATTTTCTTGCACCTATAGCTGCATAAGCATCGTGATGTACAATAATAGCCTTGTACCTATAGGTGTCCAAGCGCCTTGATATACCATGATAGTCTTGCACTCATAGCTGCCTAGGTATCGTAATGTACCATAACAGCCTGCTAAAAAAATAAGATCTTCGTCTCTGATATTTTCGTACTCCTTCCAGTCTACCTCTCCCTGGAATGCTATGATTGATGACTTGATACGCCAGCAATTGGTCGCTGGTGAGAACCGTGATAAGTAAGCTAACATTGAATAGGACACATGCATTCTTGCAACGGGTTTAAATAGGGTTAGCTGTCATTAATCATCCTCATGCACTGAAACCTGTAGAGAGCGTGAAAAATTCTGATTTCGCTTACAGGACTGGTTTGAAATTCAATTTAAAGATTCGGGGGGTTTCTTCCAATGGTAAATGAGATATTTAAAGTATTCATATCAATATTAAGGGAAATTAACTATAAAAGAAAAAAGGTAGTTTAGAAAGCTTCAATATTTTTCAGAGCCATACAAGATAAAAAATCTGTAGTAAAGCAGCCGTTCTGTATGAGTAGATAAAAAAGGTGCTGTATATAAGAAGGTGCTATCTAAAGCCACGCGTTTAAACCTAAAGCTGGTGGTCAATTGAATAGCTGTAGCATCTGCTGCCCTACTAATAAGTAAAGCTGCATTCGTATCAAACCAGGTAATCTGAGTTAATCGTGTCTTCTGTTATGACGTTAGCAGCTTTTATGGGAAAGATACTTCAGAGTTTCATATAATCTTTAAAAAATAATAATATAATTTATTTGCATAGCACCCTACGAGAACCCAGTCTTTATTCAGAGGCTTCACACATGCCACAGGGCTTCAGCCCACGATCTTGATAATGAAAGGTGAGCACCTTAACCCCTGGGCCAAACCGGGGTGGCTTAGTCAAGCTGCGAGTTTCGTGGCTGCGTGGCTGCGAGTTTCGTGGTTTTTAGTGGCTTCATTATTCTAAGGGAAACGGTTATAATAGAGTTCAGAGTTACCCGAGTAGCAATAAGTAGCTAGATCCCCCTATCGTATGGACAACCATCCCGCAATTATACGCATAAAACATACCGTACTTAAAAAGGTTTCACTTTATAATCCTAAGCATGCAAACAGCCTTTTGAAGGCCTGAGAAAGCCTCCCTGTGGCTTCTACATTAGATCGGCCTCATAGCGTTGCTACAAATAGGCTGCACGCTTACCAAATATAATGATTCTTTCCGTGCTCTTCTGCTTGAGCGCCGAGATAATCAAGAGTGCTGAAATTTGTGGACAACCGCGGCATCACTAGTGGACATGATGACAGACCTTGGATTAACTAGCAGCCTCGTATTCCTGAAGAAGAACCCACATTTCATAAGCGTACAAGTTGTGGCATAATTATTCCGCTAGACTAACAGTACTGACGAATGAAAAAAGGACAGAGGCGACTCCCTTAGGCACACTAGCTGGAATTTTCTTAGGGACGTGACCTACGTAGCCAGTGCACGATGGGTCGTTCCCCGCCCAAGAAAGCAGTGACGTAGCGACGAACAGTGGCTAGCTTGCTCCTGCGTAGATGGCGCGAACCTAGGCTTGAGAGCTCCTAGGTACCGAGTCAAAGCCGGCGGCCCCGAGCGAGCGCCACTCTCAGTCCCTGCTTCCAAGATGGAGGAAAGTCTGCCGGCCCACGCGCCGCCTCGATTCTCGCAAGGCGAGAGTCGCTCGGTTGAGCCGCAGACGATGGCAGCCGGCTCGCGGTCGCCGAAAGATCGCTCTTGCCTTCTGCAAAGCTCTGGCAAAGCGAACGTTCGTAGCTCGCAGGCACCCGCATCTCCGTCGCCATCACCACCACCGCCGCTGGCTCTCGCTCCTGCTGCTGCTGCTGTTGGTTGCTGCTGCTGTTGGCCTCCCATCGCCGCCGACCACCATCTCCCCGACCTCTGTGTCGGGCACGTTCGGCATTGCAGGCCTCGCCGCCCAAAGCGGCGTCCACGATGGACGTAAAGAGCTGCAACGAGATTTTCAGCGGCGGCTCGTCGGTCGCCGAGATTGACGTTCGCCGGGAGGTGCTCTGCATGCCCTGGTACAAGGCCAGCCACTGGATGCTCGTGGTGAGCACGAACGAGCGCGAGCGATGCAAACGCGCGAAGTCGACAGACTCCGAAGCGCTGCTCTTCACTCGTTCCACCCGCAACTAAAGTCGGTTGAAATTGCCGTCTGCCTTCGTGCAAATAGCCTCGATGATGTCGCACTCGTAGCTCCGTAGAATGTGGGGGCTGGGCAAGTTAACGGCTTTCTCGCGAGAATTTTTATTTAAGGGGGTAAGACCTACACAATCTTTATGTAGACCCGCAAGGTTTTCAAGTAGGTAAGGCTAGACCGGCAATCGATGAAAAGGTATAGCATACTGTCGACACGAATTCGGCAGTAGCTCGCTGAGTAGTATTAAGACATAATTTCCTCGCTCGCCACGATCGCGGGGCGTATGTATAGGGGTGGACCTGATCGCTGCTACACTGTAGGGGGTGGTGACACATGCCCCCCCACCGTGCGAGCACCAGCTTCGCCAGTGCTCGAACGCGAAGTTTTCTAAATATTTCTTTATCCTAAGTGCCAAGTTCCAACTTGAGCCGCATCTTGAATGCGCTTACTCGGCGAAGGATGCATAATAAATAACCTGAGAAGAGTTGGCTCTTCGGCTCTGCTCAGCTACAATTTACAGAAAGCAGACGCAGATGTGAATTTTCTGTAAAATTCGTGTGCAACCCATTGACTTGAAAGAAGGGTGTGAAAGATGAGGGCGTGCGAGCCTTTCAGAGTAACCTATCAAAATTAAGAAGTATCAGAGGAGTTGCCGATGAAGTCCTTGATGATAGTACTAGGCCATGATAGCCCAGGAGGTAAGGTGCTCGCTCTTGACTACCGAGGTCGTGGGTTCAAATCTTGCAGTTTAGCAATCCTGTATTACGGTCTGCAAATAATGGGGATGGCTAGTAAGGCTCTTCTGCCGCTGTACAAATGAGGCTGTTATCGGCTAAGATTTTTTAAATAGTAATTTAACTGCTCTCTGCTGTTGTCGCGTTCAGCAAACGGTAAGAGTGTGGCATCAGTACCGGGCGTGTTGAAATACAACTCTCAATGCTCTCGTAACATGCTCACACGCTGCTTTGGCATTCCTGTCAACCATTCACTTTAACTTCGGTCACTTCCTAGAAGTCAGGGGCTGACCGGCCTTCCAACCAGAAACGAACGCGTTTGTTGTCGACGCAAGGTTCTCGTGCGCATTTGTGTCGAGAAATAGTGACTGCGCGACCACGCTTTTTCGCGTAAGGTTGCGAGAGTGCGCTCTAATACGACCCGAGCGAAGCGCCCCGTAGATTATGCCGCGTCTGGCTCACAAAAGCAGCTGCGAAGCGGGCGCCATTTGCCGCTTGCTACCCAGCGACAGTGCGGCACCGAGCTTCCGGTGCTGGCAGATCCGGCTGGTCGCGCCTAGAATACGCGGCCAGCCAGAGCTGCCAACCGCAGTGCGGCCTGCCGATGTACACACGAAAGAAGCCTCTCGCCGTCCCCGTAATACGGAAGAGCTCGCATTGGTTTCATTGCTGTCTTTCAGGTGCTGTATCCGGCGAAAGCTCGAGCAGAGCTTGTCGACCCGTTCGCGCAAGAAGACCTCTACGCCGAAGACCTGCGAAAGAATCTCAAGTAACCAATGGCGCGAGCGGCGTTGGCTGCGGCTTAGCGTCTCCGAGCAGCCGCAACCTTAGGAGTTAGCTCGGTGCGAAAGTACGTAATATAGGATGACGCGCGTTCGGCCTTGTGTATAGTACCTTGTGAGACTCAAACAGGTGAGTGACAAAAGCAAGTGAAGAGTCAGCGATTCAGCAGTGGGCGCAGCGACGGAAGAGCCGGAAGCAGCTTTCGTTCTTCCCGTGACTAGCAGCGAAGAATGGCCTGCCGCAGCACACCATCCTACGACCGGGATCGTAAAGTGCGAGCACCTTGCCGCAGCGCAGCGGCGACAGCCGTGCGCCGCGCTACGAACGAGGCTGAGAGAAGCAGTGACGACGCGCAAGAGGAATGGTTTCCTCTCATCGCTTCGGCAGAGCTCACTACCTAGTATCGCTCAGTTCTTCTTTGGGTCGTCAGACAAAAAGGGCTAGCTTGACTGGTGTGGCTAAAGTTAGGCTTGAGCCATGTGCATCGCACAGAGATTAATGGAACAAGCTGACCTTGAAACTACCCCGAATGCCGAGCCGGTTTACCGTGGGTTTTCTCAGTTTTGCGCCAGCTAGCTGTGGCTCTATCGGCTACTGAACCTTCAGAGGCCGCAACTATTGCGGCCAGACAGTCTAATTGTCTTAACCATGGAAGCTACAAGACTTTCTCGAATTAACTTGAAGGCGATTGTGAACTATTGCAGTTTGAGCGTACAGCTGTCACCCCAAAATTCCAAGACGCTAGACTGTGGGTCTGCCATCAGGCACTGGCAAGTTGTAAACTACGTTGCGTGACATGAACAAGATCATTTGCATTCACACATGTAACGCTCGCTATGCATATATAATTCGAGTTATATATAAATAACGACAGCAGCGAGGATGCTCTGATTATGGCGGCCCGGAACAAGACCGATAAATACGCAGCCATTACCCGGTCTTTCCAGACCTCCGGCTACCGGTCGGCAGTGGTGAAGCCCTTCGTGGTCGGGGCTGTCAGCAGCTGGTAGCCAAACAATGAAGCTTTCCCGGCCGACCTCGGCATCCCAGGCGCGGAGAGAAAAGCATTAAGGCGGCACTGCATCTCCGACGCCATTACCGGCTCGGAAGCAGTGTGGTTCCTGTTCCTGAACCGGGGAGGCCCGGTTAGCACCCGCAACCCCGGCAGGGCAGGGCACTGCACGTTAATTATTTTAATCCATCTTTAATATATATATATATATATATATATATATATCGCTCACAAATCGTTCGGAGCGAGACTTTCTCTACGTTCCGCCACAAACGCCCATTACGGCTGCTAAGCGTGTGCGATCGTAGGCTTTGCAGTCTGCTGCTGTGGTAGCTGTTCGGGTGCAACTCGGCTACTCGGCCGACTGAGCTCCGTCCTGATCCCGAATTGATTCTCGAAGCGTTTCCGCTTCCACGTTGCTTGCGCCGTCGACGTTTTCCTTCCAATGCACTCTTTGTATTGCGCTTTCCCTTACCGGTCGAGAAAAGCGCAGTGCGAAACGCGCCTCTACCACCGCGAGCTACGGAAAGCGGAAGTGTGCCCAGTCTCGATTACTTCAAAGCGCGCGCATCCGCTGGCATCTGACGCCGTCGGATAAACGCTCTCTGGCGTGCTTATTGCAGCCGATACTTTACAATGGTAACGCGCCGATTTGGTCCGGAGTATGCCTCGTGGACCGTATCCAAGCGACTACATTTCCGCCACATGAGCGGCACGCAGTCGGGCCTGTTCGTTTTCATGGTAGGCTAAGCGAAAAGTGAGCGCGCGCTTCACCGCCGCAGAACGCGCCTTGGACTGGCGGCCCTCACTCTCCGGCGGAAGCGCTTTCGTTGTAAACGAGGCCAGCGGAGGATTTCTAAGCGATTGCAGGCTGGCACCTCAGGTCGTCGCGGTTCCATAGGCTGCTTGTTTCTCGCAGTCACCTCCAGGTTGTGGGCGAGCGACTCTTTCATCTTTCTGGCCATTCAGTGCGAGGCGCTCACTTCCAGGCTGAGAATCATGGGGTCTTCGAGGCTGCCGAAAGGCTGCCCCAGATGTTAAAGCTGCTTGGGAGTTGCACGGTTCGGTGGTGAACAAATGCGAAGATAGACAGAAATTCTTAAAAGGAAGACGCCAATCCAAGACGGAATAATACAGCAGCCCAAGAGCAGTAAAACGGCAATATTTTTGCGAAATGTCTCGTGTACTGCATTTTAGCTATTGCTTCAGGCTCTTGGATACATAGATTTTCCATTCACAAGGCGCATACTTACCGCGCCCCTATCGGGAACCACGAAAAGTTCAAATTCATTGTTCGATATTCATTATCTTGAACAGCCTGAGGTGAGTACTATACCGTGAAGTGAAGCGTTCACTGCTTACCGTCTCCAGCCAGCCCGACCAGGCAAGGCTAAGCCCCCCCCCCGGAGTTGAACTTCGCGCCACTAAGGCATTGCACGCGACGAAAGGGTCGTAGTCAAGGAGTAAGTTGTTCCCATTGCACGATGTGGGCAGTACGTTTGAATGCTGCATATGGCAACCCTGCATTACTTCCGGTAAGCGCGGCGGTCGCCGCGAAGGCTCCTTTGCCGCCGCTACATAAAGGCGGCTGTTAAATCAATCTACCCTTAACTTTTACCTGTAAGAGCCAACGATTTTCAATCTTGCCCCGCCGGACGATGCTGTGCCTTGCGGACGACGCTGTGACTCGCTGAGGAGGGCCGTCCGACGTCAGAGTCGCAAAATAAAAAAATACTTTCTCCGCCGCTCAAGACCGACGACGAGTAGCTGCTCTCGTCTGGAAACCGATTCGGAGGCGGTGGTGGCGGGCGCGCGAGGCTATGGACGACGCAGCGGACGAGCACGCTGTACATTGACTTTTCGCTCAGTCAAGAAGCTCACGAATATTTCTCTCATTTTAATATTTTCGTCAATCATTAGCGCATCGCTTCCGTCAGAAATGACAGGCCTCAGAAACAGAGAATGTTGAGCTCTCTTGAGGTCATTAGCTTTCAGAGGTCGTTGGCTTTCAGAGGTCATTGACTTTCTGGGTCATTAGCTGATGCTTTCAGAGGCTTTGTGACACCAGCCCCGGCGGCAATGTCGGGCAGTCAGCAGAAGTTGCAGCCGTGCTGGTTCACATGCGGCGCTCAAGAGCGGCGGCAACGCTTTGCCACCGCGTTGCACAGTCTGCTGGCTCCAGGCAACGAGTCTCTTGGTGTAGAGCTAAAATAAAACCAGTTAAGCTGAGCCTGCACGCAGCGAGACCTGTTTTCGAACAGACGCGAACTCGTCGCTGCTTGACGCCACTTCCGGTGGTGCTTGCAGTTTGCCTGGAGAATACTGAGCGACGCGCCGCTGACGAGCGGCGCCATCAAGCGGCTGCCGTACCTCTGCACATACGCGTGCGCCGTCGCCGCACTTCTATCTGAGGTAGGAATTTCTGCCGTCAATTTCTCCCTACTTGCACGCTAAGCTAAGCATTCCTGCAGGTGCCCGCACAGGAGGCGAGCTTTGGGAGCGCTGGCGAATATCTACGGTCACTTTCAGCCATGGCGAAAGCAGCAGCGGCAGTGCGAGGCGGCGGCGGGGGGGGGAGGAGAGGGGCGTGCATGCCACCATTTTGTGAGCTCGCCTGTCGTCCGTTTTGCCAGTCCGGCTCTGCCTTCGCTCAAGGCTCGTGATATTAAAAGCTGCTTCAATCGGCACGACAAATGTGCTGGAATTTCATGGAAGAAGCTCTGAGCTCGCTGGAAAGCATTCGGCGAGCGAAAAAGCTCAGCTATTTAGTGTGAGCTCTATGGGGTAGAAATGGCGCTGACGCCCCGTCGCGTCGCCAGTCGGTCCGCCACTACGACATGCGTACTCCGACAGCAGGCCACGAGTACAACAGCTGTCTATAAAGGTTAGCCTGCACACTCTGCTCGTGGTGTAGAAAGATGAGCGAACGGGAGAAGAGACGGGAGAACCGTGCTACGACCAACAACCGAGCAAAGCATGAGACTAATTGATTCGCTGGCGCTTTGGCCGCGGACGCGCCCGTGAAAAAATGCCGTTTGGTCCAACTGACTAGAAGGCTGTTGCCTGCGGAGCAGGAGCGCTCTCTAGCGGGCAAGAGCCGAAGCGAGTCGCGTGGCGGTTGCTGATTGGAGGCTACGTGAGCGAGCGACAGTAGGGGCATCGCGGCTGGATGCCCGGGCGTCGAAAGCGAACGACTTACATGGTGCAGCAAACGTAAAGCGTAAGCATAGCAGAAACCTATGCGGTGGATTTAACAGCAGAGGATTTTTAATAGAAATTACAAGTTTTCGAACAACTTGTGATGATGCAGATAGCGAGTAAAGTCCTGACTGCAGCGTCATACTTCCTGCGGGCTTTGCAGGTGGCCGACTACGGGAAGTCGGACGATGGAAAGTCGGCTATAGAGAAGGCGCTCGCTTCACTCGGTTCTAAAAATAGGACCAGCATTCCCAGTGAAGTGGCTCTCATCTCGGCGAGGGAAAAGCTTGCAAGTTTAGAGTATCAAGGAATGATCCGCTGGCCCGCGTTTCAGCCAGACACAGCGAGCGACATCATCGCCGGTAAGGCATTGTACAACGGGTGAGAAATCGCTACCGCCTGTGCCTCGAACCATATTTATAGGTGCTGCCTTGTTACGCGTAGCAGCTGGACAGTCTCTACACCATTGCGCTAGCTAGTACGGACGCTTTCTTTTTTATTCAAATAAGTGAACCATTATTCAGAGCAGTTTTTTTCATTTATATAGTCCCGCAAGGAATAGAAGCCGGAATCAATTTTGGGGCATGGAAACTCTTTGATCCATAGACACAGCATACTAGACGTTGGCATGCGATACAAGTCATCCGTACTAGATACTTGCAAGCTGGTTTGCTTGCAAAGTGAGACCTCACTGTTTATTGGTGTACAATTTGATCTCGTACTTGTCTCGTTCTTGTATTTCACTCACCAAGTTAGCCTGTTCGTTGATTAAATTTTTAATTATACCAATCGACGAGTCCAAATATATTGGCAAGATCTACTTCAACTTTGGCAGTTGGAATACACTTTTATAAGGGTCGGGAAATAGTATGAAAATCGCATTTTGACGGTAGCTCGCTAACGATAGCCTGAACAATTGGAGCTGCCTGAAGCAAGCCAAAGACAGCCCACCCCAGGTTAGAAGTGAAAAGAGCTCAAAAATGGCGTTGATAACCAAATTATTCCTACCTAGCACAGATTTTTTAAGCTTTGAGAAATGTATGCACAAAGCCAGAAAGAAACACTAGTGTCTAAGCGCAATTTTACCGAATCAAGCTATGCAGATTAAGATGATACACATTTCTTTGTGTACAAATCTACAAAAGCTATCAGTTTCCTAGCATAATTGTAAAGTGTGCTCAGCACTAGTAAGACTTTACGTCAGCATTCCTACATCACTCGTCTTGAAATCAGAAGAGCTTATGCACTTATGTTGCCATAGTTGATTTATTAACAACACACTAAATACATTTATACAAGGTATACAATTTTATCTTAAAGGAAACATAAACGTAGTTTTGATTCTGAAAAGTCTTGATTCCGAAAAAAGTCTAGCCAAGCCATTAGTCTATCGCTAAAAAGTTCCGTGAAATCAGTATGTAGAAGCGTGTTTCAGATTTGAAACTCCTTTAAATTAGACGGATGTCAAAGTTAATTTATTTTTAGTTTCTTTTAGCAGTGCTGCTTTCAGCTTTAAAAGGTTTTAACTAGCGTACATTAACTCCGACCACACCAACTGATGAAAATTTTATTTTCATCAGTTGGTGTGGTCGGAGTTAATGTACGCTAGCTGATCATAAAAATTCTTCAGAGCTCACTATGCAATGTACTTCCAATCATACGTGATATGATTCCTAACTATGAGCTTGTCTTATTTGCTTTGACCTGCTACTGGGACCTGGCGGGCATAAGCTAATAATAATCATAAAATATCTGCATCACACTCAGAATTATAGATCAAAACAGAGAATTACAGATCTTATGGCACACATTATCGGGCCTTTACCGGTAAGGATGCATGTTCATTGGTTAGTGATAAAAATCACAGTTTCAGGACAAACAACTACACCGAGGACAATTCATTTAGAGAGCTTTATCTCTATTCAGTCGCTTTTCATATGACACAGGGCTCGACCCCAAGACCTTAGCCGTCAAACCAAACCAAATGATCTTGACCCGGGTCATAATTGACGGTAAGGGCCTAAACCACTGGGCCAAACCAGGGCGGCATCAGGTTATCTTGTAACATTATCAAGAATTTTAATAATTCAGCCAGTAAGGAGCTCTAGGTTTTGGAAATAAGCTCCAGGCAAAGGAAATGAAGACATGAATTCCAAAGGATTAAAATTGAAAGTGTTAGAGGTGAAACGGACGGGCTAGAGTCATATAAGTGGGCCTTAGATGGGAAGTCTGATTCAGAAGTATTTCTGATATCTAGGTCGGTTTAAGAGTATCAAAGGTGCTAAAAGTTGAAAACAAGAGCCTTGAAACCGATTCGCTGATTGAAAGGTATTCCTTGCAGATTGGTGAGAAGCGGCATACAAAGAACTCTGGTTCGCATGACACCGATGAGATTCTGCACGTAATAACAATAATATTGATTTATCGTCGGTATAGCGCCCTAAGAAAAACCAATATTTATCGAGACGCTTTACAAATCGCTGCAAGAAAAGCAATAGTCAAGGATTAATGACTTGCCCGATATCAAGCTTGAACATCACTTAGTGAAGGAAAAGCTGTGCGGAACAGACGCGTTTCTAGCTGATGGCTGCACATTTTCTAGTAAATTGAATGGTGATAAAACGAAATTACTATTTATGGGCAAACCAAATGTGAATCATAAATCGAAAACCTATGGATCGAAATCGGCTCTGCCAGGATATCTCCCGTTGAATCTGCACGAAATCTAGGAGTCATGATTAGACGACCACATTAGACCCACAATCAAGTCTGCCTACTTTCAGCCACATAACATTGCTAAAATTCGGGCTTTTTTTAGGCTGAGATACCACATCTAAATTGGATTATGCATTTGTGACATCCCGTTTCGACATCTGTAACTCACTGCTTGCTGGTCTACCTGCCTGTGCAATCAGGCGCTTACAGTTGGTGCAAAACTTTGCAGCTAGGCTTGTCTGTCATGAGCGTCACAGTTGCCACATCAAAACACTTCTCGCTGACCTGCACTGGCAACCAGTCAAGCAACGGATCGACTTCAAGGTTTTGGCGCTTACTTTTAGTTTTCTTCATTCTATTGCTACAGCCTACTTATCAGATCTACTGCCCCACCAGGTTAAGCATAGTACCATTCGCTTTTCAGAATCAAACTGTTTACCTATATCATGTACAAACCTCAAATCCTTGGGAGACCGTGCCTTTAGTTCTTATGCTCCAAAAGCCTGCAACTCACTATCGACTTGAGTCAAGACATCCCCTGACTTGACCACATTTGAAAATAAATTAAAGACGCTCCTACTTAGCACAGAATTTAGCAGGTCCCTGCGATGCGATTCATTCTTTATGTGCTTATTTGTGCTGACCCTGTGCATGTCACCCCTAACCACGTTATTCTTATTGTTTATTGAACATGCTACCACTAACCATTCGATCGTGCTTCTTTTGCAGCAAATGTAATGCACCTAGAAAGAGATTGAGTTCTCTGATAGCGCTTTATCAGGAGTATTATGATTATTATTATTAACGTAAACATGCAAAAAGCTCTCAGTTAGCATGCTTAGGTCAGGATACTAAAGCACCCAAGACGACACTCAAAGCCGACGGTGAGTAAGACTTCTGGCTAAGAAAATGTATTTAAGCATGCACAAGTAGCTAAGCAAAGCACGAGTGAGCAAATAAGCAAGCTCAGTTAGTGCAAGAAAAGCTTTGCGGAACAGATGCGTCCACAGTTGAGACTTATATAACAAAATTCATTGTTGGCAGTGCCCGTAAATGGAAGCCCCGGACCAAGGTCTGGCTTAGGTCGTAGGCTCGAGCCCCGAGGCATATGTGAAGCGCCTGAATAGAGATTAAGTTCTCTTGGTACGCTATACAAATAAATTATATTAAGCCAGTTCTAGATTTTCAGTACTTACGAGCTGAATTTTTGATCACCGATGAATTTAAGCAAAGTGCGAGGAACAGCGAAATGGTTCATTCGATGCTAAGTAGGTGGTGGTGCGAGAGCCCAGTGAAAGAGCCAGGAAGTTTTGGCAGGTGCGTTGTTGCCGTTGTCCGACGTACGAAAGGGTCAAACGTGCAGAAATAGCAGTTGCTTGAGTGCGTGGTCAGCGAGCTTAAGATTTCTGTATTGAAACTACTACATATTTCACTTTAAATTATTAATAATGGAGGCAGTAATGATTACGAAGTGTTAATGCTTAGAAAAACTTATCAATAATGTGCTGTAATGACTTCGTTAAGTGACCTGCAATAAAGGAAGCCGCTCACCAAATCCTGAACCGCTTGCGTTTTTGCGACAATTTAATGGAGCACAATGAAAGTATGACTTAATAATGTGCTTATACGTGAAAAAACCATTCGGGTAAAATACTCAATCTCAATCTCAATTTTACTTAAGAGTAGAGTTTGACCATAGCTGAATCTGTAACGTTCTGGGAAACCGGCGAATTTAAGATTTTTCACTGTCGTGGTCACAAAAGCGTAGTTTACAGGAATAATAATTATTTAAAATACCCGAGTTATAAACAATTGGAAAATTATAATAGCCAGGAGCAAAAATAATACAGAAGTGAGTTTTAGCTTTCTTTTTAAAATCCTTGCATCGTTTTATACCGCTAGAGCGTTCAGCAATCTGATACAGCAATGGTAATGTTTCTTTGGCATTTAAATATCGGTTTGCTGCGACGGTTTTAGTTAATCCATCGTTTTTAACTTTTAGATCACATGGAGAGTCGTAGGGGTTGGCAGAAGCAGAGTGCAGGGACGTATCTGGGCATCGCTCTTCCCACTCGACTTATTGACCAGATGTGGGGACCATATGCACGAATTGACGGGCAGGTAAGCTAACTAAAGCTTCCCTAGCTCGGATTGTGGCGCGAGATTCGTTCTACAGAGTTTTCTACACGATGAGCTAGCGGCTTCGACAAACTAGAGTCCTCTTACTTAATCTTAGTTTTAATATGTACGTGTATCAGGTTTTCTGGATAGTGCAAACTGAATAGCATTACAGTAAACTATATTTTTCTCCATAATCTATTTGCAGGTTCTCGACATAATGTTCATGATATTTGAAAACGCTGTAAAGGTGAGTGTTAGGTGGAGCCTGAGGAGCTGCAGTGAAGTGGTCACGAATCATTCACCGAGGAATGAAACTGATGGAGGAATAAATACTAGAAGCAACCGGTATAAACTCACTTACTTATGGGTTTATCAGTTAAGCTCGCTCGTATAATAACAGTAATTTTAATAACAATAATATTAGTGTTAAATAATTTGAACAGCAAATTAGGATAACTAAATCTATATCTAGGCTCTTCACAATTCAAGAACTATTAACCAAGAGTTATTGACGTGGATAGTTTCAGGCTTAGACAAGCTTTAAAAAAGCACAGAAGTATCGAACTTAGTCCTGCATGCTAAACTAAACAAGAAGACACTCAAGGCCAGTGGTTAGAATGGCTTCTGGCATGTTAAATGCACTGAATCAAGCACAGCTTCTCTAAAAAAAAGACACACGTTAGAATTGGGGCAGCCGTCAAAGACCACTCTAATTAAGACGCTAGAATAATGATCCAGGCAAAAAACGAAGCAGGTTCAAAACGCAACGGCTTAACCATAGTCACGTCTATATATTGCAAAGGCCTGCAAGATTCTGGTCTAAAGAACGTGAGAAAACTTAGCGTCTTTGTTCAATCTGCACTCCAAAGTTGGCTTACTAAACCCACGTTTGCGTTTAGAAAGTGGCACGTCGTCCAAGTAGTGGTGACGGAAACCAAAAAATCTCCTTACAACTACAATAAATTGTATGGTTTACTTGGTCTGCACGTCTGTCACGCTTCTAATGAAAGCACAGCATGATATTGATTACGGCTATGCGACATTCTGAAAAGATTCCCGATGGTAGAAAATTATATAATGCGTGCCTGGCTATTACATCGGCATCAGAAAGAAACGTGGAAAGACCTGGACCAATCGTAGAGTCCGGTGGTACCCCAAACTTCAAAGGTTCCTCGGAGGATCTTTTTCCGTTCTCTGGAGTCTCCCGATGAGATAGGACCGAAACCATTGCAGTGCAGTGCCAGTGATGCCCAGGCGAGATGATAGGTGTTAAAGAAGGACTTTGTGATTGATAGTATCAAAAACTGCAGAAAGATAGAGTAAGTAAAAAAATCATCAAATTGAAATGAACCAATGGTCCACGCATGCAGGCTTCGTGATTACAGAACTCCAGCAGGTTTACATAGTGGCAAATGACTGACAGTACGATGACAGCTGGTGAGAGGCTATGCTAATAATTTTGAGAGGCTTACAGCAGTCAGTATAAAATTATTAGTAAGAGGAAAACAATAATATTATAACGGCCCACGTTCTTCAGTTCGCATCATTATAGAAGAGCTTCAAAGGAAAATAATTTTAATTATAAATGATGGTTAGGCTTACAGTTGAAATGAAGATTAGGACTACGTATACATGTTTGCACAAGATTTTATTTAATCTGGTCATCCGCAGCTTGAAGCTCGAAGATGTTTTGTAGCTGCGAGGTAGCAAAGAAATGCCGCTTACTCTAGTGGATGAGTACGGACAGGGCGGGGCAGGTTAGACGGAGAAGCTCCATCGGAAGACCGCCATTCTCCATCTTCTTAATGGACGAATGTCGCTAACTAAATAATAATTTAAGGAATCTGTCTATCATAAATAAACATAGCACTCACGCATAATACGAACTAAAGCGATATAATACGACACCATGGTTATAGCTGTGGCTAATTTCTCTAATCTAGCGGCAATAAAGCCGATACTAACTTCTACGACCGCTTGTAAAGAATGCGTCTGAAATGTTAGCTGTTAGGGCGATAAACCTCAAGCTGTTTACAACCTAACTCTTGACGACGCACTTGGAGTTGATGTTGCTATTGAGACCTAGCTGAAGTCACAGGAACTGCTCGCCTATCGCCGATGCAACTCTGGAAGATTCCTCGCCGTTTCCTGCTCCGAGATCGCCGAATCGTAAAATTAGAAGAGCTCACTCTTGAGATTGGTCCAGCTTGCATCGCTCCCGTGACCCCTACCCATAATTTGGGTATGCTGCTAAAAAGTGACTTTCAATGGATAGGCACATTGCCTCCACCACCTGACAAGGAACATCGCTCAAATCAGGGCCTGCTTAGGCAAGAGTACTGCAGTCTAACTAATTCTCGCGTCATTGACATTGCGGCTAGGTTAACGCGATTCACGTTGTTCATGACTCCCGGCCTGTGCTTGTAATCATCTGCAGCTGATGAAAAACTCAGCAGCTCATTTGTTCTGTCATAATTAAGTACCCGCCGTATGAAACCACTTCTGTCTGAACTTCAGTGTCTCTCTACCCAAGCATTAAATAGATAGATTCGATTCTCTAAAAACCGCTATAAGTAAGTCATCATTGTTAATGCTTGAATTACAGAATAGACTGGGTGTGTTGATATTTTATGATGCTTGCGGTAGGCATATTTGGGCCATGATCTGAAACTACAAGTATTTTAACGTGTTCATCGATAAGTTAAGGATTGTGGCAGCTCGGAGATTTTCTATTCGCTGGAGAGGACTGGGTGCCAACACAAAGATTAGGCCCGCCATTTTCGCGAGTCTTTTGGCTTGCGTACCATAATACAACTTTGGGAATATTCTACATATTAAAGAAATGATTAGATAATAATAATAATGCACTTGATAAAGCGCCCTTAGAGAACTCAATCTCTTTCTAGGCGCTTTACATTTCCATATATTAATGCAGTTAATTTAAAGGAATTATAAATCTTAAGGTTTGAAAGATTTTACCTATATTGGTTATAAAGATAAGAGCTTTCGGAGGTTATTGAATCTGGAAGCATGAAGATTTTGTTAAGAGGGCGCTAGTGAGCCAGTGCGTTTCTAGTCGTCTACTGGAAGTACTCGGGACTAGACTGGTGACTATGCGAGATCAACATTTTCTTGCTGGTTTGGGTAAGTTGAGGTTGTGTCACACCATGAAAAAAATAACACTACAGCTTCGAATGTGATGCCAGCGGTTATTTACGTAGCCTACTCTACGAGTATTAGCACATTATTATTAGGTCATAGCCAGTATTTATTTAATTTGCGAGCTTGCCGACTTCTTCATCTGTGATACTATATGTCGTTGATTTCGGTAGCGTATCTGGTTTACCAACAAAATTATTTCAACTTAGTAACGGAGCTGGCTTGACCTCTTCTCACTTTGTAGGACGAATGCATCAGGACAGTTCCAGCTGAGGACGGTACTCGGATTGCACTGGGAAAAAAGCTATCTGGCGAGGAGCAGCTGGCAGTAATTTTCAAGCACAGCAGTGCAATACTAGTTCCTTTCTATTGTCGAATCTTTCCTGGATCGCAGTGTCTACTTGCGGTATGTACCTTAACTTGGTTAATGCTGCCGAGTACAATAAATTAGTTGCTCAACATACTTTGCGTCTAGGCGTGTGTGAAGATTATTTAAACTTTCCAAAGAAGACACTCTTGGCTTATTCGCAGATTGTGGAACCTGAAAAAGATAAGGCAACGATATTAGATCCCGTCGGATTTACGGAAAGTGAAGATCGGCTATTCAAAAGAGACCAGTATATTGCATCACGAAAGGAATTGTATGCGTCAAATCTTAGGTAAGAGTCTCAGGTGTTTTGCTTAAACAGCCTACCTGTAGTTCAATGAGCCCAATCGATATGCAAGGAGTATTTTGAGAGAAGCGCAGGTTCTCGTACCCGACGTTCTTGAGGTGAGTATCACTTCGCCAGTATGACTCTTTATTCGATAATAACGAGATAAAGAGGCTTGGTACTGTGCCTCAAAAGTGGAAGGTTAGTCGACATCTTATGTGACTATTTGTTCATCCTTGAGTGCCTTATGATAATAATAATAATAATAATACATTTGTTATAGCACCCTCAGAAAACCCAATCTCTTTCCAGGCACTTTACATTTGCTGCAAAGGTAAACCTTATAATTCAAAAGAGTTGATTAGTATTTAGAACGGTGCAAACTTTCATATGCGGTAATGTTCAATGTGAGTCAAGTTATTTATTATTACAGCTGATCTTAGCTGAATATGTTAAGTAGCAAGCTAACCATATGAGATAGACCACGAGATAGCAAGCTGAAAAAAACTATAAATGTCGTCTGCATTTACCGCTAGTATTCTGGTGACTGAGAGAGGGGCTTACAGGAAAACAGTAGGCATAGCAAAAAACAACCTTCACAAGGCGCACTAAACTCCTTGGCATGCACCATTTCATGGTTCATGCTAAGCAAGGCTAGGCAGCTTTGATGATAAAAGGCTGCTTTTACGCAGCCATTAAAATGGAACACTAGACCAGGAGAACTTCGAGCACTTCCGCACAGTCTCCCTATCGCCGTTCCAATCAAAGACACCGGAATGAATAGTGTCAAACCAGATAAACTCAAATTTTGAAATTATAAACCTTTAAAGTAAGTTTTAGTCAGGCTTTAGAATTAATTACGCAACACAGGCAGCACTGCTATGGGTATTTGACCTTCTAAAAAATACAGACTTAGGTGGAGCCTGTCTGCTTGTTTTGCTGGATCTTTCGGAAGTGTTTGATGCAATTGATCACCAATTCCTTATAAAGTAACCCGTTTGTCGTATGGGCAACGCTGGCACTACTGTGCAGTAGATTAGGTCCTATCTTATTGGAAGATATCAGAGCTCTGCTTCTGCCATCTTCTCACCCATCCGCCAGATAACAGCTATCGTTTATCCATGAGCCGACCAGTCCGTTGCATGCATCGGTAGTGGTCAATCGGGTGACTTGAACGTATCCATTTTATCCAAGATAATGAATTTGTGGCTTATCGCCGTGAAAAATCCCGGAACATTAGGCGCTTACAGTTCGTGCAAAATTCAGTAGCTGAGTTTGTCTGTCATGAAACTTGCAACTTTTACGCTATATCACTTTTCATGGACATCCACTGGCACATTAAGCCACATTAAGCAAAGTATCGACTTGAAGGTTTCGTCACCTCACTTTAAGTTGATTAATTCCCTTGCTCCAGTCTACCTGTGCGAGCTAATTCACAATCTGGTCAGGCGTAGTACCACCCTGTATTCAGATTAAAGTCGTATAGGTGTTCCTCTTAGGAACCTCAAATAAGTTGGAAACTGACTTTGGCTCGTGTGCTCTCATAGTCTATAACTTACTCCTGACTGGCACCACGATATGCCCTGTTTTGACTCTCCAAGGAAAGCTAAAAACGCTCCTGCTTATCGCAGCATTTTCCGGGTCAGCGTAAAGTGCATTTTTAATGTGCTTATGGTCTACTGACGCTGTGCATGCAATCACTAAAAAATGTATACGCCTCCTTCGTAGCAAATGCAAATAGCTAAAAAGAAATAGTAGAATAGAAAGAATATGAAGAGACGTATGTGTCTTCTTAGGACCCGATGCAAAGGTCTTGCTATTTATGTTGGTGCCATCGCTCAGGTCAGATCTTTTGCTGCTCACATGTTTTGCAAGGCAAAGAATCTACAGCAGGAAAGAATCCTTGCACATCACACTAAAGAGCTCCAGCTTCCAAATGAAGGTCCTTTGAATTGCAGAAAATTTTTGAAAAAACATCACATCGCGGAGAACGTTGAATATTCTGACGCTCCCGTGTGTAGTACCGTGATAGATTCAGGATTGGCTGTTCTATTGGTAAGTTCATCGCAAGTAAAATTATCGCAGCTTTCAGCGGACGTCTACTAGTTTTATCTTGGATAAATATGATACTTTAGGTCAGTATCAAACTTGATCAGCTATCCTAAGCGCAGCTTCTAGCATTAAATCTTAAATTGATTTTTACTGCGTATGTCAATACAGATGGCACAACGTTACCTCGACGAAGCAGACATAACAGATGTATTTAACGTATGCCACAACGAAAAAGAGCTTATCAGAATTCGACAGAGATTAGCTGCTCTTCTTCTTTACGTGAGTTGCCCAAATTGGTGCTTCTTTGTTCGCGAGCAAGCGTAATTTTAGATAGACTTTGAATGCTACTATTTCCTTAGCATAACTTTCGCCAGATTGGTTAAAAGTAGGTACGATTTTCATCTGCGTTAACCAGCAGTTCTCGAGCTTTGGCGCTAATAAAAATGCAATGCTCGACAGATGGATTGGTTACAAAAACATTGCAGTATCATATCTGATTAGCTTAGTTTCTGTTAATTTCGGTCCTTGATGCTCGTTGAGTGTAACTCTATGGATACGTCCAGTGTGATCATATCTCTAACTCGGTAAGGTAGATCAATGCAATGTAATGTACCTCCAGCTGTAACTCCACAGTCGCAAAGACTATGTGGGCGTTACGCAGGTGAGTTTTGTATAGCACACTCACAGCCTAAGAGGCTTTCGGTAGGCATTCGGTAACGAACAGACACCATCTCACATAACAAAGGAAAGTGAGAAGCATAGCTGAGTCAGGAGAGAAGTTGAGGTAGAGAGTAGCATGGAAGTAGGAACTCTGGACGGCTGGAAAGGAAAAGCTATAGTCGGCAGCAGGAGAGTAGTTGTCGTTACGTAGGAATTGCGGAAGTGAGTTCCACAGTCTAGGACATGCAAAGCCAAAGCTTTTATCGCCTGCGGTCTTTAAGCGGAGGAATGGAACAGGCAATTTCCTGTCCATACAAGACCTGAGGGCACATAGAGGCTGAAAGTGGTGCAGCAGTTCAGCCAGGTATGGAGGAGCCAAGCCGCGGCGGGCGTTGTGGGTCAGCGTAAGAATCATGTGAATGGTTGGGAGGGTGCTTGTCTCTTACGGGAAGAGGAAGGCTCGCCATGTACTATAACATTACCTGTCATCGAGCAATTGCCATTGCGTCTTTAGTCAAGTTCTGCTATTTTAAACGCTAATTTGAGGTATAAAGCAGTTAAAATCTCAATTTAGCTGTAGTTATCGAAACAAGGATGCCATGTACCATGTCTTGGTATCATTGTTGCCGAAAACAGACACTAAGCGAACGCTAAGCGAATAGCACAGTTGAAGCCAGAAAGTTATATTGGCCCTTTATGAATGAATGAGGGAAAAGTCGTTCTTTATTATTCGTCTATCGATAAAAACGATATTCTTACATTGGAGGATTATCGAGGTGTCGTCGGTCTTTTGTAGCATTCCCTCACGCAGGTTTACCTTGTTGTTAATCCTTTTAGTGAATTGCCGAGCTTCTTTCAATGTTTATTCAAGTGTCTAAGTGCAAGCATTGTTTTGTTTTATCAGAATATCGAAGAGCGGCCGCCGGCAACTATAGATAGGGTGCTGCAAAATCACAAGGTCATGGCAAGTCTTCGAAAGGCCATCACTGAACGTGAGCTGCAGCGGCAGCACCACGGTCTTTTCAAGAAGTCCAGCGTATTCAGCGATGCCGGACACATTGATCCGTGAACTAGTTTTTAGTTAGGAGCCATTCATCATCCGATCATCTCGATGGTCGTTTCGCTGGTTTCTCGCACTAAGAGGTTGAACCCTATCCAAGAAAACAATACCAGCACCATGACCTCAACATTTTTCGGTCGATGAGAGTCAGGGAACGTAAACTTGTGTATGATGCTTTTGTTTTCAGGTATAATTTTTTGAGATCCTTTTGACACATACAACATTTGCAGAGTAAACCAAGTGTGTATTAAAGGTGTCGTAAAATTTCAAAAGCATATTGTGTTCATATTAGTAAAGAAAAAACATTACTGATTTCTCTCTGTCAAACTACACCAGCCAAGAATGCCTTTAGGTCTGTAGGCCGTATTTAGAGAGAAACGACTGGTTATGCGAAATTAATTCCAACTAAGATTAATGTAATTGGAGTTCAGTCCTTGGCTGGTTGCCAAGGAAATCTTGAAGACCTCCGCAGACTCTTTTGTGCTAGGCGGCTTGCCTTCTTTTCAAACGCAACAAGTTGTAATCAATTTCAATGCTGTTAAATGATCTCCATAGGATTCCCATTACGCAGGTAATTTAGTTTTAGGCGTCTCTTCGTGGGTCAAAATAAAAATAATAAAAATAATAATCTCGCATGGTACCCGAATGGAACCGAACAGTTGTTTTTTTTTAGCTTTTTTTGTAATTGTCAGGTCGATGATGTCATGAAATCAGTCGTGACCCCAAGCTTCGGGAGCATTAGAACTGGAGGCAGGCTCAAAGGATTTGAAATTGATTGAAGGTACAACTAAATGAGTTTTAGTTTTTCGATATGCGGAATATAGTTCTTGTACCTGTGCCCGACTAAGATAATGAAGGGATCTAAACAGGAGTAACCAAACATGCGATAATGTACTGGGGGCAGCTCTCAGGCTAACCGCGATACTAGCCCTTGCCTTAGTGGATCTGACTAGGGCACCTAGAGCAACCTTAGCGGGCGGTCTAGCCAAGAAGAATTGGGTAGGGGGACACATCAGTTAACCGGGAGCGGAGCGAGGTATCGGTCTGACAGCGGGATCCGCTCAGGTTAGAATGGAGCTGTGGTCAGACATAGAGCGATCAGGATGTGGACCGACTACTGTACTCTATTAGACAAAGAGCGAAAGGATGGCGAGCTGGCACAGGAGCCATCTAATAAATTACACGCGGAAAGGAATAGGCCGAGGGCGGACACCAAGAGCTGGGTCCGACAAAGTAGCAGCTACACTCAAGGTCCAGAGGGCGGGGGGGGGGGGGGCTGGGGAGAGAGGGAGTGCTACTTAGACATCGCGGTTGTGTTCCGTCGGCTACTTGGTTAGCTGCTCATATCTTGAGGTGCTGTAGCGGTCCGCCTTCGGGGTCGAGACTATTGCTAGCGACGCAGGCGTGTGGTAGCTTATTGTGGGCTTCGGGAGTTTGCACGCAGTTAACTCCGTCGGTCCGGTGTGCGCCGCCGCGCCGTATAAACGCGTAGGGGAGTTTATCATACTCGGACTTCTGGAGTTCGCGCAGCTAACTCCGTCGGTCCGGTGCGTGAAGCGCTTGCGCCGGCACGTAACCGCTACTAACTGGCCCACAATAAACTGTTGGTTTTGGCCCCGAGTTGTGGCCGCTTATGTTTTGACCGAGCTGCACTACACCGTCCGCCGGTAGAGAGCCGGGGGACGAGCTTCTGCGCAGTTACAATACGATACTGATCAGGTCGGTAAGAAGTGATGTAATGTGGTGGCAGCGACGTTTACTGCAGCCAAGCCTAGCAGACAAGTTTTGCAACAAGTGTAAGCGTCTTATTGCACAGTACGGAATACCTGAAAGTAGTGAGTTGTAGTCAAGATGGGATTAAAAAATACGTGAAGCTTGGCTGCGGTATCCTTATTTAAGCAGGCCTCTAGCTAAAAATAGGTACTGAGGCAGCGTGGTCGTCTAGAGAAGGGTCACCTTGTACCAGGACTACTAAATTTCGTGCGGGTTTCAATTTTTGAATGACACCAGATTTTCCTACAACTCTGGTTAAAATATTGCGTTTGCAGCAGCAAATACCTTACGTATTTTCACGGAACTCAAGCAGAGCCCTCACGGCGATTCGCACAGGCCGGCGTCCGGCGACGACAATACCGTTTTCTCCTGTTGCCCATCCCGGTCCTCAAGGTAAATCCATCAAACCGCCCAATAGCCTTCGCATGCCACACCCCACTCTACTCAAAACAGCAGGCTGGCTGCAAGCAAGTACAATTTCACGAGAGACCCTAGACGCCTGGTAGAGTCGCTCCGTCAGTGGGAAAGCGAAACCACGGCGGTTTCCCAGCAGTCCTGTATATTACAATTAATAATAATAATAAAAATAATAATGAACTTGATATATAAAGGCCCTGCCCTCAGATAACTCAATCTCTCTCTCTCTCTCTCTAGGCGCTTTACATCAGCTGCAAATGGAAATGCAATTGACTGGTAAGTAATATCATGCTTGATAAACAAACAACATGAATAACATGGTTAAGGGTGACATGCACAGGGTCAGCATGCAAATGTGGTTAGTGGCAGCATGCACAGTGTCAGCACGCATAAGCACATCAAGGACGAATCACAGGGACCCGCTCAATGCTGTCTTAAATAGATGTTTTTTAGTTCTTTTTAAATGTGGTCAGGTCATGGGATGTTCTGACGCAGGTCGGGAGGGAGTTCCAGGCTTTGGGAGCATACGAACTAAATGCACGGTCTCCAAACAATTTGAGGTTTGAACGAGATATTTGTAGACTTTTGGATTCCGAACATCGGGTGGTACAATGGCCTGATGGAGGAGAATATCTGAGAGATAGGCTGGAGCCAAAGAATGAAGTGACCTGAAAGTGAGTGATAAAACCTTGAAGTCAATCCGTTGCTTGACTGGTAGCCAGTGCAGGTCGGCGAGAAGTGGTGTGATGTGGCAACTGCGATGCTCACGACAGACAAGCCTTGCTGCTGAGTTTTGCACCAGCTGCAATCGCCTGATCGCACATGCTGGTAGGCCAGCGAGCAGTGAGTTGCAGAAGCCGAGACGGGATGTCACGAATGCATGGACCAACTTAGACGTGGTATCCTTATCTAAACATGCCCAAATTTTAGCAATGTTATGTAGCTGAAAATATGCAGATTTGACTGTGGAGCTGATATGGTCATCTAACGAGAGGTCGCTTTGGAATATGACATCTATATTTTGAGCTGATTCAACAAGAGATATGCTGGCAGAGCCAATTTTGAGTTTCAGCCTTTCCAATTTGTGAATCACACTGGGTTTGCCCATAACTAGTATGTTAGTTTTATCATCGTTTAGTTTTAGAAAATTTGCTGCCATCCATGTGTGGATGTCATCAATGCATGCAGCAAGTGAGTTGAGAGAATTTGAGGTGCTCGAAGGCTGGGAGGGATCAAAGCAAAGGTACAACTGAGTGTCATCCGCATAGAAGTGAAAACCTAGATTGTGCTTGGCAATCCCATCAGCAGGAAGGAGAGTATAAACCATGAAAAGAACCGGACCTAGCACGGAGCCCTGAGGTACCCCATATTTCAGAGGTACCTCGCATGATCTTTGTCCATTCACGTCAATACTCTGGAGTCTCCCACTGAGATAGGAACCACTGCAGAGCAGTGCCAGTGATGCCCAGGCGAGATGAGAGGCGCTTTAGAAGAACTTTGTGATCGATGGTATCAAAAGCTGCCGAAAGATCGAGCAAAAGAAGCAGAGACACTACCCATGTCAACAATTAGGAGCAGTTAGTCATATACTGTGTGTTTTACGAGTACATACTAAACAAAACCACACAAGAAGTACATAAGAAAATACTAACAATAATTACATAAGAAAGATCTATGTGGCAGTGTTGCCGTAATATAATTTTCAGCACACCCGGGTCTTTGTTAAAAAGCATTTCATTTGTATAGCGCCCCAAGAGAACTTAATCTCTATTCAGGCGCTTCACATATGCCTCAGGGCTCTAGCCCACGACCTCAGCCAGACCTTGTTCAGGGTGAGCACCTTAACCGCTGGACCAGACCATTGACCTCCGGCAATTCAGGCAGATGGATACTGTCGGGGCAGCCTGAAGACTCTGTTTAACCCCTTGTGCCCGAATGACCCACTATTTAGTAAATTTAGTTGTGAAAATCCTGTCGTCGGCAGAACTCAGCTAAGTACGCTGCATCAGTCGCCATTCTACCAACAATTCAGACTAATAGCATCAATAGCCACTCCTCAATATGCAGCAGCAGCAGCATCGCAGGGGATGCTTCTACGATGCTGTATATGAGGCTGCAGAGACTAGATGGAGTCGGATCACTAACTTGCAGACAAGGGAGGAAAAAGTACAAGATTTCGATTGCATTATACTCTTGGCCATACTTATTGGTAAAAATGCATGCTATCGCTAATACAGCTGCACGCTCGTTCTTTTTTAAATTCGGCTTGTATAGCGGTTCTCACAAAAAACGACTTTAATGCAAAATTTATTATGTATAAATATGTGAAGACAGTACAATAACATCTACATAATATAATATACATATGTGTGTGTGTGTGTGTGTGTGTGTGTGTGTGTGTGAGTGCATATAGTGCTACAAAAGTAAGACCATTATCCTATCACTTCGTGAGTAAAATACAGGCAAGCCAAAAACCACGCGAGCATTTAAATTCTCAAATACCTGGGACATAGTTATCCACCAGGCTTGTGCCTACCATTAACTTGCTAAGTGGACGGGGCGGTGTAAAATGCAGGGGCACATAAGGTAATATCATTAGTGACACCAATGGTTTTGCCACCAGTTAAAGTCAGGGCAGTACAGTGCAATACTGTTAACTTGAACCTCTGCATGTCTAAACCAAAGTAAGTAGCACAAAAACAAGAGTGCTTCACTAGAAAGCCATTTTTTATGCAGCCATAGGTTTCTGGCTCTCTTGGTCAGTCCATGGCAAAGGGTGTCTTTCTTTCAGTAGCCGATGCTGATACTTTTTCATTCTCCATCCAATCTTGATCCCAGCAAATTCGAGATTCATGTTGCTCTCCATTTTGTCAGCATTGACCAGCCTTTACATCTGAAAGCAAACACGAGCTAATTAAAGCAATCCACTGATTTACTATTTTGAAACTCATATATAGATTGAATGAAGAGAAAGAGTTGGAATAGGGCTCATCGAATGATAGCTGCCAATTTCCTGATGACAAAATGCCTATAACAGTCACGAGGCTGCCACCAGCTCTGTATGGAGCCAAGCCCCCAAAACGAATACGATCGGCTACAGCTGAGGCACAACTATATTGAAAGCAAATTGTGGATCCGAGAGCTTTAATGATATGAACAAGCTTCATAAATCAGTCGGTGGCTCTAAAGCTTGGCCAATGATGCAAACAAATAAACACCAATTAATAAGGAGAGCCAGATGGGCAGCATACCAAGGAAATCAAGGAGTTTGCGATAGCCCAAATAGCACACCACGGTGCCCGAAACACAGACATGTAGCCTAGTTTGTTTAGAGATATGTCTGACAGAGTCTTACATAAAGAGCAAATTAGAGTGAGAGTTGCAAACCGTTTCTGTACAAAGGTTAGAACTCATCACAAGAAAATAACCACTTGTATACCTATTGACTATGATGCTTCCGAGGGACGTGGAATGGGTCTTATTCAAAAGAAAAGCACTGCTTAATTAGTAGGGAAGTATATATTTGGTTTATGTACAAAATTCTGCTGAAACTTGAATTTTTTGTGTCAGTAACGACACTACCAGTCATAATTATTGTGGTGAACATTGACCTTTCTCGATTTGTCGGCAGCACTGGACACCATTGATCATCACATCTTTCTGGCGAGTTCATGAAAAGCGATCGACCTGTTAGACCAGGTCAGGAGCAGTGGGCCAAATCATAGTCAAGATGGTCAGGTTTCATCTAGTAGCCACAGCCCGAGTTCCCAAAGAATGTGCTCTTGTTTCGTCGCATGCCGCTGTCTACATACTATGCTTGTTGAGCCGTATTTCTGGCCCACAGCTTCGAACAGCAGGACGACACAAGATGCCAGGATCCACGGCAGGAGCAAAGTCAAGACTTGCTGCTGTGCGAGTATAGTTAATTAGTTACACGTTACAGCATTGAATATCGTTTCTATGTCAACATTCAGATCACTAATCGTTCACACCTCACTGGGCTGCCAAAAAATCTGTTGAAAAACCAACTTCAGTCTTGCAGACATTAGGTACGAATGTTGAATGACTTTGCTGCAAAAATTAGGATAAACCTGAACTTCTGCTTACATACCGAACGAAACCAATAGCCGAAGAAGTAAGCGATTTGGCACTTTTACTAGGTGGTATACTAGTCAAAACTCATCTAGTGCTCGAAGTCGGATTCTCATCGTTGACGATTGTCTTTCGACAGAATTTTAATTGAAATTAGCGTCACACGTGTATAATAAGTCACTTAGCTGACCGAACCTGCCTAGCCCGGTCCATAAAATCACCCTTAGGGCGAACAAAGGGCAAGTCTCCAAATAGAACAACAAGCAGTCACTACGGCCAAGTTCAGTCTAGCAAAACAACTTAAGTACGAAGCCAAGCTGAAAAGCTTTAGGTCGAGCAGTTACATAGCAATGACAGGTCAATCAGCAAAGTCAATTCACCTGACCACCGCTGCCTCCACCACGACCAGCAGACAGGCGTGTAGGTACCGAGTCAGAGCCGTAAGGTTTATTTGAGCTTAAGACCTAAAAGCAAAGGTTACGATCTATGGTGACCATGGTAACTCCCACATGAGCCAGCCTCAATATAGATGGCAGCATGCAGGCGATTCGGTGCCACACGATCACATCAAGCACAGTGCAAGCAAACTTGCAGGCCCACACCACCTCCCTCCCTGTCGGAGGTGATCACACCTGCCCATGGATACTGACGTGCCTGCGTGTGCACATGCGTGTCAATACAGGCTCAGCACAGAACATCAAACTGCATGCCAGGACTATCACGGGCTTCGTATTACATTGCTGTCCTGCAAGCTGTGACAGGGCAACAGTCGTTATCGTTAGTCATGTGATACAACGGCAACATGAACAGAAAAAACCACGATACCAACAACTACTATGCATCAAACCAACAGCATTAAAATAAATAACACATAGCTGATGAAGATAAGAATAAGAAAACAAAAAACAGGTATGCACACGCAAATTATACGTGTGAACCACACACTCTACATAGGTACGTGCACTTGAAAGGCAAGTCGCTCGCTGACAGTGTGATACTGATTTGAGCAGCAGAAGCTATAAGGACACACCATTTCCCGGAGATCACCCGCTCATTTTCACGTGTCATCAGCAGCCTTTTTCTGCCTCAAAGAAGAAAAACCTACCGGCTGTAAGTGCCAGGCTGCCATTACACCTATGAAAGTCCAGGCGGCATAGGCGATCTACGCGAATCGACTATTTGTTCATTTGTAGCAATCATTAAAAGCAAGACGAATTTGGGCAAGAATAGGCACAGCTGAGACTGCAGATCCAACAAGCAAGCACACACATAGGCTGGCTGATAAATGTAAGCAAATTGCTGCTTAGAAGACATACTTCAAGACCTGCACCGATAGAAAAGCATGCAGCTAGAACAGCTCGAATCAAAAGGCAAGAGTCAGCTGAAAATCAGTGAAAGCCGTTTGTAGTCACACTATGCAAGGTTACGAGCAACCTATTCATAGTCTAGGCTCACTTAGCTCCAAGGCACATCTAGAGCATCCTATGCAGCTCACATCGGTCACAGCTGATCGTCTGCCATTCACCATGTCGAACCCTTGCAGGGCAGGTAGCACAGTGTGTTTGTCCATATATGCAGTCACTTCCTGAAGTAGGCAATACAATAACTCCCTGCTTGGGCTATGCCTCCGGGACTCTTTTGTTCAATCGCAGAGCATATAATTGTGTCAGGACAGTCCTTGCATACTATCAGTTACAGTGGCGTCCTGTAATGTCAACGATATTTCTTTCGTTCGATATTAACAGAGGGTGAATGAAATCTTAAGAGTTTCAAAAGACTGATCTTTGTGAAACAGCGAATGCTGGTGGCTGAAGCTGCATTCCAGCCAGTGCAGTCAGTCCTCATGATGAATACTTTTTTGGACCACGACTCACGAGCTGAAATGAAAGGCCTTTGCAAAGAAAGAGTGAGAGCAATATATATATATGTGTGTGTGTGTGTGTGTGTGTGTATGTATGTATGTGTGTATATATATATATATATATATATATATATATATATATATATATATATATATATGTATATATATGTATATATATATATATATATATATATATATATATAGAGAGAGAGAGAGAGAGAGAGAGAGAGAGAGAGAGAGAGAGAGAGAAGACAGACAGAGACGGAGAGGCTAGCAGCATCGTGCGTCAACACTGACTTAGCCATAAATATACAGAAAATTAACCCATCGTAGCATGAGTAGTCATGCATCTTATTGTGCAAGGCCAAAAGGTACTGCAAAACGAGAACAGTCCAGCTGCTGTCAAGCACCGAGAAACGACTGAGCACTGAGCCCTCCTGCCAAGCTACGACGATGTAGACGCAGACAAGATGTAGCAGCCACGTGACACGGGGCTTGGCTGCACTCGAGAACAAGTGCCCTCCTTACAGCAGGAAAGCTGTGGCGTGGTCACGTGAATCTGAAGCAGCGACTACACCATCGGGTGGATGACACCCGGGCACTTGAACGAAGCTAGCTAGCTAGCGGCGGCATGCCCCATTCGCGACGGCGACCCCTGTACCCGCCCGACCCTGCGCCACACCAAGGAAGGGGAGGGGCCACCGTAGCACCTACACCTTCGAGGTCCACCACTTTCCTCTGCAGGCTGCCGAGGACCGTGTCGGATTGAGAGCGCGCTCGCTCTAGTGAAGAGATGTGGCGGGACATCTGCTCAAACAGCTTGTCCTGCAGGAGGAGCAAAGTGCGGTTAGCTCTGCGCTGCGCTAACCTCGTGCACCATGCAAAAAAGCTCGACTCGAAAGTGCTATCTGTCGAGTCGCGTGGCGGCAGCAGCAGCTCCACAGCGAGGGCTCACCCGAAGCTGGTTCTGCTCGAGCAAGAACCGCTCCCTCAGCGCTTCGCGCTTGGCGGCCGACTCGCGGTCGAAGGCGCTCCAAGGGCTGCCGTCGGAAAGACGAGCAGCAGAGCGCACCTGCAGCGCAATGAGGTGCGACTGATAAGTCGCTAGCAGCAGCACACGGCAAAAAAGGCGTGCAAAAAAGCGTGTATGTCGTCTGCGCGCACGCCCTAGGACGAGGCGGAAGGTGGCACCGTACTACTACCGCACGGCCGATGCATGCTGAAGGCATCGCCTGCGAGAAAAGGAATGGGACGTAGGGTACCATCTGCCCCTGCAGCAGTCGCACAGACGCGGGCGAGAGGCTGAATGAGGAGAGCCGTGGCATTGTCTCACACTGTGCTCTAAAATGGTGGCATTCGAAAAGCGGCAGCCAGTAAGCGACTGGCACGACTTTAGCATTCGGGACAGTGGGCGGTCGACGCAGCAAGGCAGCTCACCATGTTCTCCTTGAGAGCTTCGAGCTGCTGCTCCATCTGGCTCTTTTGCAGCTGCAAATCGCTGAGCTGAACGGCTGCTTCCGAACGGGACCTCTCCAACTCTGTCAACCCCTGCGCCACCTCCTTATAGAGTAAACAACCAGCAACGTTTGGTCAGAGCCAAAAGGTCAGAGGCCAGCAATCAAAGTTCGCAGGCAGGCAGGCAGCCCGAGGCTAAGAACACCCGGGTCCTCTATGCCAGCATTGTTACTGGGCCACGGCAGCTTAAGCCGCGAAATTTTCTACAGAGCAGCAATCAAAGGAGAAGCAAGTTGTTGCCACACATCACGGCCATTGCGTCAACACGGCAAAATGTGAAGCACAGCGCTTGCCAGATGTTTGAAGCAGTTGACGTTGCGAATGACAATGACACGGCAGCAAAGAGTCACTGGACGAGAGATGCCAGCATCGGCAGTAGGAGCAAAGTCCGGATTGCTGCACGAATAGTAAGCTTCACGGGCAGATGCCAGGGCGTGCGAGTAAGAAGGCGACCCACGACAATGCACCAGAGGGCAGATAGCCATGGAAGATCAGCTGCCGCACGCTAGCTACATCATCAGCGCTTCATGCAGATCTGCCTCAGGGTTTGCAAGCCTCCGATACTGGAATTGCAACAACTTCACATAGCTTTAATTGCCAGGCACCGCAGACTAAAAAACGAATGACAAATAGCAGAATGCTAAATTAGCACATGGCAGCTACGCTAGGATAAGCTAATGGCAAAACACAGGCAAAACAGACACGTGCGAGTGGCAAGCTATTTGCAGTTCTTGCTTAAGGGAAAATGTCAGGAAAATACTTTGAGATCGGAAGCTCTGACGACTTACATTTAAAAGAAAAAATGATTATACGAACCACATCTAACCCTGATGTAACCAAAAACACCATATCTACAAATAACAAATTTCCCGATCTCAGAATCATATGCAACATGCAAACCCACTTTGCCGAACCTTGGTAAATCGAAGTGTATGTGTGAAGCTTGCTGATGCGCATTGGTGTGACTTTTATACAGTTTCTTTTTCAGTATAGCTTGTAGCCTCGTAAATCTCATAAGTCAGCTAATGCTAAACGTATCAGAGTGAAATTTGAAATGCCAGTTCAGCTCAAATTGTTTGACACAATTCTGAAACGATTTCTGATTTCGGTTTGACATGTTTTGCTGTACTGTCATCAAACGTCCACGAGCTTAATTTTCTGCAATCACGGACATGTAGAAAGCAGATACTGAAGAGGTAAGCGCTAATCGGTAATGCTGCATATTGTGCAAATTTGCAGTCTGGCCACTTTGCCTTGCCGAGAATTGATACAATAGGTACACTAACTGCAGACAGCCGACAAAATCCGACAACTTACCGTTTGGATCTCAGTCTTAATTGTCTCCAGTGTTGCTTCAAGATGCTTGTCCTTTGCAGCAAGCTCCTCCTGAAGGTGCAACTAGCAAAAAACAACAGGCAAGGTCTCCACACAACTTGCTTGATGGATAGGCAAACCGAGGCAGCTTGCCGTTGTGGCACTAAATACATAAGCATTATTTATATGTTAATTTATGTCATAGATGTATGCTAATTAAAAAAGTACCGAGTAAAGATCGGCAGAAGCATCAGATAAGCCTTAACAGCTTTTCCTCCACTTGCAGCAATCAATTCTGTATTGCCTGCTGCAGTACTCAAACCCATGGCTTAGGTCATACCGCTCTCGTTAGGTCAGCAAAGTCTACACGGCTATGCGACTGCAACTGCCCAGCTAAGTGCCGAGGTTGGGCCATTTATGAACAACTCAACAGAAGTGCCCCACCGCTGCTATCACGGGAAGAGCCAGCAGCTTCCACTTGCAAAGGCAGGTTGCATTCCGAAATACCAGGATGCAGAATGTCACAACACCTGCTAGCTAACGAATAAAATGCCCGGCTTTAGGTGAGTGCACAATGCACACCCGAGTATTCACACTAATAAGCATGTGCACTCACAAGCGTCTTGCACACAGCAACAGGCAACAGCAGCAGCAGCAGTCAGCAGCAGCAGCAGGCACTTTGATATCGGCCTCCCTTGCTCGCCAGCATCTCTCAGTGCACCGGTACAATTGCTATCCTGTATGTACTTAAGTGTGCAGAAATTGTGCGCACGAACATACATAATTCATTCGTATAGCATCCTAAGAGAACTTAATTTCAATTCGGGTGCTAACGTATGACACGAGCTTTAGCCCACGACCTCGGGCCATCGAATACATTCACCTTGGCCATGGTCGAGGGGGAGGGTTAAGCACCTTGATCACGGGTGGGCCAGACTAGCGTTGCAGCTGTAATCAAACCAGTAGACATTCTTGCATTCCAGCACGTGTAAAGTGCCTAGAATCATATTTGGTTTTCTTAGGGTGCCACACAAATGCTTAATTATCATGATGATTCAAGAGGATGCGATGTGATTGCCCAAAGCATTAGTAGGCAAACATAATAGGCTTTGCACATGTATAGACACCAGGTCCTACAAAAGCATGACTGGCATTACATGCAAGCTTGACTGCTTGCTCAGCAAAACGCCGGCAGTGCATACCTTTGCCTGCAGCTGCTGCAGTTGCAGACGGGCCTCGCCTAAGTCCGACAGGAGGCGATCCGCTCGTGACCTGTGACCCTGCACTGCCTCCTCAAGCTGCTCGACGTCGGCAGCATAGCGCTGCTTCGCCGAGTGCATTTCCTAAACACACGTCTCGAAGAGTTATATGCAGGTGCAGGTGCCGGCCAACACGAGGCGAAGTGGCCGTCGAGAACGGCAGGCTGCCACTGCAGCAGTCCTGCCACGCCGACGCAGCACTGCACGACATCGTCCCAGCATGCGCAAAAAAGGCGAGCAGTCCGACGCCGCGAGCACTTCGGGCGGACGTGGGCGGACGTACGGCGTAAAGCTCGTCCAGCTGCCTCCTGTGCTGCGCGGCGACGTCGGACGAGCTCTTGGCGCTCTTCTGCAGCCTCTCGTGCGCGCTCTCCAGCTGCTGCTGCAGGCTGGCGGCGCTGCTGGCCAGCCGCTCCCGCTCTGCCAGCAGCCGCGCGTGCTCGTTGCCTGGCAAGACGCAGAAGGCGGCGGCCGGTGACCGGCTGGCGCGTCGGCCTGCGCTTGCGAGTGGAGAGGTGTGGGCGGCGGCTGCCATGCAAAAGCAGCGCCGCGCTCACCAACGGTGGCCAGCCGACACTCGAGGTCCTGCACTTGTGTGGCGACCTTCACCTTTGCAGCCAGCTGCTCCGCCACCTCGGCGCACTCGGCAGTGATGGACTCGAGGGCTGCCCGCTTGGCGGCCACCTCCCGGTTCAGCATCTCCAGCCGCCTTTCGCCGTCGGCTTTCGACTGCAGAGCGGCAGCAGACGGAAGAGACGGTTTTTGACCGATCGAACTCATCAACAAACATGCTAGCTTAAAATGAATAGCACGCATCCGGCGATAGGACAAAGCATGCAAGATGACAAAAACCTAGCATGCTCGCAGCACAAACGTGTGCCTGCCAGTTCTAGCTCATGTACGAACAGGTCGTGGCAAAATATGCTGGAATGAATGAACATATTGATGCCTCTGCAGCAATAGTTTGACCAGCACTCAGCAGGCACCAATCAAAGCAGCAGGAATGCTCTCACAGATCCGGCCCAAGATGGTCGCACGGTCACACTAGGGTAGCAGCTGGACCAACCAGCTGCCAAATACCGACCGGTCTCTTAAATTAAATTTAAATACTAGCTGATTTAACAGCCTCTTTTGTATAGCGACAGAAGAGCCTTTAAGGCTATCACCACCGCTTGCAGTGGCGATAAATGATCGCCCACCGCAGGATTAGAACCCACGACATCTGAGCCGAGGTCGTGAAAAGCAACCGCTTTACCTAGTGTGCCATTACGACTCACCATTCAGATTGAGAGAAAAACAGATTCCCCCTGGACACACAATGCTCGAGTCCCTGGAAGAGCCACGCCGAGAGCTCTGCATGCTGAGCCATGCCACTGCCAAGTTCTAAAGCGATTCTTGCTCTTAGATTTGTGGGCTGATTTTGCTACCACGGCTTTATGCTTGCAAGCACGAGCTGCTTCTGATTGTGAGGATAACCATACCATTTCATAAATCGACCTAAATCCGTGATAGTGATGCGATGCCGACCGGTACGAGAGAACTACTTCAAAGACTTAGCAGGCCGTACGAGGCACTCTGAAAAGCAGCAGCATGACATCTTCCCATGCAGTGGGCCTGTCAATTGTCAAAGGCTGGCTTAGTGGCTAACTACCGTTAGCATTTCGCTTACTGCCGTGTGAAATAAAGTATGGCTTTTGCTGGAATGCTTACATGAAACCTAAATGTAGCTTTTACGCAACTGTCAGCATCCTTGCTATGGTCGAGCGGTCAGTTCTTCATAATGACTGGCAACATCACACTCTTGAGCGAAACGCTCTTTTAAAAAATTCCGTAAATACCAAGCGGAGCTCAAGTCACTGATTGCTTCGTCTTATTTGGTGCTTGCTAATCAGATCGAATGCATGCAGTCGCAGTCACATGCAAGCGAGAACATGCAGTGGTAGGTCAGTGCGACCGACGGCAGAGCGGCAGTGGCCGCCGCCGCCGTCAGCAGCATGCCGCTGCAGCTACTGCTGCTGTTCCGGCTCCCACAGAGAGCTACCTCGGCTAGCCTGTCCTGCAGCGCCGTCAGTTCGCGTGTCAGCTGCTCGACACATCGCTGTCGCTCGGCCCTGTCGGCGTCCAGCTGCCGAAGCTGGCACTCGGCACCAGCCAAGGCCTCTCGGCACGCGTCCAGCTGCCGCCGCGAGTCGCCGACGGCCTGCCGCAGCACCTGCTCATCTGCGGCAGCCTGCTGCAGTGCGGCGCTCTTGGTGTCGAGGCTGGCTTGCTGCGCGGCAGCCTCCTGTAGAGAGGCAACGGGCGTCAACAGGGCGAGCAAGAGCGCTTTGATGCTTGCCCAGCAAGAATGCAGCAGCATGCAAACCGCGACGGCTCGCAATAGCTCGAGCGAAGAAACTCAAAACCCACATGCAGCGCAGCGAAGGCGGGCAGCGGCACCCAATCGCACGGTGCCACGGCTAGCCCCCAATGAAATCAGCTGGTCATGAAACAAATGAAGGTACCTTTTCCAATCGTTTAAGGCGATCGTCATAATCGTTGGCTTGTTTCTTCAGCTTCAGCTGTTCTGCTCTTTGGTCTGAAAAGCGACCCGTCATGCACGTATAACGACAATCTGGCGCAACTGATGTAGGCACAGCAGCACCACAGCACCACGACACCAGCGGTAGTTCCTACAATAGTTGTAAGCCACAAGAAGTTGCTGTCCCACCGGGGCTGTACTATTTAGGCCTCGCCCTTGGGCTCTAGCCCAGAGTAAGATACTTGCACTACACGACGATGGTCGTAGGTAGTTCAAGCCCCGAAGAATGCACTTGTTTATTACCAGATGCCACATTTAGGAAATGGGATTGATAAATCGGCTGATCTCTAGTCTTGCTATAGTATAGCAAGTCCAAATCAATGTGAAATAATTACTTGCAGTCATTCTGAACACCATGCAAAAGCAAATCCAAAAGTAATAAGTCCCTGATCAAGAGCATTCTTCAGGAGCGCTAGGTGCATGCTAAATGCAGTTAATTGTGTGTACCAACTAGTCACTCTATACTGTCCTGACATGTGTGCTGGCCGAGCTGGAATTCCCAAACGACTAGAACTGAAGGCAAAATCTGATGATTCCAAAAAGACAGTACTAGCACTTCCAGCACAACAACAATGATAGACATTGCCTCTATATTGCACTTGCCCACTCCATTGAATAAACAGCAATCCAATCATGGTATGAATAGAAACCTAGACACCCTTTGAAATGTATAATCCTTAAAGGTTGAGTCTGCATGCCTGCCTGATGTAATAAACAAGTTAACAGTCACGCGATATAAAATGGTTGCCTTTAAAGGATGACTGACACATGGGCACACAGAGAGTTGTTTCGCTATTACTCCACTGAGCCTTATGGTTGTCAGCTGAGTGGCTTTAGCGGCAAAAGCTCCATAAGCCAGATACAAGGAATAACTTGCTAGATTGCTGGTTAGACGGTGCCGGTTTTATGGTGCCAGGTGGAGAGATTTCAACCTTCTCCAATAGGCTCACTCTGCTAATGCGATTCGTGCTACCATCTTTTTAACACTGGGACTCGTAGGCCGGAGGAGGCTCACGGGTCCCAAGGAAATGCTTTGTGGTTTGACTGGGCAGAATATTAAATAAGATCAAAATTACGGGCAGGTTAATGCTACAAGTATTAAGTTCCAAGCTCCCATCTCGTACAGCTCACGGAGGCTTGACAACCCTAGATATAATGGACGAGTCGAAAACGGTAGGAGCTAAAGACCACATGATAAAAATAAAGAAAGAACCTCCGTAAAGCACTGCCTGCACGAAGGCGACGGCTGCTTCTAACGTCCAAACCGCTGGCCACGTGACTCGGAGCGGCTCCCGTCGACTACCGGCTGTCGAAGCAGTGCAGAGCCAAGCGAATGGCAGGTGAGCAGGGCCTACCTTTGATCTGCTGCTCGAGCAGGGCCGACTCGCGCGTGCTCGCCGCCTTCCTGTCAGCCATCTGCTGTAGCTCGCTGCTCAGAGCGCTCTGCTGCTGCTGCAGGTGCTGCAGCTCCAGCTCGCCGGCTTGAAGCGACTCCTCACGGGCCTGCTGAGCGCTGCAACATGCCTCACATGTCGCTTTCATCGCCAACGAGGAAGCTGTGGTGCGGCGGCGGAGGCTGCACACTGTGCACGATGAGCCGCCCAGCAGTTTGCCCGCAAACAGTCTGTCTGCCCCAAGTATCCAAGTTTGAGGCGGCCATTACATTGCGCCGCCACCACTAAGCATTTGAGTTGCTACTTTGGCAAAAGGAAGGCTGGTGTAATTGGACATGCCGAAACGGAATCAAAATGAATATAATAATAATAATATTGATAATAATGATTGGGAGACATGCATGTAGCATCCCAAGAATAGTAAATCTATTTCAGCGTGGCAGAGCCAAGATTGTCATTTAGGCAGAGCACGATCTCCAAAATTTTTATTTAATAATAATAATAATAATGCACTTGATAAAGCGCCCTCAGAGAACTCAATCTCTTTCTAGTCGCTTTACATTTGCTGCAAAGGGAAATGTAATTGAATGGTGAGTAATATCATGCTTGATGAACAACATGAATAACATGGTTAGGAGTGACATGCACAGGGTCAGCATGCAAATGTGGTTAGTGGCAGCATGCACAGTGTCAACACTCATAAGCACATGAAGGACGAATCACAGGGACCCACTCAATGCTGTCCTAAATAAGTGTGTTTTTTAAGTTCCTTTTAAATGTGGTCAGGTCAGGGGATGTTCTGACGCAGGTCGGGAGGGAGTTCCAGGCTTTGAGAGCATACGAACTAAATGCACAATCTCCAAAGAATTTGAGGTTTGTACGAGGTATTGGTAAACTGTTGGATTCCGAAAAGCGGTTGGTGCTTGGCCTAGTGGGGGAGCAGATCTGAGAGATAGGCTGGAGCCAAAGAATGAAGTGACCTAAAAGTGAGTGACAAAACCTTGAAGTCGATCCGTTGCTTGACTGGTAGCCAGTGCAGGTCGGCGAGAAGTGGTGTGATGTGGCAACCGTGACGCTCACGACAGACAAGCCTAGCTGCAGAGTTTTGCACCAGCTGTAATCGCCTGATTGCACAGGCCGGTAGGCCAGCAAGCAGTGAGTTATAGAAGTCAAGACACACTTAGCACGGAGCACACTAAAGTAGAATTAAGACAATTTTGTCGTTTGTGTGAGTCGAGGGGTTTACACATGCTGCAAAGGAAGCGTGTCAATTGCATAGTGATACAATACAGTGTCAGCACCTAATTAGTGCAATTCTGTTTTGGCTGGGCTGCCGATAAAAGCCATTATGCCATTGCAACTGGTGATCAATGTGGCAGCCAGGCTAGTCATCATGTCTAGTCGTCCCAGAGGTACAGCCATGTGGTTTCTTTGCTGAATGAACTGAGGTGGCTCTCTGTTGATTAAAGTTATTACGCTGACCAATAAGGCCAGCCGTGGCTTGGCTCTGTCATATCCAGCTGAACTGCTGCACCAGTTCCAGCCTCCTAATGCCCTCAGGTACACTATCGACAATAAATTGGCTGTTCCATTCCAACGTTTAAAGACTGTCAGCAACAGAAGCCTTTGCTCTGCAGGTCCTAGACTTAGGGACTGAGTTCCATAACTTCGTCCCAACAACGTCTACTCTCCTGCTGCCGACAGGGGCATATTCATTCCAGGCATCCTGAGCTGATAATCATGCAGTAATCACTTCCTCGACTGCCCTCTTAACTCAGCTACGCTTCCCACTTTCTTTTCGTTTCATGAGATGAAGTCGGTTGGTTACCGTATGTGTACCGAAAGCGGCTAAGGCTTTGAGTGCGCTTTAGAAAACTAGCCTGCATAATACCCACAAGGTCTTAGTGAAGTTACAGACAGAGATATATTACATTATATAAATGCACACGGTACAGTTCACATGGACAAAGTAAATGCTGTGAGGAACAGGTGCTCGTATAGTTTCTTTTTTAATGCCAAGTCAAGGAATGTCTGGACAACTGTAAGGGAGTGAGTTCGAAGTTTTGGGAGCATACAAACTGGAAGCACGATCTCTAAAGGATCTGGAGTTGGTTCGAGGCACAACTATATGACTTGGGTAAGGTCAGCTAGTGGTACGATATATAGCCTGAGAAGGAAGTAGTTCCAATTGGGAGGCCGGCGATAGAGAATAAATGGCACCAAAGTCAACTACAGAACCATGAAGTCGATACGCTGCTCGATGGGAAGGCAGTGCTAGTGCAAGGTCACAGCAGAACATCTAGAGCAAGGTCACACCAGAAGCAGACACCGGACTACATACATATGCTACCGGAGATGTGCTGACCGAGCCCATTCTGAGAGCCAGGCTTTCCTATTTCCAAGGAACACTAGGTTAACTAGAAACAAAGAGACCTTGCGCATGGTAACGTCAATGGAAAGAGCGCACGCGAGTGTGCCCGGAAGACGCTGGCTTCGATCGACCTACCGCTTCAGATCAGCAACTTTCTCCTGCAGCGCAGCGCACGCTGACTGCAAGCGATCTCGCTCGCCTGCTGCTGCAGCCAGCGTCCGCTCCAGCGAGTCCTTTTCGGCTGCAAGCGACCGCAGCGCGTCGGAGCGCTCCTTCACAGCAGACTCGAGGCGCGAGCACTCTGCCTGCCTCGAATCGCCGAGCGCTGCTAATTCTGCCAGCTCCCTTTCCATCTGTGCAATCGAGAGAGAGAGACAAAGAGATAGAGACATGAAGGGAGTTCGGCTCCTTCTGCTTACCGGAGCCAGCAGAGTCTGCTGGCTCCAGCCAATCAGTTAGCGCTGCGCAGCCGTCAGTGACTCCATCTGCACCCGAGCAAATGTATATTCCTCTAGAACTAGAATTAGGAGATTTGAAGCCGGCACCGGCAGCTATCTAGCCTGCTTAGTCATATGTACAGTCTACTCTGTGCTCAACTTCCTTCTGCCAGTTTCTTTCAACTGGGCTCTCAGTTGCCAAGCATGCATATTGATTGGCCTTTTTTGACACCAGTTCACTAGCTGGAAGGGATTTACATGCAGAGCTTAAAGCTCGAGCTCCGTGGATGAGAGCACCTGCTGTAAACAACCAGAGGAGAACCAGCTCGAACATGCAGCAAAATCTTCGGGAAAATCTAACCGTGAGTGCGCAAAGCACTGACAGTAATGCGCATGAGGTGTAAGGAGTGGCTTTCTCCAAGTAACTTCTAATTCAACTCTACGGCTAGCAGCAGCTGTACAAGAAAGGATCGAAATCAAACTCCTGGAAAGCCGAAAAATGGCACTGCTTCGTGAGACGGAATTCGAAAAACACTTTAGCTGTTACTTTGTGTTTAATTGTCCAACAGCTGCAAGGTTCAATATATATATATGATGGCCAAGTGGCAAGACGTATTAGAATTCAACGTCCAAGCTCAGAGGGACAACGTCTATAGAATCGTGGTCACACAGAATAAGCAAACAGATGTTCACACATACACGTACACAAATGCACTATACGCATGGGTAGCACATGCATGCAGGCATGTGCAAAAAATACATAACGGTAAGAACATACAGAATTAATAACACTCGGAGAATGCATATGCTGACTTGGGCAAGTGGATGCTAGAAAACTAACTGCTTCTGTTTGAAGCACAGCCAGACAGACACTTCCTTTGCACACAGTTTCAGCATGTCGCCTACCTGCGCATAGCTCCAGATTCAAACAGGATGCAGAGAAACAATGTGGCTCACACCTATCGCTGAGATATCAGAAGCGCTACATGCTGGTAGCATTCATAGCGATGCAGAGCACACTTAGTGACACACCCACCCCAAGACACACATACAAGACACACATACAAGTACTGTACCCTAGAGTGGCAGGTGGCAGGCATTGAATGAAAAGCAGCACTCACTCATTAACAGCTTATGGTGCCGGAGAGAAATAATAGCAGTGAGACATTTTTTTTCAAATTCCAAGAGCACAACACTCTTTCTAGGCACTTTACACAATATGCTGTAACGGAAGAAAGCTTCAACTGATCATTGTGATGGTACCTGGCAATCACGACTCGATCAGGGATATGGGGGCACGAGATAGAGTTTTAAGAACAAAAATCTCCAGCACTGTGTTCACACAGCAGCCGACCACACCCACTTACCATTTCCACCTGCAGTCTCAGTCGCTCGAGATCAGCGTTCATGGACGATGCAGTGTGCCGTGCTTCATCGGCTTCTAGTCGAGCTCGATCAATAGTATCCTGAATCACTTGCAGCTCGTCCCTACGGATAGCAGAAGCCTTGTCCTACCACAGAATACTATGGTACGTCTAAGAGTCTTTCAACTAGGTCGGCTGTTCTATACAACAACGGCAGGACCAAGGGAGAAAGGTCAAGGCAGTGCTAGAGGCGCCTTGGGCCGTACGCTCGCCACAGCTCTACCGTTTCTGCTGCAGGTCGGCTGCTGCTTCGTCGAGCGAGTGCTGCTGCTGCTGCACGGCGGAGGCGATCCGAGAGAGCTGACCTTCGCCGTCCTTGCTGCAGCTCTCGAGCTCCTCCTGCTTCTGCTGCATGCCCTCCAGCAGCCGACGCTTCTCCTGCGAAGAGATGGGAGACGCTGCGAGGTGCGACGAGCGGAGCGCAACAGGCCACCCCGAGGCGAAAGCACAGCCTTATGAGCTCGGCGCGACGAAGTGCGGCACAAAGGAGCCGCGTGGTACTAGGGGGCACCAGAGCAAAGCCGCTGGCAAGTGGGCTGGCCCACTGGGGGCAGTCCGTGCTCGGCGACTGGAGCGATTGCTGGAACCGACTGCCGGCTCTGACTTCGCACGACCACCTCTGGTGGCATCCCCACCTCACCGCTGCCGCTTTGATGCCGACAAACCTGGATTTCCGAGCGCAGCTTTGTCCCGTCGGCCGCCAGCTCGTCCAGCGCCAGCCGCTCCTGGGTGGCCCGAGCCGTCGCTGCCTCCAGGTCGGCGCGGACCTGGGCCAGATCCCGGTTGACCGTCTGCAGGTCTGCCCGCTTCGCCTTCAGCTGCAAGGCGTTCGTCATTTCGTCAGCCGGGCCCCAAAGCGCCGGAACAGCAGCCCGATTGCACGCAAATGGCAAGCCTAATGGCAAGCCAAAGCTGCAGCGCTATCATCGGCGCCATGTGCCCGCCACCCGTCTCTGCCTAGAGTGCTAGAGAGCAGCTGCCTAACGTCCGGCAGCGATGACAGTGCGCTCAATTGAAAGAAAACGGGAGCAGATCTATGCTCTGCAGCAGCCCAAGCACCAGGGGGCACGGCCCCGCACGGCCACTCGCAATGCGGGCGAGGAGGGAGGGAGAGAGAGAGAGAGAGAGAGAGAGAGAGAGAGAGAGAGAGAGAGAGAGAGAGAGAGAGAGAGAGAGAGCATGTAAAGCAGCAGCATCTGTTTTCCTACTGCCGGTTCTTGCACATCCTTTCTAGGCGTCGTGCACTGCTACTTCCAAGCTCCAACAAAACGAATCTTCGGCGGCGGGCATTAGATTCAGCAGCAGCAGCAGCAGCAGAGCGTCGCTGTCACTGCGCCCGTCAAGCGCGTGCACCGACCTTGGCTTCGAGTTCGTCCATGTCTCGCAGCCGCTGATTGAGCAGCTCTCCAGTGTCGCGCGCCTGGCTGGTCACCTGCTCGGCGTCTCGGCACCGCTGCTCAGCCCGCTGGCACTCTTCCTCGAGCGCGTGCAGTCTGCGCAGGCAACGACCGATCGCGTGGCGTCAGCTCAGGAGCAGTGGGGAGGCGGCGCGCAAAACCTAGCCGAACGTAAGCGAGGCACAGAGCCAGCACTGCTGGCCGCCAGCAAGTGGCGGAGGCCGGAGCAGACTGCTGTGCACTAGCATGAGAGGGGGCTAACCTAGTCTGCTGCCAGCATCTTCATCGCCGTTCACCCGTCGCTGCTAAACCCGGACATTTCTGATCAGTACAGGCTAGGACGACTAGTCTTGCAGCTCACTTACAGTGGCTAACCCATCCCGCAGCACCACCAACCCCCTCCCCAGAATAAAATGCAGCATTCGAGCACGGCGAGAGCCTCTACGGTGCAGCGGTTCCAGTCTCTGGTGAGCACGGCTTAGTATCAGTCAACGATGTGAGCTTCCGGTCAAGTGTGAGGTCTGCAAGGTGAGGTCTGCGCCCCGGCATCCTCAGCAGAGAAGGTGAAACCACATGTCCCGTTGACGATGACGAGCGTGGACCACTAGGCGCCGGCCATGGCATGCTGCGAGTAAAGTCATGTTGGAGAAAAGGTCGAGCTATGCGCGGCCGACGGGCATCGAGCGACCCGTGCGACAACGGCGCCCAACCCCCCCCCCCCCCCCCGTGAAGCGTTCGCGCAGAAAAGCGCACGCACAAGCGCTGGCACTAACCGAGCAGCCGTCGTCTGCAGTGCAGCCTCGGTGTCACGAAGCTGCGCGTCTCGCTGCAGCAGAGTGCTCTCTGCACTCTCGAGCTGCCTGTTCTTCTCCAGCCTCTGCTCGTCCAGCTCGCCAAGTCTGTCGGTGAGCTCCTCGAGGTCGGCACGCGCCTCTGCTGCCCTCTCGCGCAGGGCGGCCGCTTCGTCGGCCGCTGCATCTAGCTCCTGCTGAGCCTCGTCGTAGGTGAGCACCGTGGTCAAGGCCTACGAGTGAGAGAGAAAAAGGGAAAATTGAGGCCGCCGTGGCACGAAGAGCTGTCCTTCGGGCCGCCGCCCGTCGCATGCCTTTCCTTTTTGGCCAGCCGGCGCTGAAACCTCCGGCAGACCGCGCGGCAGCACTAGCTCGCGCGGCTGCAGCTGCTGTGAGCCGACAGTGGCAGGCCGGCGAACGCCTATCACATCGATTGCCAATCACTGCCGGCAGCCGAGGCAATTTGCTGGGTACGTGGTGACTGCATACTCTGTCGCTTAGCAATCCCTCGTTGCTGCCGACACAACAAACGAACCGCGATTTGACCGAGCGCCTTAGCTTGCTCTTGGACTAACTCAGAACGCCACGGACAGTTTCCAGGCAACAGTAAGAGAGAGTCAGTGTACAACTGATTTTGACAAAATTAATCAAACCAAGCTTGGCTTTTGGGATTTCGACTGAGCATCATTCCATGCTATGAGTGCTTCAGAAACCATCGGGTGCACAGGCAATACATTCAAACCATTCCAAATACAATTTATACCCGCACAAACAGAGACAGCAGTCCACAAGCACGAACCCAAGAACCTCTCAATTGTTGATACCCTGGACCAGATAAAAGAGGCATTTACAAGTACCTAAGCAGGTGGTGTGAAAAGGTGGTGAGTAGTAGACCGGGTTAACGGGTAAGCTCAGACACATACACTTGCATGCTCACACACTTGCACATACACACACACGTGCGCAAATGCAAACACACAAACAGGAAATGGATATGATAATAATAATAATAATAATAACACATTTGATATAGCACACTCAAGAGAACTCAATCTCAATATAGGCACTTTACATTTGCTGCAAAGGAAGCAGGGTCGAATGGTTAGTGCTAGCATGCTTAATGACAACAAGCATAACATGGTTAGAGGAACATGCACGGGTCAGCATGCAAATATGGTTAGTAGCAGCATGCACAGTGTCACACAAAGGACGAATCATAGGGCCCACTAAATGCTATAATCAATGGATGTGTTTTAGCTTATTTTTAAGTGTCTTTAAGTCAGAAGATATCGTGCCAATAGCCGGTAGTGAGTTCCAGCTTTGGGAGCATACAAGCTAAAGGCACGGTTTCCAGAGGATTTGAGATTTGTACGAGGTATGGGTAAACAGGTAGATTCCGGTGGTACGATGCTTAGCCTGGTGGGAGAGTAGATCGCATAGGTAGGCTGGAGCCAAAGAATGAAGGGGCTTAAAAGTGACTGACAAAACCGCAAAGTCGATGTGCTGCTTGACTGGGAGCCAGTGCAGGTCGGTGAGAAGTCTGTGATGAATGTGGCAACTGCGATACTCACGACAGACAAGCCTGGCTGCAGAGTTTTCCACCAACTCTAAGCGCTTGATTGCACTGGCCGGTAGACCAGCAAGCAGTGAGCTACGGATGTCGAGCCGGGATGTTACAAATGCATGGACCAATTTAGATGTAGTATCCCAGTCTAAGCAAGCCAAAATTTTAACATCGAGCGCCGTCGCAGCGAAAGGGCCGAATGCGTAGCGACGACGGACGACTAGCCGCCGTCCATCGGATCGGGGAGGCAGCTGCAGAGGCCACGTTTGGCTGCGGCGGCGATGTCCTGCGCGTCGAAACTGCGCTAGCTGCGCGACGGCCAACGAGCGCCATTGCGGGAAACGTTTGGCAGACTTCCGGAACCTCAGACTATTGGATAGTAAAAAAGTATGCTCAAAAGAGGCATGCGTAAAAGCGAGTTGCACGCGGCCGCAGGTGCCTTTTAGGGTGGGCTTGCTGTCTCTCGTTTAAATTTTTAATTTGCGCTCACTTATTTATAGACATGCCAAACGCGAGAGTGGGGCCGCGGGATTGATTGGGGGGAGACCGCCGCAGCCCTGCTTTCGCGCTTCCAGCGGCAGCTCGCAGCTGAAAGAAGGCAGACTTGACTGTAAAAATAATAATAATATTAATAATGCATTTGTATAGTGCCCTCAGAGAACTGAATCTCTTTCAAGGCACATTACAGATTCTGCAAAGCAAGCATGACCATTGAAGTGACATGGTCATCTAATGAAAGGTCAATTTGGAACAGGGCACCTAGATTTTGCGCAGATTCAACAGGAGATATTCTGGCACAGCCGATTTTGAGCGTTAGGTTTCCCAATTTCTGAATCACACTTGGTATGCCCATAACGAGTAGGTTGATTTTATAATCATTCAATTTCAGAAAGTTTGCTGCCATACCGGCCGGATGTCATCAATGTATGCAGCAATGGATGTTGTTTCTTGACGACTCTCGTTAACGTTACGCAGACTGACATGCAGACTAGCCCCCGTGACTGTCGAAACTCACGCACAGCAACGACACAGCTGCGCAGCTACGCTGCCGGGCGGTTGCAGGCACACCTCCTTCTTGGCCATCTCCAGGTCGCTCTGGCACGAGTGGAGGCGCCGGTCGGCCGCTCGGAGCTCGGCGCGCCGCTTGGATATAGTCTCCTCGAGGCAGCGGATCTCATCCTGCAGGTAGCACTCGCGTGCTCGCAGCCGCTCCTGCTCGGCCTCATCTGCTTCCCGCGACGAGCTCATCGCATCCGTCTCGGCCTTCTCCTCTCCAGCTGGTCCAGCGCACCTGGGCGGTACAAACGAAAAAGTGGGCTCAGCGTGTCGACATGAAGCTTGGGCAGAGCAAACGGAGCAGGAGGCATGCCCGTTCCTACAGGAGGGCTTCACCCAAGCGAGGTTGCTGCCGCAGCCGCTGGCGGCAGCCGCGTACCTGCTGCCGCCGCTGGCAGAGCGCCTAGTCCTGGACCGGCCGCTGGCTGCGCCCTGGCTTCGAAGAGCTGACAGCTCTTCCTGAAGGCGCTGCTTGCGAGCCGTAAGCTCGCCCTCGACGTCACGCAGCCTGTGCATCTCAGTCGTCTGCTCTTCGACGGTCGCGCTGAGGTTCTCCAGCTCTTGCTGGCGCTTCTGCGCATCAAACGGCAGCGCTAGTGATGCAGCAGCGGGCAGAACTCGCCGACGAGCAGATGCCACGCACACGGCACCTATTGCAAATGCCTGCTGCCCGCACAGTTTCCCCGACTCGATATACCAAACAAGCTCATCGTCACCGGACACCCTCGAGGTATGGCTAGAATAAGCACTATTTGCATTTCTACAAGGCGATGCCGTGGTGCGACCATTGATCGTAATATAGTTGTCCACATCGATGATTGCTTGACGTACAAAGGTTTCATTAAAAAGACTTCCATTGTCAGGCCTTCCATTTCACCACTGGCTCTTCTGACTAAGGTCGTTGGTTGTGCCCTAACGAACTTCAAAATTCCTCGAAGACCGGGACTTTAGTTACAAGGCTCCCAAAGCCTGCAACGCGCTACCAATTGAGAACTCGCCACCTCCTGATTTGACGACATTCAAAAAGAGCTAAAAACCTTCCTGTTCCTCACAGCTTTTCTTTCGTAACAGTGAATCGTCTTTTGAGCTCTGAAACTGTACATGTCATGCATATCAAAGAGGCACGGCTCCTTTTCAGCATAAGTCAACTGTCTAGAAAGTGATTTTGGTTCTCTTGGGGATCTATATAAATGGTTGATTATTATTTTTATTCTAAAACTACCGCTACAGATATTCATTATCCTTGATCCATGTCCATGATTAGGGACTGCCAATCTCGGTGGCTAGCTAAACAATCTTACTAGCTCCTTAGCTCGGTCTACACTGGACTCGTGTAATTCACAACTGGCAGAGCTACCAAAAAAGCCCTCTAACTTCTCCTGTTGGTTAAGGAAGTGCTACTAGGCTGCTAATAAATCCAAGAAGTTCAGTTCTGTGCTCGTTTGCTAAACAAACTGCAGTGGCTAACGGTTGATCAATAGATTCAAAACAGAACAAAATTATTACTCTGACCCATAAGACCAGCAATAAGCTGGGTCCTACATACACACCTACTACTTCACCAGTTTAAGCCTCTACCAACCCTCACGATTAACTGCTTCATCCTTTCACTTAAAGACCTTTGGCTACAGAAGCTTTTGATCAGTGAGCTGATAATTGTGGCGCTGAGCTGATTTAGCCCAGTGATTAAGGTGCTCGTCCCGATCAATGTTTAGCCGAGGTCGTAGGCTCAAGCCCTGCAGTATATGTGAAGCGCTTGGATAGAGATTAAGCTCACTTAAGGTGCCATACAAATGAATTATATTTTTCTTTTGGAACTACTACTCATACAAATCTTACAAAACGACATCTCCAGACTTGACGGTTTTTCTAGGCAATACCAAATACCTGCCTGCTCCTTACCGTAGATCAGCATATGTTTTGTCCATCTGGCATTGAACACATTCATTCACCGAGCCCCCTGCTTATATTAAAATAGTAGGCAAGGCTGGTTTTACAAAACATTGTCGGCCAACACATATTGTAGCAAGAAAAACTTAGTTTATGTTGGTCTAATAATAAAATTATTCAAATCTATTTTGAAATATTGTTTTTTCTGTTTTTCTTCACAAAAAGCTTTTGCTACCTCAGAAAATAACTGTAACATTGAATAGCGCAGTAGATTGGGCTCACCAGTTAGGTCAAAGGACACTCGGGCCGGCCTTTAAAAGCAAAATTGAAGTTTTCCGGAATTTGTTCACGGGTACAGGCTGATATGGCACTACTGTTGCCCCTCGCCTCACTAACTCATCGCGATAGCGCACACCCATAGAGGGGGGCAGGCGCAGCGGCAGCATGAAACTGACCTCCAGTTCGCGCTGCAGTGACTGAACAGCCCCCAGCTCGGCCAGGCGTTTCTTGGCCCGATGCTGCTTGCTCTTCAGTTTGGCCACCTGCTGCTGCAAGTTAGCCATGTCGTCCTCCTGCACAAAGCAGAATCGATATGGTAGCCCTTTAAAAGTCGTAGGCTTTAGAGCGCAGAGTAATAATAGCAAAAATGATGAGGCACTTGGCACCCTACAAGAACTAAATCTCTGTCAAAGCACTTTACACGTGATGTAAATGAAGCATAATAATGATACACCTGCTAGCAGATGTCAGGCAAATGATACCGTTTTATTTGTCTCGAGATGGTGAGCTAATTTTGCACCAATACATGCATGCAAGCAACACAGATGTGAATACATAGGTCTTCAAATGATCGAAATTAGGGAAATGAGTTCATCGACAAATTCAAAGACAATTACCTAGGATATATTAATGGCAGGACTGTCATATGAAACCTGCTTACGACATACTATTATCAGAGTGTATCCACGAGACAACAGCTAGACAGTAACAAATACAAGAAACTTACAGTCCTGCAGTGCAGTGCTATAAAGAAGTCAGTAATTTAAGTAATACATGAATACAAAAAGCCTATATAACATATGTGCACGTGTGTGCACGTGTGTGCATGTGTGTGTGTGCATGTGTGTGTGTGTGTGTGTGTGTGTGTGTGTGTGTGTGTGTGTGTGTGTGTGTGTGTGTGCACGTGTGTGCACGTGTGTGCGTGTGTGTGTGTGTGTGTGTGTGTGTGTGTGTGTGTGTGTGTGTGTGTGTGTGTGTGTGTGTGTGTTAATCTATATACACACACACACACACACACATACATACAAGAATTTCTGACCGGTGGTTACCCCTTCGGATTACCAAGCAACTACATGAGTTAAAACAAGCATACACATTCCACAATATTCTCGAATTTGATTTTTCAATGCAGCCAGACCCCTCTCTTTCCTGTATGGGCTAGCAGTATAGAACACTCTTTAGCACCACTGGACACTGACTTGCTTCAGAGACCTTAGTAGTAGCCGAGGGAGAGGGCCAGACCTAGCAGCAGTCTTGAGCGACTTGGCTACCGGCTACAGCAACAATGGCAGGGTTGTGCACGAAAAAGGGACTACGGGAAAAGGAGCAGCCCAGTCTTACAACAACGAACCGGCACGCTGCTGAACAAGACTCTCGACTTGCGCTCTCTTGCATCACTACACACATTACGACAACATTTCAGAAGTCTGCCACGCCACCGGCTAATCGGTTGATCACTGCAAAAAGTCCTTCTCGAGAAGGCGCAGGGAGCATCCGTGCGTGCACGTACAGGCAAACACGAAGTCTCGAAAGTGCTCCAAGCAAAAAACGCCCTGGTCGCACAAGCCGCTCCTGCCCAGGGAACAGAGCGAGCACTCACCAGATGGTGATGGTCGCGCACGTTGCACACCAGACCATCAGCTCTGCCGTCAGGTGCATCGACACCACGCGTGACTCCCGACTGATTTCCGCCAGCGGTTGCAGACAGCTGACCGGCAGCATCCGGAGGAAGTACGAGGACGTGAGGAAGGGGGCCGCCGACGACGGTTTGAGCGGGCACCACTAGAGAGTAGGGTGCCATCGCAGCGACGCCGCCCGGCACGGCAGCGGCTGCCGTCCCACTGGCCGGAGCTGGCTGTGCAGGCTGCTGCTGCTGCAATATGCCTGCAGCATGCATCGCAGGAGCGGCAGCTACGACTGCAGGCTGAGACATCGAGCCGGCTTTGGCTTTGTCGGCACAGACACTGCACACCAGGTGCCCTCCATTGCCGGCAGCCTGCTTTGGTGCAAGCGAATGCAGCTGCTGATGGCGTTGGTGCACGTGATGGTGCTCCGGCAGCGCGGGCTGGCGACTGCACACGGAGCACAGCAGTGGCCATGAGTCAGCAACGGCCGGTGCAGCATTGCCATGGTGATACGATGGTGGCTGTGGGCGCTGCTGGCGTGAGCCATCAGGTCCCGAGCTTGTCGGCCACGTGCCATCGTGGTGAGCCGAGTGATCGTAAAAGCTGACGCTTCGTCGGGCATCGTGGTGCGGCACGTGCTGCTGCTGCCGCTGCCCTGCCGATTCGTCGACCCAGTACCGACCGTCGGGAGGCAACAGCTGACCGGCCGGTGCTTGTGGCTGGTCGGGCGGCTGCTGGCCAGGCCTGCGGTTACCGTGAGGAGTGGAAGTCACAATGCCGCTTCGCTGACCGTTAGACTTGGCCTTCCAGTCAGGCAAAATGCCATCTGAACCCTGTAAAAGGCAACAACAAATTATGAACAGATGTGAGCACTACGATCATGCAGCTTTCAAACCCAGGTGTGATATGTGCGGGCACAACAGCCTATGAGGGGGGCTACACCCAAAGATATATATATATATATATATATATATATATATATATATATATATATCTGCATGGTATGTAACAAATGCATGGTCCGACTTGAAGACTTGAATGGGGTATCCCTGTCTAAGAAGAGATGCATTTTTGCAATATTAGTTAGCTAAAAGTAGATAGGCTTGACTAAAGAGCTGATGTGGTTGTCTAGTGAAAGGTCAGTTTGGAACAGAATAACCAGATTGTGTGCTCATGCTACTTGAGCTATACTGGCTGTGACCATTTTGAGGATCAGGATTTCCGTTTGCTGAGTGACACGAGGTTTTCTCGTAACTAGTAACTTGGTTTAGTTATAATAATAATAATAGTAATGCACTTGATAAAGTGCCCTCAGAGAACTCAATCTCTTTCTAGGCATTTTACATTTGCTGCAAAGGGAAACGCGATTTAATCGTGAGTAATATCATTCTTGATAAACAACATGAATAACATGGTTAGGGATAACATGCACAGGGTCAGCATGCAAGTGTGATTAGTGGCAGCATGCGCAGTGTCAGCATGCATAAGCATATGACGGACGAATCACAGGGACCCACCAAATGCTGTCCTAAATAGGTGTTTTTAATTTGTTTTTAAATGTGGTCAGGTCATGGGATGTTGTGAAACAAGTCTTGCCATTCAATTTGAAAAAGTTTGTTGCCATGCAAGTATGAATGCAAGTTGTACATGCTGCATAACAGTTGAGAGAGTTTGATGTGTTGGAAGGCATGAGAAAAGCACAGGTACATTTGCCAGTCATCTGCATACAAATGAAAGGCCTATGCTGGCGATTACATTGACAAGAGGAAGAGTATACATTGCGAAAATAAGTGGACCAATCACAGACCCCGGGGATAACCTGCACTTTAAAGGCAAATCTTCCACTGAGATAGGACCTACACTACTGTATAGCAATGCTAGTGATACCCAGGCGAAACGAGAGGTGCTCAAGAAGGAATTGGGGATCAATAACTTCAATCGCTGCCGACAGATCAAGCAGAACAAGCAGAGACTGTACACAAGTCTGCATTCCTGAGAAGGTCGTACACACATGTAGCGGTGCCGACTCTGTGGAGATTTGCTGTAAAACTTGATTGGAACTTACTTGTCAGGTGTGAAGTTTTGAGGTAAGAGTTTAGCTGGTCTGCCACTACTTGTTCCAGTGTCTTTGAAAGGAAAGGCAGCAGGGACACTAGGCAGAAGTTGCTCAAGTTCTCCCAGACTAGTTACCTTCTTGATGAGTGCCAAGTGGCAGACGTTTTTGAAAGATGCAGGGACAAGACCTGAGGCTAAGGACCTATTTATTGTGATAGGTATAGAGTGCAGTAGCAAAGCTATACACCTTAGAAGGAGAACAGTGGGTAAGGGTCACTATGTAAGGAAAGGGGATATTCTGGATCAGCGTTTGTGAAATCAATTCGGACACTAGTAAGTGAGGTACAAGATACATGTAGTCCTCTGCAGAAGGTCAGGCTGTGCTTCGAGGTCGGTGCAGTTTGACTTCTACAGGAATTAATACCCTAACCTTCAATTTCGAGGGATGCATCCTAGAAAAGGGTACTCTTCGGGAACCTGCAAAAGTTCTGGCATGTCTTAAAAATTGGTCTTGCTTCTGATTTTGCTAGCAAACAGGCTTAGAGTATCTTTGCTTTGGGTACATCCATATGCTTGATCATATTATCCATTTGTAAGCGGGGTTAATCCTGGAAATTTAAGAATAAATGCTCTCTAGCTGCACTTGCAAATAAAAAGAAGCCTAACTTGCAGCCAAGTTATGCCACAGCGGCATGCAATGCAGTCCAGAACTGCAGAACATACAGCTCAAAAGAGGTTTTATGACATATATAGCATCGCTTATCCAAACGAAATTAGTAATACCCTACTGCATTGGTGTACAAGCAGAGCTAAACTCACATTTGAAATTTCACAATCATCCGTACAGTGTTGGCCGAGCTATGGGGGTAACATGAAACAAAGCTACACTGTAAATTAAGCTGTTCAAAAGTCACTAGTGTATACCTCAATTTAAAAAAGTTTAAAGAGTTGGGGTACAATCCGAATATGATGCAGAGATAAGTAAACATTGTTGTACATGTGTCGTTTCTGTTTTCATTCCAGATTAGACACGGTTTGCATAATCATTTTTAACGCTTTCTTTTACATGGAAATCGTCGAAACTTCAGATCCCATTTCTAACATATTTGTCTTTTGATATGTTCCTCTAAACAAATACTCGATTGTTGGACCATTCTCAGTATTTTCTCAATATTTTCCCTTAAAGGCAGAGCCAGGGGGGCTTAGCTGAGCAACCAGCACAATATTAAAGAGCACTCACCATTCGAAAAATCGGACCTTGAACAAATCTCGGCGATTGCTGCAAAGGCTCTCTACTAAAGACACCTTTTCCCTTGGCGACAGAGGGCGTCTGAGGCAGATATTGCTGACTTCTGCTGGGTTCAATCATACCCTTGAGTGCATCCAGACGATCCTGAATGTCGGATATAGTTTTCACATAGTCATCAGCCAGAGGCTGGTTGCCAGAATCCGGTGCCCTGTTCAATAAAGTATGGAATAGGTAATACAATAGTTTTACAAACAAGCATTGCAGATCGCATATACAATTCCTCGACAGCATTCAAGGTATTGGGCAAGCAACAGATGAATTTTAAAGCTCTTGAAATGAGCACACAGAAGTTCCAGAACTGCCACAGCTATTTTGCAATATGTCTACTTGAAAAGGCATGCAACTCGGGAGCAATTGGAAATCTTCTCAAGCCCGCTATTTCTTCACCAAGATCGCTAATTCTGTTGTCGTGGCTTTAAGGAGGCTGGAGCCCAATAGCCGTCTTTTGTATGTCGTCATATAGCATGAGAAATCCCAAGTACGTGCCAACAGTCTCAAGCTCATGCTAGTGTGCTCAGAAGCTAATTAATAAACGACGGTTGCAAGCAGACTGACCCAGATGATAGGATATGTGAGATAATATCATTTAGTCGGTCGATTTCGTCTTCCTGTTGCTGAAGCAATGATTGCAATTTTCCCAGTTCATGCCTCTGAGTCTCTATTAAAAATAAGCAATCTCAATAAGGCTGTGGCATGAATGACTCAAAGATGCATTTGAAGAGCTAGTACAAAGTTAACTGCAATTAAATTTTGAAAGTCTGGAGGCTCCATATACCGATCGTGGTCTCAGATTGGTCTGCATATGTTGCCTCTTCGTTTAATAAGCGTTCCCTCTCCTCGAGCAGATCGCGCAAACGAGCCAGTTCGTCATTCGCTCGCCGGAGATCATCCGCCATTTGTGCAGCATGGCGATCAGCATGTCTGGAGAAATTGCCATTTCGACCACCTGTTAACGAACGTCTCAGGGGATTCATCTGCGACAATGTACTAGTGGGCAGCAACAGAATTCATTTGGGTCTAAATTCATGAAGAGGACCTAGAGCAAGCATGCCGGCACTATACATAATCAGACAACACAAACGGAGGCACAGACTACCGACAGACAGACTAGTTTTCCAATACGTCTTTGGAAATTCTGCTAGCAGGACAGTGTTCAACAAAGCAGAGCAAGTGGACATAAAATGTCTAGCCCAGCCAAATAGGTCGAGCTTTGGCGCTAGTCATATAAGCCATCCTCTAAGAGATGGCAAAACAGCTCGCATGCAAGCATTGCAGTGCGACTGATTTGAGTATCATAAGACTCCGTTAGAGTAAAAAGGTGTTGCAAAAAGCCGCCAAGCAGAGCACTTAGAATCGGTACACATAAATTACGCTTGGCTGTAACGTTGCACTCGGAGCAGCCATTATTTACTTTATTTAATTAAGCAAGATCACCTTTTGCATTTCTCCCCCCCCCCACATTCTCGCTGATCTTGCTGCAGGTGCTCTACTTGCCTACTTAGTTTCCACTGCCAGCGACTTACTTGCACCACGTGGTGGGGCTCCGTGCGAGCGGGCTGCGTCGTCGCCACTGGACCAATAATCTGGCCCAGGAGGAGGCAGCACTGGAGCACCGCCCATGCTTGCTGGGGCCTCGGCTGCTGGCCACGCCGAGCTGTCAGAACTGTCACCCTCGTTGAAAGGGGGTCTCACCGGTCGCTTGGAAGGACTCAGCCGGTTTCTGAGGCGTCAAGCGCGACACGATTTCATTTCATCAAGATGCATTTCGCTGATCTTACGACTGGCTGTCGGCAGAGCACTCCCCACAGCCTCCTCCCTTCCTCCCTCCCTCTCACCCAGCGCACGCTTTCCCTGCCTCACCTTCGCGGCTGCTGGTCCTGGAAGAGCACCGGGTCGGCAGGCCGCCTGCGGCGACCGTCAGCCTCGGCCCTTTGCCGCTCCGCTTCCAGCTCTTTCTTCAGCCTTTCGATTTCAGTTTGGGCGTCGGCAAGCTGCCAAGCGACGTGCATTAGCCATGAGCAACAAGCACATGAACGGTTTAGCAAGCGCAAGTGACTGCTGGGCAAGCACGTGACGGTTAGGTGAGCACGTGACTGTTTAGAAAGCACGTGACTGGTTGGAAAGCACGTGACGGCAAAGCCAACGGTGGCCGTCAGCCGGCTCGCATTGCTTGCTTGTCAGCGCAGTGGCTGAGCCTCGAGCACGCAGTTAGGTCGCGCCGTGGTCGGCTGCGGCGTGTACGCCAATACCTGCTCGGCGGACATGGCCTGCTTGTCGTACAGCTGCTTTCGAAGGTCGCCCAGTTCGGATCTCATCTCGTCAATAAGAGACATGCCGTCGGTATCGGAGCTCTGCGCCTACGACGCACCGGTCACAGCGCTGCCGAATGAGCCCCTGCTGGCATGGAGATGGTTGCCGGTTGAGCAAAGGATACAGAGCAAAGTTCTTACGCTGACCCACAAGGACCGCCACGGCTTGGCTCCTTCGTACCTAGCTGAACTGCTGCATCAGTTTCAGCCTGTTCGCGCCCTCAGGTCCTGTGCGGACAATAAATTAGCTGTCCCATTCCTCCCCTTAAAGACAGTTGGCGGCAAAAGCTTTAGCTCTGCAGGTCCTAGACTGTGGAACTTACTTCCATAATTCTTACGCAACGACAACTATTCTCCTGCTGCCGACTATGGCACATCCTTTTCAGTGGTCCTGAGCTGCTACTTCCACGCTACTCACTACCTCAACTGCTCTCCTGACTCTGCCATGCTTCCCACTTTCTCGTTGTTGCGTGAGACTAAGTCTGTTGGCTACCGAATGCGTACCGAAAGCTGCTTAGGCTGTGAGTGCACTATACAAAACTCTCCTGCGTAACACCCACATGGTCTTTATGACTTTGTGGAGTTACAGACGGAGATACATTACATTACATCTGTTAAAGTGCCTAGAGAGAGAGAGAGAGAGAGAGAGAGAGAGAGAGAGAGAGAGATTCAGTTATCTGAGAGTGCTATACAAATGTATTATCATCATTATACCATGCCCGTGGAGCACGAAGGCTCACCGGTCACTGACCAATACACTAGCTCCTAATAACGAGCTCGAAAGGGCTGCCACTGCACAGTATCTGTCGGAACCTGATGGTGCATCGAAGTACGAAGCTCTTTGTTAAATAAGGGAATCACTCGGCTGCCCGACTGTCGTAGTGGACGGATGCCTGTGACGAGCCGATGCAAGCAAGCAAGGGCCTTGGATTTGCCAGGTCAGCGAAGCATACCCTGGTCTGCTCTGCCTGCTGAACGAGTGCTTGCAGCCGCCTGATCTCGTTGGATGCAGCAGCCTCCTTTGCTTCGTACGCTCGCCGCTGGCGAGCAACTTCCATTTCCAGTTGGCGCATCTTTGCTGACCTCACTTCTTCTGCATCAGCAACCATCTAAAAAACGGCAGAACAAATCGAATGCTGCTCGGCACCCAAGCTCAGATCTGCGGTATTTGCCCTTTGTTTTTAAGTGGCTAACCTCGTCTACCTCTCTCCATGCCTTTCTCTTTTCTCTCGTTGTCTGTTTTTTGTCAATCAATTTGACTCCGAGCATCACACTACCTATCTAGTTTACTTAAACAGCATTCCAGGATTCAGCTACTTTCATCGTTGGACTTGGCAAGATTTGCCAATTGAATTCAGGATGCTGAAGCCATGTTATGAAATACGATCATAAAGAGAAACTCGTCCGGAGGAAAATCCGTGACAAAGCTCTCACAGACAAATCTGCCAGCTTCATATGAGTCGATTAAGAAATCAACAGGCAGGCAGTATACTGATGATGTGATCACAGCTACCTACGTGACACTTGGCCAATAGATCAGGCTTGTGTTTTACACAGTACTTTGCTTAACCTACACATATCAAATGCTAATGTAGCTGGAACACTAGGCGAACCGGGAAATTCTGTACAACCTTCTCTGTACCTTATCAGCTTGCTTTTTTGCTTCAGCAGCATCAGCTTCTGTCCGCCTGATTTTTTCAACAAGAGATGTCTGCAGCTCTGCGCAGGTCTTGTCTAACGGATCTTTATGAGCAACTGCAGGCGGTAGCTGCAAGGAAAAATAGACAGTTGTTGGATCGATACCAGCCAAGCCCACAAGATGATGCTAGAACTCATTACAATATTTAGCTTTTCTATTGTATGAAAGACAGCTCCGTTCACGTGTTGCCAGAGTTTCTGGACAGGTAATGAGCAAAAACCATAATCATCAAGAAACCTGCATTTCAAGAAACCTGCATTTCTGCAGTTAAAATGGCAGTTCCACATGTCAATTATATCCTGACTTATGGCAACGATGCCATATAAGTTGGTGGACGATAACTTAAGCTTCATTATTCCTCATAACTCTTTCTTTAGTTCACCCATATTCCTTATGATAACACTCCAACTACCAAAAATATTCAATGCATAAGTGCTACTTGGCTCATTGTCCGAATAAAATCTGGGTACGGCAATAAACAGACTTCAAATTCATCATGCGAACTGCTTAATTACCCTACTACCATAAACTATACAATCTAAGGATGTAAACAGAAATATTACAGCCAGAAACATAAGTATGCCTGCCTTGTTGGGGCAAAGCAACAGTGAAAAAACAGGAAGTTGCATGCAACCATCCTTACAGACGGTGTACTCTGCAGTAGAAAAACCTCTAGTCGACACATTAAATTAACATAATTCTGATTTTTTAGGAAGAGCTCAAATGCATGCATGTCTATTTTTTATTAACGATATGAAGCCACCGGCAACATTGTTTTTGTCTACGAGAAAAAAATCGCTTTGGCTAAATGTTTCAACGTAGATTTACTAGATCAATTAAGGCAGTATCAATCTTGGTAAATGTTAAAGCAACGTGAAACATGAAAAATGTATGAGAAAATGAGTAACTGTGCCACCACATACTGCCATGCCATGTTTGCACAGCTGAAATGTACTCAAATTGCCTACAGTGGGATGATGTATGGCCAAATTGGCTCAAAATGGGAAAGCAGGATACACTCCATATGGCGAACTGATTTTGAGCCATCCCGATGGCCTGGTGGTTAGTGCAGATGATTCTCAATTGTGAAGTTCCAGGTCTGAATCCTGCTCGTGGTACGACTTTCACCGGTCAATTATAACTAACCATAACCAGGCTACATTTACACTGCCAATGCTGCACTTAACATAAAAAAGTAACATAAAAGGGTGTTACAATACAATGCTGCCACAAGGCCACAGGAGCAGGGCACTGCATCCTAACCAGTGAATAGGGCCAATCGAACCGACCTGTTTTTGGAAGTTCCACGCACAAGGAGAAGTCAAAACCACTTGAATAAGCTGACCCTGATGGAAATTATCTATTAGCAACCCTAGGGCATGCGGCTAAAAGGGCTTTACAATTAGTATCAGATTCTGACAACTATGCAAACGTGGCTCTTGCAGCCAGACGCCAGCTTGAATGGTGCTTGAAGGAAAAGACCTCTATTTATAGACATGACGAGACCGGCCTCATTAGCCTGCTGTATTCCACACAAGCGTGATTACGCTGGTATTTCAGAGTGCTTACCATGCATGCTGGGGATCATTGGGAGCCACGATCATTAGCAAAGTGCAGAAAGTCAAGTCAGCCTGGCACGTCAGTCGAGGCTGCTGCAAAACATCACTTTAAAAACTGGCACACGCTACCTTTCTTTGTTCGACATTGCTGAGAAGTGCTCGAAGCTTTGCTTGCACAGCATCAGGCTGCAACAACGACTCTGCAGCCTGAAGACGTGCTCTGAGCTCAGCTTCGCGCTGCTCCAGCTTCACAGCAAGTTTTCGGTTTTCTTCCTGCAATTAACAGTTCCTTAATTGACAAAGCCCCTCGGTCAATCGGGCCACTTCCGCACGTAAGTTACCGTTGATCGGGCATATAATAGTCGACTCTGCATATAAGAATATCGGATATAGGAATACTCAGCTTATAAGGTTAGCAGTTCTTCGCCCCAGATTGTTTTCAGCAACATTAGCCTCACTCTGCATATCAGAATACTCCACATATAAGAAAGCCTATTTGCCGGCCCAAGCGTTTTCTTTAAGGGGAGTCGACTGTACTATATTCTATTTGTGGGTAAGCCTTCAATCTCTAAAGCTTACAATGCTAAGCAATGATACAGCTTTTTAACGGTTCCGATAAAAATTACCGAGACATTAAATGCGAGTTGCAGCAACTTGTAGGGAAGCAAGTACATGCAGCATATACTAAATTTCCAGAAGGATAGCTGAAATCCACAGGCATGGCAAAGGCTGTGAGGCCCGTGGTCCTTGTCCTGAAGCTTATCCCTGCAGCCTCTTCAAAAGATGACTAGATCAGCCCACTGGCAAGTCGTCCTACTTTCACCTACATAAATCTAGCAAAATTTTGGCATTATTAGATGAGGGTATCAGACAAGTTAGCACTTGTGAAATCCATCTAGACTTCTACAGCTCTCTCTCTCTCTCTCTCTCTCTCTCTCTCTCTCTCCTGGCAGGTCATCCTGCCTGTGCAACCAAAATGCTTGCAGTTGCTTCAATGCTCTACAGCCAGGCTTGCCTATGGTAACCATCGCAAATGCCACAGTACACCACTTCTCTCCGACCTGCATCCACTCCCAATAAAGCAGCTTGTCGACTTCAAAGTACTGTCTGTCACTCATTAAAACATAATGTCCCTCATTCTCTTTTTCAAGCTGTCCTATATGAAATACTTATTTCTCAGGCCGTCCCTACTAGTGCCTGCTCTTCTGTTCCAGTCTGGTTTTAGAGCTAATCACTCCACAGAGTCAGCATTGCTTAGGGTATACAACGACCTACTTAGGAATGCAGACATGGGTAGAGTGTATCTGCTTGTTTTGCTCGATCTTTCGGCAGCTTTTGATACCATCGATCACAAAGTTCTTCTAGAGCGCCTCTCATCTCGCCTGGGCATCACTGGCACTGCTCTGCAGTGGTTCAGGTCCTATCTCAGTGGGAGACTCCAGAGTATTGACGTAAATGGACAAAGATCATCTGAAGTACCTCTGAAATATGGAGTACCTCAGGGCTCCGTGTTAGGTCCGGTTCTTTTCACGGTTTATACTCTCCCTCTTGCTGATGTGATTGCCAAGCACAATCTAGGTTTTCACTTCTATGCGGACGACACTCAGCTGTACCTTTGCTTTGATCCCTCCCAGCCTTCCAGCACCTCAAATTCTCTCAACTCACTTGCTGCATGCATTGATGACATCCGCACATGGATGGCAGCAAATTTTCTAAAACTAAACGATGATAAAACTAACTTACTAGTTATGGGCAAACCCAGTGTGATTCAGAGATCGGAAAGGCTGACTCTCAAATTGGCTCTGCCAGCATATCTCCTGTTGAATCAGCTCGAAATCTAGGTGTCATATTCCAAAGCGACCTCTCGTTAGACGAACATATCAGGTCCACAGTCAAATCTGCCTATTTTCAGCTTCATAACATTGCTAAAATTCGGGCTTGTTTAGATAAGGATACCACGTCCAAGTTGGTCCATGCATTCGTGACATCCTGTTTTGACTTCTGCAACTCGCTGCTTATTGGCCTACCAGCATGTAAGATCAGGCGATTGCAGCTGGTGCAAAACTCTGCAGCTAGGCTTGTCTGTCGTGAGCATCACAGTTGCCACATTACACCGCTTCTCGCCGACCTGCACTGGCTACCAGTCAAGCAACGGATTGACTTCAAGGTTTTGTTGCTCACTTTTAGGTCCCTTCATTCTATGGCTCCAGCCTATCTGTCAGATATACTACCCCATCAGGCCAAGCATCGTACCACCCGCTTTTCGGAATCCAACAGTCTACAGATACCTCGTACAAACCTCAAATCCTTTGGAGACCGTGCATTTAGTTCGTATGCTCCCAAAGCCTGGAACTCCCTCCCGACCTGCGTCGGAACATCCCCTGACCTGACCACATTTAAAAAGAGCTTAAAAACACACCTATTTAGGACAGCATTTAGTGGGCCCCTGTGATTCGTCCTTCATGTGCTTATGCTTGCTGACACTGTGCATGCTGCCACTAACCACATTTGCATGCTGACCCTGTGCATGTCACCCCTAACCATATTATTCATTTTGTTTGTTTTTCAAGCATGATTTTACTTACCATTCAGTTGCATTTCAATTTGCAGCAAATGTAAAGCGCCTAGAAAGAGATTAAGTTCTCTGAGGGCACTTTATCAAGTGCATTATTATTATTATTATTATTATTATTATTCTGACTCCAATCTTTAGCTGCAACTCAAACTAATCTCAAGATCTCTGGTCACAGTATCTCCAGTTCCGTGCTCCCAAAACCTAGAGCTCGCTACCGAGTGATACCCCCTGACTTAACAACATTGATAACGAAGCTAAAACTTATAAATTCCTTGCAGCCATTGTTCTGTTCCTGTCAATTGTCTTTTATGAGCTTACTAACACTGAAATTGTGAATTGCATTATGACTAAACAGTTGAAATACTGTCACAAGTCACTCGGGCCCATTCGAGTGTCGACAACTCAAAGTGTATTCGGCAGAAACGTAAATGTCCAATAACAATAATACTAAGCATTCCACACAAAGGCAGGTAGATGAAGGGTCGAGAATTTAATTAAAACACATTTTTACATACCTTGAGTTGCTTCAAGGCTGAGGAATCTGGCCTCATGCTCAGCTGGGATGACTGAAACCAAAACGAGGCAATAGTCAAGTAATTTCAGAATAATCAATCCATGCACTGCACATTGCTTTTTCTGTGACATCTGCTGCACCATTTAATGTGTACCGGCTTAGCAGAAAATAGCACAAAGTGCTTGCAAAATTACTGCTGACTTTATTAATCTTTATTTAATCTTTATTAATCAGGAAAAGCAGGATCACCAGCTGTGTATACTTCTGAGGTGAAAGGTTTGTAAGCAACAGGTGCAGCGAGAACCTTGCAGCTGTTGTCATGGTTGTCGTCAGCATAGACCAGAGCAAGACCCTATGCAAGAATGCAATAGCACCATGAACTGTGATGCACTGACTATCCGACCTAATAGCATACTAATGATGGACAGAATCATGATAGTCATTGAACGCTCGTCTGCTCGATCATGAGCAATGTGTAGACCTGCACTCATTAAAGTACCCCAAGTATATACTGCAGGTGCACGAGCCCTTCCCGAGTCCTGCCACAGAGGCTACAAAGCGTGAGTAAATAAGAGCAACTGATCACTGAGAAAGGGGGCTATTACTTCGCGGCTGCTGCACGGGAGCCGGCTGCAGAGACATCAACACATCGTATACGGAAACGATACAGCTAAGACCTGTTTAAAGTTATTCTGATTGTTATTTGACCAAAGCGCATCAGAAATTACGTGCCTATGGATATCGAAACGCTTATCGCTTCGGGCTGCTGGGTCTCCCACGCCGGCGGCTGCCTTAGCAATGCCTGCGGCTAGTAACCTGCATGTTAGTTATGATCGTCAGCAGATGCTATCGCTTCCTCATCGTAGATCAAATGCTTTCCTAGATATCAGTGTTGCTGATAAGATTCATGAACTAAGCATTAACAAAAGAAAAGCGCCCCGTAGCCACCGTGGTTGCCAGAACCGCCATGTCAGACGCGGCTTGTTGGGAGGGAACTGCAAGCTGAGTACCCACTCGTTTGGTATTCCTAGCATTGTCTCGAACGGCTCAGCACGCTCCCATGCATGCGTCACTGTAAATCTCTCTAACTTAGTGGTCATCAGGCCTGTTGTATCTCCATCGGCCAGACTTAACGCTTGCCTCTGGAATCCTCGCTCAATGTGCAATAAACCTCTGGTAATAAGTGACCTTAGTTCTGAAAATGGTATCGACCTGCTCGCCCTAACTGAAACTTGGCTAAAATCGATAAACTGCCCGACAATTAAAGATGCTACCCCATCTGGTTTCTCGTTGTTTCACACCCCTAGATCAATCAAAACTGGAGGCGGAGTTGCTATTATCGTGCACGCGAAATTCAACTTCAAGCCATTTGCAATACCCTCGAAGCAGTCTTTTGAATCAATTGTCTTGGTCTTATCCGAACAAAAGCTACCGATAGTGGCAGTAGTCTATCGCCCACGATTAAACCAAATACTCCTTTATCTCAGATTTCTACGATCTCATTTCGATTCTGTGTGCAAAAAATCGATCCTTCCTCGTTGTGGATGATTTCAACGTTCACTTTGATAACTTATCTGTCGCTTTCAGCACCGAATTTCCTGTCCAGTCTCCCTTTTACCATTCATATCAAAGACACTGGAACAGGTCGTGGCAGACCAGCTGAACTCAAATATCAAAACCTCACACCTTGCTAGTAAGTTCCAGTCTGGTTTTAGAGCTAATCACTCCACAGAGTCAGCATTGCTTAGGGTATACAATGACCTACTTAGGAATGCAGACATGGGTAGAGTGTATCTGCTTGTTTTGCTTGATCTTTCGGCAGCTTTTGATACCATCGATCACAAAGTTCTTCTAGAGCGCCTCTCATCTCGCCTGGGCATCACTGGCACTGCTCTGCAGTGGTTCAGGTCCTATCTCAGTGGGAGACTCCAGAGTATTGACGTGAATGGACAAAGATCATCTGAAGTACCTCTGAAATATGGAGTACCTCAGGGCTCCGTGCTAGGTCCGATTCTTTTCACGGTTTATACTCTCCCTCTTGCTGATGTTATTGCCAAGCACAATCTAGGTTTTCACTTCTATGCGGACGACACTCAGCTGTACCTTTGCTTTGATCCCTCCCAGCCTTCGAGCACCTCAAACTCTCTCAACTCACTTGCTGCATGTATTGATGACATCCGCACATGGATGGCAGCGAATTTTCTAAAACTAAACGATGATAACACTAATTTACTAGTTATGGGCAAACCCAGTGTGATTCACAAATTGGAAAGGCTGACACTCAAAATTGGCTCTGCCAGCATATCTCCTGTTGAATCAGCTCGAAATCTAGGTGTCATATTAAAAAGCAACCTCACGTTAGACGACCATATCAGCTCCACAGTCAAATCTGCCTATTTTCAGCATCATAGCATTGCTAAAATTCGGGCTTGTTTAGATAAGGATACCACGTCCAAGTTGGTCCATGCATTCGTGACATCTCGTCTCGACTTCTGCAACTCAATGCTTACTGGCCTACTGGCATGTGCGATTAGGCGATTGCAGCTGGTGCAAAACTCGGCAGCTAGGCTTGTCTGTCGTGAGCATCACAGTTGCCACATTACACCACTTCTCGCCGACCTGCACTGGCTACCAGTCAAGCAACGGATTGACTTCAAGGTTTTGTCGCTCACTTTTAGGTCACTTCATTCTTTGGCTCCAGCCTATCTCTCAGATATACTCCCCCATCAGGCCAAGCATCGTACCACCTGCTTTTCGGAATCTAACAATTTACCAATACCTCGTACAAACCTCAAATCCTTTGGAAACCGTGCATTTAGTTCATATGCTCCTAAAGCCTGGAACTCCCTCCCGACCTGCGTCAGAACATCCCGTGACCTGACCACATTTAAAAAGAACTTGAAAACAGCTATTTAGGACAGCATTAAGTGGGTCCCTCTGATTCGTCCTTGATGTGCTTATGCGTGCTGACACTGTGCATGCTACCACTAACCACATTTGCATGCTGACCCTGTGCATGTCACCCCTAACCACGTTATTCATTTTGTTTGTTTATCAAGCATGATATAACTCACCATTCAATTGCATTTCCCTTTGCAGCAAATGTAAAGCTCCTAGAGAGAGATTGAGTTCTATGAGGGCGCTTAATCAAGTGCATTATTATTATTATTATTATTATTATTATTATCAACCGGAGTAAAATCCAGTCAATGAATTGCCCAGCAGAGCAGAGTTGGTCGACGAATGTGAGAAAATTACTAACACAACTGCATAAACATACATTATTTCAGGAAACATTAGCTGCCACAGAGACTGGGGTGCTGCAATGGAACTGGTTCACAGATTCACATCAATAAATGGATTCCTGGCCAGGTAAACACCATAACAGTTTCACAACGTCTCAATTCACTCGTCAGGGTATAAGCACTGTGCAGCAATGTGCAATGACGAAGCACAATGCATATGCAATTCTGTTGCTTGGCTCGAACGTTTGGGTTTGGCAGCAGCCGTCGACGTAGCTTCGTCGCTGAGAGCTATTTCGAAAAAAGCAGCAACTCATAAAAAACTCCCGAGTAATACCTTGCTATGTGCTGCTGATGCCTCTTTCCGGGCACTTTCAACTTCTCGCTGCAGACGTGCAACTTCTTCCTGTGTATCGCGAAGGTTCATGGACAAATCGGCGTCGGCTGCTATAGTGTCGTTTAATTTCTGCTGCAGATCATCGTTTGCTGTTTTTTCCTTTTCGAGACTCCGTTGCAACTCTGCCATTCTCTATGAACCACGGCCATCGAATAACGCAATGCCACAGGTTCAAGTTCATTAGAAATAAACCGATCTATTATTTCAATAAAAGTCTCAGCAGTAATGGTACACCGAAGTGGTAGCAGAAAAAGAAAATTAGACAGAAGTGCTCGATGCAAGCCAGCCCGAAGGTTGCTCTTACTCGTCTCAGATCGTTATTTTCCGAAGCTTCTGCATCTAGCACGCTCATTTCGCTTTCCAGCTGGGCCACCTTCTTTGCGAGCTCGTCTCGCTGCGACCGCAGCTCATCTTCGACAACAGTGTGCTCTGACCCGGATACGTGCGAGCTAGCACTGCCCCGCCTCCGACCGATGTAGCCCTTCAGGCTAGACACTGCGGCTGCCAAGTCTCGCCTGACAGCAGCTGCATCAAAGCCGGCTGGTACGGTTTGGCCTAAATTAATCAGTCATGCGAGCAATTTCAAAATCCCTGTGAACACCTAAACTCGGATCATGCAAGCCAAATCCATCGTATGCCGGTGGCACGCGTGCACATGCACAAGGTTTGTTCGGGGCTCATTGTAATTATGCAGATTCTACCACTTTTATTAAGAAATCTATCGGTGAACAAGAGGGCTGACCCCAAACAATCGGACTTGCTTGTACAGCAGGAATACGACACCAGCGATTTAGATTACAATCTCCTATAGGTTATCATGGAGGAAGTCTGGCTACCAATTACAGTTGCTGTGCTGTGTGAGTGCGGCTTCTGTTTCATTCACACATCCCCTTCCTTACTGGCGCACGGAATGTTTGCCCCACATACATGACATCCGGTTCGGCTGGCGCACATACAAATAGCAGCTCCATTATTCACGTCGGAGGCAAAAGCACCAAGATATAAAACCGTAAAACTGGCCTCGTGTTTCCCTCTCATAAGCAGCACTTGCAATTCACGGCATTATCGGGCATATTTTCAAAATCAGCAGCTCTGACTGGCCACTCATCTTTTGCAAGGAAAGGCTCTGAGCAAGCAGATACTTAATAGTAGGAGACTCTTGGGAAAGCAATAATGTTGATCCTTCTTAAGAGGTGGTCCTTAAATAGTCTACACGAGCCAATTTTCAGATGGGAAGTATGAACAACTGCAGAACAAGATAAGCAATAATGGCAAAATTCACCTGCACGTAATCATGAGTACAAATACCAGCTTAAAATTATACAAGGCCCTAACAACTAGGCACCATACAGTCATAATAAGTAGATCGAGATAAACTTCTGGATTTGCTACACTAATTTTGGCCTGAGCCTTAGCTGAGCACATAGCCTGACTAAGACACTTATGGCCATAGCCTTCATATGAGGCGAAAGCTCTACAGCCGGCACCATTATGGCTAAATTGAGAACAGAAGCCGACTGAAAGTAATCACACAATAAGCTGTTAGCTTTTCATCAGTAGACTGAATTTTTTATTGGTTCTCTAACAGTGACCGACTCACAATCGAGTGATTAAGAAAAATTGCTGCTTACATAAATTCTGTACAAGTGTGTGTTAAGCTATAAGAAGAGCTACAAAAAACCTTGATAGAGTAAACTATAGGTCAGCTGATCCAACCGCCTCAACTATATTGTAGCAGAAGAGCCTTGGGGGCTATCACCCCACTTACAGCAGGCAAAGGCATCTCGTGCATCCAAAGGAGGAAAAATAAAGCGGTTGCCTTCAGTTCTGAAGTAATGCCAATGATGTAAGCTAGCGTGCACCTGCTCATGCTCGGGTAGGTACAATCTGGCTCTTTCCGGCAGAGTGATCTCATAAATAAAACACTGGGCGCAGTCCAACTAGGAATGACCATCACCTTGAAGAAGCTGCTGTTCTAGCACATGTGCCGCATTTGTCTCTTGCCGTAGCAGCTCCCCAAGACGCTCAAGCTCCCCACGAAGCTGATCTCCAGCAGCATGAGCACTGCGTGCTTCCTTTTGTCTCTCATCTCGGTCCGAATTAAGTTCGGCCTTAAAATCATGTAATCATGCAAGCATTCGGATTACGTTGTAAAACAATCTTTCACAAGATTCTCAGAAAATTATCTGAAAACAAAGATGTCGCAGGTGCAGCTGCAGAAATATTGAGTAATCAGTGACATAGAGCTGAGTGCTGAAATATGGTCTTAATACTAGGGATCAAATTACAAAAAATACAATCAAGCACAACCATTTCACCTGGATAAAGCTAGAAGGAGTCAAGCATACAAAGGCAGATTCGGTTGAACTTTCAATTTCCGACACTGGTGTACCAGTTTCTTTAAAATAACAGGGCCTGCCCCTACCTCCCTCTCCCTCTCTCTAACTTTGCTGTTAGTGAGACCACCACAGTAGGCCTTTATTAATGGTTGCCAGATTTTCTTCTTAGCATATTAGCATACTGCAAGAATAGTATTAGTCTACACTACTTTCCTACCCCTAGTGAACTAAACAATCAATTCGTTCTTGATTCTTTAGGGAGTTGTTTTAGAAAGCTGGGAAAATGTTAACTGTAGTTGCAGCTGCTTGTCACTAACACACGAGTCATCAAAGTCACCATAAGCATTCAGGCCAATTTAGGATAAGTTAAGAGTTGAGGGCCTCGGACAAGACAGACTCAAACACACTAATTGAAGCAAGAAGAAACTGAGAACAATGCTTAATTTTAACTACATGTAGCTTGCCTACTTAGTATGCACAGATTCAGTAAACGTCGGGTGATCGCTCGACAATCTAAAATGCAGCAGTTGGACCAGCAAATGGATCACGTCACAGCCAGTTCGTAAGCATAAAAGATCAGCTGATTCAACAGCCAAATTAATATAGATCTTGAAATATCTTAGCAGCTTTTAACCTCTTGCAACGAATAATACATAAGAATAGCCTGCTACAAGAATCAAACCCTCGACTGGGAGCCACAAAGTGCCAGCATCTACTTCTGGGTTAGGACCAAGTACCCGATTTCCACAGACAAATTGCAACATGTTGGCTGAAGCTGATTTGAAACAGACGCCATTGTGTTAATAGCGAGCTAGAAGACTGTTGCGATGACACAGTGCCAGTCCACGATAAGCCTACACGAAAGTTTCCTCACATGCATGAGAAATAAAAAATCACAAAAACATACCAGATCAATCCTTCAGAGGACAACATCAATCCATTAACAATAAAACCTAAATCATTAAAACTTAAACACTTGGGGTACACTTAAAAGATTAAGACTGAAATTCTCTCCGTGTCAGACAAAACATGATTTGTGCAGTTGCAGTATGAAATCTATTGCTACCCAGTTGTTTCTCGCGAACCCAGCGATGTGGTTGTGAACCCTTGCAGTAAATAATGTCAGCGTTGCGACTTACATAACGAGGGTGACTGGGACCCAGGCCCCTCAATTCATCGTCGACTTCCTTGATCTGTGTCTCCAGTGCCTCCTTTTCTTCATCGATGCGACCTAACATCGAATTGACTTTCTGGGCTTTTGCTCTCAGGTCAGATATCTGAAGCACAGGCATACTGCACATGAATCACAACAACCAGCAAGCTGGAGCAGTTGAATAATACCACAATATAAAAAAGCTTTGATAAGCCCTTCCTCAGATGCTGGACCCCGTAAAGCCTTAGCCAGTCACGATTTATCCAAGGCAAGCAACACAACTTATGGGCTGCAGATAGTGTTCACCACAGCTTGGCAGCTAGCGAACGACTGTCTGCCACAACTCTCCACTCGCCTCAACAGGCCCAGATGAACTGCCGACCATTCAGGGTCACTCCAAATTGCACGAGTCAGGTGCACAGTGGAAGTTAGGTCGTCAGAAAGCAGTCTGTTATGCAGGCAGAGAAGTGTACTGACCACAACACAATTGGCGACTCTCCCAGGAAATAGTAGGTAGCAAACATCTCATAAGAAGTTTATACTGCATATCCCCAAGTTCTGTATTGGGTCAGATTCAGGGAGGATTGTGCATCACATTCAAGGATCGAACATTAGGTAATGCTTTGTGTGCAGCATCTGTAAAGTGCTTAAGAGAGAGATTCAGTTCTCTGAGGGCACTATACAAAAGTATTATTTTTTATGGCTGGAAATCGGCATTTTTTCCTCATGGCAGTGCATTACAGACTGACTTTTTCAGTATGAGAGATTCCAAAAGCCACCCTAGCTAGCTCAACATAAATATGATAAGCCACGACACATTCTCATTGAACGTCGTCCGGTAGCCCTAGTGATGAAATCTGAACAGTGATTTTGGGCGTCGATGTTGATGGCTATCATTTAAAAATTTTTCTGTTGAAAACCATGGAAAACGACTGATGTTCATGAGCCGGACACGGATCAGCACAGCTGCATTGATGGGTTCACAAAATCAACTCAACTGTCTTTTTCTTCTCTCCTACACCAGAAAACATGTTGTTCTTTTTAATTATGCCAATGTAAAATAAAAAAGCGTCATTCATTTGTATATCGCCCTACAAAAAATACTAGCTGATTCAACAATTTATTTATATAGCAACAGAAGAGCCTTTACAGCTATCACCACCGCTTGCAGCAGCTACAAAGAATCACCCACCACAGGATTCGAAACCCACGACCTCGAGGCCGAGGTCGTGAAAAGCAACCACCTTACCTAGTGAGCCAACATGGCTCACCACTAAGAGAACTTAATCTCTATTCAGGCGCTTCACATGTGCTACAGGGCTCGAGTCCACGACCTCGGCCAGACCGTGGTCATGGCAAGCACCTTAACCACTGGGCCAACATAGCATTCACTATAAATTCAAGTAGCAGCCGAATAAATATACATAAAGGTTGAAGTCTTGACGGCGGAGACACGCACAGCTGCTAAGTAGCTATAGCCGGCCTATAGGCGTCCATGAGTCAAGATGTTTGACCAATGGGTGAGGATTCACTCCCATTGAGTTCACTGCAGCACCATGATCATGAATGAAGGATGATGAAATCCTGAAGGCCAGCAAAGCCTTTGCATCAAAGCTGGCTGGCGGCACTTAATAAATGCTAAGAGTGCACACCAGACGGCACGGACGGTAGTAATATGAACGTTTCAAAATATGGGTATATTCGGAATACCAATATCAGTCCTTATGCATACCTGTGGATGCAGACATGGGGAGTAACTTCTGCAAGAACAAGAATGACTGCATTCAGGCATTGCCAATTTGACAGCTTACCGCTGCCATTTTCTTCAAGTGTTGCTGTTTAAGCGCTTGCTTCTCAGGATCGGTCAAAGGCCTGTTGCCTCCTGAAGCAGCCGTCAATTGCAACAGCTGCTCTGCAGCAAACACGATTTGTTCCTCAGTTTCGGACAACGTGTGCTGCAATCCACTCAGCCTGCTTTCAGCTGTAAAATAACAAGAAAGATGCTCATCTGGAATGCCTAATCTCCTCAAGCTGCAGTCAGCATTGTTGAACAGAGAAACTTTGAAGAGATGAAGTAGGGTTGTCTAAGAAATGAGCATCTTCAGATCCAGTACTCTTTGTCAGCAAGTGTGTAAATGTTAACACTGATCACAGCATCACAGATGTACATACAATGTGCAGCAGCCGTGCACAAAGAAATCGAGCATAGTACAAAGGCAATCACAGTGTAGGCTGGTGTAAATAGGTAACCTTCTCAGTCGTTGATATGGTCCGATGTCAATCCATTTAAGCTTGCCTTTTGTTCCTGTGTGCCCAGCAGAGTTACCAGTGCATGACTCAATGTGCACTACTAGCCCACGGCCCAATTAAAGTGGCCCCGAATGTCTTCTCGTGTGCTTTGCATCAAGGCGGAAACATGGTACCCGTGGGCTTTTACATACTTATTTAGGTATGACACCGAGCCTGTCATAAACTCTTAGTACTTTTTTGAAGCGATTTTTTAAGCTTCAGGATAGACATTTGGTTCTCTTTGGGTGCTGTTATAAAGACTCGTGATTATCATTATAACTATCATTATTATCATTATTTACCAGCAGAACTAACTCCTTGACCTTAGAGTCGATATACTAGCCAGAAGACAGTGCAACATCGTCAAGCATAATCAGTATGGAAGGTTACAAATAGTAAGCACGGCAGATGAATCGAAATGAGCATTTACACTGCACAAAAATAACGAGCTGAATCGCTTCCAAGCGATGCGTGCACTAAGCGGAATGCAGAAGCAAGGGTAAGCAATCATGCGACCCTCGGATGGGATAATGCACCGGCCATTAGAATAGGCTGTTTGTACAAGTACATTTGTAAGTACATTTGCTCAAGTACAAAGGCCATTATAATAGGTTGCTTGAGGTGCAATGGGGAATGCCTGGTTATTTCAAACTACCTGCAAGAAGAATGCTCAACAGATGGTACCAAGAGGTCAACAATATCTGGTTCGAGATGGTCATGGTTATTCAAAATAAATAAGAAAGAAGGCTACAGTGACAAGAAAAACCAATTTACAGATACCTGTACAGCATAGACCGGGAATGGCTCAACAAGAGTGACTGGGTAATATGCTGTAAAGTGCCTAGAAAGACATTCAGTTATCTGAGGGTGCTATACAAATGTATTAGGCTGTGGAGCTCTCTTCTGCGATTCTTACTCAATGGCAACTGCTTTCCTGCTGCCGACTATGGCCCATCCTTTCCAGCGGTCCTGAGCTGCTACTTCCATGCTACTCACTATCTCAACTGGTCTCCTGACTCTGCTATGCTTCCCACTTTCTCTTTTTTGCATGAGATGAAGTCTGCTGGCTACCAAATGCGTACTGAAAGCCGCTTAGGCTGTGAGTGCGCTATACGAAACTCTCCTGCATAACACCCACACAGTCTTTGTAGAGTTGCTGACGGAGCCAAAAGCCTCATTCATATCGCAGCATAAGAGTCCCAGCAGCTATCATTTCTCTTGGAGCAGGCAACAAAGGATTGGCTGCTGCAGGACCGGAACCCACGACCTGGATCTTGAAGAGCAATCACCTCATCCTTGGCTAAGACCGAGGGGCAGTGTCCAACTAAGATGCATAGATAGTTTCAGTCAACCTAGTGCACATTCAGCTATTTACGAGTCGGCTTCTTTGGCTATAGACCAAAAGCAAAAACAATTGCATAAGTCAAAAAACTGCTAAGCTATTAAATAGGCCCTAAGGAAGCAAATTGTTTTATAAGTATCAACAGAACACAAGCACCTGGTCAATAAGGCTTGTCGAAGTTCAATTGAATTAAGAGTCAGGAAGATACTGAAGAATAACAAATCAACAATAGGGCACACAAAACAGGTCTAGCAACATCATAACGAAAAAGTGGATTTTGCTTAGAGCACCAGCTGCTCACGCACATCTGATCAAAGAATAAACATGTAAAGAACTTGCAGAAACACAAAGTAAAAATTGGAAGCTAAGTGAATTATCATGAAAAACCAGAGTCGATATAGCATAGTAGCACCTGATTATAGCAATAATAGTGCATTTGCATGCAGACCAAGAGAACTAAATCTCTTTTCTAAGTATGTCACAAAGGCGGGAAAGAAAGTAGATCAACTGATAAGTGACAACAAGCACCATTGCAGCAAGCATGTAAAGGTCGATTCACGTGGACAAAAAACTGCTGTTTGCAACAGGTGATTTATAACTTTGCTTTAGATGTCCTTAGTTTAAAGGATTCGAGACAGTTGGTAGAGACTTTGGCCAAAGGTTTTGAAATCAGTTAGAGTAACAGCTAAACAACCCAAGTTAGAGGAGCATGCAGAAGAGAAGCCTAGGACTAACATTTCAGATAATTAAGCCGAGCAGGAGCATAAATGAACAAACAAACGAGTGACAGGACTTTGAAGTCGATGTGCTTCCTAATGAGTCCTAACGCAAGCTGAATAGATGGAATAATGTGGGAGCTGCAAGCCTCACGAAAAACAAGCCTAGCTGTCTGATAAGCCCCACTGAAAGCATGTGAGTGAAAAGGCACGAGAATCTACCAGGACAGGTTACCATAGTGCAATAATAACAAAGATAAAATTGTCATAGCACCCTCAGAGAATTCAATCTGTTTCTAGGCACTTTACATTTGCTGCAAAAAGCATGATCGAATGGTTAGAGGTAACTATAAGTGACTAGACTATGACAAGAGGTGACTAGTTAGAGGTGACATGCTCAATGACAACAAGGATAAGATGGTTAGAGATTACATGCACAGGGCCAGCCAGCGTTAGCTCACAAAGAATGAATCACCTGGACCCCCTAAATGCTAGTGGTCAAGTCAGATGCCATGTCGTGATGCCAGTCGGAAGTGAGTCCAGGCTTTGGGTGCATATGAACTAAAGGTGCGGTCTCTAAAGGATTTGAGGTTTGCATGAGGTACAGTAAAGATTAGGTTCCAAAAAGTAGCTGGTATTATAATTAGCCAGGTGGGGGAGTAGATCTGATACCAGCTCCACGGTCAAATCTGCCTATTTTCAGCTTCATAACATTGCTAAAATTCGGGCTTGTTTAGATAAGGATACCACGTCTAAGTTGGTCCATGCATTCGTGACATCTCGTCTCGACTTCTGCAACTCACTGCTTACTGGCCTACTGGCATGTGCGGTCAGGCGATTGCAGCTGGTGCAAAACTCTGCAGCTAGGCTTGTCTGTCGTGAGCGTCGAAGTTGCCACATTACTCCACTTCTCGCCGACCTGCACCGGCTACCAGTCAAGCAACGGATTGACTTCAAGGTCTTATCGCTCACTTTTAGGTCCCTTCATTCTATGGCTCCAGCCTATCTCTCCGACATACTCCCCCATCAGGCCAAGCATCGTACCACCCGCTTTTCGGAATCCAACAGTCTACAAATACCTCGTACAAACCTCAAATCCTTTGGAGACCGTGCATTTAGTTCGTATGCTCCCAAAGCCTGGAACTCCCTCCCGACCTGCGTCAGAACATCCCCTGACCTGACCACATTTAAAAGGAACTTAAAAACACACCTATTTAGGACAGCATTTAGTGGGCCCCTGTGATTCGTCCTTCATGTGCTTATGCTTGCTGACACTGTGCATGCTGCCACTAACCACATTTGCATCCTGACCCTGTGCATGTCATCCCTAACCATGTTATTCATTTTGTTTGTTTTTCAAGCATGATTTTACTTACCATTTAATTGCATTTCCCTTTGCAGCAAATGTAAAGCGCCTAGAAAGAGATTAAGTTCTCTGAGGGCACTTACAAGGGCAAGTACATTATTATTATTATTATAGGTAGGCTGGTGCAAAAAAATGAAGGGACCTACCTAAAAGTGAATGAAAAAACCTTGAAGTCGATGGATGCGTTGCTTGAATGGTAGCCTGTGCAGTTCGGTGAGAAGTGGTGTGATATGGCAATTGCCGTGCTCATGAGAGACAAGCCTAGTTGCAGAGTTTTGCACCAACTATAAACAACTGACTGCACAGGCCGGTAGACCAGCAAGCAGTGAGTTACAGAAGTCAAGACGGGGTGTCACAAATGCAAGGGTCAATTTACATGTAGTATCACTATCTAAATAAAATCGAGTTTTAGCAATGTTATGTAGCTGAAAGTAGGCAGACTTGGCTGTGGAGCTGATGTGGTCGTCTAATAAAAGGCCAGTTTGGAACAGGACACCTAGATTTTGTGCAGATTCAACAGGAGATATGCTGGCAGAGCCGATTGTGAGCACGAACCTTCCCAATTTCTGAATCACATTTTGTTTTCCCATAACTGGTGAGGTGGTTTTATCACCATTCAGTTTAAGAAAGTTTTCTGCCATCGATGTGCATGGGAGGTGAGAGAATTCGACGTGCTGGAGGGCTAGGGAGGATCAAAGCAAAGGTACAACTGAGTGTCACCTGCATAGTAATGAAAGCCTACGTTATGCCTGGCAATCACATCGGCAAGTGGGAGAGTATAAACCATAAAAATAACCAGACCAAACACATAGCCATGAGGTATCCCATTTGTCCGAGGTCCTTCGGATGATCTTTGTCCATTTACATCAACACTTTGGAGTCTCCCACTGAGACAGGACCTGAACCATTCCAGTGCAGTACCAGTGGTGCCCAGGCGAGACGAGAGATGCTCGAGAAGAACTTGGTAATCAATAGTATCAAAAGCTGCTTAAAGATCGAGTAAAACCAGCAGAAAGACTACCTGAGTCTGCATTCCTAAGAATTCGTTGGACACCCGAAGCAATGCTGACTCTGAGGAGTGATTTTCTATAAAAACCAGACTGGAACTTACTTGCTAGGCGTGAAGTTCCAATGCATGAGTTCAGCTGGTCTGCCACGACTATTGGAACGATCGGAAGAATTGCCAATTTGCATCTCAGATAGTTCTGACTTTATAGTGGGGTAATCGAGGAGTGTATCCTCGTGGTACGACTTGGTAACTACTATCCTCAAGCAACACGGAGACCGATACATTTTCCAATAGTCAAAGACCTAACATGTTGATCTGTGAGAAAGGGAATGAATACGGATTTACCTTTTTAATGAAGGCTTTTTAACGTAACCACTATTGTCTGTGCACCGTTTTAATATGTGCTGCTATCTAATGTTGAACAGTGGCCTGCGGCTCATCGTGCTAGTAATACAGAGTACAACAGCTATTCAAGGTCCAAGAGATAAAGCTCAGCCAACTCGAGCATTGGGAAGAGATGCTACTCGGGAAGAAATGTGCAGAAGTAAAGATCCTGAGTAGCTAGGGACCACGGCCTTATTTATGCAAGCCTGTCGTAGCATTGCAGGTACTGCTTACCATCATCAATTGCTTTGCGTCGTGACACGATCTCTAGTTCATAGTCCATCGACACTGCTCCGTTTTCCAATTGAGCCAGTGGTCGCCGTGACCGTCCATCACTTCCATCGCCCATATGCTCCCTCATTTGCAACTGCCTGCCACCGTGTGGCAGCATTCGTTCATGTGCAAAAGAGTTAGTCGTATATTTTGCACGACCAATATATGGGCTTTCTGCGATCAGGCTCACTTCGGTATCCTGTAACACCACATTACAATCTAACCGAAAGAAAAGCAGCAGCTGTAAGCCAGAAGAACTGAAAGGAGTTGTGACCATGGTGACTTTGTAAATTGATAACTCACCCCAGTCACCACAATTAGTCTTGGCATAGCCGTCACATTTATCATACATAATAGTCATTACAAGAAAAGAGTGTTGACGGGTGGCTTTGTGGATGCTGCCACCAAAATAGTTAAAAGGAATAACACGTGTTCTGGAAGTGCTTTTAGCACTCAAGCATCACACTAGACTGCTCTACCCCACATAGGATTATAAATCCACAATACCTCCCAAACGAGTCTGAACTTACCTCTGGCTCGGGAGAGGGTGGCTTCTCACCCAGTTTGCTAAACTTGGAGTCAATTTTAAAAAATGCCAACTCTTGCTCAAGTTGATAGTGCTTCTGGCAAGCTTTGCTCAGTTCTGATGACTTCTTTTTCAGCTACAAGATTGTACATTCAAAAGGCAAATAGAGTCTGTCCGGGTGCACTTTAACGTATACTCGTCAATCACAATCGACGAATGAAATATCATATTAAGAACGTCATTTGCCAGACTACATTGTGAACATTGAATTATATGCCTGAACACGACTTAGGAGCACGGTTAAACTGAGATCGGTATCAGTAATCGCTGCCCGTCATGAGACAACAGTCGTGGCAATAATCAAATAGAACTTCGTGAAGCAGCATAACTATTCAAAGTCAATAGAGCAGTAGACCCCAGCCACAAGGGGTGAGTTGCAGTGCAACAGTGACAACGGATTTGAAGAAAATGCGCATTTGATTTCCTGCTTAAATTCCAAGCACACATCTCAGGGTGTTAAGGTATTTCTTGCTAATGCCCCATGCAGGCTCATCGATGGGGTCAAACCTGTCGAGGTAGCTTTGTGGACCGGATTGGCAGTGCATCGTTTGCATAAGTCAGCAGAAGCTATCAGTCCACCAATTGGCTAAGGTTGTGTATTCAAAACAAGATTCGTTTTTCATTATGTTTCGATTAGAAGTGAATCCTACCTAAGTGCAGCTCAGAATGACCAATCAAACCATGCCAATCCATAATCCTTTGGCTGTGGTTAGCGAAGCAGCATACAGATTTCCAGGTTTAAGCCAAGGCCCCATAAGTTTCTACTCCATGAGCCACCTTTACTGACAGATGGCAAAAAGAAGTAGCAATAAACTCAATGGTCAATGAATGAGCAACAACATTCGAGAGGCACATGGTCAAACATATTACGGCTTCGGCACAGCAAAGAGTTAGGTGAAAGAAAGATGCAACATGTTTTAATCTGCTAGTTGTGATAGAAAGCTTCCAAACCAATCTTTGAATGAATATGCTGCAAAAGCAGCCGGCTCACCTAGCCCTACGTGGTAGTAAATGTATTTACATGGGAAAAATTGTTAACAGGAACGTGGAAACACAGCTCGAAAAAACCTAAGCATCCAAAAGGAACTGTGCCTCCAGTGCTTCTGTCGATAAAAGCACCTGGAGGCTATCCCAAATGCACTAAGCCCCCCCACCATCATTCACTACTACTGGCCGATTGTTCCTAACCCTACAGCATTTGACATTCTGTATTGCTGTACCTTCGTGGATTTTGACAATGAATAAGCTGTCACTGGTGTTTGAAAGTCATTTTCACATCGTTTTGAAGTAAAAGCAGGCACCTGGTCATGGCTGTACACACTTGGGTGACAGAAAGTGTATCGCTGAGATTGACCTCAAGCTTTTTAAAAAAGCATGCATAAAGATAGAATTACAAATCTGACCTGGAGCTACGTAAGCGTGCATGCAAGGCATGGACACAATACAAATAATGCACATAGTGCATGGAGTGCATGTAGCACTGCAGCAAATGCATGCATGCATGCAGAACACGTGCATACAAACACACCATATAAGTGTGCAAGCATGCACAATGAATTTAAATCAAAATTAAAAATTATTTCGATGCCGACTGCCACGGCAAGTTTACCAGTTCGTTTTTGGCTTCCACTTCGGCCTCTAAGTGTTTGATACGCTCAGCTTCGCTCACTTGCAGTTGGCGCAATGCAGTTGTTTTGTCCTGAGTGGCTCTAAAGTCATCAAGAGACCTGTTGTGCTCCTCGGTGAGAGCTTCATACTTGTGTTCCATATCCAAAAGCTGGCTTTGAAGATCCTCGACTTCCTCTACAACAAGAAACTCCAGCCATGCATTCCATGCTCCCCAGACGGCTAACGATGACCACGACCTATCAAGACACTGCATATGCTAGATCCATGCCACAAATCCTTATGAGCACTGACACTGAATCTGCACGGCAGCTTGGATAAGCAGCTGACCCCACATACATCGTCTAGGCATCACTACTCAAGCACTGCAAGCAATGAAGGACTTCCTGACCTCTATTGCAAGTGACAAGGGCGACAAGCTGGCAGCTAGCCCATGCCGTTGGCAAGGCAGCTCCGGCTGCTAGCAGAATCCTCATAGTGACAGCCTGGCATGAACTTCCAACAGCATGCCTGATTAGCTCTCAACCGTCAGAGAACTGGCTTCAGCAAGGTCAGCCGGCTTCGCAGACAGGGGCAATTCGACACAAAGAGAGAGCGACAGGTCGCAGCGATCGTATAACACTTCATCCTCCTGAGGCTCTGGGGCTACCATTAAGCAGTCACCTTGCGCAAATCTTTCATCGGCATCTGCACGGTCCCGGGAGTGCACTTTCTGCCCGTCCAGCAACTCCATTGAACGCAAGTGAAAGATCAAGAACGTTCGGCTGTGCGGTAGCTCGGATATAGGATTATCTGCACACATCAGTTGGCTCAGGTTGGCAAGCGATCGCAGCTTCCTCAATTCATCCAGCTGCAAAAAAGGTGAGCAGGAATCTTTCTAAGGCAAAGCAAAAGCTGAGGAAAGCCTCGGCAAGCATATGTTGCGAGTGAGGTACACGTTTCCTTGAGACTGGACGCATTTTATAAGCACAGTAAGCAGCTCGAGCAGAAAAGATTATCCTTTTGCAGCATCTCCCAATCGTTCTGATCAATGACCTATCTGGAAGACATGAAACATTTCCACTAGTCGATAGAGGTGAAGTTTTAATGAGCTAGCGTAGCCTAAGGGATCTGGCTCAGGCACGTGAGTTACCATTCAAGCCAGACTGTACGTTAGCGTAGTGCCAATGGTGGTAAAAACAAGATCCAACAGGTATCCGGTAAGCTTGTAAAGTATAGGTTAACCCAAGGATCACTTCTAGGTTGGCTTTTTCAAAATTAACATCATCCCTGTGGTCGATGTTATCATTAAGCACAACCTAGGCTTTCATGTTTAAGCAGACGATGCACAGCTGTACCATTGCTTTGATCCATCCCTACACTCTAAGAGGTCGAACTCTCTTAAATCCCTTGCAGCATGTACTGACTTTCACACTTAGATGGCAGAAACATTTCCCAAACTGACTGGGGATAAAACCAACTTACTAGTAATGAACAAACCTAGGGTTATTCAGAAATTGGAATGCTTAACCCCTAAAATGGGCACGACCACCAGATCTCATTTAGCCTCTGCACGGAATCACGTTGTCCTGGACCAAAATTGTATTTCACGAGATGATCACCGTATCAGCTCCACAGTCAAGTCTATACCAACTTTCAGCTACATAATATTGCAAACATTGAGCTTGTTAAGATAATGATACCACAGCAAAGCAGGTCAATGCATTTGTGACATATAAGCTAGGCTTCAGTAACTCATTTTTGTAGCTGTTTTCGCCTGTGCAACAAGATAGTAGTAGTTTTAGTTGGTGCAAAACTCTGCAGCTAAGTTTTGTCTGTCGTGAATGTTGCGACTGCCACATTGCACCCCGTCTCGCTGATCTGCACTGGCTCCCCATTGAGCAGCATAAAGTCCCTCTATTGTCTGCTCCGGCCTACCTATCTGAAATACTTCCTGGTAAGGCTACGCATCGTATTATCTGCTCTTCTGATTCAAGTCGTCTAGCCGTGTCTCTGTCCAATAAAAAGTCCTTTGGCGACCTTGCCTTTAGTTCGTATGCTCCCTCTCCAAAAAAGCCACCCTCAGTCGTCACGACATCCCTTGACTCGATGCCATTTAAAAAGACACTAATTACCTACATTTTCTTCGCAGCATTGACTCTATCCATACGAATTGTCTTGTGTGCTTATGCATGCTTAATTGTGTATGAGAACACTAACCAATGGACGAGCTTCCTTTACAGCATATATTAAGTACCGAGAGAGATTAGTTCTCTTATGATGCTATTCAAATAATTTTTCATTTTATTATTAGAACCAGCAGCCATTGTTGCTTAGTGGTTAGGTTGTTGGTCTGAATAGCCAAAGGTAGCAGCTTTGCATTGGGCTGGAGGCAAACATTCCCCCTACTTAGCTCATTCCAATTGACGTCTCTATAAGTAAGTTCTGTTCCTATTTTACCAAACCGGTCACAAACCTGGCCATAGCCTTATCACTTATCCAATAAAAAGGAAACACTGAGGCTTCAAAATAGCCACTTTGCAATCTCATTGCAAACGCGTGCCATGGCAATCCATCGCAAGCAAAGATGAAACAACCTGCAAACGAGCCATATTCGAATGCGTTTCAGTGAAGCTTAAGCACACACCGACTCGATGCAGTTCTTTGCTAGCTTCAATGTCCTCAGAGCTTTAAGCTTCTTAGGAAGCCAGGCTGGTACCACCTGGATCAAGTTTCCGTTGAGATTCAAAACTTGAAGGTTCACCAGAGCTTCAAGGCCTACAAAGAGGGAAGAAATAAGGATAGACAAAAGCAGAGCTAAGAGCTTGGCTCCTAAGCAGCATATTTGCAAGTACAAGCCAATTTGATCTAAGCATCACCTCGGCTGCCCATTGCAGCTACTAATCTTATGATCCACTGCAGAGCTCAACCTTCAACAAGCAGTGCATGCTTGCCAGGACCTAACCGTGGGTTTAGTACAGTGCAGTCTCGGCCGGCTTGTAAAAACCGCAGAGCATAGATATTGTGCCAATTAAGCAGGGAATGAGGCGGAATCCACGACACCTCAGAGAATTATTCAAACCATAAGCCGATACAATTAAAAAAGAGTCAGCTGATTATACAGTCTCACTTCTACAGTAGCAGACGAGCATTAACAACTATCAGTCCCAATTGCAGTGGGCAATGAAGAACCGCTTGCTGCAGGACTCAAACCTATAGCCTGATTCGTGAAGTGTGAGCAACTCACCCCTGGGCCAAGATGGGGAGGGGAGAATAAGATCCCACAGATTTACCCGACCAATGCTACTTAGAAAGGAGCTGAGAAGCCATTTGAACTTAGAAAAACCATACAGAAATGTAAATTCGTTACAAAAAGATGCAGATACACCTGCATGTGCAAAACTCGTAAATAGCATATGGCTTCGGGAGTGAGATGGTGGATCAGATATAGCTATAAAGCTCCTAAATGGTACATAGTGTGACCCATTAAATGCCGGTTAGGTCATTATTGCTTTTTTCATGTGTCACACACAATTACCCATAAGGTTTGGGGAACTACTAAATTTATTTTAAGCAGTTTGCATGGGTTGTAATTTTCTTGAAAGGTCTTCGAGTATCCATGACTGCAGACGATAGTGAGGACAGAGCATAGCCAAGCATTTGCCAAATGTCTGAGCATTAGAGCAACCAAAAGAACACATTCAAGCACTACAGCTATCACAGCAAAGTCCGGCACAGCTCACTTGCTCTGCATGCATCAAGAAGAAAGAGCCTTCAGAGGAGGAGCCAGATGGCTACGAAAAATGGGCACCACCCCCCCCCCCAGGGTGCGGACGACAAGCATGACGACAGTTCAAGTATATATTTTGGGAAGTGCAGCATCTAAAGACACAGTGCCATAGCTAAAGCAGTGCAGTCTTCAGCCTAGCTGTTATGCAACTTGTTCACGATTAGGGGCTCTCAAGAAAGGAGTTGGTTCGGGCAGCAGATACCAGACGGCCTAGTAACTAAAACTTTGACAACTCATTGATATAAATAAAACAAATGTATGCACTATACAGGTGTAATCAAAGCTTCGTTTTGAATTTAGGCATATAGTATGCTTCGATGAATGCTATCATGAATATAGTGAGAATAAATTTTAATTGCTACGATGTGCTATAATGAACATTTCATTTTATTATTTTGAATTTAGGCTGTGAAGAGATCAAGTGACAGAATCACTTACAATGAGAGTGACTAATAAAGCCACCAGCTACATGAGTGTTGCTGAATGCAGCACGAAGCAGCACAATAATTTGAGACTATCAACAGGCAGCTGCACTGACGACCGGCAAGCAACATATGCAATCACATGTCATATATCATGCATGAATGAAAGAATGAGGAACATTAAGTATATGACCTCCTGCCCAAATTCCTCGAAAATTAGAGATCATTGCATGAGTAAGGAAACAAAAACCAGAGAGCTTGCTAAGATGGAAAGCAGCTACTACCTTCGATTCTTGGTAAGCGATTGAATGAGAGATTCAGCTCTCTAAGCTTTGTCAGAGAGTCCAGCTTCTCGATTTTCTCAATCATGTTGTGGCTGAGGCTAAGTACCTGAAGTTTCTTAAGCTTTTCCAAATTCTCAATATACTGTAAGTATACCATAAAATGAAAAGAACAGCAATTCATGAGGTGTTGGTGAACTTGAATACAATCACAGGAAGTCAGTGTGGCTTAGATCAAACAACTCAGCAAACAACGACCTCAGCCGACATAAGATGAAAAATGTATTAAATGTGGAACGATTAAAGGTCATCTGCTATGGGATCGAGTACAGAGGTATTTCTCCTCTGGCAGGGAATGGTTTCCACAGCACTCGGCTTACAGGGCCAGCACTCCACCAATCGAGACCACCATCACACTCAGCACATGGTCAACAATAAGCGCCACAAATATAATAAACGAACGTGTAGACATCAAGTTATCTTTCAAGAAGGGAAGCAACCTTTAGGCCAATTAACTACACTTTAATAGCTGTGGGAAAAGCAACCACATTAAGCCAGCTTCTAAGCATGCTCACTGACCACAGTGTGACGACAGCCGCCCTGCTTATTTAGCTCATTGTGAGCTAGGAATCTCTCAGCCGAAAATACTATCACCCATACAGCATACTATCACCCACATCATAGCTGAGAGTGCTAAAAAGATGCACAAGATTTGGTCTAAACAAAACTCATCAAAGGGGCCTCAGTTGTATGAGTGCTCATCCCAATCACTCGTGTTCGGGTCCCTTCGGCTTGCTGCCGGAGTTAACCTTCAGTGCTAACTAATATGTAGATTAATGTTAAAAATGTGTCGACTAATGTCTGATTAGCAATCTTACTAACACTAATGTCGCATCGGGCCTGCAACGGCCAAAGTATAAAGCTGGCTGCACGTGAACACTAGTGATACTAGAATAAAACAAGTAGCATATAATAAAGGCAATAAAAAAGAGCAAAGTTAAAAAAGTAAAGGAATACATGCTATCTTTTTCAGACGAATCGATTATATAAACGAAATCCAGTTGGCTAGGTGGTCGAAAACCAACCAGCATTTCTGTGGTAACAGGCAATAATTACTTGTAGCGTTTATCACACAGCTTTTAAGCTCGATTGACAGTGGCCTACTAAGTCTAAACATGTCAGCAGACACGTAAGATCAAGGGCTCGCGCATGAAGAATCGCCAGAGTCTACAACAGAGCCGCAATGCACTCACTCGGATTTTCTTTCCTCCTTCCTTTGACAGAGTTAAATCTAGCTCAGTGATGAGTGCCAAGTTTCGTTGACCCGAAACTTTGACAATCATGTCGTCATTAATGTACCTCACCCCTGTGGCACAGGAGGAAAAGAAGGTCTTGTAACATAGCAAGCTCGGCATGATGAGTATGCAAAGAAGCATACATGCCGAGTTCATCTAAATCATAACAGAAAAAGCGTAACTTGCACGATGCACCAGCATTTCTTTGTTACCCTGAGCTTTTTCAGGAATGGCATCATCGTCATCATCAAAGCCCTTTCTCTCCATTGCAGTGCTGTGTCTCTTCATTGTCAATCGCAGTTAGCTGCACGGGGAAAAAATAAGACTCATAGCCGAGGTCATTGCAATAATAAAGAGCTCCAAGAATTTTTTATGAGACAACATGTGCAGCATATTAAGGGCCTGTCACTCCAGGCGGCAACAGCACATGGTTGATAATGTTGGTCCTACAATATACCAAACATGTAACAATGACCGTGAACAGATCATGGCTGAGTTTCAAATTCAATAATGCAATAACATTCAACCGCTGCCACCTGATTGTCACATTAATTTGCCATTATAAACAGACTGCTCGGGTAAAATAAAAATGAACCTATACGTGCTCCCACACGCCCCTGGGTCTTAGACGGGGAGGGGGAGCAAAGTGCTTGCTCTTCACGAACCAAATCGTGGATTCGGCACAGCAGGCAATTCTTTTATTGTCCACTGAAAGTGAACGTGACAGCCACTGGCTCTATATAGATGAGGCTGCTAAATCATCAAATCTTTGTTTTATGCAAAGGCACACACCGACGATTTTCTGGCTACAAAACTGCAATAAATATGTTTCATCATTGCATCTTAAATTCACTTGACTTCTTTTGTGTTACACAAAAAATCAGCGCAATACTATCACGGCTTCTGAATTGGGTCAAATATTGTGTAACTAGGAGCACTGGTCTACATTCTACATTTACTAAAAATAAGGAGTAATTTGCATAGCACCCTGAGAGAACTAAATCTCTTTCTGCAGACTTTACATATGCTAGACAGGAAGCATGTCAATAAGTTGGTCGCAACATGTACAGTGTCAGCACTTAAGAGCACACATCGGACAATTCGTATGCATATCACGAGGAGAAACCTTGCAGCAGCACTACCAAGATTATCAAAGCACTAACTCAAAGCTTGCGATTCGACAGACTGCCTAGTAGGCAGGACACCAACTGGTCTAGCGGATGCTGGGCAACGGGTTCAAAACTGCATCCATGTGCTTAAGTGTAATCGTTACCATTAGAGGTGAAAAAACTGAAAGCCGCATCGAAGCGTCTTCTATTAGGGTCTATCTTGCCTAACGACCTTGCAGTGTATTGCATGAGTAGAGGGCTGCATACCCTCACGATGATGGGGAATGATGACATGGCAGCTGCACATGTCTACTCATTCAAGAGCCAAGATCGTAGCTACCCGTGAGTGCTCCAGCATATAGTTAGCTGATTCAACAGTTTCATTTGTATAGCTGCAGAAGAGTCTTAACGGCCATCACCACTGCTTGTAGTGGGCAGCAAAAGATTGCCTGCTGCAGGAATCGAACCCACGACCTGGGTCGTGAAGAGCAAGCACTTTACCTCCTGGGCAAAGACTCAGGGGCTGGCGTGTTAGCCAGTCAAACTTAGCCCGAGAGGCTGCACAGATTAAGTGCAGCCCACAAACGACTCGAGTCTAGATGGTGCCACGTAAAACGTACCATTCTATTATGATGGATTAAGAGAAGTGCTACTAATCTTTGACGCATGGCTATGCCACTTCGAAACACACATTCAAAGTAACTTAAAAGAATTTGGCTAGTTGACTGAAGCCCACAAAAATAACGTTGATGACAAATTGAAAGGCTTATTCCAGCCTCATTCAGCTGTCAACAAAGTGAAATGTTGACATAAAGCAGGTCAATGGGTTTACACAGAACCCCTGAAGAAAAAAGCAAGCTGCACGCCTAAGCAGGAGTACAAGGAAGACAATTGCAAAGCAAGCTGCCGATCGGACTGCTTCGGTAGATTGAACAATGGGCTTAACAGGCAAAGTAACAGCAAACAAATGGTCCACAAGCATGACTGCTGTTTTCAAATGCTTAGGATGATGCTCCTCATGGAAACTCTCCACAAGGATGGCACAGAAGCCAAACTGCTGGGGCAAGGTTTTCGTACACAGTATCATCAATCTACATACTCATACTACATACAATCTACATATATACATGCTCATCTGAGACAAGACACGCCGAACAGCCTTAGTAACAATAAGTATGGCCTCTCTAGGAATCTTACAAGACCAGCCTGCACTTGAGCTGTGCTGTCACGTCAGTCAGCACGCGATAGAACTAGGCACTTGGCACACCAAGGGAAGAATGATGGAAAGAAATGCCGCGATTAGTCCCCCATGAGAATGTCTCACAGATTCTAGGATGAAGCGTGCATCAATTGAAGTTACCACTCCAAATTCACTCCCTGTGCGCACTAGAAAGATATAAAACAGCAATGCAGTTTTGGGAGCCAGTTAAACAGTACATTCTGCGCGTAAGTAAAATCCTGACTAGAGTCCAAACGTAACTCATACTGCAACACCAAGCTCACCAGAGTTGAAATAGTACAAGATAGCAAATCCTTCCCTCAAGACATGACTCTGCACAGAGAACTTGAAGAAACAGGCAGGAGCCACATTTACGGAGCACTTAGTTGTCACTCCGTAAATACGGTCAGTTTTTCTTATCAAAATAACCAAGAGTAGCCACGTCAGTAGTACTAGGGGTACCAAAAAAGCAGCGCCAAATTCAAGTCTGTCCCTAGTCTAAGGTACTGCTATAAATAGCTGCCATTCGATTGCAAAGGAATGTAGGGCTGCACAACTGCCATCGAGCAAAGAATAAACACGAGCCGATCTCAGATCAGAAAGACCTGCCCATGGGTAGCTGTCTACTGTATTCTTATCGCAGCACAAGTGATTGACAGAGGTGTGTGGCTGGGCGGCACTTGGTGAAGGATTTCTGGTTCGGCAGTGAACATTGCGGGAGCCGAGCGTGGGCTGTTTCGATTGTTCGATTGTGTTGACTCTTCGATTGCTCTTAGCTGGCGGCAAGAAAGACACCGGTGCTAAGCCCTCCCCCTACTGCAGGCAGCATGGCAGGCTTCCGGCAGCAGTAATTCAAAAGCAGGCTCGCCAGAGAGGGGGAGGGAGGAAAGGGAGCGTGCTCGAGCCTAGACACTGAGAAGCCATCGGTAGGGGATTGCTTCTTGTGGCAGTCTTAATCTTCGGGCAGCCGACTGCAGCTTGCAATGAACGGTTCGGTGGCCCGCCAACACAAGCTGTGGCTCGGCTCGGTTCCAGTCCTTGCCTCATGTCGGGCTATAGGAAGCATTACTGCCAAAGTAAAAGAACAGCAAAGATTAGCTGAGTCAAAACCTTCATTTATATAGTGGGTAGACGAGTTGTAACGGCTATCACTTCCACTTTAAGAGGGTAACAAAGAATTGCCTGCAGGAGGACTGGAACCCATGACCGGTGTCGTGAAGAGCAAGCACCTTGCCCTCCCCCCCCCAGGGGGACAGAGGGAGACCCAGTGGAAAAAAGGAGATACAGCAACAGCTCTCTCTCCCTCTCCCTCTTTCTCTCTCTTGCTCTCTCTTTCTCTCCAAGCAATAGTGTCGGCTGGCAATGCATGGGCTGTTGCCCTTTAGCTCAAACAATGCTAAAAAGTGGGCTCTGTTGTGCATTGCCACCGAAGACTCCCTTGGATATGCACAGCACTTGCTAGAGTAGAGGAACGTGCAATCAAGCCATTCGGGGGCAAGATCGAAGCACAAAGACGGCAAGATGGCATTGGTGAAAAGACTAGCCGAAAGCATGCGCCGCTGAAAGATGCTGTAGGCGCTGCTGGCGTCCAGTCACAGAGTCACAGAGCTTGCACTGCTTCACATGTGCTGCAAAAACTTATCGATGTGAAGAGCTTGGCATGGCAGCTGAAACAGCTGAATGCAAGTCAACAAACATCTGAAGGCAAACCAGCTTGATCGTTGCATGACTGTCAGGCTACTCGTGCCCTCAGATTCTCCGGGACAATAAAGTGCCTGCGACTTTCCTTTGCCGAAAGACCGCAGGTAACCAGCAGCTTTTGCTCTGCAGGTCCAGAGCTGCAAAACTCTGCTTGCTGGAGACTCCTGCTGTTGACCCTGACCCTGCTTCTTTAGGTTCTGTTATTGTTCGTATATAAAGCCTATTAGCTAATATGTGCATATCAAAAACTGCAACAGCCCATGTATTGCCAGCCGATGCTATTTCTAGCGTGTAAGGACTATGGACTATGGCACGTCCATGCATTGTAATTCACATTCATGCATGCATAGCAAGAAGCTTTGCGAAGGCTTACGTGTGGTTTTCATCGAGACCAGCTCGTGCTGCATGGTTCCACGAAGCTGACAGAGAGAGAGAGAGAGAGAGAGAGAGAGAGAGAGAGGGAGAGGGAGGGAGGGAGGGAGAAGAGGAGGGAGGGAGGGAGGGAGGAGGGAGGGAGGGAGGGAGGGAGGGAGGGAGGGAGGGAGGGAGAGAGACAGACAGAGTGAGAGAGAGACAGAAAGACAGAGAGAGAACTGTTGCTCTATCTTTTTTTCTTGGAAAAGTCTCTGGAGCGCTGTAGAAAACTCTTAAGTGTAATACTTGCTTAGCCTCTGCGACTTCTTTGTGGAGTCACAGACAGATATACAAAACATATCCACTTTGCCTTCATAGCTTAGCGTAGCTAGATATGGATATATATATATATATATATATAAAACATGTTTGTATATATATATATAAGCATATATAAACAGGTATATATACTATAAACAGATACATATTTCTCAATATAATATACATGTATAGACATGTATACATACATTTTAAATGGTTTTATATATACATGTGTGTGTGTGTGTGTGTGTGTGTGTGTGTGTGTGTGTGTGTGTGTGTGTGTGTGTGTGTGTGTGTGTGTGTGTGTGGGGGGGGTGTGTAGGTGTGTGTGTGCATATACACAGTAGTGGCTAATGCCTATACTTATATAACATAGACAAGGCTTGACAGAGCAGAGCAGCTTTTTAAACTCATCACTCATACTGTCCCTTGCTAAATATTTGCTTTAAAATAAGGTAATTACCGACTTTTCTCAACTGTATTGTCGTCACAAAACAAATACCTTGCCTGCCCTAGATATTTTAATTCATGTAAGTATAAAGTTTTGAAATTAGAGATCATGTTTTGAATATCCCAACAGATGACGATGTGCTGCTCACATCCAATTAAACCTAGTGCACCTGTTTTAAAAAATTCAACTTAATTCTTCAGCTACTGCACTGCTGTGATACCACAAGCACGAAAAAGCTCGACGGCTGCTAGCAAACACTGTGCAGCAATTGCTAAAAAAAAAGGCAGCCGATCATGCAACCACCTAGAGCCTCGTCTTGCCATATATTAAACCTGCAATTAAATCGTTGAACTTGTGCATAAAAGTCGCCAAATATATGGATGGTGAAGCGATTCTGATGACGAAAGAAATCATCAGACAGCAGTGCTATGGCAGTAGCATGTTAATTGGTAGCCAAAGACCTGATCGACTGAGTCTCTGTTTGAATCTGTTCAAGCCTACCACTAGCTTCACAATGAGTGACAGTCCAGTAAAAGCCAGTGCAGCATGACTTTGCTAACAAGAATTACTACCGTACCTGTGCACCCCTGCCAGCTTATATGAAGTGTTTAGAATGAGATTCAGTTCTCTTAGAATGCACCACAAATGTCATTACTGTTATTATCTCTCTTTTCCTCCCTTTTTCTCTCCCAAATTATCCCATTTTCCTCTTACTACTTACTCTATCTCTCTTACTTGTCTCTTCTTCCGCCATTCTCTTTCCTTTGTCCCCTGCCTCATAGACCAAATCCTCCTCTCTCTCTCTCTTCTTTTCTCTCACTACTAATCCATCCTCCACTTACTTCCCTTTCTATCCATTCTCCTTTTAATCTCCTCTCTCCCTCTCCCTCTTTCTCTCTCTCTCTCTCTCTCTCTCTCTCTCTATCTATCTATCTATCTATCTATCTATCTATCTATCTATCTATCTATCTATCTATCTATCTATCTATCTATCTATCTATCTATCTATCTCTCTATCTCTATCTCTATCTATCTATCTATCTATCTATCTATCTATCTATCTATCTATCTATCTATCTATCTATCTATCTATCTATCTATCTATCTATCTATCTATCTATCTATCTCTATATCTATATATCTATATCTATCTATCTATCTATCTATCTCTATCTCTCTCTCTCTCTCTCTCTCTCTCTCTCTATCTCTCTCTCTCTCTCTCTCTCTCTCTCTCTCTCTCTCTCTCTCTCTCTCTCTCTCTCTCTCTCTCTCTCTCTCTCTCTCCCTTCTCCCATTTGTTCTACTCTCTCTTCTTTTATCTCATTCACATCCCTTTCTCTTGCCTTGCTCTTCCCCCTCGCCCTTTCTCTTTTTCTCTATCTCTTTCGGCAGCCCCATAAATTCAACGAGCATGCAAAAACCTGGTTATTGGGCTGTCGACACCCTGTTTAAGCGTGTCATTGACATCTGATGATTTGACACAACATAAAAGCAAAAACCGCGATAGCAAGAACTCGGCAGCAGCAGCAGGCAATATCATCGTCTATGGTAAGCACCAAAATTTCCGGCGCCTCCACTTTCCAGGGGAGTCCTTGACTTAATAAAAAAAATCAAAGGCTATATACTAAGAGCAAAAGACGAAGTCGGCCAGTCTGAAGGTCGGTTGAGCACCATGTATGCGTAGTATTCGGCTCAACAAGGCAGCCATTGTGTGCTTAAGATCTCTTCTCAGTTGAGGAGTGACACATAACAACAGTGTCCAGGAAACCTCCGCCCAATAAATGGGCATTGCTATCCGCGAGACTCAACAGATTGGCGTAATGTAATGTAATGTATCTCCGTCAGAAACTCCGCAAAGTCATAAAGACCAGGTGGGTGTTACGCAGGAGAGTTTTGTATAACGCACTCACAGCCTAAGCGGCTTTCGGTACGCATCCGGTAGCCAACAGACTTCGTCTCACGCAACAACGAGAAAGTGGGAAGCATAGCAGAGTCAGGAGAGCAGTTGAGGACGCGTAGCAGTGACGTATCTGCCAGATATCAAATATGGCGTATGGAGTAAGAGTTTCGTGCTTAGAGGCTAACGTTAAGTATCAATATTACTATGCTCAACGGCAGCTCAACTTAACTGTCCACTACGCACGCACAAAATGGGGCGGCTAAGTAACGTGCAATGCGGCTGCATCGGCATTCTGTGCACCGAGTAGTTGTTGAAGAACAGTTACGCCGATGGAAATTACAGAAATGCAGCTTTTGTCTGCATTCACCAAGTAACACTGCTAGCAAAATTATGGGTGTTTCGGTTACACTTGATTCACCCCGGCTGCAGCAGCGGACCCCATGGAAACCGCGGGCGGCTGCGACGACGCCGGTAGGATTCATGTAGCAACAGGGTCAAACACATGGTTAGACTCAGTTACGGCTTACCAAGATTTGACGCAGAAAGCGCAGATTAAAAACTCCAGCTTTTAGTCATTAAATGACAAAGTTACATGTTCGCTTCGTTCAGCATTGCCGGCGATCGAGTAGTGTCTGATATCCGGTTTAAGTTTCCCTCCATGCTGGACGCCGAGGACCGCAGCAATTAACACTTCCGCCTTTAAAAGTGGATGGTCCTGTTTTGTAGACAGTCAGCACACTACGATTCTTAATAAATATCCAAGAAAATATTTGAGCAAAGCAAATTACATAAGTTTTAAACACTAAAGAGTAAGGCAAAACGTTACAGACTCAGCTAGCTAAATACCGGATGTTTATCCCGTGGCTGTTCTAGCCGAGGCGTTTTGGCCACGCTTGTGACTGTCGCGCTTACATTTACTATACCCGTCAGCAGAGAGGCCCGCGCATTGCTTGATGCGCCTACTCAGTCTTGACTCAGCCAGCGGTTTACCAGATGCGGGTCGGGCCAGAGGCTGGTTTATGCTGGTAGTGGGGGTGTTTACGCAGTTTTGAAAATACCAATCGACCGAAATTCGCCTGCCGCATTGCTGAAAGCGAAAATTTTGCCCCGGGCAAAGAATAAACCTTAACTTTAGCGGATCGGTGACTCCATCGAGCAATTTAGACTGCTATTCCGCTCTCAATACAAGGCACAGAGTCTAAGCTTCGTCGCATAACGTGCCCGGGCCTGCTCACTGTACGAAGCAGCCCCCACTATTCGGTGAGGGCTGCTCTTGCTCCGCCCGACGGCTTCCTTGATGCAAAATTTCTCATTGCCTCTTATTTTCAAGCGGGTGATTTCAAAATGATGATATGATAAGGCCACGAACCTACTTACTTTGCTTGTCAGCAGCAAATAGCTCAAGTAGAATGCTAAATGCTACCGTAGACATTCGACTGTCTTCGCTTACATATGTGTCTTCTTTTGTGGCTTGTAGTCCTTCTTCTAGTTCTCCCTCTCTCTCTCTCTCCCTCTCTCTCTCTCTCTCTCTCTCTCTCTCTCTCTCTCTCTCTCTCTCTCTCTCTCTCTCTCTCTCTCTCTCTCTCTGTTCTAAGTATTGCGCCGACGTTGAGCGAATCTCACGCGGCCGTCGCTGTTTCTACGCTGTCGTATCGTCGGCTGGCTAATGTTCTCTCAATGTCAGCCAAGAGATTATTAGGAGGTTTCGAGCACGAATTTCAGAGCTTTGAAACGAGCTTTGTGCTTGCGCACTAATTTAAGATACGAATAACGGCACGGTGCACTCATCAGCATTTGTGGAGGAACGATATCTTCCGGTTTGTTAAGCCACGTCTACTTTATATACTCCTGACTTTCTGCATTACAGAATTGGATGTGCTTCACTGAGCTGTCTTGGGTGGTCCTACCTACGGGTGTCCCGATTATTTTCCTTTGCTTTGGTTTGCTGCAAATGTGCTAGAATCTCTTGCACGAGGCTCCAGATTGTGAGCAGCCTCATCACTTCGAAAGCTGAACGCTGCTGGCGAAATTATTTTAATTACTACTACCCAAGTGCTTGGAGGTGGCATCCTTTCGAGCTGAACACCGATGCCCACGAACGATGGAAGAATTCTTCCTATTTTAATTGCCTCGTTAAAGCCCTTACTGCTGTTTCTGATGTTCCACAACATTGAAACGGCGGCGAGAAAAATCAGTCAGATTTTATGACAGATGTTCACTATTCGCTGTTCCTGAAATATGTAGCGTCGAGGAACCGAGAATGCGATAATCTGTGGCCGAGGCCGCATAAAACCCGACACCATTCCTTAAGCAGTCAGACATTTTTCCATAGTTGGCCCAAGGCATTTGAGTTTATTTGAGCTCTGGGCCACGGAGCTGTCGGTATAGGTCATGGCCGCTGTCGGACGCCCGTAACGCACCCATTACTGTCAAATAGACTAATCTACGTTACGGACATATACTTATTATATAAGGCATATGTGCTCTTCGTCGCTGCCGCATTTCTGTGACTGTCAGCATACCAGCGTGAATTGGTACTGTATCTACTGGTCGCTAGCCACAAGGCATCGCCGGTATTCGCCGTACGGAGGCTGAGACTAGCGCCGCTACGAGCGCTGCATTTACGGCCTAGTTCTGTCCAGATGTGGAAGCCACACGCCTGCTTTTAACGACGTGCAGAGGTATACAATCCAGCTTATGATTCTAGGTTATTTTTAGTAATAATAACAGCAGCAATTGTCGCTGGTATTGTGGCCTAAGAGAACTTAATCTTTATCTAGACGCTTCGCAACTCACTCCAAGAGATTCGGTACGTACGGGGTTAGTAATGGGCACAGTATCAATCGTGCAGAAGCAACTTTCATGCTCATGCCAGAATGCTAAAGCAAACATGAAGGCACTCATGGCCACCATTTCTTAAGACCTGCGGTTAGTAACGGGCATTGAATGATGCATAAGTACGCCCGCAACGCACACCGGAACAAAGCAAACGAGTTGACTAGGGCGAAGAGAAAGTTGGCAGGAAAAAGTGAGTCTTTAGCTGAGACTTAAGACGCAATGTCCTCACAGGCAGTGACTGCAGCCCGAAGTGAGTTCCAGACTTTCTGTGCAAGAGAGTTGAACGCTCGATTAACAAAAGATTTCAATTTAGTACGATGGACACGGCGAGATGGCTGGATGCTGAGAAGCGATGGAGCTAGTGTAGCACTTTGCTGGCCTTGGCTGAATTTTAGCGCAAACAGGAGCTGTTCGGAGGCGGGCTAGAACTCCTTTGTCCTGGAGCAGTGAGCCAGAGAGGAGCGTCAGCGCGGCTAGAGAGCAAGAGCTTAAGAGCAAGCCAGGAAGCTGAGACCGGCGGTGGCGATTCGGCCTTTAGAATTGGTCCGATACCCGCGGAAGCTGCTGATTGATGTTGGCTGGCCTGTCAACCCCCGCCTTCCCTCTTTCCAAGAAAGAATCGTCTGGAACCCATTCGCCATTCAAGCTGGACAGAGGGGGACATTCCAGTGGCCTAGTGCCGGTATTAGTTCCTTACCGTAATGGGCCATGGTGTCGGGCCCAATACCACTAAGCTCTTGCCCCATTGTCTCAGCCAAGTATTTAACAGTCCAGCGACGCTCGCTCTTGGTCTTTTGCCTCGTGTCTTTTGTCTTTGGTCCGGCTCTGCACCTCGACGCCGTCGGGGACTCGTTTCTCTGAAAGCGAGGGAGGAGGGCGGGCTGTTCGCCGGCGATTGACGGAACAGGACGAGACAGCGCTAGGAGGATTCGGTGGACTCCACCGAATACGGTCGTATCGCGCCCGAGCTGGCATTTTGTGTTTCTTTCGTGTCTTGTGTGTGCGCGCTAGCACGGGGTCTCGGCATAGGGATTTGCCGGCGCGAGCTAGGCGTAGTTGGCGTGTGTGGAGTATTCCTGCCGCACTGGTGGAAACCGAGTTCTAGTTCTCCGGGTAGGGTTTAGACTCCGGTTCGCGCTTCAGTGTGGAGGAGTATTCCCTCCGCAAGAGTGTGCAAGTTGGCGTGTTTGGGGTAATCCCTCGGCACAGGTGGGAACGGATTCCTAGTTCACCGGTTAGGGTTTAGGGTCCGGGTCGCGCTTAGTGTGGAGGAGTATTCCCTCCGCAAGAATGTTGGTGCAGTTGAGAGCGTGCGAGGAGTGTGGAGATAAAGCTGAACTAGACGCGCAGCGACTTTGTGCGCTTGCGAATAAAGTTCAGTAAAATCCCCAATCTGTGTGTCTCGCTTTCCAATTCACGCCGCGGACTCGCGACCCCCTTTAGTAACGGTAAGCAGGTCAGAGCCAGAAACGCTCGTTTCGTGGCGGCCAGCTTATTGCGCGTAGGCGCGCACCGAACGGCATTAGGCGATAGGCTACGCCGCTAGGTAAGCGGCAGGTCAAGCTTACCCCGCCGAGCCTTCGGCGTTACACTAGAGCGAATTGGAAGCTCAAGATCGGATAGGTCGGCTGGTGCAAGCGAGTGAAGTGACCTGAGAGCCTGGCTGAGGATGTTGAAATCAAATTGATACTTGCTAGGGAGCCAGTGAAGCTCAGACGAAAGTTATACGATTTGGCAGAGACACCTTTGACGACAGACCAGACGAGCTGCTGAGTTTTACACTCTTTGCAAGCTATTAAGGACACAAACCAGTAGGCCTTAAAAAAGAAATTGCAGTAATCTAGACCTAATTAAACATGCGTTAATCATGTTTGGCTGTCACATATTTATCTCAGCAGGCCCTGATTTTGGCAACGTTTCTTGGCTGATAGTAAGTGGGCTGACTTTGAAAGTTATTAGCTGTTCAATAGCGAATGTCGTCGAAATTTAGTGAGTACAATGAGGAGAAAGGCATAGGAGGGTTGAAGGATAGGTCAAGCTGGATGCCATCCGCGATTAAATGGCAGCCAAGACTGCGTATGTCGATTAAAAAAAAGTTGCCAGAGGTAGAGTATAGATAGTGAAAACTAACAAGATGTCGCATTCTCACTGAGAACTCGGTGCACGTACCCCAACAATGGCATCGTGGTCACCATCAAACCCTATAATAATATATAATAATAATAATATTGCACTTGATAAAGCGCCCTCAGAGAACTTAATCTCTTTCTAGGCGCTTTACATTTGCTGCAAAGTGGTACGCAATAGAATAGTAAGTAAAATCATGCTTGAAAAACAAACAAAATGAATAACATGGTTAGGGGTTACATGCACTGGGTCAGCATTCAAATGTGGTTAGTGGCAGCATGAACAGTGTCAGCACGCATAAGCACATCGAGGACGAATCACAAGGACCCACTAAATGCTGTCCTAAATAGGTATGTTTTTAAGTTTCTTTTAAATGTGGTCAGGTCAGGGGATGTTCTGATGCAGGTCGGGAGGGAGTTCCAGGCTGTGGGAGCATACGAGCTAAATGCACGGTCTCCAAAGGATTTAAGGTTTGTACGAGGTATTTCTCGACTGTTGGATTCCGAAAAGCGAGTGGTACGATGCTTTGCCTGATGGGGTAGTATCTCTGAAAGATAGGCTGGAGCCATAGAATGAAGAGACCTAAAAGTGAGCGACAAAACCTTGAAGTCAATCCGTTGCTTGACTGGTAACCAGTGCAGGTCGGCGAGAAGTGGAGTAATGTGGCAACTGCGACGCTCACGACAGACAAGCCTAGCTGCAGAGTTTTGCACCAGCTGCAATCGCCTGATCGCACATGCTGGTAGGCCAGTAAGCAGAGAGTTGCAGAAGTCGAGACGGGATGTCACGAATGCATGGACCAACTTGGACGTGGTATCCTTATCTAAACAAGCCCTAATTTTAGCAATGTTATGAAGCTGAAAATAGGCTGATTTGACTGTGGAGCTGATGTGGTCGTCTAACGAGAGGTCGCTTTGGAATATGACATATAGATTTCGAGCTGATGCAACTGGAGATATGCTGGCAGAGCCAATTTTGAAAGTCAGCCTTTCCAATTTCTGAATAACACTAGGTTTGCCCATAACTAGTAAGTTAGTTTTATCATCGTTTAGTTTTAGAAAATTTGCCCTGCCAAGGTATTGCTCCTATAGAGTGAGAGGTAAGAGCAGCCATGAATAAAGACTAATTGACGGAGAAGTAAGTATGCAGAGAAAGATTGATCTGCAGAACAAAGTAGAAATAATGGTTCACGGAACCACTCTTCGACGATCAACTCGGCGAATAGCTTAGCGGTCACTTTCACTCGAGCGTTGAGCGTTGTGCGAAGGACAAGGATGGTGTAACAACACTTTTATGTCAGTGTGGAAAAAGCACCATACTCATTAAATGAGAAATCCGACGTCGTGATCTAATGTAATGTATCTCCTTCTGTAACTCCACAAAGTCATAAAGACCATGTGGGTGTTACGCAGGAGAGTTTTGTATAGAGCACTCACAGCCTAGGCGGCTTTCGGTACGCATCCGGTAGCCAACAGACTTCATCTCACGCAACAAAGAGAAAGTGGGAAGCATAGCAGACTTAGGAGAGCAGTTGAGGTAGTGAGTAGCATAGAAGTAGCAGCCCAGGACCGCTGAAAAGGATGAGCCATAGTCAGCAGTAGGAGAGTAGTTGTCGTTGCGTAAGAATTGTGGAAGCGAGTTCCACAGTCTAGGACCTGCAGAGCTAAAGCCTCTGTCACCAACTGTCTTTAAGCGGAGGAATGGGACAGTTAACTTATTGTCCATACAGGACCTGAGGGCGCGAACAGGCTGAAACTGATGCAGCAGTTCAGCTAGGTACGAAGGAGCCAAGCCGTGGCGGTCCTTGTGGGTCAGCGTAAGAACTTTAGAATTAATCACCGAAGCCTATTTTGTTATAGTCTTAATTGTGTTGCCTGTTGCCATCCAGACATCCGTCGAATCGCTCACTCTATCCAATGGGTCATGACCTTCATTGACCATAACTTTTTTCGATGCTGCCTTGTTGCTAACGCAAGCTCGAGTTGCCCATTTTCAGTTTCGGCAAGAAGTAGAGACTGTACGATGATTGAAATACATCTTGGGTGTCCCAGCCCACCTGTTGCCCTACAGACTTTTTTGTACGACTCCCCCTGTCCTGGTTTGGTCACCCACAGCGTTTTCTACTCCAGTACTAACTCCAGAACTGCAGCTCGATCAGGTTGAGAAGCTGGTCGACGTACCGGACAGTCCGAGGCTTGTACGGCGGTATTAACCTAGCGGCGGTTCATTACCAATTATGCCAAGGATGCTTAGATGAGCAAACAGCCGGCTGGTATACGGCTACTCCAACAGTACGACTGGTGTTTTCAGCAACGCTACTTAGCGTGTCTCTACTAACTTCGGCTTTATTATATGTGTGTTGTGTGTGTGTGGGGGGAACGCTAGCTTTCTCGATATCCAGCACTAGCGACGGATAAGCAACCCTCAAAAAAGTTACATCATTTGCAAATAGGTGCTGTGTGTGAACTTTTTTTAGAAATGAAAACCAACCTAGTTCCATTTTGCGACTGGGCCACATCTGCATGGCTAGAGACCGTTGGCCAACTGCAAGGTGACTACTTCCTTTAAAAAACGGCTACCCATTCTGTAAAATTAAGACCTCGTTCAAGATGTCGTTACTAAGGACACGGATCCATAAATGGAAACGATACACTCTGGGAAGTGATGGGTCACTGCATAATGTTAGCCTTGCAGTTAGCCTGACAAATGCAGATATGTATATACACTTGGATCTCAGCAAAGTAATTCGTTTAAGCCTCGAGATGCAAATTAGCCGGCCCACATCAGCTTAACTTTGTCATTGTACTACCCTAAACAATTTTAATAATGAAAATGCACAAAAGCTACGCGAGACCAATATCCTATGTTTAAATTTTGGCAAAATACCCGTCAAACTTTACCTTAGCAACGTGTTTACCAGCACTTACAAACTGCTATCGAAAGTCCATCGGGTAAAATAGATCAAGCCTGGCACCCGACAAGGTGTTACATTCTGCAAAGCACTATAACAATCTAAATAAGGCCAAACCAACATCCTGATTTGTATGGTTAGTATAAACCTCCAGGGCTTTAACCGAACGTACTTTTCCCAAAGTAAAGGTACAGGTATATCTCGTTGTCAACGAGAGTCGAACCTGGATGCCTGGCACCAAAGGTAATAATCATATGAACTATCCACTTCAGCTGACCGACACTGTCTTCAGGCTTTGTACCACTAAGACTGAAGGCAACAGCTGAAAGTCTCGATCAGCTTGCCAGCTAGATACGATATCTAGCAATTAGCATAGGGCATGAGCTCGTGTCCACGAGTAGCAGTTCTGGCATGCTTCAATTACTTGAAGTGCTGCTTCGTCCTATGACCGATAGCAGAAGTCGTTTACAATAATAAAGAGCTAACAAACAGTTTTGGTTTCAGCAACACGCAGTAGACCATTAATATAGCTGCTACTAAAGGCTACTCACTCTGCCTGCTTCTCTTTATTAACACTAAAGCTAAACTAGATCCTTACAAATGCTGCAACAAGCAGCTTCAGTTGATCATCATACTTTGCAGGAGCGATCAGGATTCTACCTTCGTTAGATGCATGCATCGTGCGAAATTAGCCAGCAGCACAGATTCGCAAGATATTGGACTAACACATGGCTGTGCAGAAGGTTCCATTTATTGCCAGTAAGTCAAGCAATTGCCAAATCCTGTTCTAGAACACATTAATAACAACGATCTAAAAATATACAGTGCACCATGTCAGTATTTTTGTGACTAACGAGTTAGCATTCAAAAGCTAGCTTAGCTAGGAGAATTCACCAGATTAAAAAGTTTTTGGCAGCACAGAGAGCGAGACAAACTATCACTCGTCAGGTCACGGCAGCAACAGCACCTGGTGCATCAGCGCCTCGGAATATTGGAACACTACGATAGCATGCTGCACCAAACTTGCCGTAAAAAAAGAAGCAAGCTCTATCCCTACATAGAGCCTACAACTCTCATCACATGAGAACTAGCATAAAATGTTGGCACATTGCCAGCGAATTCAGCAAGAAAATACGACTACAGCACACTGGCAGCATTACTGGCACGTGGCTAGCGTTTACAGGCAAGAGAACGCACGGCTGTGCACTTCCGTGCAGCTTTCATGAATAAAGCGCATAGCAGACTCAATACGTCGGCTCGTGCTCGGTCGGCGTCCTCGAGTGCTTGTAGATATCACGTCTTTTCGACTTGCGCCAGTAAATGAACTGCACGCCACAGTCCAGGCTGTAGGCTAGTTGTGTGCAGAAGGCAAATATCTGAAACAGTCAGAACACAGCACACACGCATGTAAGCGCAGCTGCCACTAACATGGCAGCCGGCGGGCGCAGCGCCACCACCATCCTCAACCAGTGCACGCTTGCCAAGAGTCGAGATCGCTTAAGTGGACATTGCATTACGATATCATTCAGCCTAAGATGCAGCCAGCCAGTGGCACCATAAACGACTTATTATTATTATTGTTATTGAAAAATGCTGCTATGGACAGCAAGACAGGCATACAGGGAGAGACAATGCCCAATGAGCTTGGAATCCGAGGGTTGCATCACGGTGCTCCGTGCCCTGATGGTAAACTTCGAACCTAAGACAAGGTCACATCTGCCAATGCATAAAAACTCTGCTTTTGAATAGCCCAGATTAAGAGGTCAGCCGACATTCACGATGCATAGGAATATGCATTAATAATCACGGACAATAGACATGCACAAGGATAGTCACACATAAAATAAACGCGACATATATGCTAAGCACATTCAAACGCCAAGCCATATATAAAGCAAGACACAAAAAGTAGGAAGCATAGCGTTGTCATCTCAATTGGTACTTACACATGTACATATGGTCCACTTGTGGGGATGCAGCATAGCATAATAAACTGACACAATTGCTGCGATAATGTAGAATATTATCAACAAGATGCAGATAAAGAATTCCTACAATTAAGAAAGTTAATGCTAAGGCATCAGCACCTGAAGCAAACTGCCGTCCACTGTTTCCGCTACAGGCATGCAGCATACCAGGCGAAGAGTGTAAAAGGTCTCATGGCATAAGCAAAATTTTAACGAAACGAGAGGACTACTGAGACTAGCTAACCCTCCTTATGTGCACAGTCCTGGCAAGGTCCAAGTGCATGCACGAGCAAGAGATGCACTAGCAGCCTAATTGGCACAATATATGAACTGTAGCACCGTTGGAACTTGATCCCCCCATTCAAGTCGCTGCCGGCAGGAAGCTCGTCATGCACATCCACATGACAGCAATGAGAAAAGCCGCTAGTCTGCACCATGCAATGCCTGTCAGCGTTGTTCGCGACTTTTGCAATGACAATACTAAAATGTGCGCTATGTGGACAAGTTGTAAGGCAGCAGAAATTTTTAACCAAGACTAAGTCGCTTAGCTGAAATACTGGAAGCAGGATTACAGCGGCAGGGCGCAGACAAAATCGGCACACTTTTTTTGTTTCGACGTAGTTTGCATATGGCTGTTTGGTTGAGTTTTTATTAGTCTTTTTTTCTGCTAGATTATGCTCATGTGCTTGTCGAAATGCAGGAGTTAGCACAAGCAGTGTATGGATTTCGGGGGGCCTTGGTTCAGTTCCCGAAGACGGTAGACTTGTGCAGATACGTGTGCCGCGGCCCAAAGGTTAAGATGCTAGCCCCGACCAAAGTCAGGATGAAAGTATTTGATGACCAAGGTCGTGGACTCGAGCCTTGTGGCATATGGTAAGCACCTGAATAGAGATTAGGTTTTCTTAGGGTGTTATACAAGCGAATTATATATAATTACTAGCAGCTCACTGCCTGTGGACTCATTTCACTAAGTCATAACATTATATATATATATATATATATATATATATATATATATATTACACGTTTATTACATATCGCTCACGGAAGTACTGGTCACGGAAGACAATACTGTGCCATCTAACCACGTGACGCAAGTGCTCCATCTTGCAACACGCCCTAGGGAAGGACGGACTTTCTCACTTTAATTAGTAGAGATATATGGGAGGGCACCAGCATAGGGAGAAGGTAGCACTTACAGAGCAAACCTTGCCCACGTGACCGTATCGTATCATAACGGCATTACATAATTCTGTCTAGAGCTAAGATACCCGTTGGAATGTGGAACGCTTAAATCTATTCAGCCGAAGGTACAGCTGCATTTTGCCATGCTTTTATGAAATATTTTCTGCTTTTTTTTGTCGACCGTTGGCCACCATTGTCTGGCTTGGGTGCCGATTGCCCACCAACATAGCCGTGCAAGCTCGTGTCTGAGATCCACTAACGGCCACTGAAAAGCAAGCTAGTCTGCAGGCTGGCGAAACCCCTGTCATGATGACAGCACATAAACGAACACTGAATTGAGGTTAACTGAGGTTTTGCCAAACTTAGCCCCAAACGGACCATCCACATGCTGCCACCTATAGCTCTGTGGCCTCCAAGAATGATGCAAGCCCAGGGTAAAAAAAGGCCAGGACAAAACTTCACAATTATCAGAGAACCCCACCTCAAACTATCAGCCCAACGATTGGATACATGCTCAGAGCATGCAGACCCACCTAGACGGTTCAAGAAAACTTTAAGTTAAGGTCATGACACCCCAAGCTGATTTGGCTAGCCATTGCAGACCTGGCAGTGCACTTCGTGTGCGTGCAGGCAGCTGGCTGCCGGTGCCCAGGACCAGAGCCAGCTGCCACTGCCCTTCGCTAGTCAAACAGGAATAGCAAATATGCCAGCGATCAGGCCAGGCTCAGGTAGCCAGCTGCTTACCGGAAGTTGGGTCTGGAAATAGCATGCCCTATCGTCCGTGGGGGGTACGGGTCGCATTATAGAAGAAGCCCAAAGCCGTCTGCAAGCCGCTACTAGTGAGGAGAAGTAGCCAGCTTTTCATTGTTTGAAGGCTGCATGCCAAGCGACAGAGCCACAAGGACATGATGCGGCCAGCAAATTAACGTTCAGGACACGTATCAGTCGCTGATATATAGCAGCGCCCTCGACTCAACTCAATCCAAGTGGGCAGGAGAGATGTGCAATCACATCAGGTGGGATGCAGAAAAGACTGCTGATGGAAAAGGTCGAAGTGATGTCTCTCTCTCTCTCTCTCTCTCTCTCTCTCTCTCTCTCTCTCTCTCTCTCTCTCTCTCTCTCTCTCTCTCTCTCTCTCTCTCTCTCTCTCTCTCCCCCCCCCATCAATACTACGTGATTCTCTTACAACTCAGGGCTACGCCTTTTGATATGAAACACTTGATGTATGGTGTAGCTGCCTAACTCAAGCTAAAGCAACACAAATCTCATTAGTACAAAGCTTCAGGTCATGGGCACAATATTGGTTTGTCAAAAGGTTTCTGACTACACACAGTGCATGGCACGGACATTACTCACTGGTTGTCACCATTTTCGGTGTCAGCTGCAAAATCTGTGAGGTTCACCGGCTACTAATTTTATAGACCCAAGCAGATATCGCTGCATTCAAAAACCATATCCCTTACAGTCAAAATAAAGCGTTAAAGTAAAAATTATTGCCTTGAGCTGCTCGATTCCATTAACATACTTGCACAGACACTTGCACGTAGGCACGTGTACACACATGCAAGTGGGAATAAACATAAATGTGAGACGTTGCCGATTTTTATAAAATAAAGGCTAAACAATTCAACCAAACAGTAGAATATCAGGAGGCAATAGATATAGCAAATTGCTCTTGCGGCAATCTTGGTTAGCAGACTTGGTGCAAGAAACATGAAAAATAACTGATTTGCCGGTTTCAAATAGATTCGAAAACAGCTGCAGTTTTCGAAAGACATATTTTTGTCACATAACAAGAACAACAAAGTAAGAGTTTTTGGATGCCTCGGGTATTTTCCTCTAGAAAAATGCATCTCGAGAACAGTGCCTGGCACTAGTTCGGGAATGTTCAAGGCTTGAGACGCCTGGTTTCACACTTGCACAGACGTCTGTGGTTCGAGGAGACCTGGTTTGAGGTTATGCAAGACAATCAAAACTTCAGTTAGAATAAGAAACCAGCAAACTTTGCTTAACGATAAAAGAGCTGTCAGGAAACATAAAGCTGCTTCGAAAGTCTTGAAAAACACATGAAATGCCAACACCACGGCAATCAGCATGCATTAAAGGGTTTTCAGTGTATCTACGAGAAGGTAGTTTAATTTTGTACATGTGCTTGGGAAAGTGCAAGAGTTAACACCTAAGAAACACTTCTATAGCACTTGCCAATTCCTCGTTTATCAGAAAACGCTCAAGGTGCCTTGCTCATGCTTTGCAGCGCTTACGAATGCTTACCATGCAGAACCACGTGCTTAGCCGGTCGACCAGCCAAGCCACGCAGATGAGCAGGATCAGCAGGAAGACGGCCGAGACGATCAGAGCGATGAAGCTCAGTATTGCGACGGCGATCGCCGGCGCAACCGGTGCGTGCTCCCAGAGCGGCCACAGATGATCACGCTCTCCACCGCCAGACCACAGAGCAGCAAATATGAAGGTTAGTACACCGAAGACCTGCAAGGAAGGGTAGCAGCAGTGACGGCAAGCAGGAAGTACCTAGACAGGGAGAACGACTCACTGTGCTGGCCGACGAGCACCAGCGTGTACAAATGGCAGGCACAATGCACACCAAGGCGTGACTAAAAACAGTATAGCAGCCCTTAAGCAAACCGCGTCCATATCGGTCACACCGCAATTGCATTTGGCGGCACTGTGTTTGACGTCTGTTTGACTGTGTTTGGCTTTGATAGCTGTGAAGTCACAATGTAGCACCGGCAGACGAATGCCCAGACCGACCAACGAGCACCTACATCGGCATAAGGCCCAGTTCAATGAGCACGATGTACGAGTCACATCTGAGTGTGCCTCAGTCATCGTCCAAGACAGCAGCCGGAGGAAGGCAGCCGCTCAAATCAATCGGCCGAGAGAGAGAGAGAGAGAGAGAGAGAGAGAGAGATGGAGACAGAGAACGACAATGACTTTGGTTTGCGAAAATAATCGAGTGCTACCCAGCCACACACAGGCACCATGCCTCCCGTGGCTTTCCGACAGTCTTCTCATCCGTCTCGTCTGCCACATGCAAGGATCTAGAAAAATGTGGCCTATGAAAGGACGGTGCAGGAATTTATAAAGATTGCTCTTCGTTACCCAGGTCGTGAGTCCTGCAGTGGGCAATTATTTATTGCCCACTTCAATCGGTGGCGATTGCCGGTAAGGCTCTTCTGCTGCTATAAACACACGAGGCTGTTGAATCAGCTAGCCTTTTTTTATTAGATGCCGTCCAGGGCGGAAGTCACACACATAAATCGGATTACATGAATAACTATCGAGGTGCTCGTGAGCCTGCTTTTCGTGGCTGTATATTAGCCGATCTGCAGTTCAAAGTCAGCAGCCAAGCATTAATTCATACTCGCTGGGCATTGCATTACACTGTGGAAATCGTCAATAAAATCGGTCGGTGTGTAAATGCGTCCCGGAGTATACATGTGCCTATCTGGGAAAGTGAAGGCTAAGTCTGTTAGCCTATACCTATCGCGATCGCTGCCATCACTTTCTCGCGAGAAGTTCGCCCAGGTTAGAAGAGCAGCCGCTCTGACAGGGATCGTTCCAATTCACCCCGAGCATTGCCGCAGACGAGTGCCTGCTTGCAAACTGCGACGCTAGCCTGCAGCCACCGTTGAGCTGCTTGCCTAGCTAGCTTTTCCAGTCGGTGCCAGGCCAAGAGACTGTCAGTAAGGGAAGCTCATTGACGCCAGGGTAGCCCCCCCCCCCCCCATCCAAAAAGTGTGCAGCAGCACTCTGCCAACACTAACAATAGCACTGCCAGCATATCTCCATGCTTGCAACATGGAAGGCTCGTGCATGGCAGATCCAAAGCCAAGCCAGCTTCATTGTATTTGCAGATCTGCCAGATTGAGCAGAGCAGCAGCAGCAGTGAGTCAGGGCACCACCATCCATCTGCTCTCATTAGCAATGTGAAGGTGCATGATCAAGTGGCACATAGACGCACACACATACAGACACCGGCATGCCGGGGTTCATTCTCCACCGAGCCTATGAGTGCAGAAGCCTCAATACCTTACATGCAGCTCAAAGCCAAACACTAGAAAATCAGCACAGCTGCTCTGAAACTAAAGTCTTCACCACAAACATGCAGTGATGGAGCCAGGACTTTCTTTCATTTGGAAGAAGCAAACCTGCGAAATTGGAATGTAGGGGCAAGACCCACAAGATTTTCTTGTACGCAGAGCTAGATGCACCATTAATGAAAAGTTCTAGAGTTAAATCATAATAGGTCACTCGACACGAACTTGGCGGTTTCTTGTCGACTAGAATTAAGATTATTTCGTCATTGGTAATGGTCAGGGAAGAGGCTGCAGGAATAGTGGGCGACCTAGGTTGCTGCCTGCTGTAGGGGGAGGGGCAAGTGCCCCCTGCCCTTAATGCAAACACACACTGTTTCTATTAAGGATGCTAGATCTTACTAATACTGGTGGAAGTAGCCTCTCCGAAGCCTGGCTAAGGAGTTGAAGAAAAAATACTAAATACCAGCTGATTTAACAGCCTCTTTTGAATAGAGACACGAGAGCCTTTATGGTTACCACTACCGCTTGCAGCAGCGATAAGGGATCACCCACTGCAGGATTCGAACCCACGAACACGGGATCGTAAAAGCAGCACCAATGCACGCAGGTATGGTAACGATAGCAGCTCGACAGCAAATAATGGTGCCTATACCTCAAGATTAATACTAATAATAAGTCCATGTGCCTTCTGGCTGCACATTCTTCAATATCTGGGGGAACACTTGTCAACAAACGAGCACAAAGGAGACTTGACTAACCGTCACTTCAGGTCAAATTTTTTTAATAAGATCTGAGCCTTAGGTTATGATATATCTGGTTGCCAAAGAGTATAACCCACGAACTGCAAGCAATCTCTAGGAGAAGTCATACATCGTTGATTTGGCATGCCAGGGTCTCAGTAGGTTCAACCGTGGTAGGCCACTGGACTGCTGCTTTCCCATCACTACCAAGGCAGACCAACAGAAAGCCACTCCGGACTAGTTAGCTTCGTCACAGAAGCTGTGCAAAAAGCTACTGCCAATCGATACTGCCTGCTGGTGTGAGCACAAGTCAAAGGGCAGCTGCACTAGAGCAGCAGCAGCATAGCAATGGTAACTGCCTGCACCAACAACCGAAGCCACATCTACAGTGTCCTTTACTAGCACAGCAGCTCCAGGTCAGGTGGTAGCAGACGCTAGCTCGGTCGGTCGGATACGAGGCGCCACTCTCATGCTCTGGACTAGCAGTCACGAGCATGATAATAATAACAGCAATAGCACATTTGCATAGGACCCTCAATGAACTAAATCTCTGCCTGGGCATTTTACACGTGCTGCACCGGAGGCATGTCAATACGGCTACTGACACGGTGCACGGCGTCGGCACTCATTTGCACACCAAGGAAGTCCATTCACGGGGACCCGGGAAATGCTGCGAGGAACAGGTGCGTTTTTAGCATCTGCTTAAATGTCGTCGAGTCAGGCGATGTGACGTAAGTCGGGAGTGAGTTTCAAGCTACGGGAGAGATTGCACTGGCTGCACGTTTGCATTACCCGGGGAAAGGGCGTTGGCAACTGAAGTGCGAACGCAGTTACTTCAGTCGCCCAAAAAGATGAGGCCGCCGCAGGCAACCTCTAGAATGAACCTTTCGCTCGATCACTTACGATCTCTAAAGTCTTGACGACGAACGCCATGCACCGGTAGTACTGCCAGCTCGGCGGCGAATCCGGCGGATAGTAGACGTTGTCGTACATACTGCGAGGCCTCTTCTTACGGCCTAGCTGGTCCGACACCATTCTGCTGCTGCTGCTGCTGCGACCGGTTAGTCGGAGATGGCGCGGACACTGTCAGGCGCCCTCGGCCTGAGCAGAACGGACGTCGAGCTCGCGCTGACGGAAGAAGAAACGACATGCGCGTCAGGCAGCGCCTCGAGGATCTGCGACGAGCGAGGCGAGCAGCAGAAGGCGGCGGTCGACCGCGCAGCGCTCCCGCCTCTTCTCCGGCATACCATTCGGAAGCCTCGTTGCGGGCAGCCAACGCGAAAGATAGGAACTAAAGACTCGCGGTCCGCTGGCGTCCGGCGCCGAATGCTACGACCCGGAGCCGCCAGCCGGCGGCGGCTGCGACGACGCGAAGCTGCTGCTTCAGCCGAGAGACTCTGCTTCGTACCGCGAGCAGCGGCTTTCGCCGGCCGACGCCAAAGCGAGGCAGACGCAAAGCCTTCGCCGTCCGCAGCGAAGCGGGAAGAGGAGCCAGAGACCGCTGGAAGTGTCGGGCAGGATCCGGCTGAGGGTCACCCGCTGCCGCGACGAATAACGTCGCAAACGTCTCGGAAGACGGAGGACCGGATCTCCGAGACGGAGATCCGAGGACGAGCGCGGTCAGCTGCGCCGCGAAAAGTCGGGACGATGCTGCGCCGGGCGAAGCGAAGCTAGGGCGGCGGCGGCGCGAGCGGCCCTGGGTCCGAGCGTTGGGAGATACGCCGGTCAGTGCACTTCTGAGTATCCACCCAAACCTGCAGCAGACGACAGCTCAAGCGTACTGCAACAAAATCCGTGGCGATAGCGGCGGCGACGGCGGACCACCGGCCGACTTAGCGTCTACTATCAGCAGCGACCGCCTCAGAACTGACACGATAAACAAGTCGCCCTCGAAAGAGGCATATGCGAGCCGTCGCGAGCGACGCATATGCGCAGGCGCACTCAGAGGGATGGGACACTTCCGGAGGTCGCGCCCACTACCCCCTCGCCCGCAGTCCTACACTACAGAAGGGTCTCTATCTCTTTCTCTCAATCTCTCTCTTTACTCGTATCTCAATTTCTCCCACCACACTCTTCCACCCTAATATATATATCTCTTTTTTCAATTAATCTCTATTTTCTCTCCAGATGTCTCATCCAAATTCTCAGCTGCTTGCCCTAGTAGCAGGGAGTGACCATTCGGCGCCATCGGACAAAGCTACAAATGCCGCCCCTCCCCTTGTCAAAATTTGCTGCAAAATAGCTAAGCCACAGAAGAAATGCAAAAAACGCGCTTGTAGGCATATCGTGTCAAGAAAGTTTTATTAACAAGGTACAAATACAGGGTAGCTATAGCAACTTTAACTTAGGTGAATTTTTCTGGCCTTGAGCGTGGCAAACGGGTCTATTACAGTTTGAAAGTCAATATTTTCCAGTGTTTCTTTCACTTTGCTCAACGCGGCCAAATTGGAGAGTCGATTTTTCCTCATTGATGCTCAAAGATATGACAGGATTATCTTCAGCTTACTAAAGGAAAGTTCACAACCGGCATACGGTGATAAAAACTTGCAAGGCAACTCAAAAATTGTTAAACCCATCTTCTCCATCGCTGACAAGGAAATACGCGAGTTTCAGTGGTGGCAGAGTCGTGCAGTATACGCCAACGATAAAAACACAGCGCTCGATATTCTGCGCTCAGCACTAGCAATAAAACCGTATTAGTTAAAGCGCAACAATAGGCTGTGTTTCATGGCTGACATACACGGGTCACTTCCAGCCAACTCACTAACAGGCTTACGGCAGCTCACACTCAACGCTAGACTCACCAACCGGCAGACCCTTGCTCCAGTGGAGTGACTGCGCTCAGGCCTAAGCCTTACATAGTAGCCAGGTCATAAGTAGCACAATAATCACTATTGTACATAATTATGTAAAATGATGCTCACAAGCCTCGACTTATCTCGGCTGTTTCATAAGTAATGTAATGTATCTCCGTCAGTAATTCCGCAAAGTCATAAAGACCATGTGGGTGTTACGCAGGAGAGTTTTGTATAGCCCACTCACAGCCTAAGCGGCTTTCGGTACGCATTCGGTAGCCAACAGACTTCGTCTCACGCAACGAAGAGAAAGTGGGAAGCATAGCAGAGTTAGGAGAGCAGTTGAGGTAGTGAGTAGCATAGAAGTAGCAGTTCAGGACCGCTGAAAAAGATGTGCCATAGTCGGCAGTTGGAGAGTAGATGTCGTTGCGTAAGAATTGTGGAAGCGAGTTCCACAGTCTAGAACCTGCAGAGCTAAAGCTAAGCATTCCAATGTAGCGGCAAAGCTCTCATTTCTTATTTGAGGCTCGGCTGTGAAGCTCATAGTTCATAATCGCGGGACATCTCACTAAAAAAACCCAGCATGAACCGGATGGGCTCTGACGTGTGCGACAGGCTGGCACAGCTAGTTAGGCGTAGCCCGTGTAGTCTAACAGTGCGACAGTGCTCAGTCACGGCACGCCGGCTCGCCACTGACGCGGCGTAACAGGCCGGGCTCGCCCTTGACGCGACGCAGCCCACCTGTGGCAGGCAAAATGGGGCGAGCAGACGGAAAGGGCACTTGGATCGCGGACGGAGAGGTGAACAGCCGCGTGCTTACTATGCGGCGAGCACCAGCCGAATACAAGGTGGTTGAGGCCCCATTTTGTTTCCGTGTCATCGCGCGCGTGCCGCCAGAGCGTCAGGCTACAGCTTGGTCTAACTGCGTAAACATGCTTTAAACTTTAAACTAGCTCAGCAAGTAATAGTCAAGTCTAATAAAACAAGAACTTGCTCGAAATCAAAATTTGTATTCTCACATTAATTGCTTTTTTAAATATGTACAATTTGGTTTGATTTTGTCGCCCCGTTGGCATTTGCGCTCGGGGACATTTGTCCCTTCCCGCCCCCTCGCTACGCCTCTGCGTTGCCCTGCTGCATTTGGGAGTTTCCTCTGCTTTGCTTTCTTTGTTTTCAATGTCCATTGAGCTGGGGAACGTAATCTTAAAGAATCTGGATTTTGAATCACAACTTAAATCATTATCAATTCGTACTACGTTTTTTGGGATAGCGGAAGACCTTGAAATAGCTTTCCGTGGTTTATGGTAACAAATTTTAGTCTCAGTTTGATTGAGAGTCAAAACGGTGCCCGTGGCGGCCGTCATTACTCGAGCCAAAGTCCGCACTTGTCCATCTACGTCTGGGACTTCTCCACCTGTTACGTAAAAATGCTGCGGTGTGAGTGAGATAAGCTCCTGCAGAGAGAGCCACTGAGGGTTGGAGCATCGTCAAGACAACATTGATGTTCGCTGTGCAAAGGAGAATTTTGAATGGATGGCTTGGGATCAATACGGTTACGGAAGCTCTTGAATTTAGCTGGGCGACGGTTAATACCCGTATATACCCAATATAACAGGGAGCCGTACGCTAACAGTCGCTTCATGTCGTTGCCACGAATCAGCCATCACTTTAAAAGGACCAGCGCGAGCGCCTACGAGGTCAAGGGTGAGCCCTCGCTTGGGTAAGTCTCCGCGCGCTCCTCAGCTTTGGACGATCCTCGCCCCGCATACCTCGCCTAGCTCCTCGGCATTGAGCCGAGTAGACGCCATTGAACGTGGCTGCATGGCGTCCGCGGTCATCCGCGCTCATTCGCAGCATCTGCGACTCAATGCATCGACCGCTCGCGAGCCTCGCCTGAAGTGGAGAACGGAAGTCGGACTCGCTGGAGGAGGAGGGTTCCGCAATCGCCCGAGACCGTGTTGAGGTCCCGATCCCGATCCCGATTGGACGCCAGCCTACTTCAGGCAGCTGGTGCCGTGACTGGTTCGCGAGGGTGCGATGGATCGCACTCAGCGGCGGCGGCGGCGGCGGCGGCGGCGGCGGCGGCGGCGGCGGCGGCGGCGGCGGCGGCGGCGGCGGCGGCGGCGGCGTGCGAACGGTGGCCGGCAGCTACTCCGTGGAGCCGAAATGGGCGCACGGTCGTTAGCTGCAGCTCTCCGACGTCTCTCGCGCACGAAAGACTTTAAAGCCGACGCTAATAGCGCTAGGAGACTGAGGGCGATGGTAGCGGACAAAAGCAGGTGGAAAGCTGCCTGGGACCGCTGACCGACAGGTAGCGCTGCGGCGAAGATCAGGGACCTGCAGTAGAACGGCAGCTCAGCTTGACTCGAATCGGCCGCAGGGCGAGCACTTTCCGCCGAGGCTTTCCGCTGCGAGCACCGCGGAGGGAGGGGGCGTTTCTGCTGCGCCGCCACGCGCTACTTCGGATTCGCTGGCGGATTCGCTGGCCGGCTCCCGAGCGGCATCTCGCGCGCGCGCACGCATTCTCGCCAATGAGTTGAACGCCGAGACTAAAGCGCCAGCACAGCCGCCCTCCTGCTCGTTGGCCATCTGCTGCCATTTAGACAGCGAGCGTGCGCTCGACGCGCCCTCTACGCGCGGATTCCTCGGAGCCGCGTCATCCGCGGGCGTAGTCGGAGCGCTTCGCGCCGCCGCTTATCGATATTTACAGCAGCTGCGCGGCTGCCACGAGCCGTGCAGCCGGCTGCGAACTCTGACGCTCAACGTCGACCTCTCGCGAGAGGCAGAGGCGGTGACGATGACGCGACGGCAGCGACAGCGGCGGCGGCATCAGCAGGGTTGCATCGGGCGGGGGGAGGGCGGGGCGGCGGCAGTGGTGGCGGCGGCGTCGGCGTCGGGTGGGCTTAGATGAGGGCAAGCGGCAGCGAAGCCGCGGCGCTGCCGCTTGCCCAGAGCCGTGGCGGCGGCGGCGGATCTTCGGGTCGGCTATCTAGCGGTCGGCGCGAGCGGCGAGGTGGCGCGGCCGCCGCCAACTGCACGAGCCTAGAATCAAGTCGGCCGCCGAGGCGGCTGATTCGCTCGCAGCTTTCGCACCGCCGCGCCGACGGCAAACGACTTACCGCGCCCGGCGTTAGTAAGCTGGCAGCTCGCTAGCTGCTGAGCAGCAAGCAGCTGGGTAGCGGCTCGAACGGCTTCGAAGTCGGGACGAGATCGAGAGTCTCGCTCAGACGGCCGGTCAAGGCTGACTAAGGAGGCCTTTCAGAGCTCGGCTTTCGCATACCTTTATATGGTGCTGCAGGCAGCCAATTACAAGGCGGCCGCCGGCCTACGGGCCTCGTATGCGGCTCGACGGTGCGCGCGCGCGAGCGCGCGTTTGTGGGGGCGGGCGGGCAGGCGGACAAGCGTGCAGCTGCGCCGGCGGCCACTGGCTACTCAGCCGCCGCGGCAGCGCGATGGAGAAGTGACTTGGTTCGGGGAAGAGGGGGTGGGGTGTGGAGGCGGCCCTATTTTGAAGGCGACGTAATCGACGCGCTCGCGCGGAACCGGCCGCCGGTTTCGCTCACGCGGGCGGCGCGTGTCGTCCGCGGAGGCGAGTGAGGCCGGGCTAGAAACCCGCCGTGCCGAGGTGGATGGGACTTTCGCGGCGTGAGCGACCGTGTAGCGTCGTACGGGATCTCGCCGAGCTAGCTGGTGGGCGGGTCTTATCCGGAGCTCCCGAGCCGTCCAGCTGGTTACATTACGAGTCCTACATGCAACGGGCTAGTTAAGCGTCTCGCTACCGAACCCATTCCATTGACTCTACCCCCCTACCGCTGTAGGCATCAATGCGGTGATGCAGCGCAGTTGCCCAACTGCCTGCCCAGGACCGCCGCTATAGGCTTTTCTTGATGCTTTACGAAGAAGGTCGAACTCTATATTTTCGTTTTGGCGAGCCCACCGCCAAACGCGTTATCGTCGGCTCGCTTGCGGTTAAAACGTCCTTGCGTGATTAGTAGCCGCAGGGCGGAAGGCGCTAAGCGATTGGCCGATCTTCGAGAAACTATTTTTGCTCGCTGAAATAGCAGCTTCTTAAAGTGCGGACATTTCGCCGGGCCCGCTCGGCTACTGCACAGTGATATGAATTTTGCAGAACACAACATTTTACCACTTCGCTCCTTATTCGCCACCCGAGCCAACTCGCTCCGCCAGTGATCAGCCGCAGCTTTGGAATAATGGTAATAATAATATTAATAAGAATAATAATAGGATGCTTGCACAGAACCCCGAGAGAGCAAAAGTCTCGTTCTAGGCGCTTTACGTATATGGGAAAAGAATCGGCCCTCCGTCGAACCACGAATGAGAGACGCCGCGGATTTCCCCCCTTGACTAATTGAGTGCACCCTCGCAATGGACGCAGCGGCAGTATGCTAGAGCGCAAGACTCAGCACTATGCAGAGTGCTTGGCGCGCGCCGATGAAAGCGAGATTCGCGTATGAGAAGCATGTCGCTGCGTTGTCGTGGTAAATTTGCAGCGAATGACTAGCCGCGATTCCCGAACGTCATGTCCGCGGTAAAAGAAGAGCTAGCGCTGCGAGCGTGCGAGGCTGTGACCAAGCGAGAGAGCGGCGCGAGCCTTGCCGCCGCCGCGGCGGATAACTACGCCAACTGTGGTAATCCGCGGGCCGCCGGTCTGTGTCTCTCGCACACGCCCCGATGCGCTTCGAAGGCAGCGGCGCAAAGAATAAGCGTCGCGCCCGGCGGAATTGCGTCGCATCCGGCCAATTGTGGAATTGGTGAGGGCAGAATATGAAGGAAAGGAATAGTGGCTGGATGAAAGCTATACTGCGATTGCGTGCTTCTCACGTGACACAATCTTGAAAGCTAATGTATTGCAATATTGAGTAGGTAAGTCTCTCGGTCATTTTTCGAAAGCACGTTTAGGAAGGCACGGTTAAAAATAAAGGATTGCCCACCGCAGGATTCTAGCAATCGGTCGTGAAGAGCAAACACCTTTCCTTTTAGGCGCCGGCATTCAGTTTTATAAGGTTCACGGCAAAAGGTCTTCTCTTCCGCTCAGTGCTATACTGCTCAGACCCTTCTACTACTGGCCTTGTTGCACGACGAGTCGCAAGCCACTGTTTCGCACGAGGTTCCCTCGGACAAAGTGAAATTCACGCTCTCGCGCCTAGATGGCCAAGGGTTTACGCGCAGAAGTGAAGACGACTACAGAATATGAGCATGAAAGCAAATACAAAATTCAGACTGCCTAGCCGTTGAATAGCATGAGAAGAGCACTGCTGCTCATGAAAGCTCATCGTAGCTGAGGTCAAGTTTAACTTCTATAGGAAAAAATAGTTTTAGCAATGACGCGCGTTACCAGAATTTTAAAACCTATCAATAACCATTTCATTTACCACTCACAGCTTAGTATCGTATGTAGTGATTCTCGCAGTGATCTAGCAGTTTTTCCAAATTCTGTATAATTAAGATAGGCGCGATCAGAGATTGGAGCCTCATTATAGTATCCCATTTTGACTCTGTAATTTCAGTCGCTACTCACGATCTCTTTCACCCCCAATTTCGCATCTTTTCTCTCTTTGGGCCATTACTCAGAGATTCAACGATCAGTCCTCTCCCTGGGCTATTTACTATTCCTCTCCCTTTTTTCTTCTCTAGTAATCAGAAAATCCGTTTTGGGCGCTAAACTCATTTGCAGCAAATGTAAAGCACCTAGAAAGAGATTGAATTCTCTGAGGGCGCTTTATCAAGTGTACTATTATTATTATTAAGACTACTGACCCTCTAGGACCCCTGCACCAATTGTTCTGATTATGAGATGCCTATATTTGCGTCTCTCCACCATTAATTTTTATAGTGACTAGGTGTGTATGCCCAGTTTCTGGCCACTCATCTCTCGAAGAAGCTGTTATCAGGCCACTCATTTAGAAGTCAACTGAAGGCAAGGGGAACTCAAATCAATTCCATCAAATCTTCTTCCTGCCTACTATTGTTACACTCAAAACCATAATGTCAGAGCAGATAAACACTAATGCCAAAATTAAAACTTAGCTTGCAGGTTCCAGTCAAGATTAAGAGCTGATCATTACTCCGCAGAGACAGGCCACCCAACTACTGTGTGTACACGCGACCTTCTTACGAATGCGGACTTGATTAGAGTCTCTGCTAATTCTGCCGAGTCTATCTGCCGCTTTTGACATCATGTACCACCCATTGATATTTAATTGCCTGGTCTTGCATAAGCATAGCTAGCATAATGTTGCATTGGTTTAGGTCCTATCTCAGTGCGGTAGCTCAGAGGGCCGATGTCAACAGCCAACAGTCATCTACTGGTCTTAAAATTATGGAATATTGCAGGACTTTGTTCCACGACCGCTACTTTTCACAGTCTATATCATGCCTCTTGCCGATGTCATGACGAAGCACAATATTGGCTCACATTTTTATGCTTATTACACGCAGCTGTACTCGGTGCTTTTGTCACAATCGCAATTTCCTTGCAGTTCGAATTGACGACATTCGCACTTGCACGATAGCCAAACATTTCAATTTGAAGAACAACAATGGCAACCTAAAAGGTAGGGGAAACTTTGCTTTACTGAGAAAGTGGGACGTATCGTCCTCAAAAATGGAGTCTCCGAATCGAATCTTGGTGGCCTGTTCCGAAACGAATTACTTTTCTTTAGCTGATTTAACAGTCTCATTCGTTTAACGGAAGAAAAACCTTAATGGGTATCACCACCGCTTGCAGGTGGCAATAAAGTGTCGCCCACTGCAGGATTCAAACCCACGACCTCGGTCGTGAAGAGCTATCAACTTTGTTAGCTAACGTGGCTTTTGCAAAATGTTCAGATCTGCAGTCAAGTCTACATACGCTCAGTTAAGTGACATTTATTATCTAATTTACGTTATAAATTTAAAAAAGAAATGAAACTACTGCCATTTTCTTTGGAGAATCAATCTATTGTTTTATAAAAGTCGAGCCCGGCATCCAAAGAAAGCTGCCATTTTTGTTCCACATACGGATCGAGGAGGATGTCGAATATTATTTTAGTACTGCAGGCTACTCAAAATATATTAGTCATGGCGGCTGAGTAACGCCATAGCCGTAACAAATACGATCAGCTTGTATAAATGCCAACTTTTGTTTTAGTAAATTAAAACAACGAGCAGTTTTTACTAACCTAACCTTTTTAATAATCTTGTTTAAGTTGCCAGAGGCTTGAGTAATCGTTCACCACTGAAATTGAAGTTTTCGTAAACTCAGTCCCTGGAAGGCGGTCTTCAGCGGTTCTGTATTTTGAAATTACTTTTTTACTGCAACCGCCGCTCAAAGTCGCGCATGCCATTCGTGGATGCCAAAAGTCCAGCCTATGCAGACTGTTCATGCGCGCTATCCTCCACTTCCTGGACCTGCATAACCAGTGGGTACGTTATCCGGTCGCCGACCCCAGCCGACTTACTCTTTGCAGCTTAGCACCCAATTGCAAGAAAGAACATGCACTTGCATTTAACCAGTACATATGGATGGAGCCCGTGCACGCGAGTGGAAATTAAAAGCCAGGGCTTTAAACTCGAGTTGAGTGTCGGAACAGTCTCGAAAGCTCAATTAGTAAAGCGCCGGATCTATAAGCCAGAAGACAAACCGTTCAAATATCTATCGGCAGGTGAAATAATAATTGAAAATTGCAAGCTGGCTTACTTTATACGCTCTTTGCAGTGTGTTTGACGCTGAATGGCGCCAAGAGTCACTGATGACTCGCCTTCAAACTCCTTCTAACAAGGCTTCGAATCGCTCGGTTTCCCATGCCCGTTAAAATCCAAACAGGACTATTACGATAGGGTGCAGGAGACCTTACTAATCTAAAAGAAAAATCTCCACAGCGATGCCACATGTGTCTTTAGTGTCCTATCTGAGAAGTGATGCCGGTTTCACATCTTGCTGGACTTTAAAATTTCCTTTACCATCACGATATCTCGTAAGGTTTCGAGGGAAAACCACTGTATGCAGTTAATCGGGCGACCGGTACAACTGCGGTGAAGTAGCATTGTGATTCTTATCCTCATTTTTCAAAAGGTAGGACATTAACCGATAGAATAGATAATGTGAACTTCAAAGATCTTAGTATAGGAGTGAGGAGCTCGTACTTCCCGACTATGATGGTAGTGGGCTTGAGTGCATTCAGGCAATTCTGTATATTCCACTGCAAGCGATACAACCGATAGAGCTCTTTGACATGAGTCTGTTAAATCAGCTAGCCATTACTATTCAAATTTAAAGGGAGGATGATGTAGTTAGGCGTTTACTGTATAACGAAGAGGTGAGGCTTGCGTCTAATATAATGTCTAACAATAAAAGTAACAGATTATTAATTTAATTCTCCGGAGCCGCCCTCAACAAAACGCAGGAGGACTCGTAGTCATAGGGTGACACACAACTCTTGACAGCAGACCAGCAACCCTAACCGGTATTAAGGCTACTTGGATATCTGTGACCGAAATACATTACATATGTACCCAGGCTGGGTTCGGTTGGCTGTGACCGGACGGCTAAAGTGAGGGTTAGGGTCACCGGCTAGGCCGGGGTCGGACCCTACGGCATGGCCGGATGTATGCCGTGACGTGAGGTCACCGGGGCTCTTGGGTACGGGAAGTTGGCCAAGTAAGTCGTGGTGTTGGAGGCTCCCGGTCTCACCGAGTTATGCACCTGGATTCGTGCAGGCGTGCTCCGGCGATGCTGCTACGCACGCAAGGGAACTAGTACTCAAGGCCCGAGCGGAGCTGGATAGCTCGCTCGTTGTTGACTTGTATATTCCGCGTTCACCGTGTAGCGTGTTCGTGATCCCCACCCCGTGTGTTGGCGTCTTTCGGTGGAAGCTTACGACTGTGGTAGTTGTCGACTTCGACTAGCCAGCAGTTACTCAACCTGCCGGGTTTTGGAAGGCGTACGCTCGTACTGTTGGATTCGGAGTCGGTTCAACGACAGGACTGCAGAAGCCGACTGACCCCAACTAACACGTCTGTTCGCGCTTGCTGCGTCGTCTTGCGTCCCCGTAGTGTACTGTGTATAGGACCCTCCCTGTAGACTTGTTTAGTTCCCCTGTTGTTGTTGGCGCATGCATTATTATAAAGAAGTTTAACCTGACGGCCGCTCGTCCTACCCTAGCTCGGCGGCATGGCGAACGGCAGCGGGGCCGGAGTATGGCGGGATTTGGCTGGAATTAACCTCTGACCCATGAAACTGTGTTAAATAAAAAAGTTTACAATTATTTTGCTTTAGCGCCCATTGGCCTTGACGCCCGAGGACATCTGTCCCCCTACCCACCCCTTGCTACCCTTCTGGCCCACAATTCTCATCTCATGAATTTGGTGATTTTACCAGACGATACAGGTTCAAGAACATCAAGACCAGCCCTCACTTTCCACAAGCGAACAGAGAAGTGGAAAGAGCTTTGCAGACAGCAATATATGTTGTGAGGCTGCCTGATCTGTGCCTAGCTCTCATGAATCAGAGGTCGACAACTCGCACATCTATAGGCTTCTGTCCAGAACAAGTGATTATGGAATGACAGATTAGGAAGACATTCTTCATGCTCCCACTTCGCGTCGAACCACAGTGGCCAGAAAAGGAGCCGGTGCAACTTTACGACCTCGAGAAAATGCTAAAACATCACTTTCACGATCGCCAACATTCTGCTCTCCCACTATTGCATAGCTGTGGCTCCGACGGCGGCAGTCCTAGTTCTAAGTCTCACTGAGGCACCAGCGTAGAAGTGAGTGGTCAATGAGACTCTCAGTTAATTCTCTCACACGTGTACATATTTTGAGGTGGCTTACTCACCGCAGATCGGGAATGCAGTTTCAGCGGGCAACATCCTTACATCAAAGGCCGGACGCTGTGCCGAGTCAACTGCCCTACCACCTGCTGCAAGCGGGGCTTACATAAGTTGCCGGACGCTGAGATAATTAAAAACATGCAGCAGCAGGCACACACAACACTAATTCTACCTCTTCAACCCGACTAACGGTTATTACTACAGTAGGACAGAGAAAACTCTTGGAGCACAAGTGCCACGGTAACGGAGTGGTTGAAGGACATTCCGCCCCCGGACGTTTACCCCGAACATCCCCCCGTGGCGGACCCTAGGACAGAGGTTTGACCACGTGTCTCCTTTGCTAAAAGAGCTAGGATAGATGCCAGTTGATCAACGGATACAGAGCAAAGTTGTTACGCTGACCCACAAGGCCCGCCACGGTTTGGGTCCTTCCTACCTAACTGAACTGCTGCATCAGTTTCAGCCTATTCGGGCCCTCAGATCATGTGTGGAAAATAAATTAGCTATTCCATTCTTCCGCTTAAAGACCGTCGGCGACAGAAGCTTTAGCTCTGCAGGTCCTAGACCGTGGAACTCACTTCCACAATTCTTACACAACGACAACTGCTCTCTTACTGCTCTCCTACTGCCGACTATGGCGCATCCTTTGCAGCGGTCCTGAGCTGCTACTTCCATGCTACTCACTACCTCAACTGCTCTCCTGACTCTGATATGCTTTTCACTTTCTCTTTGGTGCGTGAGACGAAGTCTGTTGGTTACCGGAGGCGTACCAAAAACTGCTTAGGCTGTGAGTGCGCTATACAAAACTCTCCTGCAGAACTCCCACAGAGTCTTTATGGCTTTGTGAATTTACAGACGGAGATACGTTACAGTACATTTCCCCCAGACATTCCCCCCGGGGTAGGACATATCGCCCTATGTTGGTGAATGTATAACTAAGAACACATACATACATGCATACATATATATATATATATATATATATATATGATCAAATGAAGTTCACGCTCTATTGATATAAAATCAACTCAGTATAAGCGGCGACTCGACATCACAAGCGACGGAGGCGGTACGGCAAATGCGGTGGCGTCGGCGGCGGAGGGCGACGCGAGATGCCCGGCGCAGCAACGACCGCGGCGGCGGCGGCGGCGGCGGCGGCGGCGGCGGCGGCGGCGGCGGCGGCGGCGGCGGTGAGCATCAGAGGGGTGGTAGCCGGTGGTGCCGACGTCGGGAGGGGCGGCGGCAGCGGCGTCGGCGACGGTCAAGGATACTGCTATACGCTCGCGGCTGCCGAGTGCGTCTGCTGCTGGCCGCCTGGGGCAAAGCTTTGACCTTACACTTGGTGGTCAGCCGAAAAGCAGGGCCGCAGCGACCGCATTTCTAATGACTCTAATGTAGGAATATGTTAGATAATATATAGTATATGATTTTTTTTACAAGATATGTAAGCAAGACAGTTTACATTGTAACGCCGAAGGCTCGGCGGGGTGGGCTAAACCTGCCGCTAACCGAGGGCGTCACCTACCGCCTAATGCCGCTCGGTGCGCGCCTATGCGCTATAAGCAGGCCGCCACGAAACGAGCGTTTCTGGCGCTGACCTACTCACCCTTACTAAAGGGGGTCGTGAGTCCGCGGCGTGATTTGGAAAGCGAGACACAAATTGGGGATTTTACTGAGCTTTATTCGCATGTGCACAAAGCCGCTGGGCGTCTAGCTCAGCTTTATCTCCACTCTCCTCACACTCTCTCTGCAGCGAAAGCACTCTTACGGAGGGAATGCGTCCCCGCACTTAGGCTACTTATGTCAATTGTGGGTAACGACCCAAATAAGACGAGGAGCCCGAACCGGAGCGTAGATCATGACTAGGAGAACTAGGCCTCCGCTTCCACCTTAAAGGCTGGAATACCATACGCACTACACCAAGCGCTCTTGCAGGGGAATTGCGTCCCTGCACTTAGGCTACTTATATCTACAGTGGGGAAATACGCAAAAAGACGGAGCCCGAACCGGAGCCTAGACACTGACTGGAGAACTAGGGCTCCGTTTCCACATTAACAGCAGGAATACCTCACACACTACCTCAAGCACTCTTTCGGAGGAAACGAGTCTCCATACTTAGACTACATACGTCTCAAGGGGGGGGGGACGACCCAAATAGACGGAGGAGCCTGAACCAACGGAGTAACTCATGCACGACACCAACTGCGTCTAGCTCGCACCGGCAAATCCTTATGCCGAGACTATGTACAAGCGCACACACACAAAACACAAAAGAAACACAGAATGCCAGCTCGGGCGCGATACGACCGTATTCGGTGTTCTCCGAATCCTCCTAGCGCTGTCTTGTCCTGTCCCGTCAATCGCCGGCGAATAGCCCGCCCTCATCCCTCGCTTTCAGAGAAACAAATCTGACGGCGTCGAAGCGAAACCGAAGAGAGAGAGAGAGAGAGTGAGAGGGAGAGAGAGAGAGAGAGAGAGAGAGAGAGAGAGAGAGAGAGAGAGAGAGAGAGAGAGAGAGAGAGAGAGAGAGAGAGCAGGAGCCGAGCAAAAGACCAAGAGCGAGCGTTGCTCGAGTCTTAAATACCTAGCTGAGACAATGGGGCAAGAGCTTAGTGGCATTGGGCCCGACGCCGTGTTCCGTTAGGGTAAGGAATTAATACCGTCACTAGGCCACTGGAACTGCACCCAAGCTTGAATGCCGAATAGTCAAGCTTGAATGCCGAATAGGTTCCAGGCGATTCTTTTTGGACTGAGTTATGGCCGAGGCTAACAAACCAGCTAACATCAATCAGTAGCTCCCGATGGTATCAGACCAATTCTAAAGGCCAAAGCACCACCGCTGGTCCCAGCGCTTCCTGGCTTTCTCTTGTACCCAGGCCAGGCCCACAGCAGGCTGGGGTCCGACCTATGGCATATGCGGTGACGAGGGGTCACCGGGGCTCTTGGGTTGGAGAAGTTGGCCGAGTAATTCGTGGTGTTGGTGGCTCCCGGTCTCGCCGAGTTACGTACCTGGATGGTTTTACTTGTGCTCCGGCGATGCGGCCACGCACGCAAGGGAGCGAGTGCCCAAGGCCCGAGTGGAGCTGGATAGCACGCTCGTTGTTGTGATTTGTATATTCCGCATTCCCCATGTATCCTGTTCGTGACCCCCGCCCCGTGAGTTGGCGTCTTTCGGCAGAAGCTCTCGACTGTAATGGACGTCGACTCTGACTAGCCAAGCACTTACTCAGCCAGCCGGGTCTTGGACGGCGTACGCTCGTACTGTTGGATTCGGAGTCGGTACAATGACAGGACTGCAGAAGCCGACTGACCCCAACTAACACGTTTGTTCGCGCTTGCTGTGTCGTCTTGCGCCCCGTAGTGTACTGTGTATAGGACCCTCACTGTAGACTTGTTTAGTTCCCCCGTTGTTGTTGGCGCATGCGTTATAAAGATGTTTAACCTGACGGCCGCTCGTCTTACCCTAGCTCGGCAGCATGGCGAGCGGCAGCGTGGCCGGAGTATGGCGGGGTTTGGCAGGAAATAGCCTTTGACCCCAGGAACTCGGTTACACATCTATGGAGTTATCGGTGTGAGTCGGTGAGATTGTGGTAGAAATTTATTGTGCAGGTCTTCTTCTAAACCAAATTTATCTCAGGGCTTTGTGCTTGGTTCCCTTCTCTTCACATTTAATACTCTCCCTCTTTCCGATGAGATTTCTAAGCACGAGCTAGGCTGTCACTTCTATACAAATGAAACTTAGCTGTAATTTTGCTTTGGTCCCTCAGGCCCTCAAGCACAACTAACTTTCTCAACTCCCTTGGTGCATGGATAGATGACATTCACACATTAATAGCAGTAACAATTTCTTAAATTAAATGACGAGAAAACCAACTGAATAGTTATGGGCAAACCAAGTAAAAATTAATAATGCTCAAAATAAGTTCCGCCAGCATATATCCTGTTACATCTGCACGAAATCTAGTTGTTCTTTTCAAAAGTGAATTTGCACTAAGAGACCACATCAGCTTCACAGTAAAGTCTGCTTACTTTTATCTACCTTATCTATCAGTGGGAGACTCCAGAGTATTGACGTGAATGGAAAAAGATCAACCGAGGTACCTCTGAAATATGGGGTACCTCAGCGCTCCGTGCTAGGTCCGGTTCTTTTCACGGTTTATACTCTCCCTCTTGCTGATGTCATTTCCAAGCACAATCTAGGCTTTCACTTCTATGCGGATGACACTCAGTTGTACCTTTGCTTTGATCCTTCCCAGCCTTCGAGCACCTCGAATTCTCTCAACTCACTTGCTGCATGCATTGATGACATCCGCACATGGATGACAGCAAATTTTCTAAAACTAAACGATGATAAAACTAACTTACTAGTTATGGGCAAACCCAGTGCGATTCAGAAATTAGAAAGGCTGACGCTCAAAATTGGCTCTGCCAGCATATCTCCAGTTGGATCAGCTCAAAGTCTAGGTGTCATGTTCCAAAGTGACCTCTCGTTAGACGATCACATTAGCTCCACAATCAAGTCGGCCTACTTTCAGCTACGTAATATTACTATAATTCGGGATGGTTTAGATAAAGATACCACGTCTAAGTTGGTACATGCATTTGTGACATCCTATCTTGACTTCTGTACCTCACTGCTTGCTGGCCTACCGGCATGTGCAATCAGGCGATTACAGCTGGTGCAAAACTCAGCAGCTAGGCTTGTCTGTCGTGAGCGTCGTAGTTGCCACATAACACCACTTCTTGCCGATCTGCACTGGCTCCCATTCAAGCAACGGATTGACTTCAAGGTTTTGTCGCTCACTTTTAGGTCACTTCATTCTTTGGCTCCAGACTGTCTCTCAGATTTACTCCCTGGCAGATCATGTCGTACCACCTGCTTTTCGGAATCCAACAGTTTACCAATTTCTCGTACAAACCTCAAATCCTTTGGAGACCGTTTATATAGTTCGTATGCTCTCAAAGCCTGGCACTCACTGCCGACTTGCGTCCGAACATTACCTGACTTGACCACATTTAAGAAGAACTTATAAAAAAGAACTTAAAACACACCTATTTAGGACAGCATTGAGTGGGTCCTTGTGATTCGTCCTTGATGTGCTTATGCGTGTTGACACAGTGCATGCTGCCACTAACCATGCTTGCATGCTGGCCCGGTGCATGTCACCCTACTCTTGTTATTCTTGTTGTTTATTGAGCATGCTGCCACTAAAAGTTTGACTATGCTTTCTTTACAGCACGAATAAAGTGCCAAGAAAGAGAATAAGTTCTCAGTAGGGGCTATACGATTTATTAGTATTATTATTACTGTGGATTTTAACGGAAACCAGGGAATTTATTTGAAATTAGCAAATGATTTTTAAGGATATTCGATAAGAAATTCCTAGTGACTGTAAGTGCGTTTTGTTCGACTGATTGTCAAAGAAATCTTAATCATACTAATTTTTGCCATTGGGTACAAAGTGTATTTGCCTAATTCCTCATGCTAATTATAAACAGAAAATAGCTGGCGTTCCACTAAAACTTAGCGGTTGTGCTAAAGATATTTTAAAGTTCTCAGGTTTTGCAGTTAGGCACTGTGCGAACTTCGGGGGAGTTCGCACAGCCACTGAGCCAATTAACGAGGGCTAGGTGGAAATAACGAAGGGAGACATTACAAGTGCCTTAAACGAACGTTTTGATTCTATATTATGGCAGAGTAAGAGAAGAATGAATAGCCATTTCAAGTGGTATCTTACACCTATAAGATGCATTTCGCTATGTGTGTGGACATTTTTTCCAGACAGGAGAGGCACGTAGCCTAAATGCAAATTTACTCGTGCCCTTTAGGGGCCAAAACAAGTCCTGGGCATCTCATTTCAATGCAGCCATAGCAAGAGAATCCTCGACGGTAAGGTTTATAATTTGTACTCACTAGATGCATTTTATCGCAAAATATTACGTAATGAGTGAACTTTTATAATTTAATTATAATTCTGACATGGTTACGGGCTGGTACAGAAGAGAAAAGAGAACCACGGAGTTTGCTATCCCCAAAAGTTGGTCCAGCCGACTGACCCCTCAAGTAACTGCTGCTTCTTCATGGTGAACCCTTCTAAACATCCAACTTGTAAGAGTGTGCCTCCAATCGTGTAACAAGCCATTCCTTCATCCATCGCCCCAATTCCCACAACTGCTCGAGCTACCCATTACCTATTTCGTTTTCAGTGTTTTGTGTAAGTGGAAAAGTTAGGATTTATCGTGACGCAAGTCGGCAGTGAGTTCTAGGATTTGGGAGCATAGGAGCTAAAGGCACGGTCTCCAAAGGATTTGAGGTTTGTACGAAGTATGGGTAAACAGGTAGATTCCGAAAAGCGGGTAGTACGATGCTTAGCCTGGTGGGGGAGTAGATCTGATAGGTAGGCTGGAGCCAAAGAATGAAGTGACCTAAAAGTGAGTGACAAAACCTTGAATTCGATGAGTTGCTTGACTGGGAGCCAGTGCAGGTCGGCGAGAAGTGGCGTGATGTGGCTACTGCGACGCTCGCGACAGACAAGCCTAGCTGCAGAGTTTTGCACCAACTGTAAGCGCCTGAGTGCACAGGCCGGTAGGCCAGCAAGCAGTGAGACTGATGCATGAACCTCCTTGGCTTACTTCTGGCTATCATTAACACAATACTGCTTAGAATGTAATGCATTGTATCTCCGTGTGTGCATTACGCAGAATTTTGTATAGTGCACTCACAGGTTATGCGGCTTTCGGTAAGTATTCAGTAGCCAATTGAACTCATCTCACGCAGCAAAGAGAAAATGGGAAGCATAGCAGAGTCAGGAGAGCAGTTGAGATAGTGAGTGACATGGAAGTAGCAGCTCAGGACCGAGTAGTTGTCGTTTCGTAAGAAGCGTGGAACCGAGTTCCACAGTCTCGGACATGCAGAGCTAAAGCTTCTGTTGCCAACGGTCTTTAATAAACGCAGAAATGGAACAGACGAACGTATCTCCCAATACCGTATTTCTAATTGTAATGGGCCCATAGAAGAGAAAAATGAGATTATTAGCTAATCCCTACGCCTGGTCTCCACGGACTCGATGGTGTTATCCCCTACTAATACTAGCTTCCAGGAAGTGATATTTTTTAATGAAATGTTACTGCATTTAAATAAGCACAGGCTTTCAGCTTGATCTATTAAAGAACTGTGGACATGGGACGATCGTGTTTAACTTACAACAAGCAGGCTCGGGTGCCCATACATGGTTTCGGAAGCTGTAATACTGAGCAGAGCGAAGCCAAGATGTATTGTAGTAAGTGAAGCCCAATGTCCACTTCGCCAAGTGCAATGCTTCTAGCAATGCTTCACGTATGTGTCACTATACTGTGTACGACAGCATCAGAAGGAAAACGGTATTGCTGCCTGCTAGTATACGCCGGACGAGAGCTTCTGCATCCTAAGTGAGCATCACCCTCAGCAATTCTGAATTACGCATACACTGTAGCTTTGCTGGTGCTCGTAGGCTCGCTCTGCTGTTCTCAAAATGTCAGCCAATCAGATTGACGGAAGGAAAATTCATAAGGCTTTGCAGAAAGCCTCAGCCGAAAGCTGAGGCAGACGTTGCTCTAGCACCAATCGTCGTTGTCGTCGCTGTCATCGTCTCGAAGATCTCTATTGGTTGGGCGGTCAAATGAGGGTGTGTTGAAATCGCTACCACTTTCGCTTGGCGATCTTGACCATACATCCGTAGCAGAGGAGGATGTGGCTGTATGCAGACGATACAGCCTGAGGCTGTCGGCTTGCGGGGCTGGCTCCCCGTGAGGCCGCCTAGGATATCTAGTTTTAGTTGACGGCTCGGCTCGTCCGTAGACCCTATTGCCCTCTCCATCTGCACTCCGGCTCTTTAGTTTGTTCATGGCTTGTGCAGCAACCGCTTCAGATGCGTCGGTGCCTGGGTGAAACGGTGCTCTGGCAGCACCTTCGTAGTCAGATTTCGCTGCCATCTCGTCCTCCTCCTGTCGCGTGCTGCGTGACGGTGCTGACCGCACCCTGGCAGCTGGCTGCCTGCTTGGCTGCACCACGGATAAGAATGCACCCTGGTGGCACCATGATTCGCTCTCTCTGCAAACCCAAGAAACGCATTCCTGCACAAGATGTTGGCAGAAAATGAACGACAATGCCGACACAAAGTTGAGGAATCGATCGATCAGCACTGACATTTTTATGAGGAATTATTTTCTTTTTACAATTTGAACGTTGATTTCTGTCGTACCCTACCTAATTCCCTTTGCAGCAAATGTAAAGCGCCTAGAAAGAGATTGAGTTCTCTGAGGGCGCTTTATCAAGTGCATTATTATTATTATTATTATTAATGCTATCTAGCAAGTTTTCTCACATATAACCGGTAGTGATTAATTATTAAAAAAGAAAGCGTGTGTATAGAAAGTTTAAGGCATGTTTTTGTCCGAAATTTTGACCGGCTGCTTATGCTAGCCAAAATTAACTGCTTCCGTGTGACCGTGTTTTACCAATAACAAAGCCAAGATTTTTACTCGATTCATTATTCCCAAGCATATTGTGCCCCCTCTAGGATGATTAGCCACAACCGTTATACTGATGAAACAGCTTGGCTAATCCTCTGTAGTGATTGACATCGGTACGAGACCTGGGGCAGTCGCTTTTCAAAACTAGCAGCTCAGCTCCTTGAAGTACATACATCTGTATTAGCACTAAACGTCAGCAGTTTATTTTGGTGAGCATAATTTTTGAATTGCTCATCGGAGCTACACTGGGTGAGTGAATCTTGGATTGATCACGATCACAAACTATCCACGTTCGCTAAAGATTTAAAGAGCTACCGCTCATACTTTCCGCTCACCATTGCCCTATGGGGCCACGGAACCCCCATTCGCCAGCATAATCGTCACGCATATCGGCAAAGTAGCTCATTGAAGATCAAGAGGAGAAAGCCGACAGCAGCTGGTGACACCAGACAACTTTGTAAATAAAAAATTCCTCTTTTCACATCCACTTAATTTTATTCTAGCCCTTAGCAGTCTCCACGCGATACGGCTAGATTTAAATGGCGTTACCACCAGCCCTCAAGGTATGAGTCTTCTTGATTGCTTTTGAGCTCTAATACAATCGGCACACCTGTATGTATATGTGGTGCGTCTTCGTTAGCCGTGCTTCGAGGTGCTAGTTCCTTCCACCAATATCGGTCTGCTAGGACAAGCACCTGTTAGATGCACTGTGTTTGTAGCTCAGAACATTGATTCAGAAATTTCCAAACCGCATTTGTAAGTATGGTTCGGCATACAGAGCGCTGGCCCAGAACAACGCCAACGGTTTATTGCACAAGGCACGGAGCAGCAAGACGCATGCACGACTGCCTTTGCCCCCTTCTCCCACTCGAGTCTGCCCTCCTCCTCCGGTCCTCCGGTCCACCATCTCCCCAACAGCAGGTTACCGGCCTGTGTATATACCACATCACAGGCGGACCACAGCTGTGCACTGGCAGACCCAGATGGTGAATCCACCATCTGGCCACCAGTGGGTTACCGGCCTGTGTCCATGCCACATCACTGGCTCATCAGAGGAGCCGGCGTACACTCAAACTACAGTAAGGGAGTTGTTCTGCCATCCTTTCTCTCACACTTACTTACTTTACTTTCCTGTGTCGACTTGATACGGTAAAGTTAGAATAATGTTAGAACCTTCGTTTATCACTTTGCATTTCTCCCCTTTCCAATCCTGGCTACTTATTTTAAAATCTTGGTTTCTCGAGGTCATGTGGTACACATCAAAAATTTTTTCTCACCTTGCTGAGCAACAACATTCTGTTTTCAAATGAGTTTAAGCAAGACCGGAAAGAGTTGTCCCGTCATTCAGAATTGCTTCAGTGCTATGATTTTTAATGCGAATGAGGTGAAAGATATTTGCCAGGAAAGAATGAGACTGCAAGGTTGAATGACAAGCCACTCCTTGACGAAAGTTAAATGCCAAAGACTAAAGGCCGTCTGCCCCGGGAATGAGTGCAGAAAGTGGGGAACGACCCCTCATCTCTCTAACCGGTCCAGTGCTTTGTGATTAAGAAATAAAAAAAATACAGTTTCATTAGTACTTAACACAAGGCTTTAAATCCTTAGCACCAAACTTCTACATACACGCTCGAGAAAATATGTTTATGTTCACATGATAGTAATTTCAAATTGGATCTCACCAAGGTGTACCCATTGTACCAACTGCGATCGGTGACTAGAGAGACTAACCACTTCACGGCGGACGCGGACCTAAGAAGATTCAAGATCCAAAAACGCCTAAGCACTGTCGACCGCCACACGCTTTCGGCAACCGGTGAATGGCTGTATGTGGCCCTTAGCGAGGGCTGGAAATAAAGCCAGAACTTCAAAATACAGAGAGAACGGTAATAAATAAATCGAGCTGATGGCACAATATCATTATGAAAATAAAAGACTGAGGTGCGATGACAACTACTCTCAATTACAAAGCCTGTCGTCAGAAAAGAGTGACTACCAAATTACTCTGTGTGCCCGTGTGCTGCCTTAAGTGGCCATTGTTTGGCGATGGATACTGTTGCTTTGCAGGTCCAACCGAGCTCATTCATAGTTTTCCTTACCCACCGATGCCATTTCTTAATGCCGATTCTGGCACTCTTTTCCAGCAGTCAATCACCTGCACATTGTATGCTACATACATCAGCAGCAGGCTTCCAAACTCCTCTGTGCTTCTCACTTTTTCATTGTTTAGTGACGTAAATGGTAATGGTTACCAAATGCGCTCTAAAACCGTGCAGGCTTTGACTGCTCTACAGAAAACCTTGGAGCATAACGGGCAAATAGTTCACATGGCTTTATGCAATCAATAGCGACAACGCCAATATTAACCGCATTCTTTGGTCCACTGAAGGAAGTTCTGCTAATGACCTGTTTAATGCTCGCCAAGCACCCAACATCGCATCACAGGCAAACGCTTGGTTCGGAGCCCCTACGTTTGAACACAATCCAGCAATGTGCAAGAAGGTCGTCTGCCCTATATCCAGCAATCTCCATGACCGCTGGCGACTTTGCAGCTCTGCTGTTGCGAGGACAGCCAGCACAGGGACGGAGTTTCAACACATGTGTGCCCATCCAACTGAAGGATTGTTTTGTGATTGAACCGCCATCCGCAATCAACTTTCTCAGCTAGCTGCCAGCTTTCTCAGCCAATCGCCCTCAAATCCGTCACTCCTTCTGCCCACAGAAAAAAGTGCCTCGTGCACGAGCCACTGACCTTTTGGTGATATTGCTGCTGCTGTGTTCATAACTGCTGCAGTCTACTTCGTAGCCACCGCAGCTGCCTGCGTCGCGAATGGAGAGCTCCGAGCTCAGAGACCGACCGTCGTCGCCACCACCATCGTCCTCGTCCTGCTGCCACTCATCTCGGTGGCCGCCGTGGTCGGGCGACGAGCAAGCTCCCTGTGCGGCACGTCTGGGCGCCGGGTAGGATCGGCTTCGTGCTTCTTTAACCGAAGGATGCCGAGGCCCGATGCCCGATGCTGCCAGCGTCATCGCTTCGGCAAAAGGCCGTCCGAGCGAGACGCTGTCCGATGAGAGGACCCTACTCTGCGGCTGCACCGCTGACCTCTCGGGTTCGCGAGGCGTTCGCGAGAGGGCGCTGCTTCCATTGGGAGACGCGGCCGGACGAGAGGGCAGCATGAGGCGACGGGGAGGCTCGCGAAGCCCCCGCCGCATCGGTGGCAGCAGCGAGGGTGGAAGCAGTGGAGGCGATGCAGAGTGAGCGGGGGACAGCGGCCCTGCTCCAGTAGTACCGCTGCCACTCCTGCCATATCGCAACTGCTGTGGCCACTCTCTGGCTGAAGCCGAGTGCAGCTCAGCCTGCGTCGAGTTGAGGACCGCGTCGCGGTTCACCGGTGGCAAAGGCTGCGACACGGCTCTGTCCTGCACCTGACGGTGGACAAGAGGTAGGGGCAAGTGGTTCAACTCCTCCTGCAACTGGGCGCGCTTGAGCGGCTCGAAGGGGCTCGCTCTCAGCGCCACGCCTCCCGGCACGAGCTCTGCAACGTCATGTAAATGGCGACTTATTATGTAAAGGCCGACTGTATTATGGTCGTCTCTGCTGCCATAAGCAGTTCCAGCAATAGCACTACAGTATTAACCAAACCTTTTCCTCTCTTAACCCAGTTTGATCACTTTACTGCTGCAGCTCCGGCAGAGAGCATGCAGCAAGAGCTATATCAAAGCAAAGTCTGTCAGGAGCCAGGCGACCAGGCGCAAAGGACTTGGGAAAAGGTGGGTGCACATGTGCGAAGAACGAGGTCGCTGCTCCGTGCGGCTGTCAAATCTACTTCTATCTCGTCTAGATCCTGAAAGTGCTTTATTTGCACTGTGCAGGCGCGAATTGCTGCTGGGCAGGACTTGCCGTTCTATAGCAGTCAAGCAGTGGCCCAACCAACTCAGCTTGACACATTAAAGAGATAGCCAAAGTCAACGGGAGACGAAGACGAATCATCACCATCTGTAGCGATTTGAATGCTTCATATGTGCCAACACACTCTAATGATAGTTATAGGGGTCTAGACAACGGATAGGTAACGAATTGCTTTTATGAAGTGCCGGAATTTATTCAAAAACTAAATACATTTTCAATTCAATTTCAAAAGTAAGAGTATATGTTATAATTCAGATTTAAATATCTGTTTATTTCGTGGGATTTTTCCAAGTGCCTTCCATTTACACACAGATAACCAATAGTTTACCAGTCAGTGGCAGAGTGACTGGGTAGGGGGCATCTGCAACCTTAGGACAGGGCAGAGAACTGGGCAGCCCCCTGTTCCTATACGCACGACCGTCATAAACAAAGAAATTATGTCATAATTCCACTTGATAAGCAACCGCCGATTCGATTTTACACTGTAGTTGCTCAGCCTACACGAGAGTCTTTAGCGTATTGCCCCTATATACACATTTTGCAGGTTAGCCCCCTGATGGAATGAAACGTAATGTATTGTAATGCATGCCCGTCAATCTCGTTAGACGACCATATCAGCTCCACGGTCAAATCTGCCTATTTTCAGCTTCATAACATTGCTAAAATTCGGGCTTGTTTAGATAAGGATACTACGTCTAAGTTGGTCCATGCATTCGTGACATCCCGTCTCGACTTCTGCAACTCACTGCTTACCGGCCTACCAGCATGTGCGATCAGGCGATTGCAGCTGGTGCAAAACTCGGCAGCTAGGCTTGTCTGTCGTGAGCTTCGCAGTTGCCACATTAGTCCACTTCTCGCCGACCTGCACTGGCTACCAGTCAAGCAACGGATTGACTTCAAAGTTTTGTCGCTCACTTTTAGGTCTCTTCATTCTATGGCTCCAGCCTATCTCTCCGACATACTCCCCCATCAGGCTAAGCATCGTACCACCCGCTTTTCGGAATCCAACAGTCTACAAATACCTCGTACAAACCTCAAATCCCTTGGAGACCGTGCATTTAGTTCGTATGCCCCCAAAGCCTGGAACTCCCTCCCGACCTGCGTCAGAACATCCCCTGACCTGACCACATTTAAAAGGAACTTAAAAACACACCTATTTAGGACAGCATTTAGTGGGTCCCCGTGATTCGTCCTTCACGTGCTTATGCGTGCTGGCACTGTGCATGCTGCCACTAACCACACTTGCATGCTGACCCTGTGCATGTCACCCCTAACCATGTTATTCATTTTGTTTGTCTTTTAAGCATGATTTTACTTACCATTCAATTGCATTTACCTTTGCAGCAAATGTAAAGCGCCTAGAAAGACATTAAGTTCTCCGAGGGCGCTTTATCATGTACATTATTATTATTATTATTGTTAATAAACCCTGAAGAGCCACAAAGACTATGTGGGTGTTATGCAGGAGCGTTTTGTATAGAGCCCTCACAGCTTCGGCGGCTTTCTGTAGGCATTCTGTAGCCAAAATTTTTTTTCTCACACAACAAAGCGAAGGTGGGAAACGTAGCTGAGTCAGGGGAGCAGTTGAAGTAGTGAGTAGCATATCAATAGCAGCTAAGGATGGTTGGAAATGATGTGCCATAGTCGGCAGTAGGAGAGTAGATATCGTTGCGTAAGTTTTTGAAAGTGAGTCCTACAGCCTAGGACAATATACCTGCAGAACACAAGCTTCTGTCGCCAACGCTCTTTAAGCGAAGGAATAGAATAGCTAATTTATTGTCCATACATAACCTGAGGGCACGAGGAGGCTGAAACGGGTGCACCAGTTCAGCTAGGTATGACGGAGCCAAGCCGTGGCAGGACTTGTGGGTCAGCGTAAGAACTTTGTTCTGTATCCGTTAATCAACCAGCAGCCATCAGAACTTCTGACGCTTAAAATGATATACAGCTGAGTATCGTTCCAAAAAAAGGATAGCCTATTCCATGGGCCTGAATCGCTTTCCCCAGAGGTTTAGTATAAATGGAGAACAGAAAAGGACCGATGACGGACCCTTGTGGGACTCCATAGTTGACTGATCTTGGGGATGAGACCTGACAGCTAAACGACACGGATTGAATACGATCACGTAAGTACGATTTAAACAATGCCAACCAGACCGATCGTTGTTCTCAATCATTCAAGTAGGATATCATGGTCAATGGTGTCGAAGGCAGTTGGTAGATCTAGCAGCGCTATGGCAAAAAGAATTCGCATCGTCCTTGCTGCATTGGTTACACAAAGTAGAGCAAATTCAGTGGAGTGCTGCCGCTTGAACTCCGATAGAAATTCTTCTGATAATTAATTTTTACAACGCGTGCTATCAGCTGCGTAGCGACAATTTTTTTCGCGAAATAAAAAAAGGAAACTGGGCGATGGTTTTCAAGGATCTCCATATCTAATCCAGACTTTTTAAATATCGGTCTAACAATGACCAATTTGAAGGACTTGGATACAACGGCTTTTTCCTGAGAAGCATTACAAAATCTTGGTTATAGCTGGGGTAAGTTGGTCTTCCAGAGAGGACCACAGAGATGATGGTATAGGGTTTTCAGGATACTTTTTACTAGACTTTATTAAGGTAGCCACACCACATGCAGAAACGTCGGAAAATCTTTTAAGGATGGTCACGGGTTACGATTCAGCAATAGCTTTAGTCAGAGTGGGGCTTTATGGAGTCACGAATGTGCATAATTTTATCCCGTGAATAAGGCTGAAAACGTTTCGGCCGAGCCGTTATTATCTAATAGATGAAAATCCTTGTTCTGCCATTGATGCTTTCACGCTATTGTATTCGTGTTACTAATCAGTCGGCACCTTTTCAGCTTATGAAAGTTCCTACGAAGAAATTCCATTGTTTTATTTTTCTATAAAAATTCTAGAATGCGATATTTACATGTCTTTCTTTTTGTTCAAACTCATAGACAAGGTTAATTACAATTAAAATCCCTACTGAAGGTGAAGGTTGCTTAAAATAATCACTATTCAAAAAAGCAAGAAGCTTGCAAGATTTTTGAAAACCAGTTAAGATTCACTTGCAACACAAGATTAGTGATGGATTTTATTTATGCAATGGCATGAAATACCAAGTGCATATTGGTGAGAGTGGTGTGATTTATCTAACGAGAGAGGCAGTTGATCACAAGTGGATAGTACGGAATCGCTCGTGATGGAGTAGCTTAAAAAAGCTTAGGCGTGGGCACTGTCGGATCAAATGGGATGAAATTGCAATTCATTAAGGCTCTTTAAAAAATGCAGCAATGCATTGCTGAATTTTTAAAGAGCCTTTTAAATTTCTACAGATGAAAAAATTCCCAAAAGGTAAATTAAAAAAAATATTTGGCACAATTAGTCATGGTAACAACAAAGTAAAAATTTGGGTCAAAAGCATACCCATATGCATCTAACAACCCTGATTTGTCATTATTCAGTCAAGTCTTGCTACGTAACATTACTAAAATTTGCGTATGCTTAGACAAGGATCCCAGATCTAATGTGGTCCATGTTTCTGACATCCTGTCTCGACTTCTGTAGTTCACTACTCGCAGATCATCAGGCCTATGCAATGTTACACATCCAGTTGGTGCAAAACTATGCAGCTAGGTGATAGCCCAGGAGGTAAGATGCTTGCTCTCAACGACAGTCGTGGGTTCGAATTCTGAAGTAGGCGACCATTTATTGCTAACTGCAAGCGATGGGGAAGCTGTTAAGGCTCTTCTGCAGCTATAAAAGTTAGGCTGTTAAATCAACTAATAAAATTTATACTTGCTTATCGTAAACATCGCAATTGCCACATTGCCGCCTACTAACTAACCTGCACCAGCTTTCCATAAAGGAGTGTGTCGTCTTCAAAGAATTGTCACTCCCTCTGAGGTCCCTCCATTCTCTTGTTCTGGCTTATCTATCCAAACTACTATTCCAACTCAAATAATTTAACTGTGCCTCTATCAGATCTACTCCCCCACAAGGCTAAGCATCGTACCACTCATTTTCGGAATCTAATTATTTACCTATATCTCGTACAAACCTCAAATCCTTTGGAGACCGTGTCTTTAGTTGGTATGCTCCCAAAGCCTGGAAATCACTCCCAAATTGCTTAGCGGCATCTCCTGACTTGACTACATTTAATAAGAAACTAAAAACGCATCTATTTATGACAGCATTTAGTGGATTCCTATGATTCGTCCTTAATGTGCTTATTTGTGCTGAAACTGCTCATGCTGCCACTTACCACACTTGCTTGCTGATCCTGTGCATGTCGCCCATAACCACGTTATTCTTGTTGTTTATAGAGCATGCTGCCACTAACCATTCGATCTCGCTTCCTTTTCAGCTATGTAAAGTGCCTAGACAGAGATTAAATTCTCTGAGGGTGCTATATCAAATGTATTATTATTATTTAAACAGCCTCAAATCTTTTAGAGATGAGCATTCCTTCTTCGCATATTCCCAAAATGGAACTCACTCTTGCCTGACGTCAGGACATACTGACGTGAAGACATTTAAAAAGAAGCTGAAGACCAACCCGTTCCTCCGAGCGTTTGCTCGGTCAGCGTGAATCTTCCTTTGTGTGCTTATGCGTGCTGACACACTGCCTGTTATTAGCAAACAAGCGACACATTTCTTTGCAGTATATTTACAGTGCTCAGAAAGAGATTTAGCTTACTTAGTCTGCTCTGCAAATGTCTTATAATATCAATATTAATGATTTCTTATAACTTAATCTCATGAAACCGGACGCAATAATAATGAATACAAGTTTTATGTAGGTGTATGGTAGTTCAGCCGTGGTCATCGCCGGATAAATAGTAAAGGAATTCGGACGGTTAATGTTGAGCTGATAAAGACTGCATTGGCATTCCTTTAGCCAGCAACATAGCTAGAAATTGCTATGTGGAATGATCTTGCAGGTAACAGCCTTATCATAAGAATGATTAAAAAGTTGATACTGCTTTGGGCCATGCTAACTAGCTTACAGTCGCGTTTACATGGTCCGTCTTGTTTCTTTCATTTGTCATTCTAGTTTTAGGTTAGTGCATATGCCACCAAAACTAGGGGGTTCGAGAGTTACAGAGGACTGAACGAAGACTGAGAAGTTTAGCACTGTTCTTCTGTGAGCCAAGATGGTAGGAAGACTGATTGAATTACTAATCATAAGCCCTGGAAAGAACACACCCTGTTCACTGCTTTGAAAGGCGGACGACATGAACTACAAAATCGTCGATGCGTTCCAAGAGTCCTTGTTTTTGGGACACTTCGAGCTTTTCATACTGAAAAAAGATCATAAAGCAGCTGGCGAACGCAGTCTCGGATGGTTTAAATTAGCCTGAAGGTGAATCACGGATGAACCTACCTCCCTAACAAAACGCTTTTTGCATGACCACTCTGGGGTTGGAACTGATAGGAGGCATGACGGAAGGCAAACTGACCGCGTAAATATCCTACAAGAATGAAGTAGGACATGAGCCAGGACAGAAGCAAGACGGAGCATGTATACGCGGCTTAAAGGAGCAGCACCTTGGGCTATGTCGTTGATCGGGTGTACAACGACCATCTCGACACTGCCGAGTAAGATCGAGTCTCTCTCCTAATTCTAATGTAGCTCTCGTTAGGCTCAGGGTTAAGGTACTCACCTTTAGCGACCGGGTTATTGGGATCGAACCCTGAGGCATATGCAAAGGGCCAGTATAAAAATTAGGTTTTCTTATCCCGCTATCCAAATGAATCACGATTTGTACATCTCTCTGTGGCTGTCGACATCATTATCGCGAAGACATTCTTAAGTGCTATCTCCTAGCCTAGGCATCAGTGGGATGAGTCTGCATGGGCTTAGGGTTTATCTTGCTTAGAGATTTCAGAGCGTGGACGTCGAAAGAAAGGTCATCTGGCGAGCCTCTCGGGGATCCGCTCTAGGTGCCATTATATTCAAATTCTACATCTGCTATGCCCCGTCTATGCACTACCTCTTGCAGATGACATTGCAAGATGCAAATGAATTTTGTGTCTCTATGCTGATGTCACTTAACTATAACTGAGCTTTGGTCATTCACAAACCTCCAGTACCTTGGATTCTTCAACTTACTTGCGGCTTTCACTTCCGAAATTTGCCTTTGAAATATGGCTAATGTTCTGAAATTATAGCGTAACAGAAAACAACCTAAGTTATGCGAAAACCTAGCCTCACTTGAAAACTAGACCGCCTCACTCTCAAAAGTTACTCAAAAAGCATATTTTCTACCGCATCTGAATAGCATGTTCGCAAGGGACTAGATGGCGATATCAAGACCTCTATAAAGATCGAGTTTACTTAATAATGAAAACCTTGGGCGTTCTTAGACGAGGGTATCATAAGTAAGTCAATCCACTCATTTTGAGTTGTTTCTAGACCTTTGTAAATCTTATTCAGCCTTTACCGTATGGCACCTAAAGATTATAGAAAACTCGGTAACAAAAGTTTTCCGCCACTAATGCCACAGCTACATCACACCACTTCTAGTCGAGCGGCACAAGCTCTCCCTCAAGTACTACATCAATTTCAAGGTCACGCCACATAATTTCAGGCTCTCTTAATCTTTTCTTCCAGCTTCTTTATTTGAAATTTACACGACTATGCTTATAAGAATATCGGATATAGGTGTAACCTGCTTACAAGAATAGCAGCTCCTTCTCTCAGATTTACTCTAGCCATAGTCTCATTCCGCATGCGGGAGTACTCCACCTACAAGAATGGCCTTTGTCGGCCCAAGCATTGTTTTATAAGCGGAGTCAACTGTACTCCTTTGGTCTCCCTCACATCTACCGCTCCTCTGACTCAGGTCATTTATCTGTATCACTAACCAACCTCGAATCTTGGAAAACCATGCGCTCACTTCGTCATAAAAAGCAGCCAAGACCCGCTTGCATACGTAGCATACGCTTCATCCACGTGAATCGCTCTGTGTGTGTTCTTGTATTTGTTGAGATTGTACATGTTTTCATCCATGTCGAGTCTATGAGCATTGCGTAGAAAGACGTTAGATTCTCTTTTAGTTCTTTAAACTTCATTATTGTTATTAACGTTACTAAGTTTACTGGCAAAAACTCACGGTAAGATTTTTGTAAATGTTTAAGAAGTTCAAGATGTTCTAATAAAAACTTCTTTCGCATTTTCTTAAAAATAAATTAGATAATAATAAATGCTGATAATTTTAATTTTCTTAAAACCAATGCTGTCTCAATGGTATAATGGTATACTCTTATCCCCGGATTTTTCGCAGGAAAATTCAATATGAAAAAAATTGTTGGTAAGCGTATCGAAGATCATCGCTAAGACTGACTGCTAGTTTAGCTCTTTGTTGTTATCTGTTCCATGGAGAGATAATGTCTCCTGCGTTTACATAGGTGTATGCAATTAAAGAATCACGATCGAAAGCGGTAAAGGCAAAAACTCCATAATTCAATATACAATTAGCTGTTCAATTTCAGCTGTGAGTGCATGTTATAGCTGTTTATATGCAAATTCAGTGAATTATTTACCCTTTTATCTTTGACTTGACACAGTCATTGTTGCTGAACCATCGCCGCATTAATTAAGATATTACAAACAACAACGTATGAGAAATGTTAGCAACTTCAGATTCCGGTACACACGGATTCACTCGCGGACTCAAGTACTCGCATACTCACATTTAGAATTAGATAGGTTTTTTAGCTGTAAAGCAAATATTTAAAGGAAGAAATGACGCTGCATATACTTTCTCAATGTGCATATTTTTTCGGCATTGACATGTTTGCAGCGTCGTTGCGGCATATGAACATTCGATTTGTAGTTTATCTTAATGGTAAAGGTACGTTATGTATGCTCAAAGATTATGCGGGCCCTGAGTAAATGATGTTAATTTTTTTCATTCGCGTAAGCAATACAGGCAGAGGCAGAAATTCTTTCAGCACCGTACCTGCTCGTATGCTACCGCTTCCGTGTGGTATGTGTTTGATATAGAAGTGTTCTGGCTTTACTGGATGGTCATCTCTAGGGAACGGCAACTCCGACATCTTAGGTGATACAGGTCGAAGGTATACAGCCGGTGACCAACGTGTGTTTTCTGTTGCATTAAGCCGATGGATGCTACCACGAGTTCTGACCGTTGGCTGCAGACTTCCGATGTCTCCTTCGGGCTGATGACAAGGGACTCCTTGGTAATAAGTCGAGTCCTACATAGTATACAAATCAATTCATTCTCAGAATGATACAAAACGCTCTCCTAACTGAGGACGGCTCAGAGCGGGACAGCCCTAACTGCTCGGCAATGCGTCCACTTTCCATCTGCCCTCTCCCCCCCCCCGCCTACGTCGTAGCTCCGACACAAAAGGTCATGCAGCTATAATAGCACGAGCACCAAGCTCCTCTGTGGCACACTCAGCCGGTAAACCGCGGAGGATCAGAGTCGGTCCTCAACCGGCCGAAACAACCCAGCCGGCAGCCGCCAAAGCTGACCACCAACTGAATGCAGCCCGCCGCCAAGGCATCTAACTATATGCCCCTGTGATCTCAAGACCACACATGAATATCTGGGGCAACAAAAACCGAAACCAAGCAACTGTAGGTATCTAACTATAGCCTACAGATTCCAAGAATTCATTCAGTTGGTGCAGTAGTAGCAGCAAACGCTGCGGCACATATCTATAGCCAGGTCAGATTACCTGCATTCTGGCGTGACATGCTAAATGCGCTAAGCCACATAAGAATTTTTTCTGAAGGTCTCTGGCTGTGTAACTTATTTTCACAATTATCATGCTACGATTATAACTCTTTTTTGAAGACCTATACTCTTTTTTCCAGACAACTCTCTATGAAACTTTTACTTCTATGCAACTTTTTTCTCAACTGCCCTCATGACTCAGCTGTTTATCACTATTTCATTGTTGAAAGAGATGCCCGTTGGCTTCATTTTGTACCAAAAGCTGCTTAGTCTTCGAGCATTGTCAAAAACTTCCCCTCCTTGAAACTGCGTAATCATAAGGCTTTCCAAAGTTACAGAAAGGTTTGCAGCCAAACATACAACAAATGAGGCAGCACGTAATGCACTCCTTCTTGAGGCCTGATGAGCTACATGTATATTCACAAGGTCAAGACCTGACGTGACACGTTTCAAGCTAATACATATAATATGAAGGTCCTGCTATTCCAGCTAAGTGAATCTTTGTTAAAATTCAATTCTAATACTCAATCTTCAGCTTTTAAGTCCAGTGTTATTAGGAACAACAGATGACTTGAACGAGGAGGAGCAGGTGACGAGAATCAGTCGCAGAATGCCCATTAACCAGAGGATCGTATTTCAAAAATTCTAAGAGGAACTTAATTGTTGAGTTCTGATCTGAAATTCCTGAGCCATATAAATTTCAATTAGTCGGGCGATCTAAATAGTCACTTGCCTGCGCTATGTTCTGTAACTGAATCAGCGCAAACAACTAATGATAATACTGCGCCCGAGGTTTGGCTTTGATACTAAAGATGACCCTAACATTGCATCCACTATGCGACTACAACTAATAATACTTTCTTCTATTACCTTATGTTGTCCCAATTCTCAGCCACATATGCAAAATATTGGGCAAATATTATGTATCAAAAACTACAACATGGTTCTTGCAGAAATCTGTTTAGCCTTGTAATTTGTGTTGTGTGTGCTCATGCGTGCTGACACTGCAAGTTACCAGTAACCATATTCCATGTTGACAATGTGCATGCTGCCTCTAACCATATTATGCTTGTTGACAGTAGGTGCTTTGTAGCTGATACGTAACTTGAGGATGCCAAGCAGAGCATGTCTCACACTCAGTGCGAATGAATGTGCCCATGTGCGTACTAGCATGCGTGATTACTAGGTTAGCAGTATGCCATTTATGGCTCCGTTGTACGCTGTTATGCAATGCATCTCCGTCTGTAACTCCACAAAGTCATAAAGACCATGTGGGTGTTACGCAGGAGAGTTTTGTATAGCGCACTCACAGCCTAAGCGGCTTTCCGTATGCATTCGGTAGCCAACAGACTTCGTCTCATGCAACAAAGAGAAAGTGGGAAGCATAGCAGAGTCAGGAGAGCAGTTGAGGTAGTGAGTCGCATAGAAGTATCAGCTCAGGACCACTGAAAAAGATGAGCCATAGTCGGTAGTAGGAGAGTAGTTGTCGTTGCGTAAGAACTGTTGGGGAGTGATGGTCAAAGAAAAAGTCGCAGGGAACCGAAGGCCATCATTAACAAGTGTTTTGATAAGAGTGTCATTTGCCAAGCCCATTACCTAACTCGATGCATTCAGCAATCGTCCCAATTTTCTAGCCACTAAAATTAACTAATTTCCATGCTCCTGCATGTGTGGCTGACTTACTGTCGAGCTATTATCTGCGATTGATTGCTGCACTGTTGACTGTTTTGTTATCGTTTGACATTAAGACAAGCATGTCACAAAGGTTTGTGAGACTCTATAAGATTAGAAAGCCACTATAAATTGTAGTATTATCGATGTAACCAACATGTAGGTGGAGACAGATAAATAAACAGAGGGTGCGTGTTTGTACACCTGTGATGTAACGTCATGGCCATATAGTATATCCCGCGATGCTGAGCAGCCAGAAATATATCGCCACTACGTACTTAAATTCAAATGTAAGTTATTGGAGAAACCATCGAAAAGTTCGTTGCACATTCTTCTTGTTGAGCCTGCAAGTAAGATTACTCTTGTTCATAAGGGTATTTGCACGAAACCTGTGCTTGCCAATGTTTCCTAAGCCGTCCGGAAATTGCACTAACTATACTTGACTAAGAGGCTGCATTATAACCGTCGATTCAGCTATGACCATTTTAAAAATTGCATTCTTGGTATATACCGCTAATGCATGTGCATTTTTTAATACACCCACTGCCAGCCTCATAAGCCACGGAGATTAGCATTCCGGCCGTATGGTTAGTCAGGGATAGACTGCTCTTGCATATGTATGCAGAGTGCCTATTCTTTCAGGTAACAGTAAGGCTCTATTTGAGCTCGAGCTCTTAATCGGTGGTGTAGCCCATTTAATCGCTGAAAGCTGTTACGAACTCGTGCAGCAAATTTGGAATTATACCCTCCTAACGCAGCACAGCGTACATAGCCGGGTGCTTGCCATCGCCGCTTGAAACGAAGTAGATCACGGAGGCAGATGACTATTCACGCAAGCAATGCAGGCGGTGGCAGAGCGGGACAGCAATCAATATTGGCCATACCTCAGAAATAAGTCAATGTGCTCTCGTGATAACTTCTAGCTCAACATTGTACAGCGCCACGAGACCTGTTTCTAGCTAGGAGGCTGGACAGGAAACTGAGTTCGGTTAGCAGTATTTTAAAAAGACAGTAAGCTACGGGTTATTATGCATCCTGTTGTTAACTGTCACAATTCAGGCACCACCAATAAATGTATTGCTATTGCCACATTCTAGTTCGACTAGCAGTGACCAGCTTTTAATTGGTCTGCTTGAATGCTAGCTATGCACCAAGATGTTGCGTTTTGATGGTAAGTGGTATAACTAATCTTTATATCTTGGATTATATGACCCATTTTTTCAGTCAGTCACTGCTAAGGGAAACGCAGCCATAACCCACTGAAACGCAGAACACTGAAAAACAGTTAATACACCGGTCTGTCCAAAAAGTAATGCCTAGGAAGAAAAAATAAAATAGCCAATTTCCTGGACTGTAAAGCTAAAAACCTGCAAGACCTACATCTCAAATAAATAAAGAGAGAGAGTATCTAACTAAAAGAGCTTTTTAGCGATCCCTAATAGGGTTAGCCACTAGCACGGCAGGGACAAACTCCTCGACAGGAAGCTGCTGAGAATTGCCGAAAACACTCTCACCTGACCGAAAGAGGATTGTGGATGTAGGGCGTGCTGGTCACGTACACTACTGCTTAGCAGCGAAACCTCTTCGTCGTCACAGTCTGCCTGCAATAAGTAAACATCACCAAGTATAAAGCGCACAATAGTGACCACGCCAGCATCCAAGCGCTGAACAGCTGAGAGTTGGAAAGATTGCTGCTGCACGGCATTGATACGCAGCCTGCTTTGTACTGGTGTTTACTTAGCAGATCGTAAACTTTGGCGTTTACAGCATAGATTTATTTTGATTTTTGTTGAATTTGGCTTTCAGAGTCGTTTTTTAAATGGCGTTCAATTAAAGGCTCGTGACTTCGGCGGCAGCCTCGGGGTGTTTCTCTAGATTATATCGTATCGCTTTTTTCTCGGACGGTGCTAAAAATAGCGCTAGAGCGACGAAGCACGGTCAGGGTTGGTCGCACAGAGGTTGCAATTTAATTTGTCAGGGAGGTATCTTATTTGTCAAGTTGCTGAGGTGGTGACTATTTAGACATGTGAAAGATGGCTGCCGAGAGGCGCTTTGTACGTGCAGCTTCACGCTCTTCAAATTAGAGCGATGCTTCTTTTTAGACGGGTGTGTCCAAAGAAGCTTGCCAGTGGTTCTTCAAAAATTTGAGATGCAATTTTTTCAAAATGAATAGAACCCTTCGGCGAGTCTACTCGCACTTTCGGAGTGTAGCTTCAAGCCGCGGTATCTCCAGAGGGAGACAACACATATTTCAAGTTGGGGTCGCGAAAGCCAACCGCCGAGAAGTCTACCTTCCGGAAGCAGGCTGAAGTACTCAAAATGGAGCTCAGTCTCTTTTTATCTGACGTCAATAAAAGTTTCCGAATGGCGCTATTTCTGTGCAGAAATTAGGACTTTCTCAAAATGGGAAGCGCGCATTTTTTCCGAGGGGCTGAAGAGCCTATTATATCGGCACTTCTTTGGCGTGCAGAGCCTCATCTGCTTCCAGAAACGGCTGCCGATTAATTTTAAAGGGTGCTAGGGAGGAGAGGCTAACGAGACCTGCTTAGTGGTTGCACAGCTGATTGCAACGTTGCCTCTCCAGAGGAGTTCACCAGACCTAGAGGCAGGCTAAAAAAGCAGGTCGTGCGGGCGGCGTCTCCTTAGAGCTGTGGCGAGTTAAAAGTCGGCTTCCAACGGGAAGGAGCCAAGCGTTCTCTTAAACAGAGCCTCCTCTGCATGCAGCTGAGCAGCGAGGCCAAAGGAGCTATAGCCATCGAGTTTTAAGCCCCCCTCCTCGAAAGCCCGCCAACCCCTCCGCAGCGCTACCATGAAGCGAGGTAGGCTATGAAGCTTAATAATTATAATATTAAAAAGACATTGGTAAAAAGCACAAAAAGAAGAATCGCATCCCTTTCTAGGCGCTTAATGCGTGCTGGATAGAAATAATAATTTAGTGAACTCTAATGTTGAGTAGAAAGGAACACAGAGACTTTAGAGACTTTTCGACGACTCGACTTTGGCGATCAGAATCAAGGAATTCCTCCACATAAATCAACTATTTGAGTTGGAGATTGTGATAGAAAGGCTGCTTGAACGGCCACATTGGGCGCGCTCTTTCGGCGCGCACGACAGCTGTCGGGTTACAGAGGGAATGTCATAATTTTAAAATGAGTATCGTGTTTTCGGAGATAGCTAAATAGGCAACTTTTGTTTAACCGAGTAGGCTTGCCGTGCGGCACGCTTTCAGCGAGCTGCGCTTAAGCTTTTAAAATAGGGGTACGAATTTCTTCTTTGTGCGTCAATGAATGCTTTTATAGAGGCGCACCTTCGCCAGGGCACTTCAGGCTGTATGTAGTCTTTTTAAGCGTTTAGCCAACACCTGAATTAAATGAGTTAAATTACTAACTTTCTCAGATTTATAGACAATAAAAAACTCCACTTAATTTGGGAAAACAGGGTGGCGCTTAGAAATTTGATGTACAACTCTCAAAATGGGCGCGGGCAGCATATCTCGTGTAGCATCTGAACGAAATCCGGGTGTTCTGTTCCAAAGTGAACTCTCATTAGACGACTATATCAGCTCCACAGTCGGGTATACCTATGTTCAGCTATATAAAATTACAAAAATTTGGGTCAGGTAAGTCAAGGATGCGACGGTTTTTCCATGCATTTGTGTCCGACCATCTTCACTTCTCTTCACAGCGTTTATTGGGTCTTGGTGTATTGTCCTTTAAATGCGTATGCGTGCTAACACTGTGCGTGTTATCATCAGCCAACTGACTTGCTTATTTCGCCGCATACTTAAAGTGCCCGGGAAGAGTTATGGTTCTCTTGTGGTGCTATGAAAGTTTCTTATTACTGTTATCAATAATTGAAATAACAAGTTTTAAGAAGGCTAAAGAGTCATTCCGAAAGTTTTCACACAAGAAGTCTCCGACTTTGTCCAAAAAACCACAAGGTCAATATTAAGCTCTGATACCAGAATCCTGGCTATGCGTTTGGTCTCGTGCGCAAGATTCAATCATATCGCGATGCCGAGTCTTGAACCTACAAGCTTACCACCACCCGGATAGACGTAGATTTAGACTTCTATTGTATGCAATCAATTGTGTAATGAAATGTATAAAAATGCAACAATTGCAATGGCACGTTATATAATTAAAGTCTCCAGTTCGATGCTGCATATTAATGAAATTGGATATCTAATGGTGTGTGCTTTCTTTCATTCAAACTTTTTATTCGACCTGAGTAATAAGATTTTTCTTATCATTTTACTGTTTGTTCTTTAAGCTGTTTAAGATAAATTACACACGGTAAGTAACTGGGGAAAGGGTGGGCCAGCACCCAGGTCTGCCTGTAGGTGAACCAGGCTGCTATTAGCTCTCCGTGCAAAAGAAGAATGAACATGCTGAGGTTTCCAAACTCTGCTTTGCTTTTATATTTTCACCAGGACTACTACATATATGGATATACGCAGATATAAATACACACACATATATATATATATTTATATATGTACATACATATATGTACAAACCTTACTAGTAAGTTCCAGTCTGGCTTTAGAGCTAATCACTCCACAGAATCAGCACTGCTTAGGGTGTACAACGACTTATTTAGGAGTGCAGACATAGGTAGAGTGTCTCTGCTTGTTTTTCTAGATCTTTCGGCCGCTTTTAATACTATCGATCACAAAGTTCTTCTAGAGCGACTCTCATCTCGCCTGGGCATCACTGGCACTGCTCTGCCATGGTTCAGGTCCTATCTCAGTGGGAGACTCCAGAATATTAACGTGAATAGACAAAGATCATGCGAGGTACCTCTGATATATGGGGTACCTCAGCGCTCCGTGCTAGGTCCGGTTCTTTTCAGTTTATACTCTCCCTCTTGCTGATGTCATTTCCAAGCACAATCTAGGCTTTCACTTCTATGCGGATGACACTCAGTTGTACCTTTGCTTTGATCTCTACCCGCCTTCGAGCACCTCGAATTCTTTTAACTCACTTGCTGCATGTATTAATGACATCCGCACATGGATGGCAGCAAGTTTCTGAAACTAAACGATGATAAAATTAACTTACTAGTTATGGGCAAACCCAGTGCGATTCAGAAATTGGAAAGGCTGACGCTCAAAATTGGCTCTGCCAGCATATCTCCAGTTGAATCAGCTCGAAAACTAGGTGTTATGTTCCAAAGTGACCTTTCGTTAGACAATCACATCAGCTCCACAATCAAGTCTGCCTACTTTCAGCTACATAACATTAATAAAATTCGGGTTTGTTTAGATAAGGATACCACGTCTGAGTTGGTCCATGCATTTGTGACATCCTGTCTTGACTTCTGTAACTCACTGCTTGCTGGCCTACCGGCATGTGCAATCAGGCGATTACAGCTGGTGCAAAACTCTGCAGCTAGGCTGGTCTGTCGTGAGCGTCGCAGTTACCACATCACACCGCTTCTCGCCGACCTGCATTGGCTTCAAGTCAAGCAACGGATCGACTTCAAGGTTTTGTCGCTCACTTTTTTAGGTCACTTCATTCTCTGGCTCCAGCATATCTCTCAGATCTGCTCCCCCACCAGGCCAAGCATCGTACCACCCGCTTTTCGGAATCCAACAGTTTACCAATAGCTTGTACAAACCTCAAATCCTTTGGAGACCGTGCATTTAGTTCGTATGCTCCCAAAGCCTGGCACTCACTGCCGACTTGCGTCAGAATATCCCCTGACTTGACCACATTTAAAAAGAACTTTGAAAAAAGAACTTAGAAACACACCTATTTAGGACAGCATTTAGTCGGTCCCTGTCATTCGTCCTTCATGTGCTTATGCGTGTTGACACTGAGCATGCTGCCACTAACCACATTTGCATGCTGACCCTGTGCATGCCACCACTAACCGTGTTATTCATGTTGTTTATCAAGCATGATATTACTCACGATTCAATCGCATTTCCCTTTGCAACAAATGCAAAGCGCCAAGATAGAGATTGAGTTATCTGAGGGCGCTTTATCAAGTGAATTATTTATATTATTATTATTATTACATACTAAATATATGTATACCTCAGCAAAGATGACTATGATCTGATCCGCGAGATATAAGAATAGAGTAGCAGAAACATGCTTTAAAGTTCCTTTGCAGAGCTGCGCAAAATACATTCCATCAACAGTATGAGACATTTTAAACTCCTGGGTAGCACTGCAGCTGCCTTGCCATTACAAGACTGGTTGGTTTATTGAAATACCTGTTGATATGACGAAGAAGCATGGGAATAACGCTGAGCAGCCATCTCGGCTCTATCATCATCTGCCTTCGAATGAGTGCATCTGTAAAGAGTGAGCCTCGAATACTTTAACTCTGAGCAGTCAGACATGCTTTATGACTGAAATCTCAACGAACCGAGCCCTCTGAGGCCACAAGTTGCTGCATTTCCTAATATCGCCAACAAATTTTGGAGTGGCAAGCAACTAAGCAAAATCAAACTCCCGATGACTTGCACTTTTACGACACAAACGAATCGCACATTACTAATTCCGTCGCTCCACGGTTGCTGACTTTCTTAAACGAAAGACTACCAGTTTTAAGATAATGAAAACTCTATTAAAACTCACTCGAATATACGGCCCGTCAGTTCCCAGAAACGTTGCGGTACTGAAAACTGTCACTAAACTGGTAAATTCAGACAAACTTACCGAAGCTAAGCTTTTGGTACCGAAATACATTTAATCACACTATTTAAAATTTAAGAGAAAATTCGTAGCTCTAGGGTAGACAATGAGCTCTGTGTTTCCATCACTTTAGCCTATCCTTCCCGGTCGCAGCTTTGATCATTAAAGAAATACCTTAGCCCTTGAAATAAATAACGTGACTAGTCTCGCACATTTTTGGATACCGCTCCTACGTAGGTCGTTGCACCCTTCACGTTCTTAAAAAAACGCAGCAGCATCTTTTTCGACAATATTCGGTAGTCATTAAAGCTTCTTGGTGGTCTCAGAAATTAGTTTTTAAGTCGCTTATAATGCAGTTAGTTTTTTGGCATGAGGTGACTTATTGCGCAGCACAAGTGTACATAAACCACCCCGGGTTGTGCGATTAAGCTAACATGGAAAAAGGAATGTCGCAGCTGAAATGATTGACCCAGATTAGCGTAAGCAACTGTCATGAATGTTGCTCACCTCGTGCCAATTTGAGACTGCGTAGGTGCCAGCGTTGGTTTGCTCATTGTTCCCATGAGTCTTTGGAGCAGTGACGGTTTCTGAATGCACAAAAACAAACACAGTGCAGGGGATGGCGCGCTGGGAGATTAAAGGTGAACCTTAGCGATAAAGAGAAGGCAGCTCATAATTTTTGCAGTTCCTCTGTTTGGTAGATGAATCTTTATTCGTGAGATTTTTCCCTCGACGTATAGAATCAAATTTTCGCTCTGACTTGCCAGTAGTTGCATCGCAGCCTTACTGCTCTCTTTTCGGACAAGTATACCGTCAGTGACAATACAGTAAGTCAAATGCATTTAAACAGGTCTGTTATTAAGGACTAATTGCTCGACCTTGCTGCAATGTATACGAGCATTGAATATGACGGGGATCCATCCTTTCAGATGTTGCTCGGCGAAGAGCTGTTATAAAGAGAGAAATCCCCATCTTTTCTCAAATTTTTGGGGTTTGAAGAATATAAATTAAAGAACTTGGTTGAATAAAGTAATACTATGAAAGTTGCCATATGAATTTTTGAAAAACCGAAAGAAAAAAGGAAAGGAACAGTTTTTGATCCAAGCGAGGCTTTGATAGCTTTAATTGTTAATCCAGCTGGTCAAATTCAACGTAAATCTTGAAGCCGTAAACGCGAAATACAGTTTTCCATGGCTAATAACTCATCGTGTAGATTTTCAACAGTCGCAATGGCCAGATTATTAGCTGACATTTACAATTAGGGAAGAGTAAAAAACCAACTTAACTGAGCCGACTCACTTTCACAGATTTGCATTATTTGAGATGTCAGCCATGATTATCGACTCAGCTGCTGACTGATCCATCGTTTGTTCCCACGAGATTGTGTTTTATTCTGAAGAGAGTGTTAGCGCATGGCTATTTTGAAGCACTTTATGGGCACGGTGCGATCAATCTTACCGTCACAATGCCATTCAGGCCCATTTTGTAGGCACGCCAATTCTCCACTATTAGCTTTCCAGCGTAGATCTTTCCAATCGTTAGCCTTCCCTCTTTTAATTCTGCAAAAAGTGAGACTAATGGCTACTGCAAAGCGCTGCAAGAGCGAAAGCTCGCTCTGGTATAGCTCAAAACCGTACCCAACTGTTCGATAGCATCTATGCCACCCCATTGAATGAGCTTCAATGCAACGTGTCTTCATGTACGTAACCGTAAAGCACTGGAGACTCAAACCCACTTCAAATCGTTGGGCACTTTAGAAGCAACCCGCTATCATTAAGCCTCCGGTCCTAAGCCTAGAAGTTAGGTGCTTGAACTTCCACAACAAAGAACGTTCCGGGGCTGCAGGGCCGAGTGTTCGGACATTAATTATTTCTGACTGCAACTAGGGCGAAGGCCGCCAAAGCTCTTCTAATGAATAGTTAGTGAATCTTAATCAGCCAATATCAAGTTGTTTTGTACCTTAGCAGTCAGGAGAAGGTGGAGAAGGAGAAGCTAGTTGAAACGCAGCAGCTGTGCACACTAGTCTAGAGTAGCCGAGGTGGCGCAGGTACATGGCGGCGCAGGTGTGCTGCTTTGTGTGAGATGAGGACCGAAGCATCCTATCTGGTGGCAATCGTAACGAAATAAGTTCGTGGCTGTATTTGGGCACTCACAATTTTCAGATGAACGGATAAAGTAAGGCAACAAATGATAGCCCATTTCCACCCCCTTTCGACGCTCCCTTAGGATATGAGGTGATTACTGGCTTACCTGAGTCCGGCGGCACCAGCAGGCCGAGCATCTTCTTACACTGCACTGGCCAGAGCTTCTTCAGAGCCTGCCGCAACTCGTCGTCTTTCTTGTTCATGCTGCTTACTGTAACGCATATCGACTCGTGCATCCATACTCGGGGTGACGCAACGTCGCTCTTTGCATTATCGACGCTACTGTGCAAGCGCATTTATCGAACGTAATCGAACAGGATTCAGACGGCCGCGATAAATACTAATACACTCAAAACAAGAATTAAACAAGCGCATAACAGGTGCGTCGTAGAAAAAACATATAATACTTGTAAACCATATCACTTGCAGCAATGTGCGATTATAACTGGTCAGTATTCTCACGAAGCCTGGGAGGCACTAACCAAGCATTCTTAAAAATCTTGTTTATCTGATCTGGAGAAGGTGGATAAGGATTAAGAAATACAGAGCGACCGAAAGCCGTGGGACTGAACGCCAAGACAAATTTCACTGTCTGTGATTATTCTGGAATTTTCTTTGAATAATGTGAACTATTAATAGTGAGCTGTGTGCATGACCGACCAGCTAAAAACTGGCCACAGCAAACCTCAATGCAGCCAGCTGCCGGTCGGATTATACGATCTATAACATATAATTCTTTTGAATAGAATAATCTAACGCTAGTTTGAGTGGACCATTAAAAAAACTCTTTGAACTTAATAGTCCTTAAAAAGCTCCACCGCCATCATGAGTGAAATGGCATTCTATTTGTAATCCGGACACTTCAAGTTTAATTAACATCCATTAAATCTTTCCAAACACTTTAAATGAGTATAAATCGTCAGACCTTGTGGTGAAGGCATAATAATTTGTATGCCAACAGTAGATGATACCAGAACATTTAAGATTACATTGAAAGATATTGTAGGGGCTGTGCCGTATTCAATCTAGGCTAGACATTTTACCAGCTCGTCCAAATTTGTCTCGCTGAATTCGTAAATGTCAAAAATTATAATTTTCCAACGATCCTCATTGCTGAGAAATTATTCAGAATAACGAAAAGTTTCTTTGTTTGAAGAGAGTAATCTTTATTCCACACGATGCAAGTATATTTCTGATGATAAACAGTCACTGTGTTTGACAGCCATACGTAACATGTTATTCCTCATTTCTCTATTTAACTCCTAAATTTTCACTGCTTAAAGGTTAGTGAATGTTGACAAAATCATATCGAGGTGTATAATTGTCCTAGACCATTCATGTTCCATAGTGACCTCTCGTTAGACGACCACATCAGCTCCACAGTCAAATCTGCCTACTTTCAGCTACATAACATTGCTAAAAATCGGGCTTGTTTAGACAAAAATACCACGTCTAAGTTGGACCATGCATTTTTGACATCCCGATTTGATTTCTGTAACTCGCTGCTTACTGGCCTATCGGCATGTGCAATCAGGCGATTACAGCTGTTGCAAAACTCTGCAGCTAGGCTTGTCTGTCGTGAGCATCGAAGTTGCCACATCACACCAATTCTCGACGACCTGCACTGGCTACCAGTCAAGCAACGGATCAACTTCAAGGTTTTGTCGCTCACTTTTGGGTCACTTCATTCTTTGGCTCCAGCCTATCTCTCAGATCTGCTCCCCCATCAGGCCAAGCATCGTACCACCAGCTTTTCAGAATCTAACAATTTACCAATACCTCGTACAAACCTCAAATCCTTTGGAGACCGTGCATTTAGTTCGTATGCTCCCAAAGCCTGGAACTCCCTCCCGACTTGCATCAGAACATCCCCTGACTTGACCACATTTAAAAATAACTTAAAAACACACCTATTTAGGACAGAATTTAGTGGGTCCGTGTGATTCGTCCTTCATGTGCTTATGCGTGCTGACACAGTGCATGCTGCCACTAACCATGCTTGCATGCTGACCCGGTGCATGTCACCCCAACTCATGTTATTCTTGTTGTTTGTTTATCAAGCATGATATTACTCACAATTCAATCGCGTTTTCCTTCGCAGCAAATGTAAAGTGCCTAGGAAAAGATTGAGTTCTCTGAGGGCGTATTATCAAGTGCATTATTATTATTAATATTATCTCTCATACAGATATGGCCCACAGGTAGGGAACCGCTGGCGTAGAAGCTTAGATGCTCGCCTTTGAAGACCGAGGCTGTGGGCTGGAGCCCTGTGCCATATGAAAAGCTCCTGGGCAGAGGTTAATTTTCTTAGGATGCTACACAAATGAATTATATATTTTATACATGTATTACTCACATGGACCTGTATCTGTCGCTGCGTTTGCGACCACACCCAGCAACAGCACCCAATGCAACTCATTGATTCTTTGATAACTAACAAGTTAACCTGTCAAATTTATCCAATCGAGTATGTTTAGATGGGCGTACGTACATTTCAAGTTTCTGGGCTTTTAATTTCCTGTTAAGCTTTCAAGAGATTTTGAACTCATAATTGCACGTACAGAATATATGCTTGCCTTCCATCTAGCTAATGAAAAAGTCACAATAAACAAATGCTCGCCATAGAATATGGGCAAAATTTATGCGAGAATCCATAGAGTAGCCCTATCTATTGACTTGCCCAGTAATTGGCAGGTCATCAACACAGCACGCCCTTACATAAGTAAGTCATTATCACCCCACATGTCCTTTGCGAGTTTATGCATGCTGATATTTCGCATGTTATCTATCACAATTGACATGCTTACTTGTAGCCTATTAAAGTGCCTTGAGTGAGATTTAATTGTCTTAGGTGCTTTATAAATGTTTGATTAATAATGAAATCATCCTGTAATTTTTACTTAGATTGAGGAGCACTCACCTTTGCCCATCTTTATTCTTAGCGCTTCCCTTATGAGGGCAAATAGAGTTGTTGTGAAGTTCACTGTGTGATTATCAGCCACGGGTATGTTCATCCGTATCAATTTCTGTAATGCGAATAAAGAACGACTTAATCTTGGGAAAATGCAAAGTCAAGATCATTTATCAGTCGCTAGAAGGTTATTTGGCAATCAGCAGCAGACAATAACTTGTGAAGATTTTAGTAAACCTGCAGATTATTAACAGAAATACGACCAGTAATTGATAGATAAATCGTTTCTTGAATGTTATTAAGAATTCAGAATAACTAGGGGCTAGTTTTATATACCTTTGGATTCAGCATGAGCAATAGTCTTTGAGAAAGATCACACTGTGGTCACCCACAGCTAAGTTGTTGCTTGAACGTCACTGAGAATTTGTAATAACAAGTTGGTTAATCATTTGAGCACTTTTTGGACTCAGTATGAGTACAATTTTTAGAGAAAGATAGTACACAAGAATGTGGATATTTTTAAGCCCAGAATAACATAAGAAATAGAATAAAATTCAGAAGTTATCAATTTGAATGATAGCATAGATAGTAATGACTCACCGCCAGTACGTTAAAAGCTCACAAGCTCAAGGCCATCTAATCTTTCACAGACCTTAGTATACTTGCCCTTTGTTCTGCTTCACTGCCTGAGGTAGATACAGGAAGGGCTGCATGATCGAAAATTGGCTTGAGTTGCACTGACTGCTGCCGGGATTTTCCTTTTCAAGCAATCACGTGTTATTAATTAATAAATATCGCCTATGTACCAGTTAAGGTGTGATTAGTTTCAATGGCTAGCTGTGTTTTCTGCCTGCCGGAATTAAACTATTGAAGTAGCTCAATCTTTGCTTCTCCCCGATGGTCGTTCTCGTAGCTTATCCTCTAAAGTCTGTTCTTATTTTTAATCTCCGTTTCTCAAATCTCTCTTTCTCTCCTTATCTGTCAATGACGCAGTCATTTTATTAAAAGAAAGCTTCTTTCCTGATCGTTAGCAAGCAAGCTACTCCAATCCGGGAGCCAATAGCAGAGCTGAATGTCAGCCCTGCAACTCTACCCAGCTTATAACACTTTAGTTCATACCTAAATTAATTAGTAAGATTTATCCAATTAACTTAATAAATTATTTAGGACTGCTTCAACTCAATCGTTATCCTGAAGAAGTTGGATCTAGCTTTCTTTTAATCTTACCTTTCTGATGGATATTAAGCGAAATCGAGTGATTTCATAAATAGTCATTTAAGGTCGGCACAGGTATATATATTTATTCATTTACTTACACAATATTTATAGTAATATTAAAACTAATATATTTGTATAGCCACCTCATAAAAAAATAATCTATTTATAGACACTTTACAGTTGCTTTGCTATAGATAAACCATGATTGAATGGTTAGTGGTAACATGCACAATGTCAACTAGCATAACAAAGTTTGAGTTGACATGCACAGCATCAACATGCACAGATATTTAGCGGCAGCATACACAGCCTTAGCATGTACAAGCACACAAATGATTAGTCACAAGGATCCACTAAATGTTGTGATACTCAGGTGCATTTTTAGCTTCATTTTACATGTCGTCAAGTCAAGGGATGTTGTGACTTCAGTCAGGAGTGAGTTCCAGGCTTTGGGAATATACTATATTTACTATATACACCTTAAGTCAGTGCATAGAAGAACCTTAGCGGCTATCACCCTGCAGACATCTAGAATAGAGAATAGCCTGCTGCAGGAATTTTCCTCGCAGCCTGGGGGTCATGAAGTGATAGCATATTACCCCAAAGCTAAGACCCAAAGACGGTGTCAGAGGCCTATTGATTGCTCTTCTCCATTTAGCATATTACCCCTAGGCTAAGACCCAGAGACGGTGTCAGAGGACAATTGCTCTCCTCCATCTGTAATACACCCCTTTTGAAGGTGGTTCGTTCGCACCTCGTGCGTTGCTTTTAGACGACAAAGCAGAGCTTTACTTGTTCTTAACCCTACAGAGGCAGCTGCTACCATTAACGCTGCCCTGGTTTGGCCCCTTGGTGTTAAGCTGCTCGCCTTTGCCAACCGAGGTAGTGGGCTTGAGCCCCGTGGCTTAAGTGAAGCACCTTGAGAGAGATTAAGTTCTCTTAAGGCGATGTACAGATGAAATATACACACACGCAAACACACACAAACACACACACAAACACACACACACACACACACACATACAAACACACACACACACACACATATATATATATGCATGTGTGTGTGCGCGCGCGCTTGTGTGTGTGTGTGTGTGTGTGCGCGTATGTGTACGTGTGCGTATACGTAAGCTCAGTGTGTGTTTCCTAGGCATTGGACTGTGTTAGTGTTGGCATCTCTGTTGCAACGATAGTGAAATCAAGCAGGTGCTTGAATGGAACAAGAAGAGTGCAGCTGTGAACCGTGCATTTTTCAAAAGGTCCACGATGCACTGCATTTAGGCATTTATTAAGCCATGAAAAGTTTGTGTCTCCTTTGAGTCTAGTTTGAATGCATCAGTTCAGAGGACCACCAATCACCCTGCACTGTCAGTCATCATAGCCACCCCTCGTTCAAAAGTAATAATTTGAGCATCAGCTGCTAGCTAGCTGTCAATAAATCAAGGAGCCCGACTTTATAGAGCTTGCTATTTAGCTCCAAAGGGGCCATGAAATGAGTGCATGAGACTCGAAGTCAGTGGAGATAGACGCCATAGATAAGTGATTTGACAATACGCCTCGGCCAACCGTTCCTCAGACATACGTCAGCGAACATCTTGCCAGCTTCTATTCGAACTAGGTTCGGCAGTCCTAAAAATATCCATTAGGGCTTTAAACCAATTGACAGGTAGTTAGTTGGTAAAATGCTTTGATTTATTATTTCTCTCTTTTCTAATCCTCCGCAATACGTGCGACCAAGAAAATGACGGCTCAGAGTGGTTCAAATGCAGACATTTCTCTCATTTTTATTTTGTCGAGTAAATCCCCCGAACCTGCATGAAATGCAAGCACGGTAATTAATTGTATTACCTTATTGCATGTATAAAGACTAAAATTTTTACTTGTGTGAGCTCGTACGCAATGAATGCCTGGATGTCGCTGCTGGATTCATTAATTACCTGCAACGACTTTGTATCACTTATGTTTCAGCTAGAGACTCATCTGTTCCGTTTAGCTCTCCCGTCGCCCCAGTGAACTTGTCTTTTTTCCTGCATGCTTAACTACTTGCCATGCTTCAGCGAATGCTATTGACGAGTGCTCCTTCTAATCGGTCGGCCCAAGTGTCATTTTGGGTGCTTTCGCACACCTTTCTTACTTCAACATGGTACTTGGGCGCTTTGGCATTCTCGTCCAAGATTAATACTGTGCATGCAATTACCCGAAGGGTATTTTTTCTAGCAGCTAGTTGTAAAGCGCTCAGATAGAGCTCTAGTTTTCGTGAAGTGCTATACAATAAACGTTTTTTAATTATTATCATTGCAATTGATCAGTGAACTTACCTGGTAAGCTAAGCGATATGGACACTTTCTTCCAAATCCTACTGGTGGCTCCATTGTTCTGATCATCTCATACATGTCGGTGTAATGTATCCAACCTCTGAAATAAGCTTATATTATGAGGTAGTACTGATGTAGAAATAGTAAGAATGCTGCAATTAGCGTCAAAATAAAGCTGCTCAACTCAGGTATTACGCGTGCATATAGGTGTATTTAAACTACATTTCTGCTCAATCTTAAATATTAGTACTGCCTTTATCATTCTCCCTATAGTAACTATACAGACGTTTGCAGTGAACAAATATCGGTCTTCCTAAATATCCTTGATCCAAGAATCCTATAAATCTTCACATCTTCTGTTTTCAAGAAGAAAACGTAGCTTCCACCACGAAGTGTCGAATAATTTTTTGCAGAATCCATATTATTAGTCCCCAATATCAGAGGCGGATCCAATATTTTCATATAAGGGCAAGACACACAAATAGTGAACAATTATCGTGCGCAATTTCAGTTTTTATTCAACACGCACTTTACGGCTGCTCATCAACTGAAAGTAGGACATAATTTCGTCTCGAGTGACAATCAGGGACAAAGACATAGGGGGCGACCCAGGTCATTAAATAAATAAAATTTATCCTAGCTGATTAAACCGCCTCTTTTGAATAGCGACAGAAGAGCCTTTACGGCAGTCACCACTGCTTGCAGTGGCGATAAAGAATCGCCCACATCAGGAATCGAACCCACGACCTCGGTCCTGAGGTCGTGAAAGCAACCGCCTTACCCAGTGTGCTATCACGGCATTGGCTCCCACTCTAGAAGGGGCAATTTCCCCTGCCTACTTTCCCCTACTGGCTATGCCACTCTCCATCATCTTAAATACATATAAATGGTGATGCTTAATCGTATGCCTATTTATTGCAGCCATTCTAGCACAATCGTCAGGCAAAGATTTGTAATTGCAGGCATAGTGACATTGAAGCATTGCATAATTTCCATGGGTTAGTGAGTGTATGAAAATTCAACATCCTATCTATTCATGCCGCTGATACCTATATACTCCGTTATGAGATCTTATTACAAACACTTCTACAGGCACAACGGCCAAAATCCTACTTTGGGAATTTCAAGTACTGACTTAAACATTTTAAAGGTTAACGTGGTAAATGCATGCAAAAGACAGCAAAAATCAAAGGAAACGAATTCACAACGTATTCAAAATCGTGAACTTGGTTAACAATTAACATCGACACGCCAGGACTCGATCGCCATCGGCACTCAAGGAAGAAGTCTTCCATAGCTGAACCTGTGAAGGCAATTAGTCCATAGGCACGGAAAATGAGAACAGGCAAGTGATTTTTCTAAATAAAAAGTAACGTGATGCGCTAGTGGGTCTACATTCTTACTTAATGTTTTTATTTTGGGTTCATTAGCTATGTTATTTCAGTAAAAAGTAGCAACGTCGCACTAATATACTTCAAGTTCTGACAGAGTGCTTTAATCAGCAGACTGGCAATAGCTATTTTATGGGAGCAAACAATTGTCATAGGCTTTAATAATGCGATATTTAAAATGGTTGTGTTTTGCCTTTCCTTGTAAAAATAGATGCCAGCCTTTGACATTGCATTATTATTTGTGCATGCCATACAGTGGCTCGAATGATTGTTTAGCCCAGTGATTAAGATGCATGCCTCGACCAAGGTCAAGGTTAATGCAGATGCCGATCCAATTCGTGGGCTCAAGCCCTGTGGCATATATGAAGCACCTGAATGGAGATTAAGTTCTCTTTTGGCCCTATATAAATGAATCATTTAAAATAAAATCAAAGGCAGTTTTTGCATTTATATGCCGATTTAAAAAGAAAGTTTAAATGATATCAATTTCTCGCGAAATACTTTCACCCGCATAACCTTGGTCTTTCTGCAATGTTTCTCCTGTTATTTTGCAGGACTCGGCCAACTTAAGGGTTTGGTTTTCTCACAAGCGTTTTGGCTGTGCACATTTCCTAGCCAAAGAGTAATTTAGAGGTAATGAAGTGTTGTAAGTGCAATCAATAAACAATTGGCTAAGAAACTATCAGCTTTAGAGGCAGACTACGGGAAAAGACCATACACTACTTCTGACAAAAGCTCGCCCACTCCAGTTCATTTGAAAGCCTGGGAGCTGAGTTCGCGGGTCCTCGCTGTCGCCAAGCACTCACGTGGCAAATGGATCATATTCTGACCATGCCCTGACGTATTCGTCCAAGTGGTGTGGACCCAATATTGACGAGTCCCTGGTGAGATAGTCAAAGTTATCCATAATGACCGCGACGAAGAGATTCAGCATCTGCAAGAAAATCGAAATTGCTGACGATCATTTCTCATTGAGATCCTTTATTGTTGACGTCGAAGCTAAGTCAGTGCAGGCTAATCTAGGGTTGCATACTGGACGACTACAAAACTCGCAACTGGTGCAGCTAGTCACCAGGATACGTCTCGTGAATGTTTTCGACTGCTTTCGTTAGCTGTTCCAATGAGCTTGTTTCAGTCGGCTCAAACGAGCTACTGGGTTGCCAAGCTTGGTGCAGGGTGAGTAGCAAGCGGGCTCTTGGAGTTTAAATGATTGTGGGCAGAATGCCAAATGAATGGGAGGAAAAGATGAACTGCTGCGGGCTAGGTGAATGTATTGCAGATGGGAAGAACATGAAAACCTCCAATTTCCGTCGGCCTATCTTCTTATGCTTCTCACAGGCGGGGTCTGGCGAAGACTCGCGTCAATTTGGCTCATTTCGAGTAGAAGTAGATGACCTTTCATTCCGCGACTTGCGGCCGGGTGACGCTTCGCTCACGCGTGGTTCTTGATCACTGCACCTTACACGGCTCCACAACGAGAAAATCGGTTTGTTAATACATAGCCGCAACGCCGCATTTACCAGGAACGAGCAGAGAAAAATGAAGCTCGTGAAGTAAACGTATGCGATGTCGGTGCCACATTCACCTTTCTTGAGACCAGATCTCTCGTCGCAAGGTGATTCAGATTTACAAGCAAGCATGACGTTCTGCCACGCTTCGCCAGTGGCGCACCTGAAATATAGCACTTTGGCTTTTCATGTGAGTTGAAAGAAATTAACCCGCTACAAAATCAGACGAACTGTGACTACGGCTAGCACTACAAAACTCTTCCAGCGAGCGATATGTCAGGTTTGCCTAAATTTATTGCAGAAAGCCTCCATGGGGCTGCAAGCTCTTCTCACCTGAACAGTAATAGAAGGGCAGATAAAAAACTCTGAAAATTGCTGTGCCTGTTTAAAGCGCCGTCAGTCCCGAGATCTATATTTCCAAAAAGCTGGAAAGACAAGCAAATTGCCGGGTACTTGGACGGATGCAAGTACTATGACAACGTTGGCAGGTTTAGTGAATGAGTATTAATAAATGTATACAGTCCTAAAAAGTTGGGCAAGCATATCGCGGATTTTCTTACATTTGGAAAAAGAATAATAATAGCCCGATAGGAGAAACCTAGGGTCAGTAATGCATGAAAAATCCTCTATCAGATAAATCTCTTTTCATACATAATTTATGCTTATTTTTATATTTTGTCATTTTTTGTCATTCGATCTGGCTCTTTCTACCTTTTTGATTGTTGTGTAACGCTCCTCAAAGTGTGTAATAGATTATGCTGTAAAAACCTCTCAAAGAACGTCAAGTCATACAAGCATAAAAATTAATTTCCAGCTACGTCGTATACTGAGAATTACTACATTAAGCCATTGAAATCAGGAAAGCTAAATAATACGGCATGCGCGTTCGTAGCGGCCAGCTAATCCAGATCTGCTTCTGGCAATGGATGTTGCATAAACTGGTCAATAATATAAAACAACTACGTGTATATATATATATATATATATATTCATATATATGGATTTTAAGAGAGAGACATTTATATAAAAGCATTAAGTATAAAATCAACAGAATTTGCATCGATAAGTATGACCAATTTGTATACTGAAACCCAATGTCCTTGTATGCCTTGTGTCCTTGTATGCCTTGTATGCAGGTTTTGCTCAGGCATGTGCAGCTGCGTGCAATTACTCTAAATGAAGGCCTTCTACCTTTCTGTGTAAATGAATATCTTAATTTACCATTCTTGAAATGTTACCAACTCATTAGTGCGATTTGCAACGAATCATAGGACTATTCGTTCTCTAAATGAGTTTGAGGAAAGATATCGTCAAGCAGCACAAAGATGGTCAGCAACTTTTTTATTTTCAGCTGCTATGTCTGCCCTACAGAAACAGCCGCAGCTATCTTTTCTTGTTGGTTTTGAACATATGGCCAGGCACAGATCAGCCTTCAAGTGTCCGGAGAAAATAACACTCTATTTGTTATGGCGCTACAAGAGAGCTTAGCCTTCAGCCAGGTACTTTATAAATGCTCGTAGGGCTCGAGCTCACGACCTTGGTTGTTACAGACGAGCTTCGAAGGCTTAGAAAGAGCAGCTGCCAGTGGCACGCTGCATGCTGACCCAGCCCCGCAGATAAAGCTTTGTCTCCGACGGCTCGGTCAGCCATCTTCTTTCCCAGATCGTCTTCCTCATTTCATTCGTGGAGCGAAACTCGAGTATCGGCGGCTTTAGATGAGTGGACGACGCTCTACATATGAAAGGCCCTTCTGATTTCGTGCGGGGCTGCAACAGCATTTCAAGGATTGTGGCTGAAGGCTATTTTTTTCGTCTTCCTCTACGAACCGATGTACTTTAAGGATTTAGGAATAGCACCAGCATGCTGCTCACGGAACACCATGTCTGCACCCCTGTTTAGGCGGTGGTTTCGCATTCTCCTAGTAGCCTCTCAGCACTCCGCCCTCACATCTCAGTGTTTTATCCCTTTTGAAGCCCAACTAAACAAGGCTCAAAACACTTGTAGCTGGACTCATCCTGCGAACTCTTTAACAATGGGCAAGCAATGTGTCACTCTGAATTTGGGCGACCTCATCCTTAAAATTAGCTCATCTGGCTTCACTTCAGTGACGCTTGTATGTAGGTATATCCGTCAGTAAGTCCACAGAGTCATATACATATATATATGACTTCATATAGCCACGAAGTCAAAAAACAATGGTGGGGATTGCGAACGAGTGCTGTCCATAGCTGATTCAAATTCTAAGCAACTTTCATTGGTTCGCACACTTTAGCCAAATGACTCCATCTAACGTAACCCAGAGAAAGTGAGAAGTATAGCTCGGTGATGAGGGCAGTAGAGGAAGTGAGCAGCATCAAAACAGCAGCCAATGAAGGCTAGAAAAGGGTTTGTCAGAGTCGGCAGCAGTAGAGATGATATCGTTACGTATGAATTGTGATCTGAGTTCAACGGTCGAGTCCATGCGGCTCAAAAGCTTCTGTCGCCAAACGTCTCTAATCGAAAATATGGAACTGTTAATTTTGTGTCCATAGAGCACCAGCGGGCACGAGGAGGTTGAACCTGTTGCAGTATTCTGCTAGGTATGAAGGAGCCAAAATATTGTGGGGCATGTGGGTTAGAATAAGAATCTTGCTCTGTTTCCACTTGCCAACCGTAAGCTAGCGTGCTCTTTCATCGAAGGTGACACATGGCCAAACCTCTGGGCTTTGTTGACTACACTTGCAGCCATATTCAGCACCAGCTGTATGGGGCTTAATAGTTTTTATTAAGCAGAGCATCAGAAAACCGAATAAAATCATAGTAAGATTTTCAGCCAGCCATATGGTAGGCGGTCCCTAATTTTGGACAGGGATATAAAGAGCCGAATAAAATTGGAATCGGTCTTCTGAATAAAACTTTTAAACATCGAGTACTGTTCAAAGAGAAACAAGCACATGCTGACCGTCACACTACAGCACCACCAATTAGAAGGGCGAAGTTTCTTTGTCCAGCCGCATGCCTATAATGACCCTGAGTAAGAGCTCCTCTGTATAATCGCTGAGCTTAAAAAAATCAGCAGATATCCAGGAACAAATGCCTGAAAGGAGGGCATTCAGTTTATTGGTCGCTGCAGCAGATTCCGGTGGCTTAAATGACAAAAAGAGCTGGGTAATGTCAGCCTAGAAGTGGTAGCCGATCTTATTGGGCCCTATTTACTTTTTCCACATTCTAGGCATTTGCGGAACGGCAAAACGCCGAGAACGAAAACTAGTGAAATAGATTGCGATTGTGAAAGCGATTACAAAGAGGAGATCCTACTCAGGCGATATTACAGGCATGCGGCTGAATTAATGGTCTGCTGGATGAGATATGACTACCGCACGAAACGGACTGAACATGATTGGGTAAGATTCGAATGACACCAGAGCCTATTCCGCTGGATCGATCTTTGTTCTCAATCGTTCAAGTAGGATATTGTGACCTGGCGCGACTTTTTCGAAACTCCTTTTCGTTGGATGAATACATTGCCACCACTGTCAAGTCGACCTACTTTCAGCTCAGGGACATTGCCAGAATAAGGGCTTACTCAGACAAATGTAAGACAGAAAACTAATTGAAGCGTTTGTGACATCGTATCTAGATTGCTGCAATTCATGATATTAAGGACTCCCGGCCTACGACTTCAGTCGTCCGCAAGTGGTGCAAAACTCGATGGCTCGTCTCGTCGGGTTCTTCAACTGCGTAGCAGACCGCTTCAATCGGAGCTTGACTGGCTCCCAATCAAGCATATAATCGACTTCGAGATTCTCTCTCTGTACGACAACTCGTCACAATCACTTTCACTAGTCTGCCTGTCCAACCTCCTTGCTCTTCTAAAATGCTTTCGATCTATCCACTTCTCGGCTTCTAGTCGTCTCGCCGTTTCTCGAATTAAATTAAAAATTTTTGGTGATCTGGCTTTGATTTTTGTCCAAAAAAACGTCCAGAACTCTCTTCCGGCTTCTGCCACCGCCTGCAGTAACTATTGCATCATTTCCGTTTAAGCTAAAGACGTATCTAATCCGCTCAGCTTTTCCATAATCTAATTAAACTTGTCCTTTTTTCTCGTTGTTTTGAGTGCATGTGCGTAATTCAATGCATGTTACTAATAAGGGTGGCCAAAATCCTGCGGCCGCTAGAATTGTTTAAGCTCTTGAATGTTGGTTTAATAGATATATTTGTGTAGTCATGCTTTCGTGTTCGTTACAGAACTCTTCCGAAAACCAAAGTTCTTGTGAACATCGTATACGGAAACGATACAGCTAAGACCTGTTTAAACTTAATCTGATTGTTATTTGACCGTAGCGCGTAAGAAATTACGTGCCTATGGACATATAAACGCTTATCGCTTCGGGCTGCTGGGTCTCCCACGCCGGCGGCTGCCTTAGCTACGCCGGCGGCTAGTAATCTGCTTGTTAGTTATGATCGTCAGCAGCTGCTATCGCTTCGTCATCGTAGATCAAATGCATTCCTAGATATTAATGTTGTTGCTCAGATTCATGAACTATGCATTAACAAAAGGAAAGCACCCCGTAGCCACCGCGGTGGCCGGAACCGCCAGCTCAGACGCCGCTCGTTTGGTATTCCTAGCATTGTCTCGAACCGCTCAGCACGCTCCCCCGCATGCGTCACTGTAAGTCTCTCTAACTTAGTGGTCATCAGGCCTGTTGTAACCCAATCGGCCAGACTTAATGCTTGCCTCTGGAATCCTCGCTCAATGTGCAATAAACCTCTAGTAATAAACGACCTTATTTCTGAAAATGGTATCGATCTGCTCGCCCTAACTGAAACTTGGCAGAAATCGATAAACTGCCCGACAATTAAAGACGCTACTCCATCTGGTTTCTCGTTCTTTCATACCCCTAGATCAATCAAAACTGGAGGTGGAGTTGCTATTATCGTGCGCTCGAAATTCAACTTCAAGCCATTTGCGGTACCCTCGAAGCAGTCTTTTGAATCAATTGTCCTGGTCTCACCCGAAAACAAGCTACCGATAGTGGCAGTAGTCTATCGACCACCAGGTACCAAATCCTCCTTTATCTCAGATTTCTCCGATCTCATTTCGATTCTGTGTGCAAGAAATCGATCCTTCCTCGTTATGGGTGATTTCAACGTTCACTTTGATAACTTATCTGACGCTTTCAGCACCGAATTTCGTGCATTGACTGACTCATTATCTCTTGTGGCTCATGTGCATGGCCCTACCCACATCAAGAGTCACACACTTGACCAAATTTTAATTTTAATAACTACACTTTGTCATCACCAATTATCACCAAATCCTGCTTATCTGACCACATTCAGATCTCATTCAATCTACAGTGTGTGCCCACATCTTCCTCTAAAATAACCTGTGAATCGCGAAACCTCAAGACCCTTGACATCGATGCTGTCCGTGCGAGAATATCTGCTTCACCTCTGCTGCTCAGTCCTCCCTCCGATCTGTCATCACGGGTAGATTGCAACAACACGACACTAGCTGACACGCTCGACGAGTTTGCACCTCTGACAAAGCACACTGTGCACCCCCGCCCAGACGGCCTATGGTTTACCACAGACATTAAACTAGCCAAGTCTACTAAACAAAAGCTTGAAAAGGCATACAAAAGATCCGGACTAACTGTAAATCGACAGGCATATGAAGACTACTGTATGTCGTACCAATCGATCCTAGCAAAGGCCAAGTCTAGCTTCTATAGAAACATTGTTGAATCACAGATGCACAATCCAAAAATGCTGATGTCGACAATAAACCATCTCCTCAACCGTTCCCAGGTTAGCTCATTACCTGATGATCCTTGTGATGATCTAGCCGATCGCTTCTCTTGATTCTTTGTGCAGAAGATAGACAAGATCCGGGAATCCATCCCTGCGATGACAACCTTCCCACTAGAATGCTGTTCCTCGGTTCCTGACTGCGCCTCAATGTCTGCATTTAAGCAGGTCCGTAGTGATCTAGTCCTAAAGTTCGTATCTCAATCAAAGAAGACAACAAGTCCACTGGACCCTATTCCCACTGTCCTGCCCCTACGTTGCATTGATCTGCTGCTTGCATGCATAACCAACATTATTAATATGTCATTAGCCTCAGGTCAGGCCCCAGCACCTTTCAAAAAAGCTGTAGTCAGGCCACTTCTCAAGAAAGCAACACTAGACCAAGAGAACTTAAGCAACTATCGTCCAGTCTTCCTTCTACCATGCCTATCAAAGACATTGGAACGGGTCATGGCAGACCAGCTGAACTCCTATATCGAAACCTCACACCTTGCTAGTAAGTTCCAGTCTGGCTTTAGAGCTAATCACTCCGAGAGTCAGCATTGCTTCGGGTATACAACGACCTACTTAGGAATGCAGACATGGGTAGAGTGTCTCTTCTTGTTTTGCTCGATCTTTTGGCAGCTTTTGATACCATCGATCACAAAGTACTTCTAGAGCGCCTCTCATCTCGCCTGGGCATCACTGGCACGGCTCTGCAGTGGTTCAGATCCTATCTCATTGGGAGACTCCAGAGTATTGACGTGAATGGACAAAGACCATCTGAAGTACCTCTGAAATATGGAGTACCTCAGGGCTCCCTGCTAGGTCCGGTTCTTTTCACAGTTTATACTCTGCCTCTTGCTGATGTGATTGCCAAGCACAATCTAGGCTTTCACTTCTATGCGGATGACACTCAGTTGTACCTTTGCTTTGATCCCTCCCAGCCTTCGAAGACCTCAAATTCTCTCAACTCACTTGCTGCATGCATTGATGACATCCGCATATGGATGGCAGCAAATTTTCTAAAACTAAACGATGAAAAAACTAACTTACTAGTTATGGGCAAACCCAGTGTGATTCAGAGATTGGAAAGGCTGACTTTCAAAATTGGCTCTGCCAGCATATCTCCAGTTGAATCAGCTCGAAATCTAGGTGTCATATTCAAAAGCGACCTCTCGTTAGACGACCACATCAGCTCCACAGTCAAGTCTTCCTATTTTCAGCTTCATAACATTGCTAAAATTCGGGCTTGTTTAGATAAGGATACCACGTCCAAGTTGGTCCATGCATTCGTGACATCCCGTCTCGACTTCTGCAACTCACTGCTTACTGGCCTACCAGCATGTGCGATCAGGCGATTGCAGCTGGTGCAAAACTCGGCAGCTAGGCTTGTCTGTCGTGAGCTTCGCAGTTGCCACATTACTCCACTTCTCGCCGACCTGCACTGGCTACCAGTCAAGCAACGGATTGACTTCAAGGTTTTGTCGCTCACTTTTAGGTCTCTTCATTCTATGGCTCCAGCCTATCTGTCAGATATACTACCCCATCAGGCCAAGCATCGTACCACCCGCTTTTCGGAATCCAACAGTCTGGAAATACCTCGTACAAACCTTAAATCCTTTGGAGACCGTGCATTCAGTTCGTATGCTCTCAAAGCCTGGAACTCCCTCCCGACCTGCGTCAGAACATCCCATGACCTGACCACATTTAAAAAAACTTAAAAACACACTATTTAGGACAGCATTTAGTGGGTCCCTGTGATTCGTCGTTGATGTGCTTATGCGTGCTGACACTGTGCATGCTGCCATTAACCACATTTGCATGCTGACCCTGTGCATGTCACCCCTAACCATATTATTCATTTTGTTTGTTTTTCAAGCATGATTTTACTTACTATTCAATTGCATATCACTTTGCAGCAAATGTAAAGCGCCTAGAAAGAGATTAAGTTCTCTAAGGGTGCTTTATCAAGTGCAATATTGTTATTATTATTATGCGTGCTTTTTGGGCAATACCGTGAATGTCTTTAACCATTTTAAATTTCTTTTTAGCAGCTAATTGTAAAGCGCTTAGATAGGTAGGTATTCAGCTCTCTTATCTTATAGGGTGCTGTAGAAACGACCTAATATTAGTATTGTTATTTAGGTATTTGCGTTCTTGATTGTAGAGGTGCTGTCCTACTGTCGTATATCTGCGTGCATTGCATCTGCTACTAGCTGTACTTCGAAAACACCCACTCTACTGTTATCAGTCAAGCGTACGCAACGATTAGCATGTGTTCTGTGCGCCGTGTTTGCGGCAAAGAAATTTACTTCACGAACCGCTACAGCCCGTTGCAGCAGCAGGATCAAACCTGACCAATTTCAAGAACCCCTTTACGCGGTAACCAACATTCATGGTTATTAACTGAGAGTGACAAACTCACGAGACCTGCAGTAGCTGTTTAAATCGAATTGATACTTCAATAAATGAGTTTCTGACATGTCACCAACATTGAGAATATATTCTCCATGCAAGAAAAAATGTCCGTGGTCAAAAAATATCGTCTTAATGGTTTCAGGATTAAATTATGTAGTTCTAGATTCTGAAATACAAAGGTATATACGCATTAAATACTTACTTGCATTCCTATGATTGCGTATATAAAGAACAACATCACGATCAGTAGACATACGTATGGTAGAGCCTAAAATGAGTGAAAATTATGTCAGAACGCATCAGGCGATTCCATGTGCTACATATAAAATGCATGATTCGCCGTATATACTTAAATGACGTACTCGATCGTTTTTGGCTTTTAGATGGCGATTTTTCATTTTATAAGGTTGGGTGACGGCTGTAATATGTCAGGGCTGCATCAGTTTCAGCCTGTTCGCGCCCTCAGGTCCTGTGTGGACAATAAATTAGCTGTCCCATTCCTCCGCTTAAAGACAGTTGGCGACAGAAGCTTTAGCTCTGCAGGTCCTAGACTGTGGAACTCGCTTCCACAATTCTTACGCAACGACATCTACTCTCCAACTGCCGACTATGGCACATCTTTTTTCAGCGGTCCTGAGCTGCTACTTCTATGCTACTCACTACCTCAACTGCTCTCCTAACTCTGCTATGCTTCCCACTTTCACTTTGTTGCGTGAGACGAAGTCTGTTGGCTACCGAATGCGTACCGAAAGCCGCTTAGGCTGTGAGTGGGCTATACAAAACTCTCCTGCGTAACACCCACATGGTCTTTATGACTTTGTGGAGTTACTGACGGAGATACATTATATTACATTACATTACATTACATTAGGGCTAATCTTTTTCCAAGTGAACAGACACGGATACTACTCTAACTCATCTATAAGAACGGCTGTGCAACCACTGAGATCAGAATCATGACGAAATCTACACATGAGTATCACAGCCCAGCTGTGGTTAGATTTTAAGAGCAAACATTTTTCAAGATAACAGCTGCTACTCGACCTTTTGCATGGCCACTCTGTACTGTGAGTGACTAGTACCTGTACAGCTGAGAACTGACTGTAGTACTTTTATAGAAGTGATATTGTCATCAACAAATAACACCGTAAGATAACTTATGCTAAAAATAAATCTTTTGGCGTAATTTGCTCTATGAAGGAAGTCTAAATACAAATAAAAGACAAAGTAATTAAAAATCCATTTGCTCTTATCGGGCAATGACGAGCATTTCAAAGTCACTGTCTGCATGAGCAATGTTTATTAATTAAAACTACACACCAAACTTAAGGTTTTCATTACGTGATGCCTATATTTGCAGCTCTTCGTCATAATAAAAAGAATATTCAATATTTGGTATTCTCCTTTCTTTCCACCCTAAACCTGTCAGGGAGGCCATTATCAGGGAACTCATTAGGAAGCCAACGTTACGCAACGAGAAATTGTGCCCCTTATCTTTTTTGGTATTTATACCAGATTTGCTCGAGAGTAAGGCAGGGCTACTAGACGCTTAAACTATGACACCAAACAAGCAAGTAAATTCCTGTTCTGATTAGGACTTAATCATTCCACAAAGTAGTATAGAAGCTCATTGACTACTCGTGTGCGAATCGCCTTTCTCAGCAATGCTTGCTTAGTTAAGTGTCTCTGAAATTCTACTAGATCTATCGGCAGCGATTGATACCATCGAGCACAAATGGACTCGCGTGAGTGTCACTGAAATAGCGATGCAATGACATAGGTTCTCTCTCAGTGGTAAATTTCAGACAGCAGATATCATTGACCACCAATAATACAATCAGAATTGAATTGCTAGGTGCCCAAGAAAATCTTTTCAGTGTTCCTTTTTAACAGCCTGCGCTCTCTCTCTCTCTCTCTCTCTCTCTCTCTCGCAAAAAACGCACACACACACTATCTCGAGCAGCCGATGTCACCACAGGCACAGTGTAGCTTGGTTATAAGCTCAGTAGGAGACATGGGCAAGGAGAGTACGATGCTTAAGCTGATTGGGAATGAGTTCAGATAGGTTACCCGGAAAAAATATAATACTGGAATGTAAAAGTGAGTTTCGAACCCTTCAGGTCAAAATGCTGCTTGATCTAGAGTATGCGATTCCTACTGAGTGGAGGTCTCTAGAACCCTTTATCAAAGTCTATTGATCATCGGAAAACTAGTACCATTGATCCCCATTGATCACACTATGCCTGCATCATCGGCCAGCCTTGAAAGACTGTACAGCCACAGATCAGTTATGTATCCATAGTCTGACTGACCGTTGGAGCACGGAACATTAATAAAACACCATACGCTCACAAACACTAAACAATATGTGAAGGAGGAACCGAGTTGCTTACACTAGTAAACCACCAGTCTAATTCGGCCAACGAAGCATATCGAATAGACAAATAGAGCATAGGTGCTAAAGATTAATTGATCGGTGGAAAAAAGGCTGAATTGAGATGTACAGATCTTTTGAGCGAAAAAAATGCGGCATGGCGTGCTACGAGACTTTGCTATTTGCACTGTGCGCTTTCATAGAAATAATCAGCGAAATTGTTATTGATACGTGGTGACTAACTATAATCAGTGTAACTTCGATCGGCACTAGGCGCAAAAACCCAAGCCAATGCCGAAGCGAAGCGTTCGCGGGAGATCACTCATGGGCTATAACTGCCGCATTTCACTGCAGTTACCTTGAACGACTGGACGAAAGTCCACAACAAGATTCGCACGGTGTATCCTCGACGAAGCAATTTAATGAGCCTCGCAGCTCTGAATAAGCGCAGAAATGAGAGGCTAATGAACATGTATCGAGTCTGCAAAAATTAAAAACATGGCGCGCTCAGATAAGCGCCCTGCTGAGGCAGGCTCATCTAATGCGTGCCTTGCGTAGCATTTACCTGACATTATAAGACATTATACATTATATTTTTATTTACCTGCCATTATAGGATGCAACATAGCAAAGCAGATCGTCGCTTAACAATAGCTATTCAAACTGCATACAGCCATTAAATGCAGGACGCTAGAGGAAGGCAAAGGTATGAGCGACAGTTGCACATCAAACGGCCCTCAAACGATGTATGTGCTTTACTCACAGAAATTCTACTCAGGTGTGGCAGGTATCGCATTATACAATACTTGATTAACAGAACACCTTCAAAGGGACTATCTTATATGCGGACGTTTGGAGAGTGTAAATGGCCTTTATTGTCGAACAACGAAAATAAAGACCTCGTAGCTCAACTAGCCAGTGCTATCATGGAAAGTGTACCAGAGCATGAGCACTCGCACTTTAGGACCTAAGTCCTTAAGTTATAGATCTGCAGCAGGTAATCCTATATTTCCCGCTGAAAGCTGTATGAAAGCTGTCAAGGCTCTTCTGCCGCTGTACAAATCTGTCTACTGAGTCAGTTGCCACTGCATCTGCCTATTAGTAGGTTTATTGCACGAGTAAAAGTAAATCCGAAATTTTTACTTGAATGTTCAAATGAAACACAATTCCCGCGCGCATTGTTTCATGCAAACCATACACAAGTGATTGACGTATGAACACTTTCACTTCGTGCCATTAAAATAAAGCAATTTCAGCTAGGAAGCACGACTCGCGTCAGAATTTCCTTTATAGATGAAGTTAAATATTGGCCCGTCTAAAACTTCTGACACGTGCTACAATTGTCAGTGTACTGTTAGTAGAATAAGCGAGTTCTCAAGGCACATCCCTGCTTCCTCCTTGCTGTCTTCGTAAATAAGTTATTGTTGAGTCCTCTTGCTTACAAAACTTTAAAAAGAATCTTACTAACCCTTCACTGATAATTTTAGGTTCCGCCGAATGAATAATATGACTACTAATACTTTACTTACAGAATTACGTACCACGTAAGAATTACGGAATATATCATCGCAGAATACTGCATGTTTCTATGTGCTTTCTGCCATTCCTCTGAAGTGAGAGTCAGACAGTCGGACTGATATATAAAATAATAATAATAACACGTTGCTTTTAAAGCACTTTTAAGACAACCAGTCTCTATTCAGGTGCTTTTCAACTCACTATAAGAGAATCAGTACCCAAGAGTTAGTGGCATAACAGGTATCAAACATACAAATACAAGCAAATATTATGCTTAGGCCAGCATGCAAAAGCAGCCATTAAGAAATTCATGACCATCGGTCAGTAGAATCTCTTTCTCTGAATCCTTCACAAGCATGCAAATTACACGGCAAAAAGAAAAGAGACAAGCTCACTGGGGTAAAGAAACATCTAACCGCGACAAATGGAGGGTCTTTAGCTATGACTTGAAAGATGGAAGGTTATTGCTGGTTGTGATCATAGTCGGAAGCGAAGTACAAACTTGCATGCTTACGTGAAGGCTATATCACTAAAATATTTTAATTTAGTGCAGGAGATGGTAATATAAATAGATGCTGAGAAGCGGGAAGTTCGTGAGTACACTCAAAGAGTGAAGAGGTCTAATAGGGGGCTAAGATTGGAAGGTACGGATGTAGGATAGGATGGGTAGGCTGGTGCAAGCAAGCAAAGCAACCTTCACATGAGAGAGAGAGAGAGAGGAAGAGAGAGAGAGAGAGAGAGAGAAAGAGAGAGAGAGAGAGAGAGAGAGAGAGAGAGAGAGAGAGCATCTTGAAGTAGATCGATGTTTGATAAGAAGCCGGTGATGCAATAAAATACACTGTATTATGTGTTGATGATCCCATTAGCATCAGCTAGGAATAGCCGTTCCTTGGACGCAATCAAACTGACGCACAAAGGCGGAAAGAAACGTGTCTACTATTGTGAAAGAAAGGAAAAATACTTCATACATAGTTCTAAACACGAGGCTTCAAGAAGAGCACAAAACAATGGCGCTCTTATCTCTGCCTCGCACCAGTGGCGAACCACAGTATAGTAACCGGCAGCATTCGAACTTGAAATCGGTGTCATCAAACTCTAGCTCCAGTCCCGGTCATTCGGAATTTTTTGCTTGCAAACAGCAAGCTTGCAAGCCTGTAGCGCTGGAAGATGGAGGCAAATTCCTGACAACATCGAGGTAGTCGGCATTTTAAAAGATGGTAAATGTACCCGGTAAGACTCTACTTGCTGGGGGCCACGTACCGTTTCATCAGGTTTTTATTGATAATACTTGGATCAGTCTGGTAATACATATATATTTTACCTATTGTTGAAAAGTTTTTTGAGAAAAGCATACCTCTTCAAAAAGACTTGTAGCACCTTTATCGTGTCACTAAGTGATTTCACCAACTCCGAAGACACACCTGCTTACTTTCGGTTATGTATCACTGCACATATTCGGACTTTCGTGCATTTGTAATATCCCGACTTCTTAAATAATTCATTTGTATAGCGCCCCAAGAGAACTTAATGTTTACTCAGGCGCTTCACATCTGCCCCAGGGGTCGAGCCCACGACCACAGTCAGACCTTGGTCGGGGCATAGCACCTTAACCGCTGGACCAATCCAGCTCGGCATCCTTCTTGCAACTCGCTTCTATAAACTGCTTCGTCAACTCGCTACTCGCTGGTCTCCGTGCACGTGCAGCTGTCTAATAAGACGCGTACAGTTGGGCCAAAATGATATGTTTGCTTGCCATGAACGTCGAAACAACTATATTACGCTACTTCTCGCCTTTTTACACCGGCTCCCAATCAAGCCGCCTATCGACTGTAAGGTTCGTTGAATCACTTGTACGGGCCTAATCCTCTTGGTTCGGCATACCAATCCGAGCTACTTCTCCGTCAGGTTAGGCATCCGACCACCCACTCTTACGACTCAATCGCCTGCGTGAGCCTCTAACAAAGCTCAAATCTTTCAGAGATCTCAGTTCGTATGCTCGCAAAGCCGGGAACTCACTCCCGACGTCTGAACATAATGTCTTTTTACTTGAAATAAAAAAAAACTACAAAACCACTACCTGTTTCTCAGAAATTTGCATAGCCATGTGAATTGTCCGTTGTATTCTATTGCCTACTGACAAAGAAGATGTCATCATTTATCAATTGACATGCTTCCGTCTGAGCAATTGCAAATAACATAGAGGGAGATCGAGATAGAGAGAGAGAGAAAGAGAGAGAGAGAGAGAGAGAGATTTAGATCTCCAAGTAAACCATTCAAATGCATTATCATTATTATTATTATTATTATTATTACTAGCATTCATCTTTTCTTTCGAGAGGGGAGATCTAAGTGACGCACAACATAAGGGATAGGAAAGTGTGTCACTATCACGAATGACGACTTATCTCCATTGGCTTTAACAGCCGTTTGTGCTGTGTCGTAGACAAATAAAAAGTTAAGATCACATTTTATAGCACATGAATTTGAACAGCAGATTCTCCACCAGACTAATAAGTTTTAAATACTGTCCACCGTATAAATAAGTTCTGATTTGGTTTTAAAAAGTTTTCTTGCGTCAAAAATTGTGTTTGATTTGTATTAATTTTGATATTTTTCTATGAAAGGAGGTGCTAACGTTTGGGCAAGCTACACTGTAAAAGAATTACATCAGAGGAACAGAGGCTACAGGTGAGGCATGGCTATCACGCACGCAACACGTTGCATTTGGCAGCGGCGGGAATCGGCTGCATACATAGTAGGGCATCGTACGCGGCTTTGCATTTCGTTGTGGGGGCGCCAAAGAAGTTTCTGATTCAGACTGTGTAACTCACGTTTATGTACGTAACGAGGACATCCAGTGTACTTCCGACAACCGTGACGAAGTCGAAGATATTCCAAGCGTCTCGAAAGTAGTTCTATTGAGAAACAAACAAAGCTATGCGAACCTACACAGCGAGGTTTGCTTCTAGTGAACTCAATGCCTAAATGACTTAACTTAAACAATTGATACCAAACAGCTTTCATCTCATGCAATCAACAAACGGTGAGAAGTCTAGCAGCGCTAACATTTATAAGGAGCAGCTGACAAATTGTAAGACATAAGAGCAGTAGTTTAAACAAAATGTTTCCGAGTTGGCATCAGTAGAGAAAATACCATCACTATATCCGAATTGAAAAGTTGGCTCCACAGCCTGGTTCGGCAAAGCGAGATAATCTGTCGCCAAAAGTAATTAAGCAAAAAAAAGATACGGCTAAATGTATTTTTCTGGAGGCAGAAGACGACATTCAGTAATACAACAGCTCATTTTTGCAGTGGTGAAGGCACGGTGAGCCGTGTGGATCTGAGTTACAATTTGTTAGCGAATTTCTTTTTCGATCGGATTCAATGTAAGTTGTTTAGAATGAGAGACTCGACTTTCTTCGATTTAAAAGACTAGCATGCACGTTCGATTAATCTTAAATTTTGAGGCATGAAGTCTTCTTTGGAAACCCTGCCACCACATCATTACCACCGCCTACCTCAGATCAAATCAGATAGCTAGCTATCCATTTCGGTCAGTGGCCTCTAATGCTAGAGAGTTAGCAAATCTGGAAGCGGAGGGGTATTCTAAAGATACGCTACTCAGGAGGTTGACCATGATCAGCCAGATTTCTAGAGAACTAGCACTAGAGAAGAACGCGCACAAGACACGTCTATGAATTAAAAATGGGGCGAGATTTTCACTCAACGTTTTTATTTGAGCGAGACCACTAAAAAAATGAGACCAGTCTTCGGCTGAGTTGCTCATTCTCGCTAGCTACAAAGAATTGAAATGCCGACCGTGCTGAATTTTGTGCAACTAGGCGCAGGACAACTTGCAAGTGAGTGTTGCCCCTTCCAACCCCGACATACTGCAATCGGAGCAATCTCAAAGATACACATTGAAGAAGTACTCAGAGTAAATTATTTCGTAGCACAGTAATAGGGAAAGCTAGGATGCATTGCAGCACAAGATCGTTCAAACAAAAGCTTGATACTCACGGCCGTGGTCACCTCCACTTCAGACACGCGTGAAAAACATCAAATGATGGGTTGCGGTGGGTAAGCGGCTGACTGCCGAGGTTACAACGAGTAAGGAAATATTGCAATATCAAGCAAGCATCTGAATGTCAAGCAAAGCTACACTGCAGGGTAGCTGCTGCTGCAATATAAAGCAGGTTTCTTGTTTTGTGATTAGACTTGTGAAACAGTATGTCTGCACATGCTTTTACCATCTGCAATCACACTCAGCAGTGCAGTGGTTCATTATTGCGGGACGTTATTATTGCAACAAAAAGCCATATCCTTTGCAAGGCAAAACTTTTTGCATTGCTAACGAGAACCTATAGAATCTTTAGAAAAATTACTTCCGACGTGAGCTTCTACAAAAAACGAGTGCAGGTGAAGACCCGACATGACTGCGGCAGTCTTGCACATGCCTGGTGTAGGTTTGTAAATGCATCAACTCAAGCACCAAGTGTGCTTATTCTTGCCAGTAGTCAGGTCGAACTCCGAGGACTCGGCTAGTACCGTTTGGAATAATCTATCCTCTTTCCACACGTCTCTGCCGACCGACCTCCATCAGAGTGTCTTAACAATAGAGGATTGTCAAATGCAGGGCACAAATATATCCCGGCTCTCCAGAAATCAGATTAAGTCGTGGTTAAGGAACTGTATGTGTATGATGCTCAGTAGCCCTCTCTTATTCGTCTGATGATTAGTTCGATCCCGGTGCCAGCGGTGGGCAAAGAAACGGAATCCTTTTCAAGAACCCGCAAGGCGTTACATGGACCACTGGAGAGAACTAAGCCTAGACCTCGAGAAATATGAGGCAAGGTGAAGGCCTTTATTTAAAAAATGATTAGGAACGAAAAAGTTCCCTTACCCCTTGAGACAAACTAGCTTTTTTTTACTCCTAATGATTCTTACTCTATTCACTTTAATAAGCAGTCGAGCTTTTAAGAGCGTTTATGGAGAGCAGGTAGCTGCATGCTGTCCGGGAGCCTCATTTGACATCATAAAAAGGACAATAAAGACAATAATAAATTTTTACAACACCCTACGGAGAATTAAATCTCTTTCTATCCGGATAATTGTGTGCCCCCATTTTGAGAGCCTACAAGCGCCCAGTTTAGCTAGCCTCGCTGCATTTGCACTTATTTAAAAAGAACAGCCTCTTTAGTGACTCTACGATTTCAATCGTGTCGCATTTACCACGCACTCCGTAGTAACCTTCAGCACTAGCAGCCTATCTAAGCCAACATAAGACTACTGGTCCTGAGAAAAACCTTGAATCTTCGTGCGCCTTCCGACAAGCCTCTAGAGTAGCTCACTAAGCCTTGTAGCTCCTTAAAGAATTGCCGGGGGGCTTAAGGCTTTACAGATAATGCGGCCACATCTCGTTCCCTTGCTAGAGAAATCAAAGACAACGTGGCTGAATGTTAGCATCCTCGGGTGACCTGCTGCTGTGGTTAATAGCCGTAAATCGTCGCCGTTATGCAGCATGCGGCGAAGAAGTTGAATTTCTTCCAGCCATTCGTCAACTGGAGGCTCACTCCAGCAGCCCAACTCGGAGCCAGAGCGCAGAATGAGAGCCGCTGCACGAAATGCCACTTTAGCATCCTTCTATGCAATGCGACCGTCCCCCCCCCCGATGGAGACAATCTGCGAAGTTGGAAGGTGCTCCATCCCGCTGCCCTTATTCGTACCTCCAGTGCAAACGTTTCTATTGCATCACTCGAAGAGAAATCTTTACCTCTTCTATCGGCGAACCCTGATTTGAGCACCCCTGATTAGAGCGCCGGGTAGCTCTTACGTCATTTAAGAGTCCCCATCCCGAGTCCCATTCTGGCAGAGTCTGAACTGCGTTCGGCAACTTAACGCCACACTGATGGAAGCCCGAGTCGCCTAGAACGAGACTGAGGCGCATTCCGCTTGGATTACCTAAAGCTTGATGGGAAGATTCCTTCTCCGACAGGCTTTCGTAGCCTTTTCGCAAAGGAATTTGAAGCCTCCCTCAAGGGAAATACCTTCAAGCTGCGAACCTAAGGCGTGCCGCCCAGTATGAGGCCCTTAGACCTCTGCTTAGCCAGCTGCTAATCCTCATTTCCGACTGAGCCTGAAACTCTACGAGCCTTAAAAGCATCGACGCCGGCGATTATAGCCGTACCATTCTACAGGCCTTGATCCTAGCCCACGAGATCCAGATTCAAAAATGGAGCGCCGCGCCAGGTGCCGTCATGGCTGCCCATCCTTTGGGGTTTAGTGCGGCCCTCCAGGCAAGCCGGCCGGTGGCTCGCGGCACAGCGTGCTTTTCGAACGAGGTTGGCGATCCCTCCCAAAACACCTTGCAGCCACTCGGAAGGACCTGCGAGTTTCCCCAGAAGGCTAATGGAAATGTCCTCGAATGCTGGGCGACGGAAGTTGAGCTCGATCTGCTCAAGCTGCCGGGCTGCCCTACCGGCGGGAGTGAGAGGACTTCAGCCCCTGAGCCCCTGCCTCTTCCTACGTCCTTGCTTGGCTCGCGCTCAAGACAGCTAATGCTACGGTAACTCCTCTAAGCCGCTAGTAGCTATACTTGATAAAGCCATGCAGCAGCTACGGCTTGCTAAGCGTTTTAGAAGCTACTGCGTAGGCTACATTGACAGAAAGCTGACGATCTATGCGATCGTTTGCTGGACGCCAACAGCATGGCCAAATTCGGAGAAACTTGCGAGCTCGTGCAGCTAAGTGGACAAGCTAGCGCCTGGCGAGCTCGGGCGTCTGACGGAAGAAGCCGGCGGTTAGCTAGAAGCTGCATTAAATGCACGAAGACACAAGCAGGTCAGGATGAGCGCCCTAATTTGAATCTGTTCTAGGCTGGAGACGAAATCTGCAAACCTGCGGCCCAAATGCAGCAAGCTTCAAAAAGCACTCCAGAGCAAAAATCGACGTAAATGCGGTATTTAAGATTGATAGTACGTCAGCGTATATCCTATCTTTCTCGGCTTGATGATACTGCAACAGATAAATAGCAAACGAAACCACTTCAATGTCAGCGTTAATCTAGAAAGTACAGCAAATCAGTGCAAGATAGTGATGAATCATGCTTCCGTGATGTACTGATACTCCATGCAATAGGGGTATTTGTAGGATTTTCTCGAGTTCTTCTACAGGCAACTGCTGCAGCCATACAGCAACCTGATGGATGTAGCACATTCCAAAAAGTTAGCACTCCAAAGACGGGTTTCTGTGACTTGGTCTACTGCGGACATGCATGGACATTCACACAATTCAGCGATAATGGTGTCGTGCTAGGACAAGCGCGAACGGATTTCGCATGGCATCCACTGCAATAATGGAGTGCATAACTTCGTTACAAGACGACATAACGATATTACGGCATGCTCCGACCATTCGAAGAGTTGTAAGGCACTGCCACAAATCACATCCCTTACCCTAATACCAAGAGCTGAGAGCTTGATGATACACTCAAGAATAAAGATACCGGTCATGACTAGCTCACTGTACTTGTTAAACGCTTTCCATCCAATTTGCTCTGTTTGACCGTGATGCTAAACAGAAAGCAGGCAAACACTCGCTATCTGCAGCACAACATGTGCACGTGTTTGCTAGACATATTTGAGGTATAAACGATTGCGTTTTTATGTCAGAGCATGCATACGTTTTAAGCAGCGTCTATTGGTAATAGCTGTATGTACAATAGCAAGCGTCTATCACAGCATGATCTCATGCACATCAAAACCTATGCAATCTAATGTATGCAATCAAAATGGACGCCACTGACCGGGGGAGGGCAGGGCCGATCTTGGCTGGCGTTAAAAAATGTCCCCTGTCAAACCCAGTCCTCTTAGCACGGCTGTCTTATTTTTTTGAATATGAACCTTTATTCGCAGAGTTCAGTGGCTTGGATCAACCGAGTGACTTCGTTTAGCAATAGACGGTGAGTGGCATGTAACATTCTAGCCAGCGACTGTGTGAAATGCGACTGTGTGAAGGCACTTCTCCTGTGAAGCCCGGGGCGTAGCGGAGGGGGCTGACTGCAAGCCGAACGGCCTGCCACAAAGGATGTGTGCATTTCCCTTCAATACACTGGCTCTGTAATGGTCAAGAGTCATTATAGCCTTCAAAATTTAGAAAATTCCTTAGCCAGTTCTGGCTACGCTCATGACTGGCACAGCATGGCGAAATCTCGTGAACGAATAAAGGGGTATTGTGGCTCCAGATCCCGAAGGTCGAGTCACAAGAAATACTGTCCACGTTCCATTAGTCGGATCTGTTATCTGGTCGACATCATATAAACAGGAACGGCATCGCGGAAGATATTACTAGTATGCCGTGATTGCATTTTTCATATTGTCTTGATCAAATTTGATACCGCAGATGGACATTTGAACGAGAAACTGCACATTGCCACTGACAAAAAGTATTAAAGATGTGCACGAACGATCCCACCAATTTATTCAATTCCAATTCCATTGCCACTAACCGGTTCTATGCCGACCGGCCTTTCTGGCAATTATCAGATGGACAGAACTGAAAGCCTGCAGGCTCTATTCCAACCAATGCTGGCCAATGCTCCCTGGCTAAATTAAAAGGGAAGGCCATTAGTCTCGTTTCTGCCTTTTCTTCCTGCACTGCCTCTCTGTGCTACCTCTGCACTGCAGATGCAGCCGATAGGGCCGGGCTTGCCGACAGCTCGTGCTCAGTGCAGCACTTCGAGGCTAGCACATCAGCAGGGTCCAGCCTGCAGGCTCGGCTCGGCCCGGCCTGGCGCCAACTGTCATGTAGGCAGCAGCGACTAATGATTGGCTAGGCGCTCGTCACATTCGCTAGCTCCACACATGCTCGCATACCGAGAAACGACGCAGCGGCTATCGGCCAAGCACAGCTTCGAGTGCGTAGACGCCGGGCATGCAGCTTGTCCAAGGAGTATTAGTTGACGATTTGAAGATCGGGGCAAATCACTCCGTCTAGCGCACTGCCTGCTCAGTGTTGTTAAAGTAATTGTACCGCAAAGCCAGAAACACCGGTCGCTAGATAAATACCTTCATCATTAGGATGACGGTGTTGAGTACAATCATGGCCATGATGAAGCTGTCGAATGGAGCGCAGACGGCTAGCTGCCAGAGGCGATATCGAATTGATCGAGTGTCACGAGGCATTGACTTGCTCAGAGGCTTCGCATTTATAGCGAAGTCTATGCATTGCTTCTGCAAGCGTATCAAATCAGGATCTCGCAATCAAATGAGCTCGAAGGTCTTAGCATTTGGGACGGCAGGGCACGTTACAGTAATTGCATAGCTAATTTCTTAATCTCGAGAACTAGGAACAGCGAGGCGGCGACTTGGTGAAATCCCGAGTATCTGTACCTGGTTCTTATCGAGATCCAAATTCTGAAGCTCGTTTTCTCCTTGCTCTTGAAACGTGATGATAATGAGTGCCACAAAGATGTTGACAAAGAAAAATGGAAACACTGTGAAGAAGGCAACGTAGAATAAGGCCATTTGCGGCTGAGAGTTAGGATGAGGGCCCACGTTCTCTTTGCTGGTGGCCATCGAGTTCTTCAGAATCCTACTCGTAAAAGTTTACTCGTGAGCCCTTATTCAGTCAATTAGGATGAATATTTGTCACGACCTGTACTAAGAGCTGCGGTTTGGCTGCCAGAGAAAACAGTATTCTACGAGGAATAAATTGTGTAGCCTTTAACGGCACGAAATTCCGCCGCAGCGGGTAGTGCCAATAAAGAAAGTAGGTAGCCAAACTGTACATAAAGTGCAGGTCATGCGACTCTGCAGGCTATCAGAATCTTCGGGTGCAAATTTTGAACTTGCAGCCAAGCCCCCAATATTTCATATCGCTCTCTAGTCATCAGTGCACGACACAAGGTTTTAAGATCATAGTCACCGACTCGCGACTTCATTATGCGCTTAGTGTGACAACTATAGTACTTCTACAATGGTACAGCGATGACGAGTTCCAAAAAAGGGAGAGATATTCTTTTCTAATTTGCACATGTACCTGCAATCTGCACTCTCGTTGCTGAGAAGGAACATTGAAATGATAAAGCCTCACAGGACTATCAACTTACAAAGGTTTTTCAAAGGGGGGCCGCGGAATTCCAGCAGCTTGCGTTCTCGCACTACGACTCCCTTTGCTGTCGCCAGCATCGGCAAATGGCGCTCATATCGCTCTACAGCTTCCGCTCGGACCAGCTGTGTTGGTATATTGAAAAAAATGCCAGAGTGCGACCGTCCGGAAGTCGTGCTTTGCAAGCATATGGTAAGCGATGGGTATGCATAAATAGAATTTGCCATGGTTCTTCATGGGCCATTGTAGGCCGGCGAGTTTTCACATGCATGAATCGGGCAATGGAGAAAGGCGACCAGAATATAAGCGGACCTATCGTAGACATCAACGAGAAAAACAAGCAACACAGGAAGCCACTCACTAACGCAAATCGACAGAAGCGTCGCATACGGTGAAATGAACAGACATAAACAGACTAAAAAAGAAGCCCGGGAGCTCCGTGCTGACAAGGTCCAAAACAAAAAAGACTGGTGGTAGGATTCAAGCACTTGAAGACTCGGGTCATGGTCCCTAGGGCGACATTAGGCCAGGCTCACCAGCTAGGCTGGACTCACCCCCTTGGTCACTGGACACTCAGGCCCGTATTGCAATTCAAAACTAAAATTGTGTGGGTATTTTGCGGCCAAAAGCTACTTCATTATGTTGGATCAAGTAAATGCACAATTTGCCCGATTCACCGCTATCCATACAAGCGATAGACTGGTCCGCTCGAAAAGATTGCTGTTGTCTGACGAATGGATGAGACGATGGTAGAAGCAGTGCTCAGAAGTCTTACACTGAGATAGGACCTACGCTACTGCACAGTAATGCCAGCGATACCCAGGCGAAATTAGAGGCGCTCAAGAAGGATATGGTGATCAATAGTAGCAAACGCTGCAGACAGATCGAGTGCAACAAATTGATCGCGCTTAGTTTGCAGCAAATGTAAAGCGCCTAGAAAGAGAATGAGTTCTCTGAGGGTGCTTTATAAAATTTATTATTATTATTATTAATAACAAGCAGAAAGACTATACCTAGCTAGGTTTTCATTCCTTAGAAGGTCGTTATACACTTGTAGCAGTGCTAAATCTGCTGAGTGCTAGCTGTAACACTTAACTGGAATTTACTGTCCTGGTTTCACGTTTTGAAATAAGAGTTTAGCAGGTCTGCCAACACTCGTTCCAGTGTCTTTTCTACGAATGGCAGTAAGGAAACTAAGCGGAAGTTGCTTAAATCATCTAGGTTAAGTGTTGCCTTCTTAACGACTGGAAGAGCCGCAGATTTTTTTAAATGGTCGGGGACAAGAACTGGGGCTAAGGACAAATTCATTGTGTTATCTGTGCATAGCAGTAGCAGATCTATTCCTGGCCGAAGAACAGTGGACATTGGGTCTGGGTCTAAGCGGAGCAAATTTTCAGCTTTCTTTAAATAAGTCAGATACGGGTCAGTTGGAGAAAACCTAAAGAGCCTCTATCTGACTAGGACCATTGTACTTAATTAGTAAGAAGTAATCCACTTGCAACCTTATACGCGTTCTCAAAAGACAAAGACCACACATTATGAATCATTTAGAGCTACCGCTATTGGCAGAGGCAGCTAGGTCGCAAAACCAGGACAAATCTAACACTGACAGCACTTGTTCAATGTCAAGGGAGGATTTCATTGCAGCTCCATCAGAAAAACACAAGCCAATCGTTCAGAAGTGTGTTCACTATAATTTTGTCTACTTATTGGCAAAATGTTCAGCGATAATCTTTCAGCTTCAAGTTCTTTTTTGTAGATGAGTTGCCTCAAATCAGGATTCACGTGTGACACAAATTTTAATTAAATTCAAAGAAAAATAGTAGGTGCTTCTTAATAGAGAAGTAGAATGTATCTGGTATCGAATAACCGTGGATGGAACTTTACTGAGCACCATCAAAGGAAGTGATGCAGAAAAACAGGTTTGGGAGGCCGTAGTGGAAAGAATGCGGCCTTTTATTGATGTTGCACTGGTTTGTATGGTCTATAGAAGCATTGTCCACAAGGTGAGATGTTAATGTTGCCATATGCCAATGCCGATCTATTACATTTTTTCAATACAAAAAATAATCTGGATAAGCTATTTAAAAGCATCATCATAGATACTGCACTTCGCGTTTTTTCTAAGTGAAGCCTTTGTCAATGCCTTAAGACACATCACCGAAGCTGGCACTTACTCCGGCCATCCTTCACCTGTTGAGATAACGAAGAGAGTCAGGTAAGCAAAAGGTAAGTGGTCGTAATGAAAATCCTGCTGTTTCCACTCTCTTTCTTCGACCGTCGGGTTGGTTGATTTTTCAAGATCGTACTTGTAGAAGTAACCCCTAAAGAAATGAATTCATAAGCTGTCACACGATCACAGTGCATGATGGTAAATTTCATGTCAGTGAATAGGAAAAGCATTGGCCGTTCTCTTCATGTGGCAAGGTGGATAATCGGCAAAAGTCTTTGTTTCCTCGGCAGTGAATATGCGTCTTAGCTCATATCACGAACCATGCCGTGGGCTCACGGCGTGCAGTGGGCAATTCCTTATTGCCCAATGCAAGCTGGGTGATAGCCGTTAGAGCTCCGCTGCCGATATACAACGTGGCTGCTTGATCAGCTAGCTCGCGCTTTCTGCTTAGTGCTGGTGCTGCCTGGATAACAGCGAGCGCCTCCCTCGGCTTTATCGTGCACCGCCATTCGGGTCGTCTCAGCATTGCACCAGTGCCAGAACCGGCAAAGACTACGACTTTCTGAATCCGCGCTGCTCGATTTAAAATAATTCCTGGCCTTTCAAAGGAAGTCATGTGAATTTCTTCGCTTTAGGGTTTTGTCTAGTATATTTTGGCAGCATGGGTATCAAGTGTCAAACAAGTAAAATATAAGAGTAACAGCGGTTTGTACTCACTTGCAAGCCAGTTTTGTATCCTTGGATTCATCCGTGCAGTAGAAAAACTTTCCTTTGAAAAGCTGCACAGCAATTACGGCAAAAATAAACTGGAAGAGACAATATACTATAAGTATGTTGAACACATTCTTCAGCGAGTTGACAACGCAGTCGAATACCGCTTTGAGCTTTGGAACACGGTTGATGGTCTTCAGTGGTCGAAGAACTCTGAGTACACGAAGCGACTTGATCGTGTTCAGGTTTTGGCTGACTGCGCTGCCTCCCGAGCTGTCACTGTTCAAAAAAGATTGCCGTCCTGCATTAACATTAATTAACAGTAGATGAGCTTACATTATTCGTTAGCATTGCTAAAACCTTTGCAGTGCAGTGTTTTGCTTTTGTTGAGCGTTAGTATTTTGCAGCAGTTTTTAGGAAAACCTTGTAGCTGCTTGCTAGGGCATTAATTAAAAAACTTTGCAATTCCAGCAATGTCCAGAGATACCTATATGGTGAATAGGTAGCACTGTTAGCGTACACAGTTAATCAGATTAGGAATGGAGGCTATCGGGCAGGAGTACTTAATGTCGCACTCACTTGAAAGCAAAAGCCACGAGAGCACACAAGACGACGGCTGCATCTAGTATATTCCACGGATCACGAAAGTATGCACGTGGGTGAAGAATGAATCCCAAGTTGATGATCTGTAAGGATTGAAAGAAATAACACTCAAATTTACCAGTTGAGCTAAGTGAACAAGTTTTGTTGCAAATGGTACTCTTCAATCTGAAGCGATGGCGTCAGATCGGCAATCTGAGATCTGTGGCTAAGGAGAATGAAGTGCTGCGGTTCCATTTGACATATGAGCTATCAGCTAATGTCCCCAATTTCATTTCATGTCTGCTTGTACAAGGCCTAAAGTAATATTTTCTGTAGTAAAAAGAGGCACTTGTAATGTGGGCGAGGTACAACTTTTTTCAAGCAACGGTTCACTGGGCATCCTATTTATCATTGACAAATGATTGAGCGACCTAAAATAAAGACAAATCATTCACGCGATTCACCGAAAAAACAATGATCAGATTCACAAGAGATAGCACGCTGCAAGGCTTCACCTTTAGGCACATTTCAACAGTAAATACTCCAGTGAACACGTAGTCTAAGTAGTTGAGTAGGTCATTATTAAATGATTTCTTTGACACCGGATCCTCTGCAGCCAGCGAAAGGCTGCTAGCGCAGATGACAATCATGATAAAGAGGTCAAAGAATCGAAGGTTGACGACGAAGTGGCTAAACTCACGAATGCTACAACAAAATAGAAATGTCATTTGGATGTTTTGGTTGGTGCATCGCCATCTGGACAGGTAATCGTGATCGATTAAATTGGTTACTGACGTACAAGCCGCACAAATGTATGCACATATGCATGTTTATATAATTAGAATAATATAATTGCACAGCGCCCTCAGAGAACTTGATCTGCTTCTAGGCACTTTATATATGCTGGAAATAAAGCAATGCCTGAGAGCACAGGCCGGTAGATTAGAAAGCGTTGAGTTACAGAAGTGGAGACGGGAATTCACAGATGCTGAACTAATTTAGATGCGGTATCCCTATATAAAGAAGCCCAAATTTTAGCAGTTTTGTGTAGCCGAAAGTAGGTATACTTGACTGTGGAGCTGATGTGGTCTTTATAATGAAAGGTGGAACAAGATACCTAGATTTCGTACAGATTCTGCGTTTCACGCTTGGTTTGCCCATTACTAGTAAGTTGGTTTTATTATCATTCAATTTAAGAAAGTTTGCTGCCATCCATGCACTAAAGAGTTTTTAGCATTAGCTGGAAAGCGAGACCTTATGGAGACACATTCCGAGTCTTGGATAATTTAGGAGTAAGGTGCTCACATTTCACAAATAGGGTCGTGGGTTCTCGGCCTGAAGCCGACAATTGCCTCGCTACAAGCAGAGTAATAGCCAATAAGGCTCTTCTGCCGTTATACCTGCGAGGTTGCTGATAAAACCTGATGGCGTCTAAATTTGCATCTCACAAAAGCGCGGTTTTGCGTGTGCTTGCGCATCCTTGTACAGCAATCGACGACTTACGGATTCGTTGGGCCGAAGATGTAGAGCGAGCTGTAAGGAAGCATCGGATGTGGCCTCCTCCTTACCACGGATGCTGAGTCATCCACCTGAGGATTAAGGACATCTCCGTCGGCTATTTTGCGAAGACAGATGAAAAATACTCAGATCAGTCATCCGCACGAGCTTTTCTGCTCGAAAACAATTTGAGCAATTTACGAATAGGCAACAGAAATGGCACTGAAAAATTTTGATCGTAACTAGAAACCATGTGAGCACTGCTCTAACCGGGACTCGGATGGCTGGCAAACCTAGCACAGGTTCGAGCGCTCTACTAATGCGAACCTCGTCAGGCTCAGACTCTCGACGCTTAAAAGCCTAGGACAGACTTGACTCTCGATGCGCACTAGCTAAGTGTCGGTCTCATCATGTTACCAACAATGATCGGTGGCAGCCGTTTGGATTACTAGTCCCCATCTTACATATTGCTTTCTCGCTCTGCTCTTTTTTCGATAATTTCTAAGTATCGCGGGCAGGAATGTCTTAATGATCGCGTTGACCACACTGAGCATATGTGTAACGTAATCGGCAGTTACCTTAATCCATATTTTGAAAACTAAATTTAATTGTGTCGACAGCCAATAATATTAGCTTACATTTAACAATATACTGGACCTTGACAGATGCTAGCGACCTTCCGTTTCCATGATCGCCCGTCAAATGGGAAAAACTGTCAGTGATCAATTACGGAACAAAGCCATGCTGCATTTCATGGAGTCGCAAGCGTGAGGCTTCTTATGTCTACAATAGTATAGGGCCTCAACAAAGTGGTTTTTCAGTGTAATTATTTTAAATCAGACGCTTTCTATAATTTAATATAATTTAAAAGGGTTAGTTAATATTTGATACAGTTTATTGTTTGAGCCATTGCTGGCCAAGTGCGTTTCCAGATACTGCTAGCATATAATCTGTTTATTCGTTGACTGTCACAATCTCGCATTGCATTTCGTGGGTCGTGCATTCAACCTCATAAGACCATGCGTAATGTCTTTTCTCTTTTTCAACACTATAGTCTATATTTAAGGATTTAGCACTAAATAAATATCCTTTATGATTCAATTCATTATTCCCTTTTGCAATAACCAACGTTTCAATCTAAATTAATGAATACTATGAAATTTGAAATTCTTCTCCCAATAGGCAGCGAATCTACTTTGAAGTTCTTTCATAGACCATTAGGTTCTTATATTTTCTTGCTCTCCTCTTTCATAAACTCTTTTTTCAGGCTTTGGATCATAACGACGGATGTTTAGTTCTCAACATAACAACGCAAGGAACTCACTCTCGAATGACGTCACGACGTCCCACGACTTGATGATATTTAAAAAGAGGATAAACTGACACGTTCACATTTACTCAATCCTTAGAAACTAGCAGTATGCTAATGCATGCTGAAATTACGTTTATTCGGACTAAGCAATTCACATGCTTTCGTTCCAGCAGATGGATTGTGCCTAGAAAGAAATTTAGTTCTCAGATTTTGCAACAAAAATTAACTATTATTACTTTTAATACTAAAGCTGAAGGTTAATGCGGTCACATCATTGGCATATATTTCCGAGAAATTCAGCCACGGTTCTCTCTTGCTTAATAAACTGCGACGGCTCCCGGTAATCGTGTGACATAGAACCAAATTCTTACTCTCACCAATTGGCTGGGCTCCTTCATATTTAGTCAAGCTGTTACACTAATCTCGTCCTCTTTGTGTCCTCAGATCCTGTATTGAAAATAAATTAGATGTTTCACTCATTCACTTAATGATTCTTACCGACAAAAGGATTTGCTCTGCAGCTCCTAGAATGTGGAACTCACTTTCATAATGAGACTGTCAAATATTGCAAATAATTTCTATCTTTCCTACGAAGTTACTTCTTTGCTGTTATTTTGATCTGACTACCCTTAAGACTCAGCGATGCTTCTAGTATGTGAAGGAAACGTTGCTAGGAAACTCAAAAAATGGATCAGTTTGGCATCTAGATACAGAATATATGTCATATTGATTAGGTCGGATTAACAGATCGTAAAAAAATAGCATTTAGTGTGTCTGCCAAGCATGTGTGGTCTCAAGGCTTTCTGTTACTCGTTATTAATTTTGTGACTTGTTAATGCAAATTAATCTATAGATATACTGTAGTTGTGAGGAATACAAATATTGTAAGATCCACTTCTGAGAAGCAAGATATGAAAGTCAATTAGAACTTACGACTAGATCTGTCAGGGAGCACCCATTAAAATGTATCCCAATAATGATTAGTGTTAAGAGCAGCTACACCAGTGGCCATAGCTCAAGTAATTGAGCTATTCTAAAGCGCGTAAAGGTTGCAAGACCGTTAAGACCGTTTCCAATTGGAGGGAACAATATCCTCCACTCTTGGTACTCAACAGTCCTTCGTGTACTAAATTTTCAAAATCGGAGAGCAATATTTTTTCTGCATCTGCTGACATTCTCCTCCGAGTCTTCGGCATCTCGCTAAACCACGGGTCAGAGTCTCTATTCGTGAGTATCGCTCTCCAACCTAGCACCACACTTTAAAGTTCAATCTGCTTCTGCGAGAAATTTACATCAAGCGATATTACTTCAGTTTAGTGAGGGCTATTATAGGTGCTGCAGCATCTGAGAGACGTCGGTATTTGCAGCAACAGATAGTGCCACTGCCAAGGGCACTCAGTAACAGAAGGTAACCATGGAGTAGGGTAGCTAGGCCAAGGCTAGCTCACCTCGGGTTCCACGGCTGCCTTGGCCACCAATTGCTCCTTTGTCTCCTTCCACAATGTTCTTTGACCTTTGGGAAACGCGCATGCGAGCGAATGGTCTTATCGCACAATTCTACGGCCGACTCACACAAAATGGCTAGCTATTCAAAAACTGCAGTGGCAGGCCTTGAGTGGAAAGGAGCGTTTAAAGGCCAAGCAAGAAATTTGCTGCACATCCAAAGTGAGGCCGGTAACTTTTTAAAGGGTAATATGAGGGTCAAGGCCTCATTTGGAGAGCTCGAGCTTTTTCGCCAGTCGTAGCAGTGACAGAAAGCAAGCAGCAGTAAGACGAAAACGCAGCATCCCTTACTGACGAAGACGAGATTCCGCATTTTTTGCTAAATGCCATACAGCCTCTGTCTACAGCCATGCTTGCACGGTGAGTCTTGCTTCTGTCCTTCAGTCTTTGGGCATACGTCACCAAGACCGGGGTTGTCCAAGACATGCGAAAAACTGAACGAAGACTCGGAATTTGAGTACGGTTCAACCTCTTGGCTAGGACTGGGGCACGACTGATCAGACGACGAATCATAGGCAAGCCTCAAGGGCACGCCTTATTCATTGCATTGAAAAGCATGGTGAACGACACGACCGGAAAAGTCATGAACGCTTATAAAATAATTCATTTGTATAGCCCCCCTAAGAGAACTGAATCTCTATTCAGGTGCTTTACATATGCCAAGGGGCTTGACCCCACGATTTCGGCCAGATCTTTTGAGGGGCGAAATTCCACAAGAGTCCCTGTTTCTGGTACATTCTGAGTTTTTCATATAAGAATTAAGCAACTGGGTGACGGACTATAAAGGCAGTCATTTTTAGTTAAAAGTAACTGGATGCACTCACTAGGCGCATCGCCAAATGCCATCTCATACCTCTCTAGCAAAGGCAATTTTCCCATAATCACTCTGGGGTGGAGTAAGTAGGTAGCAAGACTTGGAAGAAATCTGACCGTGTAAACTTCCTTCAATAAGCTCCAACCGAAGCAGTACGCGGGCATGATAAAAGCAAGACTCGCCATGTAAATTAAAAGAAGTTACTAGCTAATTTAGCAGCCTCTTTTATATAGGACAGAAGAGCCTTTACGGCTATCGCCACCACTTGCAGCTCCAATAAAGGATCGCCCACCGCAGGATTCGAACCCACGACTTCGAGACAGAGGTTGTGAAAAGAAACCGTAAATGCGGCTTTCAAGAGCCGGTCTTCTGCTGGCCTCTTTGGAGGTGCTGGGCACTTACTTGCTCGAGTCGTCCTGAGGAGCTGGTGACGGAGGGATGACGACAAGATGTGGAGCACCTCTAACCATGTCGGCCTCCATTTTCAAGCACTTCTGCTCAGCCTCACGCCTCTATAAGCATCGTCCTAGAGCTGGTGCTGCCGATCGAGACGAGCCCAGTGATAACAAAGGACACACACACAGAGAGAGAGAGAGAGAGAGAGAGAGAGAGAGAGAGAGAGAGAGAGAGAGAGAGAGAGAGAGAGAGAGAGAGAGAAACAGACAGCCAGATAGACAGCCAGAGCGCGATTTTCACGTCACCTGTAAGCAAGTAAGATGAGTGGGGGGATGCTGCGAGGTAAAGCAATGCCATCGCTGGACGAACCTCGGCCTCCCTGGCCTCTTCTTCTTCCTCTGCCGCGGTGAGCTCCTGGGCATTGGCCAGATTGTCAACGGCTATAGCCAAGAAGACGTTGAGCAGTGTATCTGCATAAATGATCATAGTTCAGGAATTATCTCTGCTACCATCTCTGTGTCTCCGTGTCTCTGTGTCTGTGTCTCTGTGTCTCTGTGTCCCCGGGTCAGTGTCTGCGTCAGTGTCTGCATCTGCCTCTGTCTCTCGGTCTCTCTCACACCCTGTCTCTGTCAGCTTGTCTTTTCTGGAGCTTGGGCCCGACTCATTGCCAAAGCACAACACGTATGTTAGGTTGCGCCAAGCCTGACTGCAATACCCCTGTGAGACTAGGTGCCAGATCTTAATTCATTTTAACCACCGGCCGACTAAGCTCGACTGTGAGCCTAGGCTGCAAGACCGGCCTAGCTCAAACCCACAGGTGTCCGAGTCCGAAGCTGTGGCAGATGGAAGGTTCCATTTCTTGCTTTTTACCGTGACGCATGCACACCTCACTACAATATGTAGGCCCGTGACATGTTTCAGGGGTTCTAGATGAAGTTGGGGGTTCCTATCTCTTCTCGGACCGACCCATGTCGGCGGCTTGCCCACCAGCAAGTTCAGCTTGCCTACGGACCGACCACCCACAACTGCCTCATGAGGTATCTGTATGAGAGACGGTGCTATCTAGCGACGGTTCACATTCCTGCACACATACAAGCACTCGTGCACACGTCACACCTATCACAGGCACATCTTACTGTGTGCAGCACATTTGTTTATAGCAAACCTTGATCGCGACAGTCCTTTGGCTCAGGATGGAACTAGATCGCTCATAGTTGCATAAGGGTACCTATGCAAAAATGCGTTCCTCTCAGCCACTTAGTATCAGCCAAGTGCCATTCAAAGGATACATTTTCCAAACAGCACCAGTATAATGAAGTACAGGCAGTACACCATGCCACCACGGCCAACTCCACCGTGACCGTTCACACCGCTGTACATGACTGTGTTCCAGTCTTCTCCAGTCAGTATCTGTTACGAAAACAATACTCTATGGGTAATAGCTTAAGCGGCTGTCAAGTGCAGGATGCTGCAGCTTATGTCAAACGAATGCTGTCTAGCAAATGAATTTCATAAAAGAGATCTTTAGAGAGAGAGAGAGAGAGAGAGAGAGAGAGAGAGAGAGAGAGAGAGAGAGAGAGAGAGAGGGAGGCAGTCAAGGCATCTGCCATTCTACCTGGAACACGGTGAGCAGAGCTTGGGTGAAATGATCAAAGTGTGCCGTCGGTCTTCCATCTGAGAAGTTGAACCTGCAAATGATGCACGAAGTTTTGCTTAAAGTTCGTGGCAGTCAAACGGCGTTTATTGACAAAACCACCAAAATGTGAAATGAAGCATTGAAGGGCACAGCATATAATTAGCTGTTCTGCATTGTCGAAACCTGCATCGCTTTCCCCGAAGCAAAGGCTCTGTCAAAGGTACTACAGCCGTAAAAAGTGCAGCACGACATCCTTGTGATCGAATCATCGTACAGATGACAAAAGTTGATTCTCTGCCATGCGTACAGTTAGCCGCCCTTGCCACTTAGACAGCAGAGGTGCAATACCCTGTAACACACCATGGACTAAAGTCACAGCATCCCTTGCCTTCACGAGATTTATAAAAGTGAAAGCATTTACTCCATCCACGTGAGCTTTTCTTTGTATGCCTATTCGTTCTGAAACTGTGCATTTGATCACTAATAGCTGTCTTGCTACCTTACCAATAGTGCCAGCCACTAAAATGACTACGAGTGCTACTAAAATGACTTGGTTCACTTGGTTTTTATAAACAAAAATGTTTTAATTGTACTAATATTGTATACCATGCCGGTGGCACAAAAACAGCGTCTTATCCTTGGAGGAGTAGAAGAGTTTTGAGAAATATAGGCATTTTTCAGATTAAAAGCTTCACATGGATTACACTTGTTAGTGCAGAGATTTTCATTGCTGTCGGCATGCTAGGATGGCCCAATTTTTAGTAATCGACAATTATTGTCCTCGATGGCCCTCTTCCTCTCTAGCTCTTTTAATGTCAAGGCGATGACTATGAGTGCTTGCCAAAAGCAGGTGAATGGGCTCCGAATGCTGCATGACTGAGATTTGCATCATTTTATTTGCATTATGTCTAAGCATTCCTTGCTTGCCTGCCGATGCACAAAAAAACTCTTGAAGTCGGTCAGAGGCCATGTGACATCCGATTGCCTGCGACATAATGCTACCACGTCAAAATGCCAGGCTAGACAAGGCATGGGCAGACCATCAGAGGGCTTATGAAGTTAGCAGGCCTGACAAATTCACTGCACGTTCCCAGAAAAGTGTCAGACCTCTGCCGGGGGAGGGGACGTTGATACCAGTGCTTAATTACAAGTCCAGATCCTGGTGCCCTCTTCCTTGTCGGCATGGTACATTTAGGGTCATCATCGTCACTCTGTGTGTAGGACCATGCTTCCAGCAGTCACTAATGGCATTATCTGTCCCACTGCTCCGCAGCCCCAACGACGATACGGGGCTGCTAACGTTCATGCTGCATCTACTGCACATTTATTCGCTCAGAAGCAGACCTACTTGCCACCAAATAGCTGCATGCCCAGCAAGGCGAATATGAGTATGAAGAGGAACAGCAGGAACAGCAGGCTGACGATCGAGCGCATGCTGTTGAGCAGCGACACCACCAGGTTCCTTAGTGAGGCCCAGTATCTGAAAAAGTGGGCGCCAGTGTACTCATAGAGCCTGCAGTAGAATCATCGTGGGCATTGAACATCGAAGCAGGCAGCAGCAGGCAACCACATCGGTTCTTCGGGGTTTCGTGAGGATGGTGGCAGCAGGAACGCAGCTTGCCACGAACCTAGTAACCTTGAAAATCCTAAGCAGACGAAGTGCTCTAAGCACACTGATGCCTAACGAGGTGCCTTGAAGATGTGACAGAACCACCTCAACTGTGCTTCCCAAGATCACCTGCAAGGGCAGCACTCTGTCACTGACGACCACTGTGCAGCTGCGTGCAACTTCTACTGATGATGAGGCGCAGCAGGCTCATGCAGAAAATGATCATTCTCTATTCTTGCCAGACCAACTTTACAACGACTAGTGCCGCCTTTAGATGGCGTCTTTTTGGCCCCCACCCTAATGTCGGCCTCAACCCTGAAGACCGCTGGGCAATGCTGGAGTACAACACCGGTCTATGATCACACCGGTCATCGTTTTTCTGACGAGCAGGGCCCCATGGAAATCTACGAGTATCAGAAGAATCTGTATATTCCGTTTGCTAAATATCTCATTTATCTGATACACCCGCTTGATTAAAATAGTTAATTGTCCATGATCAAACAAGGAATTGCACACATTGGAGCTGCTAAGCATATTTCACTTACCTTTGAGTGAAGAATCGCAGCCAATTCGTGATCTCGCGTCTTCTAAGTACAACAAATTTGCTGCCCCTTTCTGTGGTCATAGACTGTTCGTGTTAGCTATGTTTGCACTCAAGCACAGCTCTTGTGCCACAGCTACTAGAATAATTTACAGTGACTTCCACAATATCCATGACTCAAGCAGTTCTCTGACTTTGCAACAGCTTCTCACTTAACTACACGGTTTGATACGTCCATTGTCGGTCACCCATCGAAGAACGATTGCTGCTTAAGCTTTGAATGAGCTACAGACACTCTTCAGCATAACGACTGGTTATCCTCTGGCGGTATCTATGGTGAGCCGTGATGGCACACTAGTTAAGGCGGTCGCTCTTCACGACCTCTGCCTTAAGGTCGCTGGTTTGAATCCTACAGTGGGCTACCCTTTGTTTATTATTTATTTATTTATTATTTATTGCCACCTGCAAGCGGTGATGGTGGCCTTTAAGGCTCTTCTGCTGCTATGTAAAAAGAGGCTGAGTATGATTAAATCAGCAAGTATCCTCACTGCCTTGTGCAGAAGCTGTATATGATACTACTTGTCGTGTTGTCACATATTTATTAGATTCACTGCGTATATACAATTTGAAAGAAGTTGGTAATGGAAAGACTACTCTTAGATGGCACGTGACACCACATTGTTCAAAGTTACCTCGCTAGGCCGTAAACTCACTTTTCTTTTGAAGTCAAACACCTTGCAAAAATAAAATAATCTGTATATGGCCCTATCAGAACATAGCCTATTTTGAGGCATTTGCTGTAAAGAAAGACGGTTAATACGGTTTGCGATAACATACGGAGCATTAGTTCGTAAGCACACACGACACTTAAAGAATATAGAATATCAATAATTTGTGTAGCACCATAAGAGAACTTAATCTCAAACTCAAGAGCTTCACATCTGCCATGGGGCTCGGGCCCACGATCTCTGTCGTCAAATACATTCACCTTGACCTTGGTTTGGGCGAGTACCTTAACCTCTGGCCAAACTAGTGTGGCAACTTCACACGGACCCAGAAAATACTGTGATGAACAGCTGCGTTTTTAGCTCCTTCTTAAATGTCTTCTAGTCAGGGGATGTCGTGACGTCAGTCGGGAGTGCGTTTCAGGCTTTGGCAGCAAACAAACTAAAAGCATGGACTCCAAAGGATTGGAGTTTGGTTTGAGGCACACCTAAAAAACTTGAATAAGAAGAGCGGGTGGTACATTGCCTGGCCTGATTGAGAAGTAATTTTGATAGTTAGGCTCCAGCATGAAAATGAAGTAGCCTAGCGGTGAGTGACTAAACCTTGAAGTCAATATGCTACTTGATGGGTAACCAGTGCAGGTGGGTGGGAAGTAGTTAAATGAGACAATTGTGATTTTCACGACAAAGAAGTCACGCTGCTGCTGCCTTCTTCGCTAACTGCAAGCACACTATTGCCAAGGCAGAAAGACCTGCATTTAGAGAGTTAAATAATGATGGGATGGCACACAGATGGGATTGCACACATGCATGTACCAACTTGTATGTGGTATTCCTGTCTAAGCTGGTCCACACTTTTGCACTGTCATGTAGCTAAAAGTAGCAAGATTTCTGAAACTTCGAAAATGAGCTTGCGGTAGCATACATTCTTTCTGTCACTTAAGTGCTCTATCATCCACTTTCCTCCGTCAGTATGTGCACTTAGCTGCAGCTAGCTTTGCATTTGAGAAAGCGAATACGTTAATAATTTCAAGTGGGAGCGTGTTTCGCATACTTGCGCAGGTAGGTGCGTATGCGTGTGCCTGCTGTGTATCCATACGTGCCTTATATGCCATGTACGCCAGATCAAAGAGCTAGCAGAATCTCTGCAGAATCAAAGCCGTGGACTTGCTAATGTCTATCAGCAACGACGCCATTTCGAGATTAAGCAGGCTCAACCGAAGACGGAGCAATTTTAGCCCCACGAGATGCGCTCGGCAATCCTTTCCGTAGACGTAGCATTTCCAGGCTGTCTCAATCGCCACCATCGTCAAAAGTGTAGTGTATCGGCCGGCAAGCCGTATGTATTGCAGATGCTCAAAGGCAGTGCCACTGTCAGCGTCGCCCTTTCTGGATTTCGTGATTACGACGTGACTCTAGACCTGATACGGTCGTCTAGCCAAAGGCCACTTTGGAATCGGACATCTAGACGGTGTGCACATGCTATATGCGATATACTGGCCAAGCCTGACTGAGATCATACTTCTGGAGATCACACACCTGTGTACCACAGGCTAACTCCCATTGCTGACATTTTCACAGCATCTTGAATTATGTTTTTATTAAGTTAATGTTGCTTGAAAATGAGTGTACCTACACTAGCTTTTTTCTAGTCATAGCAACCTGAAGCACAGGTGCCACCCTGCATGTTCAGGACTTTGTGTTATTACAGTATCTACTTAACCCAAACTGACTTCAGTATCACTGCTTGCTTAATCCTGGCTTGTGCTTCCGCTACTTTTAATCCGACACAGCGTGTAAAAAATGTGCTTAAGCATACGGGTCTACTGTGGTGTCGTACTTTAAAGCAAATACCCGATTTGTCGATATTTATTGAGTACTTCGTGGTCTGCAGCTGCATCACCAGCATCACCAATGCTGACAAAAACGACGATGCTAATATATATAGAAGATGTAGCATCAAGTATCCCTGCATACTGCAAAGGTTAAAAAGCATCTAAACAGGCAACACAATTTTGCGGCAGTGACAGTTGGTCATTACTATTACTTACCACACAGTCAAATATGTTAAAAGATGACTGAAAATACAACGAAAAGCCGAGCCCATACATTTTCATCAGCATTTCAAGCACAAACATTCCCAAGAAGGAGAATTCAGCATATTCTGAAAAGAGAATGAGATTGCCTTACACAGAGAGTCAGCCTCCAGGCTCCTTACAACGCTGCAACGAAGGCTTAAGGCCGTATGCTGAAATGAAGCCTAAGTCGGATCGTGCACCCATAAATTTCGGCACCTGCACAGCTTACCGAGGAGCTCCGTGAGCCACGTGGGCTGCTCGTAATGCTCCGCCGCGACACAGACTGTGTTCAAAAAAACCAGAATTATAACGCACCAATAAAATCCCTGCGTTTTAATCAGCCGTCTTATGCTGTACCTATAAAAATTGAACTCTTTCCAACAGTTGTTTCAGGAGTAATGCAATTTATCGCTGCCCTTTTGCAGCTGCTGCGACAGCTGTTGCACATATCCTGCCATACCGTAAGCGCTTAGACAATCGATTCCAGTTTGTGCGTGTTCTTCTTTTTCTTGCAATACGCAGTGAATTACCTGAAACGGATGGCGAACACCTGTATTGTGGCTAGATTTGCAAACTGGTGACGCTGCTATTAGCCAAAACGAATCCTTTTGACTTCAAGCTGCTGGCGAATGCAGAGGCGTACCCAGATGGAGCTCTGTAAGAACGTCAGTCATAGCCACGTCATATTCGTCGTCCATTCCTGCTTGCTGCTTTAATTTGGTTGATACATGTCTTCTGGCTAACGTACACATTAAAGTTAGGATTACGAACCTGCCTATAAAGTACTCCAAGTAGCAACAGGCATGAAACTCGACAGTATTTCAAACTGATTTTGAGGGATATATGATGACTATCATGATTACTTACGGGTATTGCAAGTTGAAAGTGCATGAGCATGCATTACTACCTAGCTCATATCTATAACACTCATAAGAAATATATATAATTCATTTGCATTTGTATAGCGGCCTAGGAGAACGTTATCTCTATTCAGGCGTTTCACGTATGCCACGGGGCTTGAGCCCACGACCTTGGCCAGTCCTTGGTCGGCCCTGTCACCTTGACCACTAGGCCAAACCACTGTGTCTGCAATGCAAGTGCGTGTGGTCAGAAACGTTGCTAGAAAGTGAGTGGTTTATAACTTATAATTGAATTAAACTAACTTTCTGCAAAGTACAAGCGAAGGCACTAGGGCTTTATTAATGGTCAATAGAAATTTATAGGACAGATATAGTGTGCGTTCGCGACGACGTGGTGCAGAGCTCTGGAGAGGTATCGTGACGAGGACTGTACGTGCTTGTGATTGATATTAAAAAATGCACATACGAGAAAGGAATGCATGCAATATGTACCAGATCATGCGATTTTCATACACGCTTTAAAGTATTTGTAAGCCATAAAGGAAGCCCGTCATTTTTGAATTACTACACTAATCTGATTATAATCACAACCTAATAAATATCACGTTGATTGCAAGCTTTCCTAATTTAGTCAAAATTCTCCTGTGCACTACGGTTGCCTGTGGAATGCCCTTAAGCTTTGGATTTGATCTAGACAATCTACGTCATAACACTGCTGTATGATTTATGACTTCGCAGAGTTACAGGTAAACATACAAAAACGTTTTCACACACTGATGTCAATATATAATAATAATAATAAGAAGAATAAACCATTGGTTGACAGGCATTTTGCATACGCTTTAAAGGATGCTTATACAGATAGTAATAATAATATTAATAATAGCACACCTGATAAAGCGCCCTCAGAGAACTCAATATTTTTGGGCTTTTTACATTTGCTGCAAAGGCAACATGATTCGAGGGTTTTATGAGTGGTGACTGCTTGAGCCGAGTGAAAACCTATCCGCTAAGCAGACTACTGTACCATAACTCTAGATCGTTATTTAAATCATTGGCTTAAACTGCAATCGTGTCTGGCATCTAGCTACCCTATTAAAGTCACATTAGTGGCACTGAAAGAGAGTTCTTGCAAAACTATAAGCCTTTGCCCCTAAAGCAGTTCTACGCAGATGTGTACAACAGTACTTCTATTGAAAGTCAAAAGACACTTCCTTACTTTATAAAAGTAAACTCAAGTAAATTAGTAAAGGTTAGCTGATTTAAATGCCTTGTTTATATAGCGGACAGAACAGCTGTAGCGGCTACGAGTACTGCTTGAAGTTTCAGTATTTAACTTCCTGCTGAAGGGTTCGAGCCTGCAACCTACGTCGTGAAGTGCGAGCACCTTTCCTCTAAGGCTACGACTCGTGAATGTGGTTGATAATGTCGCACAAGTTTGTTGTTTATTTTAGAAAAACATTGTTGTTGAGTGGCGTGCCCTCATAGTGCTCTTTACCTCTAATAATTCGCAGTCGTTCTTCATCGGTTGTCTCTTCTTCCGCCAGCACGATGTCCTCGGCCTTACAGATCCACTCCAGATAGCCGTGCAGTTCGCGGTCCACCTGCTGCTGCTGCCGCATTTTTACGAATGCTCTCCTATTAGCCACTCGCTCCCTCTCATTGGCGAATTCTCTAAAACGGCGCAGAAAACACCACTATTAACTAACTACTCAGCTTTATTTGACTATTTGAGCACTTTTTGGATGCAGCTGCTGGCTCTGGTAGGCTCTGGTAGGCTCTGGTAGGCTCTGGTAGGCTCTGGTAGGCTCTGGTAGGCTCTGGTAGGCTCTGGTAGGCTTTGGTAGGCTTTGGTAGGCTTTGGTAGGCTTTGGTAGGCTTTGGTAGGCTTTGGTAGGCTTTGGTAGGCTTTGGTAGGCTTTGGTAGGCTTTGGTAGGCTTTGGTAAGCTTTGGTAGGCTTTGGTAGGCTTTGGTAGGCTTTGGTAGGCTTTGGTAGGCTCTGGTAGGCTCTGGTAGGCTTTGGTAGGCTCTGGCGCTCCAGGCTCCTGCGGCTCAGGCTGCAGGCGTATACATGAATGTGGAGAAAATATTGTAATTGAGAATGTCATTCTATAAAAATTTTCACAATGCTGCATTTCCGGTGTAGCTAAATGCTTAACGGAGACCCCATGCAGATTATTGAGAACTTGCTGCCATTTGGGCGCACCCCAGTACCAGACCAGTACGACGCGGCTGAAGACGAACAATCGTTAGGAGACTTGCTAATCTAGGAATTCATTGCAGTAGCCTACTTTAAAACTAACGGGTAGCTTTTAAAGGTTGAGTATATTGTAAAACGGCACGGGTAAATAGATATAATAGCATTCTTGTGTGTAGCGTCCTAAGAGATCTAAATCTCTTTCCAGGTGCTTCACTTCCGCAGGGTTTGAGCCGACGACCTCGGCCGTCAAATTCGAGCACCTTCACCCCTAGGCCAAACCAGGGTGGCTAGTCCCTCTCCAAAATACCCATGCAAACGCAACCTCTGAGCCGCGCACCACCCAGTTCTGAGCCAGTGTTGCGGCACTCGTAGACGGTGGGATATTGCTCAAGCCTTTTGTCTACCCGCATCCTCCCCTAAAAAACTGACTTGGCAATATCGGGTCGCCCGGCTCTTCCCTTTCAGCCCATTACAAGATTTTATAAGTCTCAAGACCAAAACTGGAGCAGCAGTGCCCTATATGTTCAGTTGTCTCCACCTGAAAAAGAAGCTAATAATAATAATGTACTTGATAAGGCGACGTCAGAGAACTCAATCTCTTTCTAGGCGCCTTACATTTGCTGCCAGGGGAAATGCAATTAAACGGTAAGTAAAATCATGCTTGAAAAACAAACAAAATGAATAACATGGTTAGGGGTGATATGCACAGGGTAAGCATGCAAATGTGGTTAGTGGCAGCATGCATAGTGTCAGCACGCATAAGCACATCAAGGACGAATCCCAGGACCCACTAAATGCTGTCCTAAATAGGTGTGTTTTTAAGTTCCTTTTAAATGTGGTCAGGTCAGGGGATGTTCTGACGCAGGTCGGGAGGGAGTTCCAAGCATTGGGAGCATACGAACTAAATGCACGGTCTCCAAAGGATTTAAGGTTTATACGAGGTATTTATAGACTGTTGGACTCTTGGGTAACCGAAGTTGGCCGACTAAGTCGTGGTGTTGGACGCCCTCGTTCTCGCCGAGTTATGCATCCGGATGGGTTCAGGCGTGCTCTGGCGATGCGGCCACGCACGCAAAGAAACGTAATACCCAAGGCCCGGGATGGATAGCACGCTCGTTGTTACGACTTGTGTATTCCGAGTTCCCCCTGTAGCGAGTTGATCGTGGCCTCCCTCCGTGAGCTGGCGCCTTTGGTGAGCTAAGATTTACCGTGCTAGTGAATCCTCTTAACTGCAGCTAATGTCTTACCAATGTCGTCTTGGCTGTTACTTGTGTGGATTGTCGCTCGTACTCAAGATTGCTCCTGCCCGAGATTGTCCTCCCCATCGGCCCTATCTCTGCGGCGTGGCGAGCAGCGGCATGGCCTGAGCATGGTGGGGCTTGGCGGGAAATAGCCTCTGCCCCCGAATCGGGGTTACAGAATATATCACGTTTGAAGATGACGCGGAGCATGATTTTTTAACTGCATTTAACTCTTTTAAATATTGTTGGTTGTTCAGTGCAATTGTCCAAACAGAGAACATTCACACAAAAATGTCCACTGATATTTGACAAAAGAACTTTTGCCAATATCTAAACAGCGTTCAGATTAAAGTGAGGTTTTTAATTTTATCAATTAAAGCCGTTTTATAAGCAATCGAAGCTTCGCGGTAAAGCAAAATACGAATTTGAAAACAACTTACGGTTTTGTTGATTTAAAGCCGAACAGCAAAAATCCTGCACCAACAGGACGACACAGGCGGCCGCCCTTACAACCGGAAAATGATATTCTGGGTTTTCAATATTCCTTATCAAATCGAGTTCCGCTCAGAGTCACAATAACTAGGTGCATTGCTTCGCTAGAGAGTTTTCTACAGCGTACATAGATAGACCTGAGCAAGGGCTTTCGGTGCGCATACGGTTGCCAGCATTCCGACTTAAGAAACAGTTTGTAGAAAAGACGAGGTACATGAGAGATCAGGGTAATTAGTACCTTAACATAAGAAAGATAAGGGGGAAGGGCACAGAATGAGGTGCCTGGGTTGGCGCCGGCGCGGATTTGTGAGCCGTAACGTCAAGATTTATGTGCGTATCGCTTAATACTATTCGTATGACTTGGTAAAGCATGGTGACGGTGCTCGCCTTTGACGACCGAGGTCTCCTACTGTGGATGGAGGAAGACCTAGAGGAGGACAGTTACAAAGTTCTAGGTGATTCGACATAAACTAATGAACTGGGTTAGCTGTGATATTATCATTTAAGTAAGCCCGAATGTTTTAATGTTACGAGCTGAGAGTGGGCGAATTTGATTGTGGAACTGAGGTGGTCATGAGCCACTGAAATGTCATTTTCAAACCAAACACGCAGATTTCATCCAGAGCCAACAAGAGATATCATGGCCGAGCTCATTTTGACGGCTAAATTTTCTTATTTTTTAAAGACTGGGTTTTTCAAAGCTTTTCATTCAATTAACCCGTGCAAGTGCTGTAACCTTGTTAATAGTTATCCCCTCTCTGAGCCACGGCTCTTGGCGAGCTGAGACGTACTCCGCATGTGATTCTCCGTGAAGCAGTCACTCGTACTTCTGACGACGCCATTGTTAACCCCCTAGACAGCAGCGGTCACCTTCGAGATTGCTTCAGTCCGAGAGCGTCCTTTCCGCTTACGGTAATGCTACGCCTTTCATTTCAAAAAAAATAACAGTATACGTGGGATTTAGAGAGAGTGTGGTCTTCATTGACTGGATGGTGAGCTTCGAGATCAGGTCACAAGAGGCAGGACTCGAAGCTGTACATTAATCTGGAGTACTTACTTCACATATATATATATATATATATATATATATATATATATTATTTATTCGTTTATACGATAGCTGCTACGGAATCTTTTACTTTTGTGCATATATGGCTTTCATAATAATTTGCAGTGCATTTTCTTGTCAGAGGCTTGCCCTTGTCAAAACTAGTCATAAGTTAAACTTAAACACTTATAAGAGCCAAGTGCATACTTTCTCATGGCCACACTATGTTAATGAGTTAATTAGGCCGCCAAATTAATTATGTAAATTAGGCTAGTGACGTGTTAGAGATGCAACCTGACGTTTTATTACAGGACTGATGTAATCAACCCTTTAAGCCCCAAGAAGCTACAGGCCAGTGAGAAAAGTCGTCAGCTTATTAAATGGTTAGTGAAATATTATTAGAACTGCAAACTTCAAACAGACCGGAAGTTCTGTAAAAATCCCCATACTTTTGCTCTTGGATGTATACTTAAACCTGAAACGCAGCATCACACCGCATAAAAATGCCGAGAGCTCTATTCGACTCGCCTACCCGAGCACTTACCCGCTCAATACACCGAGCACGAGGTTAAGCATGAAGAATGATCCGAGAATAATGAGCGGCACGAAATAAAGCCAGTTGTAACCAGATCCGAGGGCATCATTAGTCTGCAACGGTCAGCATTTCGGTTTCCGAGGCCCACATGAGCACCGTCTCTATGCAAGCCAAATGCCGAGCCCACAGATGAGCGATTGATGCAGTGCTTCGCATTCTTAGTATTACCCAGTACATGATATCTGTCCACCCTTCCATGGTTAGACATTGGAAAACGGTCAACATGGCAAAGCCAATGTTGTCGAAGTTCGTTATTCCCTTGTTCGGCCCTTCCCAGTGGTACGTGCACTTGGTACCTCCCGGACAAGTGTATCCTTTGCCGCCGGTGTCGCACGGTCTCGGCGGGCCTTGAGCCTCATACATCGCTGCAGACGAGAGCAGAACGCTTCGCTCATCTCATCACTTCAGGCTTTTAAATAGTCGTGAGCGAGCGATGACATGCTGATGCAGCTTACTCTTGGTGGTGTTTAAAAAGCAGGTCATGTGAAGTGAACCATTGTACAGCTCCAATCCAATGATAGCGAATATGAGGATGGCGAAAAGCACGAGCAGAGCAATCTGCATTAGGGGCACCATCGCGGTAAGGATCGACTTCAGTACGATCTGCAGACCTAAGACGGTAAGCGCGTCGGGTGTCGCCGGACAAGGAATGCCAACCGCTGAGAGTTTTTGAATCGCATTACTGACACGAGCCCTGAAAGCCTCGGCGATGAGTGACACAATCAACCATTGGCCGGAAAGCTGTACTTAGAAAGCCATTCTGGTTATCAAAAACATCAGCACACTCGACACAATTCGAACTTGGACGTCATTGCCACCACAATGTTAGGCCTACTTTAGCACAGCTTTAGCCAAGGGTGAGTATAATGTGCTAGATTTCAATCTTTAAGTCGTGCGTGTTCGGTCTTTTACAAAAGACTCAGAATAAACATATGGCAGCCACGTGTTAACTATAATTTTGATAATTTAATTCGTGTTTTTCTACGCTTGCAATGTCACCTGGGGCGTAGCTCTATGACCGCAACCGGAGTTCTGTATGCTTGCTGCGGACCGGTCAAACCTGGCTGTTTTGACTGATCAGCCGGTGGACAATCGGTCCAAAATGTTGGGGTTGGCTCTGTTTTCTCAGCTTTTCCTTTGCGAAACGAACTGTGATTACTCCACACTTGCTATAATTATGTACTTTACAATAACACTTCCCGCGTCTAACGTCACAACACAATTGCTTGGATACCGTGCCTTTAGTGCTCCCAAAGCGTACAACTCACGTCTCGACTCACGTCGTGACATAAACAGACTTGACGACATTTAAAAAGGAGCTAAAGCGAGCCTGCTTCTGACAGCATTTGCTTGGTCCTTGTGATTTGTCCTTTGCATGCTTATGTGTGCTGACACTGTGCATTTTATTACTAACCAATGGGCTAGTATGTGTATTTCTAGTGTGTGTATTTTAAGTACTAAACAGAGACTTAGTTCTCCTGAGGTTCTCTTCAAATGTGTTAATATCATTATTGGTTCCATGTGGAGATCCAGATTATGCTTACCTTTTCATCGCAGCCTTAGCTCCATCCGAATGCATTGTGCTTGCTGTGGCGGCGTTCTCAAATTATGCAAGTCATAACTGAGAGTCTTATTATTATTATGATTATTAGGCTTCAATCGCGATCTCGCTAAGCTCTGCAGACCTCGCCAAGGCCTGCCTTGAAAATAACGACTTTAACGACAGCCTAAAAATAGCATAGCCACTTGAAATACCGTAGTAAAAATCCATGAGGGCCTACCCACTGTATTTAAAATGAATTGAGCTTCGAAATTAAGACTGGCGGCTTTTCACAGTAGCAGAGCCAGGATTTTCAGGTAGGCAAGCTATGGCGATTACGATTAAGGCTGTGGAAATCAGAAGTCTTTTGTAAGATAAGTGAGTGGCGGGTGTAAATTGATTGAAAGTATGTGATGATCTTAGCAGTCGTAGTCATTTGGTTCTTTTTAACTCAATTTAATGAAAAATAATAATCATACTTTTGTATACCACCCTCAGAGAACTCAATCGCTTTCTAGCGACTTTGTGTGTGCTGTAATGGAAGCACGTCACTTTGGTGCGTGATAGAACGCACAGCGTCAGTACCCAAAAATGCACACAGGTTAATTCAATAGGATCCAGATAATTATGTAAAGAAGAGGTACTTTTTTGCAGTTTCTATTTCAACGTCATCAGGTCAAAGGATGTCACGACGTCTGTCGGGAGTAGATTCCGGGCTTTAAGAATGTAAGAGAAATAAGGTACAGTCTCAGATAAATTTCAGGTCGGTTCGAGGCACAGCTAAACGATTCGATTCAGAACAGCGGGTGGTCCAGTGCCTTGACATGATTGTGAAGTAGGATAGGTAAGCTTGAGCAAGAAAAAGAGAGGACCTAAATTTGAGTGTCATAACCTTGAAGTCGATGCTCTGTTTGATGTGCAACTAGTCTTGGTCGCTGAGAAGTGGCCTAATGTGGAAACTACGACGCTCACGACAGACAAGCCGGGCTCCCGAGTTTTGAACTGACTGTGAAACGCCTTCTTGCATAGGTCTAATGCAACTCACTACTTACTGGTCTACCGGCCTGTGCAATCAGGCGCTTACAGCTGGTGCAAGATTCTGCAGCTAGGCCTGCCTTCCTGAGCGTCGCAGTAGCCACATCACACCATTTCTTGCCGACCTACAATCTCTCCCAATCAATCAACGCATATACTTCAAAATTCTGTCACTCACTTTTAGTTTCCTTTATTCTTTGGTTCCTGCATATCTATCAGATCTACGAGATCTCTATCCTCCACCAGGCTAAGCACCATACCACCCGCTTTTCGGAATCTAATCGTTTACCGATAGCTCGTACTAACCTCAAATCCATTGGAGACCGTGCCTTTCGTATGCTCCAAAAATCTGGAAATCACTCCAGACTGGCGTAACAACATTCTCTAACATGACTACATTTAAAATAAAAATTGAAACGCATCTATTTATCAAAGCTTAGTGGGTTCATGTGATTCGTCCTTTCTGTGCTTATGCGTGCTGACACTTCACATGCCACTACTAACCACATATGCTTACCCTCTGCAAGTCACCTCTAACCATGTTATGTTTGTTTGGTCTAGCGGTTAAGGTGCTCGCCCCGACCAAGGTCTGGCCGAGGTCGTGGGCTGGAGTCTGGTGGCATATGTGAAGCTGAATAGAGATTTAGTTCTCTTACGGTGCTATATAAATGAATTATTTATTTTTTTTACTAACTCGTCCATTTCGACTTGCCCATTAAATTCAATTCCGTCGTCACTAATTCCTATAACATAACTTATTTTCAAGCATGCTTACTCGGTATTCCAGAAACGAGCTTTAACGGACGAAGTACACGGATGGCTCGAAGAGTCCTGAAATCAAATTCTCCAGAAGTTTCAGCAAGCATGGTCACAAACCTGAAAGAAAAAATGAGATTGCATTATAATGTATTGTATGCAGTATTTTTTAGAAAGAATCCATATTAAAAATGCCTTTGAGGGTTGCGAAAGATTTTTTTAAAGCGAACATACAAGTGTATGCCCAGAAAACATTCCTTTCTGTCCACTCAGCTATCCAAAAATTCCGAAACTCTTTGGTGGCGTCAGAACATCGCCGCTATAGCACCGCTCCTCTAGCATTCAGTGAATTTTAATCTGCTGTCATCAAGCGTTTTCTTTACGCAGTTACTTAAGAAATAAAAGTTTGGCATGTGAAAGCATTGTTATTTGCGACCAAAGGCTCTGCTTTTTCATTTTCAGTGAACCTTTGTAGGCCATTTTTAGGCTTAATAATATTCCTGAGCTTCAATCTAACTTGCAGATTTTGAGCAGCCCCGTTGAACACTGATAAACATCACAAACGTTATCACACTTTACCATTAATAATAATAATAATAATAACAGTCGTTTATTCAAAGCGCATTAAGGAAACAAAACTTCTATCCAGGCACTTTACAAGCACTGTAAGAGAATCAGTACCCATGAGGTTAATTATAGGGTTAGTATCAAGAATGCTAATGCAAATAGATATCATGCTTAGCCCAGAATGTTAACGTAACTAGGAAGACACTCATGGCCAGTGGCTATTAAGACCGCTGGCTTGTAGAATGCACTGAATCATGCACAGGTACACATGCAAAAAGCACCGTAAGAGAAAACGAAAACAGACAAGGTCACTGGAGCGTAGAAACAGCCGACCGAAACGGATGGGTCTTTAGTCGAGCCTTAAAAGAAGCAAGGGCATGGCGAGTCTTGACCGTAGCTAGAAGGGATCCTGAAATTTCGGTGCATACGAGCTACGGCTCCAACGCTTAAAGATTGTAACTTCGTGCGAGGATCGGCTATCTGATTGGATGCTGTGGGGCGAGTGGTGAGAGAGCACGTGACTGGAGAAGCGAGGAGGGTCGGATAGGTAGGCTAATGCTGGCGATTGAATCGACGTGATAGCGAGTGAGCGAGTTAGCTAGACTGGGGTACTTGAAATTTCTGGGATGCTTGATAGAAAGCCACTGAATATTATGCAGAAATAAATGTGATAAGGCAGAAACTTCGTTCGCGACAGACTACCGAGCGGTATTTAATAAAATATGAAAACCTTAAGCGGTGGCCCCAAATAGCGTCCCTGAAACTGCAACGTTAGGTTGATGAGAAGGCACAAAGAGTCTTAGCCGGTGAATAAGGCAATACAACTCTCGAGGTATATTCTTACATGGCTGGGTGCACCACAAAAACACACGTCCTTTAACAACAAGACGGACGAAACGTATTCACTAGTTTGCAAACTTGTCTTGTTTTGACTGCTACTCTTGTTTCGCTGGCTTCAACCAGTGGTCACGTAATTATGACCGCATAAATTTAATCCCGATTTTCGTGGCTGTAATCCTACTTGCAGATGGATTTTGTCGCAGATCAATAAATACTATCACTGCCGGCTTTTTCTTCCGTTCGCCGAGTCTTTAGTGTGGAGGCCTGAAATCGTGAGTGCTTATTCACAATGCAATTGCTCAGAAGATGTTGATCATTTTTACTGAGAGATGTCCCTGCGGTGAGTGACTAGTGCCACAGATTCTAGACCTAAGTTCTCGGGTTTAAATCTACCTTGTAGGAGAGCTTTAGGCCGATCGATGAACCACTTGTAACTAGGCCTTACTGGGTCTTCGCGAAACAGCAATCTGGACGATGGCCTACAAATACCGAAACCGGGTCACATGGTCAATGCTTCACGTCTTCACTTTTGAAAAAAGCCCCAGAAATAATTTGCTATTACAGGGACGGCGATTTGTAATGCATTTCAATTTATTTTCAGACACTTGGGCTCTTAAATATGGAGTTAAAACAGCTGCATCACTCCCGGCAACACCTTTTTCTGCTGGCCAAGCAGCCTTTTCTGGTCCACAGCCATCGGTCGACCGTGAATGACGTGTATCATGACAGTAATGGACTAATAGCAGTTATCCCATACATAATAAGGCCGTGGATTCTTAGTCATTCCTGACGCGGGGTCTTAGGAATATAGAATGGCATCATTATTGATGGCTAGATCGCGTTAATTTGCAGCAATGTGCCGGCCGTGAATAAGCGGCTGGTTCTGCAGAGAGTGTTGTTCAGGAGACCCAACAGCCTCAGCGATTGCTACATTGTAGGTACATGCAAATGTGTTACTGTGTAAATCTTCACAACTACAAGAGTATTTATGAACCATTCAGTCGCTGAAAGTACTCACGATGTAATAATATGTGTTGTCACTTCGTGTGCCCACTGAATCTAATTGCAGATCACAGTTTTCGCAGTACTAACCGAGCGACTACCTGTGCAGTTTCTCAGATTTTGGCAGACCCACAAGAATAATCACCTTTTTGGAACATTCACAGACTCAGCCAGCTTGTTAACAAATTTTGTTTGAGCCCACAAAAGAGCTATTTGCTACTGCGTTGTACCCACATTGCTTCAGCCAATTGATAGTTTAAAAATTCAAAATGTGAGAAATTAGCTAGATTAGGTATTGTTATATTTCAATTATATTTGTACATTTTCTGTCCCGCCTATTGCACTCACTATGACTTGCACTTATAAAAGATTTAGCAAGACCAAAAGACGATGTAGTGACAACATTAAGCCTGCTTACCCAGTAATAACCACTACGAAGTCTATTATGTTCCAAACGCTCCTCAGATAAGCACCTTTGTTCCAAATAAAGCCCAGTGCTAATATTTTCATTGTCGCCTCCATGCAAAATATGCCGAGGAAGTATTTTTCGGTTTCTTCCTGAAAGCAAAAAAGATCGCAGTTTCGCTATTTATTGTCAGTAGGTACTTCTGAGCAGGAACTATTAAAATGGCCTGACTTGGAAGTCCACGCTTTTTTAACATAGAAAAAGACAGTTTCTAAAAGCTTATGCAATTTCAGCCTGAGCACTTCGAAAAGGGCTTCATCTCATTCATTTAAAGAGAAACTGTGTCTTACAGTTTAGTGAAAATCTTCTCATTCTATATCACGGCTGTTGTTCAAATCCTCATGAAGTTACTAGCTGACTTAACGGCCTCTTTTGCATAGCGACAGGAGAGCCTTTACGGCCATCACCACCGCTTTCAGTGGCAATCAAGGATCGCCCAATACAGGATTCGAATCCACGACCTCGGGACCGAGGTCGTGAAAAGCAACCATTTTACTTAGTGTGCCATCACGGCTCACCAAGATTCTTGCAAATTATATAAGGACACTAAATTCAATGTGGCAGTGAGCTTTTCGTGTGTTGAAACTCCTCCAGGCTGGCCTACCGAGAGCATGAGCTTTGATCCTTGATTGACTAGTGGAAGGGTCGCACATCTTGCCGTTTTTTCAAACCCAGAAAACCATGAGCAAGCGCTTTCAAAATGAAACTACACTTAACTAAAATTATTTCAACTTAGAAAAGAGATGACACACAATGAGTTTTTATAAAGTTAACCTGGAACTCACATCCGACTTGCGTCACGATATCCCCTGACATGACCACATTTAAACAGAAACTGAAAACGCATCTATTTATCATAGTATATATTGGATCCATGTGATTCGTCCTGTATGTGCTATGTTTTCTGACACTGTGCATGCTGCTACTGACCATATTTGCATGCTGGCCCTGTGCATATCACCCCTAATCATGTTATGCTTGTTGTCATTGAGCATGCTACCACTAACCATTCGATCGTGACGTCTTTGTAGCAAATGTAAAAGGTATAAAATGAGATTGAGATCTCTGAGGGCGCTATATCATATGTATTATTCATATTATTATTATTACTATAGTTGATGGTCTAGGTGATGTCAACAATATACATCACAGAGCAAGACTAGGTTTCCTTGTAGGTCCCAAGAACCTGCAATACAAGTCACCCTGTGGGCGTCATCTGCCACGAGGCTACGCGAGAAAGGTATCAACTGAAATGCATGTGGCAGATGAAGACCGTTTTCTTTGAGCGTAAGTGATTTGACCCACAATCTATTGAGGAGCATCGTCTAATTCGACCATGGGTAAGACTGCAAGACTTTGTTGTGTGCTAATCGGAAGCGAATCGGGATGTGACAGATGCAGACGTTGGTCGGACCGTCTGCATGCTCTTAGCCGATCCCACTCGGCGAGTGGCTGGCTTGCTTGCTTTTGAGCTGCTACAATGAATATATAGAGAATGTTAGCTCTTTGGGCTTCGGTGCTCTGACCTGGAACCTATTGAGGAGCATCGTATATTCAGCCTCAGGTTTAAGTGCAAGCGTGGCACGACCCGCAGCGCTGAGCTCTGTGCACCCCTCGGGCACTGCTTGAATCCAAAAGCAGCTCAGCACCTTGGAGCCTCTGAACTTGGAAAATACGTAGCGGCATAATGTAATGTACCTCCGTCTGTAACTCCACAAAGTCATGAAGACCAGGTGGGTGTTACGCAAGAGATTTTTGTATAGCCCACTCACAGCCTAAGCGGCTTTCGGTACGCATTCGGTAGCCAACAGACTTCGTCTCACGCAGCATAGAGAAAGTGGGAAGCCCAGCAGAGTCAGGAGAGTAGTTAAGGTAGGGTAGTGAGTAGCATGGAAGTAGCAGCTCAGGACCGCTGAAAAGGATGAGCCATAGTCGGCAGTAGGAGAGTAGTTGTCGTTGCCTAAGAATTGTGGAAGCGAGTTCCACAGTCTAGGACATGCAGAGCTAAAGCTTCTGTCGCCAACGGTCTTAAAGCATGCTAATGCTCTGTACCTGCGATTGGGACACGCGCTTAAATACTACTCGACAGTATGGTTCTCGGTAGTTATTATTTTTTACTTTACAGAAATAGAACTATGAGGATATTTACATAGCGCATTAAGAGAACTATATACTCTTTCTAGGCACTTTAAATATGCTACACACGAAGCACGTTAATTCTTTAGTAACATCATGCAAAGTTTCAGAGAAAACATGCAAACAAAGGCAATTTTCACAGACTCATCAATAACTGTGAGGAACGGAACGAGTGGGTTTTCACTTTCTTTTTTTAGGCCGTTACATCAGGGTACTTCCCGACCCCAGTCGAGAGTGAGTTCCAGTTTTAGAACCATGTGAGCTTTAATAATAATAATAATAACGCACTTGATAAAGCGCCCTCAGAGAACTCAATCTCTTTCTAGGAGCTTTACATTTGCTGCAGGGGGAGTAGGTCTCGAAGGATCTGAGTTTGGTTAGTGGCACAACAACACGACTTGAGTCTGAAGACAGTAGAGGATGGTAGGAGGGTTGAGTAAAAGGATAGATGATAATAATTATAATAATAACGCATTTTTTATAGCACCCCGTGAGAACTTAATCTCTTTCTAGTCACTTCACGTTTGCTGCAAAGAATGCACGATCGCATGGTTAGTGTTAGCACGGTAATGAAAACAAGCATGACATGGTCTGAGGTGTCATGCACTGAGTCAGCATGCAAATATGGCAAGTGGTAGCAGATGCAGTGTCAACAGGCATAAGCAGACAAAGGAAGAATCACCACGACCCATTAAGTGTTGCGATAGATGCATTTTTTAGCCGCTTTTTAAATTTGGTCAAGTCAGGGGATGTCGTAACGCCAGTCGGAAAGGAGTTCCATGCTTTAGGAGCATAGGAGCTAAAGGCACGGTATCCAAAGGATTTGAGGTTCGTGCGAGTTATAGGTAATTATTAGGTTCCGAAAGTGGGTGGTTGGATGCTTAGCCTGGTGGGGGTGTGAAAACTCTCAAGGGTCTGTACTCGGTTCCTTGCTGTTCTCCATTTACATCCAACCTCAGGGAAAAGTGATTAAGGCCCATGGAATAGGATATCACTTTTATGCTGACGATACTCAGCTGTATTTGTCATTCAAACCGTCGGAATCTGCTGCAGCAACTGAGAAACTGAATGCTTGCCTTGCCGACTTTTGATCTTGGATGTGGAAAAATTTCTTGAAACTAAATGATAATAAAACTGAACTGGTGGTCATAAGGTGAGACGTAATGGCTCACTAGGTAAGGCCATCAGGTCCGATCCCTATCCAAGATTAGGAGCTGTCTTCCACAGTGGCTTGCAAAAGATTTAACTAGCTCCTTAGTTCTATATCGGCTTGATTATTGTAATTCCCTTTTGGCTGGGCTACCAAAGAAAGCAGCTAAGGCTACTGCAGCTGGCTAGAAATATGGTTGCAAGGCTAGCCTTCAAGTCCCAGAGGTTTGACCACGCGTCACCTTTGCTAAAAGAGTTATGATGGCAGCCGGTTGAGCAACGGACAAAGTTCTTACGCTGACCCACAAGGCCCGCCACGGCTTGGCTCCTTCGTACCTAGCTGAACTGCTGCACCAGTTTCAGCCCCTTCGCGCCCTCGGGTCCGGTGTGGGCAATAAATTACTGTTCCGTTCCTCCGCTTAAAGACTGTTGGCGACAGAGGCTTTAGCTCTGCAGGTCATAGGCTGTGAAACTCGCTTTCACAATTCTTAAGCAACGACAACTACTCTCCTACTGCCGACTATGGCTCATCCTTTTCAGTGGTCCTCGACTGCTACTTCTATGCTACTCACTACCTCAACTGCTCTCCTGACTCTGCTATGCTTCCCAATTTCTCTTTCTTGAGTGAGACGAAGTCTGTTGGCTACCGAATGCGTACCGAAAGCCTCTTAGGCTGTGAGTGCGCTATACAAAACTCTCCTGCGCAACACCAACATGGTCTTTATGACTTTGTTGAGTTACAGATGGAGATAAATTACACAGTAGATCTGATAGGTAGGCTAGAATTAACGAATAAATGGACCTAAAAGTGGGCGGCAAAACTTTAAATTGAATGAATTAGCCTGTCAGCGAGACGTTGTGGGTTGTGGCAACTGCAACGTTCACGACAGACAAGCCTAGCTGCAGAGTTGTGCACCAGCTGTAAATGCGTGATTGCACAGGTCGGTAGACCAGCAAGCAGTGAGTTACAGAGTTCAAGACTGGATGTCACAAATGCATGGACCAATTTAGATGCGGTATTCCTGCCTAGTTTACAAGCCCGAGTTTTAGCAATGTTAGGTAGCTGAAAGTAGGCAGACTTGACCGTGGAGCTGATGTGGTCGTCTAACGAAAGGTCACTTGGAACGTGACACCTAGGTTTCGGGCAGATTTAACAGGAGATATGCTGGCTTAGCCGATTTTGAGCGGTAGCCTCTTCAATTTCTGAATTACACTTGTTTTTTCCATAACTAGTAGGTTAGTTTTATCATCATTCAATTAAGTAAAGTTGCAAATATGCTTCGGATACTGTCAATCTCAAGAGACTTTAGGTTTCTTATCTCGTGTGTAATTTTGAATGCTGAAAGAGAAGCACTTTTCAGGAAAAATTAAATCCGCATATGATTCTACTCTCAAAGGGGTGGCGATAGAGGTCGAGAAAGAAGAATTGTGGGAGAAAATTTTTCAAAGAATGTGAATTATTTATGTATAGGAGCTTGGGCGTGAGCAGATGGAGGCAGATGGAGGCAGATAGTGAAAGCACGTAAGAATAAATTGGATCAGATGGTCTATCGAATTGGACATTAAAATCGCCTAGAAATAGAAGAGGGCGATTTTTAGAGAGAGTCCAAAAAAGTCAGCCAAAGAAAAAGTCCGAAAAGTCAGTGCAAGAGCTGAGTTTTTTTGGTCTGATTAAAGATAAATAGCAGGTTCAATCGATAACTAACCATTAGCTGGACATATAACAGATATTTTCTTGCAGGAACCTAGAACGGCTTGAAATTTAAATTAAATAGAGTGTTTCTGCTAGTTATGCTCGGTCTTGAAAGGTTTTGATAACACGGATCACTGAGTCCTTCTTGAGCACCTCTGTTTGGCACTATAGGTATACCACTACAATAACCGAGTTCCTATTCTATCTCAATAGGTGAGTTTGGAACTGATAGAAATGACCAAAAAAGTCATCCAGTAATCTTGTAAAGATTCGGTTACCATTGGGATCATTTCTGGTCCACTTTTTCTTAATCTATAGTTTCCTTCTTGATGCTGTTATTGCCCATTATAATCTAGGTTTAATTTTTTATACAAATGTACATTACATATTATGCCAGTTGTTACTTGTGTTTTAAACTTTCCTAACATTCGCTAATCTTAAACATAACATCCCTATCTTACTATCCTATCAACTAACCTTAACATCACTATCTTAAACTCTCTCAACTTCCATGCAGTAATTATTGATGACTCTTACATTTGGATGTCAGTGGAGTGTCTCAGATTTAATGACAGTAAAACTAATTTAATAGATATGGGAAACCTGGGGGCACTCCGAAATTGTAATAGCCCGTAAAATTGGGCTGTTCCAGCAAATAACATGTAGCCAATGCAAGCAATTTGAGTGTCCTGTTCCGAAGAGACCTTTCACGAGATGACGATACTATTACTGCAGTGTTTACGTATGTCTCTTTCGACGTTAACTCGGAACAAGCTCCACCACTATCTCTCTCAAGCAACGACTAGCAACCACTTCGTGGGCTGTGCTTGTAGCATTACGACCATTACGTTTGCAGCTGCCACAACGCCTAAAACATTTACCAGAAGGAAATCAGACCAAGTAACACCATCATCTCCACAATCCAGTCTGCCTATTTAGAGCTATAATAATGCACTTGATAATAGATAAAAATAACAAATAAATAAATAACAGTGCTCTTGATAAAGCACCCTCAGAGAACGCAATCTTTTTCTAGGCGCTTTACATTTGCTGGAAACTTGATTAAATGGTGAGTAACATCATGCTTGATAAACAACAAGAATGATATGGTTAGGGGTGACATGCCCAGGGTCAGCATGCAACTGTGGTTAGTGGCAGCATGCACAGTGTCAGCACGCATAAGTATGTGAAGGACGAATCACAGGGACCCACTCAATGCTGTCCTAAATAGGTATGTTTTTAAGTTCCTTTTAAATGTGGTCAGGTCATGGGATATTCTGACGCAGGTCGGGAGGGAGTTCCAGGCTTTGGGAGCATACGCACTAAATGCACGGTCTCCAAAGAATGTGAGGTTTGTACGGGGTATTTGTAGACTGTTGGATTCCGAAAAGCGGGTGGTACGATGCTTGGCCTGATGGGGGAGTAGATCTGAGAGATAGGCTGGAGCCAAAGAATGAAGTGACCTAAAAGTGAGCGACAAAACCTTGAAGTCAATCCGTTGCTTGACTGGTAGCCAGTGCAGGTCGGCGAGAAGTGGAGTAAAATAGCAACTGCGACGCTCGCGACAGACAAGCCTAGCTGCAGAGTTTTGCACCAGCTGTAATCGCCTGATGGCACTTGCCGGTAGGCCAGCAAGCGTGAGTTACAGAAGTCGAGACGGGATGTCACAAATAAATGGACAACTTAGATGTGGTATCCTTATCTAAACAAGCCCAAATTTTAGCAATGTTAATTAGCTGAAAGTAGGCAGACTTGATTGTGGAGCTGATGTGATCGTCTAACGAAAGGTCACTTTGGAACATAACACCTAGATTTCGAGCTGATTCAACTGGAGATATGCTGGCAGGGCCAATTTTGAGCGTAAGCCTTTCCAATTTGTGAATCACACTAGGTTTGCCCATAATTAGTAAGGTATTTTTTTATCATTGTTGAGTTTCAGAAAATTTGCTGCCATCCATGTACGGATGTCATCAATACATGCAGCAAGTGAGTTGAGAGAATTCGAGGTGCTCGAAGGCTGGGAGGGATCAAAGCAAAGGTACAAGTGAATGTCATCCGCATAGCAGTGAACGCCTAGATTGTGCTTGGCAATCACATCAGCAAGAGGGAGAGTACCAACCGTGAAAAGAACCGGACCTAGCACGGAGCCCTGAGGTAACCCGTATTTCAGAGATACCTCTGATGATGTTTGTTCATTCACGTCAATACTCTGGAGTCCCACTGAGACAGGACCTGAACCATTACAGAGAAGTACCAGTGATGCCCAGGTGAGATGAGAGTCGCTCTAGAAGAACTTTGTGATCGATAGAATCAAAAGCTGCTACTTTATATTGCCAAAAATTGGATTAGCCTAGATAAAAAAAATGCAAGGCTAAAGCTGGTCCATACATTGGTGACATCCGGTATAAACTTTGTGTAGCTCTTTGCTAGCAGGTCTTTATGCATGCATAGTAAAATGCTTACACTTGGTATAAAACTCAACAGCTAGGCTTGTCTGCTGTCAACGTCGCAACTGTCATATAACTACTCTTCCGATCGGTTCGCACTAGCCCCGATAAAACAGCTTATCGTATTCACGGATTTCTTACTTACTTACTCACTTTTAGATCCCTTCATACTCTTACTCTGCTGTCCTACTGAAAATGCTTCCTCATCAGGCTTCTATTCGTACGACCGCCTCTTTCATTTCCCGTCTTTTTATTGTGATTTTGAAAATACTTTGAATTCTTTAAAGAGACTGTGCCTTCAGTTCTTATCCTTGGAAAGATTTGGAGCTCACTACTGATCGACAGCAAGACATTGGCTCGGTTCAGATTTTAGAAAGAAGCTTATTCCTATCTGCTACTCGCAGCCTTTTCAATGTCGGTGTGAATTTCCTTCGCGTGCATGAGCGCACATAAATTCTGCATGATATCCCTAACCAACTGACATGGCCCCTTTCTTCATATGTAAAGTGCCATAAAAGGGATTTTTCTCTTGGGGTGTTATGCAAATGTTGTTTATACAATGGTAGTGATTAGAACTTATTATTTGTATGCCTAGTGCAAGGTTTATGTGCATAGCTGACTTCATAATGTGGTACTGACACTCAACAGGGATAAATATTCTGCTAGTGGTGCCTTATTGTTAACGTTCACTTGATTACATTAGCCCCTGGCAAAACTACGACGTTTATTTCTTTGGATACATTTATTGCATTAGTATATGCAGTTTTACCGGTTCTGCGAAATTTAGTTACTTTGGCGATTCCATTTTCGAGGCTCAGGCTTCAGTCGTTGTGCGAGCTCTGTCTTAACACGAGCATCCAAGATATCAGTGGAAAGCTAAAATGCCCGAAGGCCTCCTTCCTTACTGGACTCAAATGATGAAAGCGTTGTTTCGCATAATTTGCCTCAATCCAGAGCAGTTGCAAGAACTACTCTGCAGTTATCATCGCTGGTTAATTTTTTTTAAATTCTAGATTTCAATGAACTTGTGGCCAAATGCAATTCTATATTCAGTGTGCATGCATGCCTTAGAGCCCTAGACTCATGCACATGCATACCCTTGCATAGATTAGATACGCATTTTTGCACGCCTATCCAAATCTTCTTGTCCTCACCTCGCGGAAATGTATTCACTTATTACAATAAGGACTTCGGTGTCCATTACATCTCTCTGCTGGGTAAATATCTGGCTGCGGCTACTTACGGGCTACTGTTTTGGTTGCCTCTGGGCCTTAGCAGCGGGGGGGGGGGGGTGATGGTTAAGGAGCTCGATCTTTGCGACCCCGTTCGTGGACTCGAGTACGGCAGCAGACGATTATGCAATGTCCAGTGCAAGCGAGAGAGCGATGGCCGCTACGACTCTTCTACAGACACATACGATGAGGGTGTTGAATCAGCTGACCTCTACTTTGACTTTACTGTCTTTGTCACATGCAGCGATGTAAACTGCAGCTCACACCAGGGATATACACCCACTTACCAGCCGCAAGGCAAGAGGTGTCCTGTCCTCATCAGGCAAGTGCTCCTCGAGAGCTAGCACGAAGCAGTTGGCTATGATGGTCAGCAGAACAAGAAACTCAAAGGGCGTGAGCTGAACTCCTGCTAAGGCTTTGTACTACCAGAAGCATGCATATAGATACATTGCAAAACAATATACTGGTGGCAAGGAATCGCTGAAAGTCGCGGCACAGACAAAGTTTCTAGTGGCTGGCAGACTGCTATTCCTTAAACATGAAAAGGATATCCCCAGCCAATGACGATTAGTGCATATTTCCTCACGGCATTGTCTTTGCTGAATAAGAACAATGATCGGTCGCTGCACGGACATCCTGCAACAGAACCGTGACTGGTGTGAAAAGCTGGCAAGTAAAGGCTTTACAGATCTTTGTATCTCATGCAACAAAGTGCACAAAATACAAACTAAGAGGTTTTTACGAAGCCTTAATAATAGTCACTGCTATAAGCAATCCTCAAGACTTCAATAACTGGATGAAGTTTCACTTATCACCGACGAACAGACATTCGAGAATACTCCGTAGCATTTAAGAATGCTACGAGTTATTTTCAGGAATCAAAAACGTTTCAGTAAAGTTACCTTCGACAGAGGGAATGCAGACGATTGTAATAGCGTTGCAGAGAAGCCAGTCAGCTTCTAGACTCATACTGGTGTTGTACCCTTAACAGTTGTGCCCATAAAAAACCACCTATCTTTCGACTGAACATCTTACTAAGGATGCTGACACCATTGCCTTGAGATAAAACTAACTCTGTGGAATGCTACTACGTTAAGAATGATGCTAAAAACAAATCAATGTACACGAATATGTAAATGAAATATCTGCCTGCAGGTACTTCAATATACTTTGCAATATTATGTATCAATACACGCATGATTGGCCATGGCCATCCATAATAATAATAATAATAATAATAATAATGCACTTGATAAAGCGCCATCAGAGAACTCAATCTCTTTCTAGGGGCTTTACATACGCTGCAAAGGAAACATGCATGTGCATCTAGGTGCATGTCCATTCAGGTGTACTCGCACATCGTAGTGAAGATCGACAACGCACCTGTACCTTCTGCACATAAAAGCGACAGTGCTGGATCCTTATGAATGCTATATCAGTGTTTACTATTGCACAGGCCACGAAACCTGTTGTCCTCGTCTGGAATATGCTACTCGCTTGGGCAGCTACTGCCGGCTGAGCTAAAAGACTGATTGCCATGAGGAAATCGGTAGTAGCTTGGCTCAATATCCACTGCAGTGAAATTGTATGTAGACCCAATGTATTAGCTCGGTCACAGTAGGCAACAGGATCATCTTATACAGCACTCGTACCGACCCCATGCAGGTGGGGTCCTCGGCTGCACCAGGAATTTCCCCCTGCAGCCAGTCGCATCACGTATACAGCCAGGCTCTAGGGTCACAGCATCGACCACAGCTACTCCAGTGGATGCCCTTTGCCAAGCCAATTCACGTGCCGTGTCTCCTTACAGCTAGACCAGGGGTAAGTGACCGGCAGCACAATCAGCGGCCTACCAGCTACCAAATACTAAACTGCACTCAAGAAAAAGTCTGCTGCTAGACTACTAGCTCAAAGAGCAGCTAACCGTGCATAGATTTCCTATGCCACCGACTACCCAGACGTTGTTAAAGTCACCGCACGGCGATCGAGCTGGCACGAAATTCTCCTTTCAGCCTGCGTCTTTGGTACACCAGAGCACTTAGCCTTAGGTTTGTGTGGCCGGTTCGTGTGAGAGCATAGCATCATTCGATAGTGGGCAGCTCGCAAATAAAATCGATGATCTGACGATAAACCACGCGACATCTTGCTGGATTAGACCACTCATCTAGAACAGATTGCTCTTCGGGTCGATAGATAAAGGCAGGCACTGACAGCACCGGTGCGTGCCAGACATGGATTGGCCACACTAGGGCAATATCACCCGGAGTCGGCGAGACGTATCTCGAGACGTATCCTAGCCAATGAAAGCTTTGTTGCAGCTACGCTTGTCTGTAGTGAATGTGGCAGTCGCCACATCACACCACTTCTCGCCGACATTCATGGCTACCCGTCAAGCAAAGTTTCTTCATTCTTTGGCTCCAGCCTATTTATCAGATCTAATCCCCCACCAGGCCAAGCATCGTACCAACCGCTTTTCGGAAGCTAAGTGTTCACCAATACCAAGTAGAAACCTCAAACCCTTTGGTAACATGCATTTAGTTCGTATACTCCCACAGTCTGGAACTCACTCCGACTTGCATCACATCCCCTGACTTGACCACATTTGAAAAGAAATTAAGAACGCACCTATTTATGAAAGCATTTAGTGGGTCCCTGTGGTTCGTCCTTTTAGGGCTTATGCGTGCTAACACTGTGCATGCTGCCACTAACCACACTTGCATGCTGACCCGGTGCATGTCACCCCTAACCATGTTATTTATGTGGTTTATTAAGCATGATACCACTCAAAATTCGATCGTGTTTCCTTTGCAGCAAATGTAAAGCGCCTAGAAAGAGATCGAGTTCTCTGAGGGCGCTTTATCAAGTGTATTATTATTGTGCGTGCTACCACTAACCATATGACTATGCTTCCTTTACAGAAAATGTAAAGTGCCTAGAAAGAGATTGAGTTTTCTTAGGGCACTTCACAAATTTAAAAATGTACAATGATTATCGTTATTTCCTTTGCAGCACGTATGGAATACTTCGAGAGAGATTGAGTTCTCTGAGGGTGCTATATCGTGTATTATTATTATTAGAATTATTATTATTACCTATTCTCCAAACTTGTCTCGATTCTGTCTCCTCTGAGTGAGGAGTCAAGTATTTTAGGCTAGCTACCATATATGTGTGTGTGTGTGTGTGTGTGTGTGTGTGTGTGTGTGTGTGTGTGTGTGTGTGTGTGTGTGTGTGTGTGTGTGTGTGTGTGTGTGTGTGTGTGTGTGTGTGTGTGTGTATTCACCGTGATAACTGCCCCACTGGAACTACGTTTGTCGAGCATTTTGTAGAGTCAGGTCATGTGTAAGCAGGTAGCAGCTAGGAGGTCTGGGTCGACATGTACATGTGCATGTGCACCGGCACAGGTGCACCTAGGCAGTGCTTCGCCCAATAACAGGGGAGCAGCTAGTATCTAGTATCACGATCTGCTCAGGTCAAACGTTTTGCTTTTTAATTGCACTTATTTTGCTGCTCACTTCTGTACTTGGTGCTCTGCAAATTTGCTAAGACTGCAGAACCATTCAAAAATGATGTTTGAGTGCTCCAGCTCCCACATCTTATGATTTGCAGTGTTTGCTGCTTAGGTAGAAAGTACTCCTGCTTGATGGAACTGCTCTTGTATTAGACAGCTCATGTTTCTGCACAAAATAATTATACAGGTCTGCCGGAGGCTCAGCTTTGCATGGTGAATACAAAACACCAAAATAGCCTTTAGTTTCCTCAGGATGCTCTTTAACCCACAGTGCATTGCAAACTAAGATCAAATAGTGGCAGCTTATTGAGGATTGATGATTTCAGCATTCACAAACGTGGGTCCTTGCCAACGACGAGGTTTCTACGCCGACTGGAGCAACCATTCGTTCATGCTAATAGTAATAGCATCAAAATAAAATCACTTGATGTGTAGGAGGAAGGCGGGCTTTGGGCTTAAGGCCGGTGCTGAGAACACATTTACAGTAAATTTGTCTATTGGCTGCCAGAAGCTGTGCAGTGCTTTGTGGGTCTATCTTGGCGACAGCTGCCAGCCAATCGGTAGCATCCTGCAATACGGCAGTGTGGAACCAGCCATGAGCCTGCAGCCACTGCAGCAAAACCCCTTTCATGGAGACACTAAAATTGTCTTCAATGCAAAAGGGTTTTTTGACAATGCCTCACGTGATCCGGGATTTTTCGTCATCTTGAGAGATGCGTGCATCACGTTACTGCTTAAACAGAAGCTGCCGACAGATATCAGAAAGATTCCAAAAGATGCCTGTGCACGTTGCAGTTTGGCCACAAAGGATGACCGGCACTCACATTTCCTGGTAACCTCGGCCACAGAAGGATACTCTATGTACTCTCGAAGGACACTCTACTTCACTTGTTCTCAGAAGCCAATGCGTGGAAGCACTTCACTTGTTCTCAGAAGCCAATGCGTGGGAGCAGCCACATATTATTCTAGCAGCAGCATTTATTCTAGCATACACGTGGTCCAATTATTCTTTGATGGATTTCTTAATACGGTGATGCAGCCAACAAAAAAATGGTAGTCATGAGGCTTGAATAACATTAAGCCTAAGATCGCGCTCCTGTCAAATTCCGACTCCTTGGGGCAGTGGTACTGCTGCTCCTGCTTCTGCTCCTAATAGGCTCACACCGACGCAGTGCAGCAAGTACTTTATCCTGTCATTATTAGTACAAGTGTTGACAGTTTTCCATCAGCATACTGCATGTGCAACACATTAAGAGACCAATTCTGTAACCATAGAGTGGAGAGACGCGGGCCAAGATATTCGTGCCTGACTTCCTGAACCAAAACCTGTATACATTCCCTTAAGATTCTCAGCTCAGCCGCTTGCAGAGTCTCGTGGGCCTTAGGAGTTTGCCGAACTAAAGCGAAGATGAGAGCATTAGAAATTGCAGCATTTGATCTGCGTATCCTAGACTACGTAAATCACCTCCACTATTCATCTTCAGCTTTACTGACAATCTTCCTGCCACAGGTTTCCAGTCTCACTGTTCCTACAACTAAGTGCTACTTCTTAGGCTACTATGCACATATTTAGCCATCTGTCTCTAGCTTTGCTGCATAAAGTGTATGCTGTTTCGGATCATCGGTAGTGCACGAAAGTAGCTTAGACTGCAATTGCACTATAGAAGATTCTCTGGGGAAGCAATTACTTGGTCCGTCCGCATATGTGAATTTGAAGAGGGGTGCTCGTAAAATTCTTATGAACGACGATTGCTCATTTCTTTTGGCTAATTTTACTATTTATTTTCTAATCACCCTATTATGTTACTTCCATTCTATGTACTTCAGAAGCTCTCTCCTCCTCCCTACTTCAGCAATGTTTATCTATTTTTTCTTTGATACGAGATGAAAAATGCTATTTATGGATGCACGTCAATGGTCTCAAAGCATTTGAGCCAGTAGAAACAGCTTTAGCATAATATCCACTTGTTATCCATGGCTTAGATTTGGCTACTGTGGACCTAAAGATAGTCGGAAGCATAGATATTTATTGACAGATAAATATTTGTATATATAATTGTACAAATACTTACTTTTGTATCCACTATATATATATATATATATATATATACCCATATATGTGGGTGTGAGTATGGCTGTTTGTGTTTGTGTGTGCGCGTGTGTGCAATTATATATATATATATATATATATATATATATATATATATATATATATATATATATATATATATATATATACATAATTCATTTAGATAGCGCCCCAAGAGAACTTAATCTCTATTCAGGCGCTTCACATATGCCTCGGGGCTCGAGCCCACGACCTCAGTCCAACCTTGGTCGGAGCGCGCACCTTAACCGCTAGAGCAAACCAGCTCGGCAATAATTACGTGTGTTGGAATATGGAACTCTCTTTCCAGGCACTTTGCATGTTCTGTAAAGTAAGAATATCAATTGGTTAGTAATAACTTGGACAGTTTCAGCCCTCATGAGCGCGAACAAGAAATTTCTTGCTGACCAAGAAAATGCAATGGAGGAAGCAATGCAAATGGAGGAGCAAGTACGTTTCAGCTTCTTTTTAGATGTCGTCAAGACAGAGAATGTCCAAACGTCAGTCAGTCGGGATGAGTTCCAGGCTTTGAGTGCAATCGAACAAATTAATGATGAGGCCTTATTATTCATCAGCAACTATTTCAGCGATCACTTTTCACTTTTCTCATGAGAGAACTTTAGGCCGTATTCATAGGTTTAACTCGTACTTGTCTGATTGCTCAATCCGTGTGTCGTGTAGGGATCAGGTCTCACCCACGAGACCGGTGACGTGTGGAGTCCCTCAAGGGTCCGTCCTCGGTCCCTTGCTACTCTCCATTTATACTCAACCACTGAGAAAAGTAATTAAGGCCCATGGAATAGGATCTCACTTTTATGCTGATGATACTCAGCTGTATTTGTCATTCAAACCGTCGGAAACTGCTGCAGCAACTAATAAACTGAATGCTTGCCTTGCCGACATTTGATCCTGAATGTCGGGAAATTTCTTGAAACTAAATGACGATAAAACTGAACTGGTGGTCATAGGACACCCTAAGCGTGTAGCTGGATTAGAAGGCTTTGCTCTTCTAATAGATGATGCTAGTGTGCGACCATCACCAGGTGCTAGAAATTTAGGTGTCGTTTTCGACAACTGCATAAACTTTAAAAGCCTCACTCTGAAGACTGCTTCTGCAGCTAGATATCACGTCCGATCCCTCTCTCGGATTAGGAGCTGTCTTCCGCGGTAGCTTGAAAAAAATAATAGCTTCTTAGTTCTGCCACGGCTTGATTCTTTTAATTTCCTTTTGGCTGTGCTGCTAAAAAAAGCAATTAATTGCACTGCAGATTGCTATGACTTTGGCTCCAGGGCTAGTTTGAAAATCCCAGAGGTTTGACCATGTGTCTTTTTTGCTAAAAGAGCAAGGATGGATGTCGTTTGATCAGCGGATACAGACCCAAGTTCTTATGCTGACCCACAAGGCCTGCCACGCCTTGGCTCCTTCCTACCTAGCTGAACTGCTGCACCAGTTCAGCCTGCTCGCGCCCTCAGATCCTGTATGGATAATAAATTAGCTGTTCCGTTCCTCCACTTTAAGACCGTTAGCGACAGAAGCATTAGTTCTGCAGGTCCTAGACTGTGGAACTCGCTTCCACGATTCTTACGCAACGACAGCTGCTCTCCTGCTGCCGACTATGGCCGATCCTTTCGAGCAGTCCTGAGCTGCTACTTCCACGCTACTCAATACCTCAACTGCTCTCCCGACTCTGCTATGCTTCGCACTCTCTCTTTGTTGCGTGAGATGAAATCTGTTGGCTACCGAGTGCGTGCCAAAAGCCGCTTAGGCTGTGAGTTCGCTATACAAAACTCTCCTGCGTAACACCTACATAGTCTTTGTGGCTTTGTGATCTTACAGACGGAGATACATACATATTAGTTCATATTAAACTGCATTAAATAAGTTTTAAAAGCTCTCTAGTGAATCATAATAGCCCAGGAGGTAAGGTGCTCGCACTTTACTACCAAGGTAGAGGTTTCGAATTCTGCTGTGGGCAATCTTTGATTGCCAACTGCAAGCGACGGGGATATCCGCTAAGGCTCTTCTGCTGCTGTAAAAAAGAGACTGCTAAATCAGCTAATACTTTCTACACCGGTACGATTGAGAAGGTGTGCATGCACAAGTGCTGGCCATCAGGGTACCGAAGGATTGCCAGCGGGCCCTTAATCTCTCTACGGAGCTTTCTACAAGGGCTTTCCATGAGGATGGCCATCTTACATGCCCTTTCAGCTCTCTGAAGATTGGCTATCCACATATTTCAAGATTTGGCCTCTGCTTGGCTTAACTCTAGGTGTGCCTCTTGTATTGGTCCTAGCTTTTGGATGTTGCTTTGATCTCACATTATCTAGCATACCTACTATTACTTTGTCGTCTAACGTAGCGATGTTTGTTCTTCTTACAATGACTCTAATCTGATCTCATGCTATTGCATACTCCAGCCGTCGTATCTGTTGCTGACATGCATTCTTCTCAGCTCTCTTTATTAAAAAAGTGCCGCCAGCCGGTCAGTCCACAATTGAGCCTCATGCCGTCATGTCTAATAAAAATGGCAACAAGCTATTGCCAGCTTTAGAGTTCTATAGCAGGAAGACTCTGAAATTTCAACACGCACTGGCCAAAGACGGTCAATGTTTACCGATTTGTGTAACTAAAAATGCACAGAATGGAGAGAAGCTGTTCTTAGCAAAGTAGCAAACAGGATGGTATTACTTTTCTCTGACATGGACGTGTTAGGCTAGAGATTTTAAACTGAATAGATCTCTGAGCCAGATGTTCTAACAGAAAAATCTCTTCAAAGCATAGTACGAATCTGGTGCAAAGTCCTACCATAGTGTCGGGTGGCTTTTTCTACCACTACGTCTGTGCATAGACGCAATGGTAGGAAAATGAATCCACGAAAGTAAAACGCTTAAACAAAAATCTAAGCCAAAAGATCGTCCGAGCAATAATTAAAAAAACAATGCACACACGTCCTACCTATTGCACACGACACGGTCATTACATCTTCTTTTCTAGATTAACGTTTCTTCTGGTTGCATTAGTATTACAGCACCTACACACGCTTGTGATTTAAGTATTTATATTTACTTGTAGCATATTTGATCGTCCAATTGCTATTGCTACCTATCAAGTCAGTTTAAGACATACCGGGAAGTCTTGAGTTGGAGCCTCTTGCAGTTGAAAACTTGTGGAGCCTGAATGGTGAGATACTTGCCGCTACGTACTTAACTCGCACGTGTTTTCTTTTCTTCTCATGCTGAAACTTGATTTAACTCAAAGTTGGATGTATAGTACGAGAAGAGAAAAGAAAAAATGAGAGAGTAAGTTATGGTTTTAGTCATATATAAAGTTTGTACATAGAACTTAGTTCTCTCACGGTTATACAAATGGTTTGAGGCATGTACGTTTATGTCTCCTCCGAAGGTCCTGGAGGCCAATTGGTGCAAAGCAGAGCACTAATTTGTCCACGTTTGAAATATGCCCGTAGGTTATTGCTCAAAATTTTAAAACTGATCGATGAAAATATGTGTTCCTCCAAGTTAGAAATAACTATTGAGTCACTTTTAGTGACAAGGCTCTCGCTGCCTAGTTTGACTAGTTGAGTCTGGCTTTCAACTACTTCCACTGTTGGGTTTATTGGTTGAGAACGCCAACTCAGTCGTGGCTCAGGTTCTCAATACTTTAATCAAGAATCTGTCATGCCCAAGCCGTTGAATGTGCCATATTTAGACACATGCAAGCAAAGCCTAAATTTGACCTGAGAGATTTCGTTAACCATCATCACAGCATCTCGTTACTTCTATTTCGTGCGAAGAGTCACGACAAAGGGTCCCAGCATGAGTCGCGGAACTCATAGATGCCAGAGTCCAGCGAATCGAATGCAATCCACCATACACCATAAATAAGCTGTGTGAACCTCTAATAAAGGTAGTGAGTACACAGCACTGTAAGCAAAGTTTACTTGCTAAATTTCACGGAATTTGGCAGAGGGAGGATTTTCTGAGAAATTGAGCTTCAAATGTAATCCTACAAATGGGTGGGGTTGATGAGTGGTCCTTTCAGTAGTGGGCCGTGCAAACTTCTCAGTTTATTTTCTTGAGACCTTGTAGGCAGACAGCTGACAGTTAAGTCTTGAGAAAGGCGCTTACAGCTTGTGCAAAACTCTGCAAGCCACGACTAGGCTCCTTTATAACTAGCTGAAAGGTTGCACCAGTTTCAGGTTCCTTGTGCCCTCAGGTCCTGTATGAACGATACATTAGCTGCTCCATTCCTCCGCTTAAAGACTGTTGGCGACAAAAGCTTTAGCTCTGCAGATCCTAGACTGCGGAACTCGCATCCACGATTCTTAGGCAACGACAATTACTCTACTGCTGCCGACTATGGCAGATCCTTTCCAGCAGTCCTGAGCTGCTACTTCCATGCTACGGACTACTTCAACTGCTCTCCTGACTCTGCTATACTTCAAACTCTCTCTTTCTTGCGTGACATTAAGTCTTTTTGCTACCGAATGTGCACCGAAAGCCGCTTATGCTGTAGGTGCGCTATACAAAACTCCCCTGCGTAACACCCATATAGTCTTTGTGGCTTCGCAGAGTTACAGACGGCGATACATTATATTACACTGCCACACCACACCACTTCTCGCCGACCGGCACTGGCTCCCAGTCAATCATTGTTTGGCTCCAGCCCATCTATCAGATCTACTCCCCCACCAGGCTAAGAATCGTACCACCCACTTTTCGGAATATAATCATTTACCTAAACCTCATAAGAACGTCAAATCCTTCGGAGACCATGCCTTTAGTTAATATTCTCCCAAAGCCTGGAACTCAGTTCCGACTTACATCACGAAATCCCCTGACATAAAAACCAAATTTAAGAAGAAACTAAAAACACGTCTACCTATCACAGCATTTAGTGCGTCTGTGTGCTTTGCTCTTTACGTCCTTATGCGAGCTGACACTGTGCATGCTGCCAGTAACCATACTTGCATGCTGACCGTGTGCGTGTCACCCCTAACCATGTTATATGCTGGCAGTCATTGAGGATGTTAGCACCAGTCATTCGATCATGCTTCCTTGCAGCAAATGTAGAGTCCCTAGAAAGAGATCGAGTTCTCTCACGGCGCTAAATCAAATGTACTATTATTTTTATTATCTGAAGTGGCGCCAGAGGTTGAGCAGGAAGCAATTGCCCCTTGCCTTAGAGTGGAATAATATTAATAATAATAATAATGCACTTGATAAAGCGCCCTCAGAGAACTTGATCTCTCTCTCTCTCTCTCTCTCTCTCTCTCTCTCTCTCTCTCTCTCTCTCTCTCTCTCTCTCTCTCTCTCTCTCTCTCTAGGCGCTTTACATTTGCGGCAAAGGGAAATGCGATTGAAATAGTGAGTAAACTCGTGCTTGATAAACAAACAAAATGAATAACATGGTTAGGGGTGACATGCACAGGGTCAGCATGCAAATGTGGTTAGTGGCAGCATGCACAGTGTCAGCATGCATAAGCACATCAAGGACGAATCACAGGGACAAACTAAATGCTGTCCTAAATAGGCGTATTTTCATTTCTTTTTAAACGTGGTCAAGTCATGGGATGTTCTGACGCAAGTCGGGAGGGAGTTCCAGGCTTTGGGAGCATACGCACTAAATGCACGGTCTCCAAAGGATTTGAGGTTTGTATGGGGTATTTGTAGACTGTTGGATTCCGAAAAGCGGGTGGTACTATGCTTGGCCTGGTGGGGGAGTATATCTGAGAGATAGGCTGGAGCCAAAGAATGAAGTGACCAAAAAGTGAGTGACAAAACCTTGAATTCGATCCGTTGCTTGACTGGTAGCCAGTGCAGGTCGGCGAAAAGTGGAGTAATGTAGCAACTGCGAAGCTCACGACAGACAAGCGTAGGTGCAGAGTTTTGCACCAGCTGCAATCGCCTGATCGCCCATGCCGGTAGGCCAGCGAGCATTGAGTTGCTGAAGTTGAGGCGAGATGTCACGAATGCATGGACCAACTTAGATGTGGTATCCTTATCTAAACAAGCCCGAATTTTAGCAATGTTATGTAGCTGAAAATAGGCAGATTTGACTGTGGAGCGGATATGGTCGTCTAACGAGTGGTCGCTTTGGAATATAACACATAGATTTCGAGCTGATTCAACTGGAGATATGCTGGCAGAGCCAATTTTGAGCTTCAGTCTTTTCAATTTGTGAATCACACTTGGTTTGCCCATAACTAGCAAGTTAGTTTTATCATAATTTAGTTAGAAAATTTGCTGCCATCCATGTGCGGATGCCATCAATACATGCAGCAAGTGAGTTGAGAGAATTTGAGGTGCTCGAAGGCTGGGAGGGATCAAAGCAAAGGTACAACTGAGTGTCATCCGCATAGAAGTGAAAGCCTAGATTGTGCTTGGCAATCACATCAGCAAGAGGGAGAGCATTAACCGTGAAAAGAACCGGACCCAGCACGGAGCCCTGAGGTACGCCATATTTCAGAGGTACTCCAGATGATCTTTGTCCATTCACGTCAATACTCTGGAGTCTCCCACTGAGATAGGACCTGAGCTACTGCAGAAAAGTACCAGTGAAGCCCAGGCGAGACTAGAGGCGCTCTTGAAGAACTTTGGGATCGATGGGATCAAAAGCTGCCAAAAGATCGAGCAAAACAAGCAGAGACACTCTACCCATGTCTGCGTGAAAGGGTAGCAAAGACCTCGGCAGCCCGCTATGTCAGGCCGGGGCAGGAGATAAGGCAGTGGCAGTCAGGTAAAGACATGGGAGTCTGTTGTTTGGTGTACCATTTTTATATTTAAAACCTTCACCAGGCTCGGATTCATGAAGTCTCTTATTTCCTGATCACAAATGGAAAGTTTGTGGAGAATAATCAGGATCATTGTTTTTTAAGGCGTATGCTCCTGCAAAATAGCGCTTGCTAGCCAAGAAGAAAACAAATGTGCTGCACAGTGCTATCACTATCCGTTCTCTCATCACCCTAAATAAGCTATATTTTCTTTAGTTAAGTTTGCAACAAATGGCCTAAAATGACTAACTCATTTCCAAAATTCTTGCCCGAAATATGTCTCTTCGATTTGCTGCTTATTCCAGCACTTCCCTGCTACCTGTCGTTCGCTACTGTTGGTTGCTACTCTTATTCCCTGGTTCGTTGCTAATTAAATATGGAATGCTACCTATTGCACAGGTTTTTAGGAGCAGGACCACGGGACCGCATGCTGACGCGTCACCAGTACCTACAGGGGGGACCATACTAGTAAGGTCTGCTACACCCTGACCCTCTCTTTCCCTTGTATTGAGCCTGAGCTTCCACAGAACGCAGTTCACAAATCCAAGTTCCCGACCGATCGCAAATCCAAATACCCAACCCTTAGCCAATCTAAACTCCCGACCCTTCGACAATCAAAATACCCAACCCTTCGCCAATCTAAATTCCCGGTGAGTCCGACCCTGCGGCTAGATCGTTTGGTCTCATCGCGCTCCATTTCGCTTTGCGCTTCTTCTGTCAGCGTTCTCCTCTTGAACCGTCAGCCTTTGATTGTATCTCCACATTTGAATGCCTCACGACTCGCTGCCACCTCAGATCCTGTTCGCTCCAACGATCCATGCTATCTCAAATATCTGTCATCTTTGTGCAGTTACCCCCTGATCAGATTGCACGGCTTTGACTGCGAGATCACATGCAACCCGAGGCAAGAAGGCCGGCCAGTCTCTTCTTCTTGTTTTTCCTACTCGGGAAGCCTTTTTTTCTTGTCCTGAAGTACACGAGGCACCCTCAGCGTTTTAAAAGGTCACTTACATCATTGAGAGTTCAATCTGGTGAAAGCGATGCCGAGATCTTATTGACCTTAATTACAACCAACTTCGTAAAGGCTCCGACAATGCAATTAGGCCTTTTGTAAAATCAAATGGATTTAACTTCCTGTTCACACTCGCAATAACTTATTGTTCACTTTGTTTCTAAAGTCTGCCAGTGCATGTCTGCAAAGCTACGAGATGTGCTGGATGCTGTCTACCATACTGCACTGTTAAGTGATTATAAGAGAAACAAGACTGAACAGATGAGAAAATGACTGAGATGATTATGATAAGTCGAAGTCTCAATCGCTTGCACAACAGTGCATGGATGGCAACAGTGCATTCATGTTTCTCTCCTTCTCGTGCTCTTTGTGCTAATCATGATCTAGGTTTGAGATCGTCTCGGGTACCTATCAAGACAGTGCTGAGGCTGAATATATCTTTCTCCAGCCTGACCTGACTTCAAGAAAACCAAGCGTTCAGAAAACGCAGTGAAGCCTAGCTCGATGCTGCGACGTCGGTCGTAGATGAAGGTGAGGGAAAGACAGCTGCAACCACACTCTTAAGAAGGCTGCTGGAAATCTTTGCTTGCAGTTCATGCTAGAGCCTGTACGAAGAAGCCAAAAGTTACCCCCTCCGTAGAATTTTTCTTAAGCTTCTTTAATTATCCCGGCCGCTGAAAAAGGCTTTATTATTTTTAATTTATTTTTTATTATTTTTATTATTTATTATTTTAAAGGCTTTACAATAAAGATAGGGCAGCGACACATTCGTGCGTGTGTGTGTTTGTCCTAAATTGTTCTAAACATGACGGTGATTAAAATTATCAGCGGTTCCTGAATAAAGATCATTTGGAACCGGATATTTGATGGTCTAAGCTTAAGTTTTTGTATGAAGCCCATTTAAAATGAAGGTTGCTCGGCTATAGTTAGGGCTTCGAAGTGAGTCGTACACGATAGCTGGTTCTGTAAAGAAGTTACCGTATAGTGACCTTTTCCTAGCGCTCCCGATTGTTGCCCTGCCGCGCTACCTACTATTTTGATTGCTGCCTTACCTTGCCACTATCACCATACCTCCATATGTGGGTTCACTACTACGACTCCCTGTTTGAGCTTTGAGTCATCAGCTTCGCCTGCATCTGTCACACGTCTGTAAGGAAAGGCGCCGGTTCCGAGAGCTATGTTTCAGCGAAAGACGTTAATTCTGATGCTGTTGTAGCGAGTAAGTTATATTATTATTTACTTAAATATTAAATATAATCTTACTTAACAGCTTCATTTGTATAGCGGCAGAAGACCCTGAACGGCTATCACCAACGCTTCCAGTGGGCAACAAAGGATTGCCTCTGCATGACTCAACACCAAGACCTGGGTCGTGAATACATTGCACCTTACCTTCTGGGCCAAGACCAGGTACACGTACTTGCTTGCTTACCAGTATATCTCCTGTTGAATCTGCTCGAAATCCAAGTGTCATGTTCCAAAGTGACCTCTCGTTAGATAACCACATCAGCTCCACAATCAAGTCTGCCTACTTTCAGATACATAACAGTCCTAAAATCTGGGCTTCTTTAGATAAGGATACCAGGTCTAAGTTGGTCCATGCATTTGTTACATCCCGTCTTGACTTACGTAACTCGCTGCTTGCTGGCCTACTGGCATGTGCAATCAGGCGCGTACAACTGGTGCAAAACTCTGCAGCTAGGCTTGTCTTTCGTGAGCGCCGCAATTGCCACATCACACCACTTCTCGCCGACCTGCACTGGCTCCTAGCCAAGCTGAGTATCGACTTCAAAGTTTGTCTTCGACTTTTTGGTCCCTTCATTTTATGGCTCCAGCCAACCTTTTCGGAATCTAACTGTTTACCTAAACCTCGTACAATCCTCAAATCCTTTGGAGGCCGTGCATTTAGTGCATATGCTCCCAAAGCCTGGAACTCACTCCCGACTTGCGTCACGACATCCCCTGACTTGACCACATTTAAAAAGAAAATAAAAACGCACCTATTTATGACTGCCTTTAGTGGGTCCCTGTGATTTGTCCTTGTATGTGCTTATGCGTGTGACACTTTTGCATGCTGCCACTAACCACACTTGCATGCTGACCCTGTGCATGTCACCCCTAACTATGCTATTCATGTTGTTTATCAAGCACGATACCACTAACCATTCGATCGTGTTTCTTTTGCAGCAAATGTGAAGTGCCTGGAAAGAGATTGAGTTTTCTGAGGGCGCTGTATCAAGTGTATTATTATTATTATTATTATTATTGGTTCGGTGTCCTTTGCAAAAGCTAAAATACGAACAGCACACTTTATATAGTTGAATTTTTAGTTGAATTCGTCATCGATTGATAACACGCACTAGCCATAAAATGGCTCGTACGCAATGTCATATGCTAGGCAAACAGACGACGCGGTCTAATCGCTAATTAAGCAGCCGACAGTAGAGTCAAAGAGAAGTTTTAGCACGGCCGCAGCGACAAGCCTGCGTCCGTGCCGCTAATTACGGTTTCTGGCTAATCAGAAGGCGGAACTGATCCCCAAGCCCTTAGACCTTAATTGATCCACGCTCATCGACGCGTTTCTAGCGCCTGCTACAGAGCGACCGAAATCGGCCATCCTAAATTGTGTACATCAAACCGATGCGAAGCAGAGCATGATCTTTCTGAGTAAGGATTTGTCGCCAACCCATCGCACATCAACTGAGCAATTCCTGGACAGCTCGGGTAGTTTAATATTCGCGAAATATTCTGGCCACTCGCAACGAAGAGCCCTTATCGAACTCGCTATCGAAGAGCAGTTATGACCAATGCCACGACGGGGCTAGCCGAGCAGCGCTAGGCCGCCTGACGCTCTGCCGCCTGACGCACACAATAAGCTAACGAACAAGCCACGGCTCAAGCAAACAGCGCAGGCTCCACGCGTCGACCTCTGGCTGGCAGTCAAGCCCTTGGGGCATCGTCAATGCCACTAAGTCAACAAGGGGTAGTACGGCTTGGCAATTGGTTAACTCCCAGTGGGGGTGTCGGCCTGCGGTACATTAAATAGTGGCTAAATAGCATCACGCAGATCACTGATCGGCATAATTACCACTCAAACGAAGCCAGCTTACGAGTGGCTTCTGTGAGCCTGTGAACCAGACAAACTAATCGCATGTACACAAATCCGAACAGATGGGAAGTCGGGTACAGTCAGCTAAAGTAGCTATCGTCCATACGAACGTGTGGATAGGCAGCGTCCGCTTGGCTTGCTACCGTCGAGGCAATGCTCTCGTTCAGCGGCGAGGCGCCGACACTAACACGATGTACGCTCCGCGGTTGCGGCACCTATGGCTGCAAAGCTTGCAGAAGGAAGAGCCGAGTGGCAATTCAAGTGCTGCATCTGTGATTCAAAAAAGAAGGAGAAACCTGATGCTGCAGAGGCTCCGCAAGATTCAACAGAATCTTATTTATCGGAAGCAATCTCTTTTTAAAGTTAGCTGATCCAACATCGCCACTGATGTAGCGGCAGAAGACCCCGAGCGACTATCAACACTGCTTGCAGTGAACAATAAAGGATTGGCCATTGCACCACTTAAAGAAGTTTTTACCGATAAAAATAAAATAACACATTATTTATAAATTGTACAGCCTTGCTAGCTAGTGCCTACGAACTTTTTAAGCATGCGGCATCGCTTCGGTAGCTAGCTGAGACTGGGGCCTCTGCGAGGTAAATCGAGTTGCGAGCCGCCAGCCAGTCGATTAGAACAAATACCGGGCCGCCGAGATCTTGGTACTAAATGTTCATATTGTACCAAATGGTTATTGCTGGTGACATGGAAGGGATACACAAGCTTAGCGGTGCCACATTTACAGTAGGCCTCAATTACGAAGCTTAAAAACGCCCTTCGAGTTGCCGTTCGGCTGGAAGAGCCAAAAAGGCAGTGGTGGCCCGCTCGGTTTTGACACATCTTTGCCCGGTGAATAGTCCTACCACCGGAACGATTCGAGCGTGCAATTTCACTGTCCAGAATCCGCCATCGTGTTACCTGTTGACGGCCGCGGCTGGCCCATGGCAAACGGGCGACGCTCTCGACAATTCTCACATCCGGTGACCTGTGCTCGCCAGTGTGTGGGCCAATGTTCATACCATATTGCCAGGCTCAGATCACGGGAAGGAACCAAAGAACGGCCGTCAGTTCCGCTAGAAAAGCTGACATTACCGTCGGCGGCCAAGAAGCTGCTTGCTCTAAGGCGCCAATCGGGACAGGAAGGCAACTTTCGGCAGGTCGGCTCAGCAGGCTTCCGAGCTGAGCAAAAGCGGATTGCTGACTGAAGAGTACGGAGGCTGCCGATCGCTGTTTCATTGAAGGGCTCACACCTGAGTAGACTACTTTATGAAAATATAAAATCGCTGTATATACGTGTGTGTGTGTGTGTGTGTGTGCGTGCGTGCGTGCGTGCGTGCGTGCGTGCGTGCGTGTGTGTGTACCGAGTACGAGCAAATCGGCGGCTTTTTTTGCGAAAACAGCAGCATGAAGAGAAGGGAAGTGAGGGGGCTAGCCCGTTGCCTCGCTGCTCGCTCCTGCCTCGCCGCTGCCGCCGCCGCCGCCCGAGCTGCGTCCCGACACGAGCTCTGCTCCTCGCCACAGCGCCACGTCGCTCCGACACTTCGCTCGATAGCCGGCTAGCGAGCTTCGGTGCAGCTTCTCTGCAGGCTCCAAGCTGCGCTTCCGCATTCCCTCATTGACCACTTTAGCGCCGCCGACCTGTACGACGGCACAGCGGCACTAGCTGGCTGTAAGCTGCTGCTCGCTAGAACCGCTCGCTGCGCACTGGAGCGGAGCTCCAGTGCGACAGTTAGCGCCAGCAGCTTTCGTGCTTTCCGCCGACTGGGGGACGTCGGTTGCGCTCCGCTGGCAGAGACCGCGCAGAATCGTCGTCGGCAAACGTGCGGCCGCTCGTACGGAGTAGGCACGTCACGTTCACTAAGGTCAAGGCCAGGGTATTTTGAGGGCGCCTAGTTTTGAGAGATTAGAGAAATCATCCGAAGCGCTCGCTCATTCTCAAACATCGACTGCCAAGTCACGCTCGGAGCCTCTCGCTCTGACCTCAATCGCGATCAATTTTTGTCAATTAGCCAATGTAATGGAGCAGCTTGGTATGCCATGTAATTACCTTGACTAATGCTGCTATAGATGTAGCTTAAGTACTACTTGTGAGCTCAAGAGTCCGCTGTGCATGCTGAATTAAGCACATCGCCAGTACAACCGAGACCGGACCGACGCCAAGCAGCTATAGCAGCCTCAGTGAGAGAGAGAGAGAGAGAGAGAGAGAGAGAGAGAGAGAGAGAGAGAGAGAGAGAGAGAGAGAGAGAGAGAGAGAGACAGGGGCAGAGGCAGGGAGAAAGAAGGATAGAGAGAGAGAGAGAGAGCGAGATAGATAGAGAGAGAGAGAGAGAGAGAGAGAGGGGGAGAGAGAGAGGGAGAGAGAGAGAGAGAGATATATAGAGAGATAGAGAGGGAGAGAGAGGGAGAGAGAGGAGGTAAGGACAGTGATGGAGTGCCAATTAGGCGTAGCGTTGCTCCGACCGACCACGAACGCAGCCCGAGTCCACTGGTTACTTTCACCACTCACGAGACACACTTGTTCGAGTTCTGCACGCGCGTCCATCTGGCTCTCACTTCTTGGCTAAGTTAGGCAAAAGATTTCAAGAGGAGACAATGCCGCGCCGCGAAAGCCTTACGGAGTAGAAACAACGCGCAGTAAGACATGTGTTCGCATGCGTGCGTACGAAGACGTAAACAGCTAAATAATAGAATATTCGTGTATAACAACTGTTTATCGATTTGAGCATGGTAATGCGGCTTACTCGACGATGTTGTCGCAGTAAGAGTAAACGCCCTAGTCAGCCTTCTAAATCGACGCGGACGGCGACGGGGCGTTCAAAAGAGAGGTATCGGTGAGCCTCGATGGCACACTACGTAAGGTGGTTGCTTTCCACGATCTCGGTCCCGAGGTCGTGGGCTCGAACCCTACGGTGGACGATTCTTTATCGCCGCCGCAAGCGGTGGAGATAGCCGTAAAGGCTTTTCTGCAGCTATACAAAAGAGGCTGTTAAATCAGCTAGTATTTTTTTTTTTTTAATAGCCTCGCCGTCTTCCCGAAAAGCCTGTGTATTACTGCGCTGATGCGCGTCATGTCCAAGGGGCGGCCAGTGGAGCGCTGTGTTAGGGTACAAGAAGCGCGGACACGGTAAGGGTCGGAGAGTCATAATTCCTAAACGTGGAATATATCCCTTCGGAATAAATGACTGTTGATGTATCGAAAACCGATAGAACGGCTTGTCTGTCGTGAGCGTCGCAGTTGCCACATTACTCCACTTCTCGCCGACCTGCACTGGTTACCAGTCAAGCAACGTATTGACTTCAAGGTTTTGTCGCTCACTTTTAGGTCTCTTCATTCTATGGCTCCAGCCTATCTTTCAGATATACTACCCCATCAGGCAAAGCATCGTACCACTCGCTGTTCGGAATCCAACAGTCTAGAAATACCTCGTACAAACCTTAAATCCTTTGGAGACCGTGCATTTAGCTCGTATGCTCCCACAGCCTGGAACTCCCTCCCGACCTGCATCAGAACATCCCCTGACCTGACCACATTTAAAAGAAACTTAAAAACATACCTATTTAGGACAGCATTTAGTGGGTCCTTGTGATTCGTCCTCGATGTGCTTATGCGTGCTGACACTGTTCATGCTGCCACTAACCACATTTGCATGCTGACCCAGTGCATGTAACCCCTAACCATGTTATTCATTTTGTTTGTTTTTCAAGCATGATTTTACTTACTATTATATTGCGTATCACTTTGCAGCAAATGTAAAGCGCCTAGAAAGAGATTAAGTTCTCTGAGGGCGCTTTATCAAGTGCAATATTATTATTATTATTATTAACGATCATCGTGCCATTGTACCAACATTTAATGATCTTGACGAAGGATGTTAGAATTTAATTAAGATTCTGAAACTGAAGTTGCGTTAGAATGAAGCGTACAGTGTGTGGTTTCGTTTAAATGTGGCTTTGCCCCTGATCTTTGTACTAGTGGGCTGCGACATCCGATGCGGTGTGCGGCCGGGAAGTGCTGTTAGCGATTGTTATGACAAGGGAGTCGCGGGGGACTCTGGTGGGCGAGAGGGGCGAGGAGAGTCGTGCTTCCCTCCGCTACCTGCGTAGTGAAATAAACTGGTGGTGTTGGTCATCGGTGGGCATTCCACGCTGCCTGCGACGGCAATCAAACTACACGCCATATCTAATTTAACCTGGTTCCCGCGATGTGAGCGCGAGGCTTTTTTTCTTCGAATGATCCGCGATTGCAGCAGCTAGCTGCTTCACTACGGTCGCTCGATTTGGCCATATTAGTCGGCCACTGCCGTACGGTTCCCTTGCGCAGCCTGCGAAGATTGATGCCATTACAACAGTCGGCACTTGCTGATGCAAGGCAGCCGGTGGCCAAGCATCGGCTCCCGCGGGGCGCCTTCCAGAGTAGTGCCTCTCAGCGGCCTATCGGCTCCGGCTGGCTGGGCTGAACAAGTCAGCGCTCCTCCTCCATCCTCCTCGCACTTGGCAGAGGACGCGGCTCGTTATTTCCTGTATTGCCCTTTTTTACGGAATCCCTACACGATTCTAGATAGCTACCGCAGTCCGGGTCAGGCCGCGGGCCTTCCCCCCCCCCCACTCGCTTACAGGCAGGCTCGACGCGAAATTCACGCTGAAGGAGCGAGCGAGCAGGCAGGCTTCGCAGTCCGACCGCGGACGCTCCGTCTGTCGTTGCACTCGGCACCTTTACCCGGGCGGTTCACTCGGGGGCTGCGGCCACGCATGCGTTCCCCGGCAACCGAGCGCCGCGCGCGGGCGGCCGTCCCCGCAGCGGCACACGACCGCCGCCAGGCTAGCTAGGGGCGTCGGCAAAAAGGAACGCGCCTACGTGGGCGGCGGCGTGCCGCCTCAAAGGCCCTCGGGCGCTAGAGACCTGGCGGTCGAAGCGACCGCGGTCGCTCCTTGCTCCTCACAGAATGATGTCGGCGTCTTTGCGACAGCATCTGTCGCCGTTACTGCAGCTGCCTTCACCTCCAGCATCCACCGTCGTCGCCGCCCCCGTAACCGCTCCTGTAGCTGCCCCGTAGCCTCTGCCGTGCGCGTAGCCACCTACAGCGAAGCAGCCGCCGACCCCCCCCCCCCCGTCGCAACAACGTCCCTCAGTTGCCGCTGCCGCCCCTCCCCCCGTTGCCATCTACCGAATCCCTTCCTCCGTAGCGATCGCCACCCCTCGTAGCCGCTGTCACTCTCCCCCCCCCGGCCGGCGACCGCCGCCAACTGAGCCACCGCCGTGGCCACCGCCGCCGTAGCCACCGCCGCCGTAGCCACCGCCGCTGCCGCTGCAGTGGCTGCAGCGGCTGCCAACAGGGGCACTACAAGCGGAAGCATCTGAGTAGTCTCACCGGAAAGCCATCGGCTCACGGCCGCCGCTCCCTGTTGCAGCCACGACGCTCTTCTCCTGCGGCTGCCGCGGTCGGAGCTGACGCTCTGCTGGTGCGGCGGGCGTACTAGCGTCGGGCGCACACCGAGCCGCACAGATCGCAGCTCCGCCGTTGCCGTCACAGCCGCACCTAGGTCCATGTCGGAGAGGCGGAGGGCTGGTAGTCAGAGCCGCTTCACTGGTGCACGCTCGCCGGGTCTTGAAAACGGCCGCGTCCAAGAGGCCGCCTCTTCAGATAAAGTAGAAGCTCGTCTCATAACCTCGTTAGATATTTTCCGGGCTACTCTCATCGATCAGACGGCTCGCCGCAGCGGTGGGCGTAGCGTGCGAGCGCGCATTCTCACGCGCATGTCGTACGGACGACCCCCGCCAGACGTGAGCGGGCTCGCGGGAAAGTGCGTCGGCGAGTCGGCACGTGGCTGCCGGTCGCGCGCGACCGCGGAGCGCGTCGCGCCGGCCTCTGCGCGGGCGCACGCCCAGGGGCTCGCGGGGTCACGCCAGCCCTCTTCCCGTCTGGCGGAGGCGGTTAATCGGCTGCGGACGCCGACTCGGTAGGGGAGGGGCCGGAGAGCGCCGATCGAGCCGCTAGCGGACATTTGGACTGCGCGTGACAATTGCGTTAAGCAGCAGCCGTTAGAGGACGCGACAAAGGAAATTACCCACTAATTCGTTTCTCATAATCGATAGGGTGCGCGCCCGCGTATGGGCGATGTCAGGGTCTTGCTGACGCAGCGAAGTCTGGGCGGAGGCCTCGCCCGCGCACCCGCCGAATATCGGCCTCTCTGAGAGACGACGCCCCTCGACGAGCACATTACGCCGGCATTAGACCGGTAGCAGACCGAGAACAAAATGAGGGTGACCGGACTTACCCTAACGGGCTTTCGAAGCAGCGGGCTGGGGCGTCGGGCGCACTTTCCGACGCAGTCGTTACCGCGAGCCTCGCGCCCTTTCTTTCAAACGAAGCGTGGCGAGAATCGAGAACGGAAGCAGGTCAGACTCTGCTTCTCTGTTCAACGGCTGGGGGGGCGGCCGGCGCTGTCGTTTCTTGGGCCATTTTGAAGCTATTCGCATCACGATCGTTAGGCGATCGCGATATCCCTTTGCTACGTTTACGAACGTTCGTCTCAATACGCAGTTGCCACATCACACCACCTCTCGCCGACCTGCACTGGCTACCAGTCAAGCAACGGATTAACTTAAAGGTTTTGTCGCACACATTTAGGTCACTTCATTCTTTGGCTCCAGCCTATCTCTCAGATCTACTCCCCAACCAGGCCAAGCATCGTACCACCCGCTTTTCGGAATCCAACAGTCTACCAATACCTCGTACAAACCTCAAATCCTTTGGAGACCGTGCATTTAGTGCGTACGCTCCCAAAGCCTGGAACTCACTCCCGACTTGCGTCTGAACATCCCCTGACTTGACCACATTTAAAAAGAGCTTAAAAACACACCTATTTAGGACAGCATTGAGTGGGTCCCTGTGATTCGTCCCTCATGTGCTTATGCATGTTGACACTGTGCATGCTGCCATTAACCACACTTGCCTGCTTACCCTGTGCACGTCACTCCTAACCACGTTGTTCATGTTGTTCATCAAGCATGATATTGCTCACCATTCAGTTGCGTTTCCCTTTGCAGCAAATCTAAAGCGCATAGAAAGATATTGAGTTCTCTGAGGGTGCTTTATCAAGTGCATTATTACTACTATTATAATTATGTCTGGCATTCGCGTTTTACATAACAACCTAAGAGAACCTAGAAGTAACGGCGTCAGTCTGGTACTTCTTCAACCTTAATGATTTCGGTGACTACGAATTAATGAGTTGCGTTAATTCGCTGATTGACAAAGGACGTAGCTTAAAAGGAGTGAGATGTGAAACGTTCGTGTGCTAATTCAGCCAGATTATGAAAGTTTTTATAGCTTAGCAGCGGTTCCTAAGTTATAATCGTTAGGAACTGTATAGATCATAATCTATTACTGGGAGATTTTACCAGATCATCTAAAGAAATGGCGCCCTGATTTCGCTCGGGTGTTAAGATGCTTATCTTCGATGACCGAGGTCAGAGGGCATGCATTTGATGACCAAGATCATGGCCTCGAACCCAGCGGCATAGGTGAAGCGTGTTGATAGAGATTAGGTTTTTCTTAGGACGCTATACAAATAAATTATATAGATACATATATGCATATTGAGGAGTGGTATTGCATTTCCGTTGGTGAAAAAATGTGACCCTACCGTGCTGTGGAATACATAGCTATATGTTAAGGACATGTACTCGTTACAGATTTAATTGCGTTCTCAATTCCCGCCATGCGCAGTCATCAACATTACTGCGTGTGTCGGGGATTGAGACCTTCATGACTTATTGGCTGCGCTTGGATGCGCAAGCTTCGCCAGTTTATGTCACGCGTCTAAAAAGACTCATCCTTTACAGGCACTGCATTTGTCGTAACTTTTTTAGTGAGACAGGCTGAAACCGATTAGCCTTTGAGTTGGCTTCTGTAAGTTGTGATGCGTAACACCCAGTTAGTCTTTGGGACTTTATAATGCAAAGTTTAACTGACTCAATAGCCTTATTTCTATAGCATTCGAAGAGGCGTAACGGCTTTCATCTCAGCTTGCAGTCGGAAATTTAGGATTGCCCACAGTAGGACTTGAACCCACGACCTGGGTCATGAAGCACAAACCGCCTTACCCCTGGACTGAGACCCGGGGACTGGAGTTACTGACGGAGATAAGTTACACACGTTCGTAACAAGACAGCTTTTAAAATAGCCAAGGCTTGGTCTAAGAATTCCCATACTGTATCACCGTTGTTATGATTCTGAGGCACGTAAGCCCTCTCTACACTAAAAAATTTATGTTATTTACGGCAACATTGCGCAAGGTGTCATATTTTGAAGACTTGCAGCGTGACACGGAGCCGCAGGAGAAACATAGAAGAGGCGGTCACAAATATACGTTTAATAGAAATTACCAGCACTCGCTCACAGTAGCCGAGCCAGAACTTTTATCTACGCAACACTACGAAGCCGCAGAGACCGTGTGGGTGTTATGCAGGAAAGTTTTCTAAAGCGCACTCGTAGCTTACGAGGCTTTCGCCACGCATTCGGCAGCCAACAGACTTAATCTCATACAACAAAAGAAAAATATGACAAGCACAGCAGAGTCAGGAGAGCAGTTGAGGCAGTGAGCAGCATGGAACTTGCAGCTCAGAACTGCTGGAAAGGATGAGCAGCCATAGTCGGAAACAGGAAGTAGATGTCGTTGCGTAAGAATAGTGCAAGTGCGTTCCACAGTCTATATCCTGCAGAGCAAAACATTCTGTCGCCAACGCTTTTTAAGCGGAGGAATGAAACAGCTCATTCATTATCCGTACATGACCTGAAGGTAGAAGACGCTGAAACTAGTGCGCAGTTCGGCAAGGTATGAAAGAGTCAAACAGTGGCAGGCCTTGTGGGTCAGGGTATGAACTTTGCTCTGTACCCGTCGATCAACCGGCAGCAATGCAAGCTCTTTCAGCAGAGTAGATACATGGTCAAACCTCAGGGATTTTCAAATTAGCCTTGCAGCCAAGTTTATCACCAGCTGAAGTGGCCTAGTGGCATTTTCTGGTAGTCCAGCCAAAAGAGAATTGCAATAGATAGCCGAGCTAGCACCAATGAACTAGTTAAATTTTTGCAAGCCACCGTGGAGGACAGTTCTTAATCTTTAAAAAGGATCGGACGTGATGGCTAGCTGTGAAAGCACTCTCCTTGGCGAAGCTTTAAAAATTTAGACAGCTGTCGAAGAAGATACCTAAATTTCAAGCACACGGCGATGGTCGCCAACAGCATCATTTATTAACAGAGCAAAGTCTTCCAGTCAAGCCACGAGCTTTGCGTGTCCCATCAGCGTCGGTTTCATTTTATCGTCATTTCGTTTAAGGACATTTTCCGACAGCTAGGATCGAATGTCTGCAAGGCAAGCGTTCAGTTTATCAGACGCTTCAGCAGATTCTGACTGTTTAAATGACTAATTAGGCTGAGTATTGTCACCATAAAAAGTGATAGCCTATTCCACAGGCAAGATTCACTTTCTCTGGATGTTGAGTGTACATGGAGAACATCAAGGGACCGAGGACGGACCCTTGAGGGAGTTCATCGGTGACTGATCTGGTGGATGAGACCTGACTTGTACTTAGGGCTTGCCTTGCATCCATCCAACCCGCTCGATACTTTTACTGTTTTTACATTCATAAATCGAGAAAGAAATAGATTTTTTGTTCACCAATCTTAGAGAATTTCTTAGAGGGGGCAAATGAAGCGCATCTTGACTAATTCCCGGACTGCTTCCGATACCCGGTGGAATGAGAACGCACTTGACGTCCGCTGCACCGCCGCTGTCACTGTTCCTAACGCATCGTGTCCCTGCGACCAGCGGTTTGGCTTTTCGGAAGGATCCAGTGGGGGATCAACTTGTATTCCAAATTAACGCACTCAGGCATGGGGTGGATTTAATTGGCTGTTGACTCCACTTGTTCACATCACTTGGCCCATCGCCAATAATAAGGAATCTTCAACTAGAAGGAGAGTCTCAACTTTGGATTCACTTCGTCACTTGGCTCGCTTGATGTTTCGGCTTTGATCGGAGCTTTTGATGGATATTTTGATGCTTCTCGTCTATGTTCGTTGGTAGAGTGGACAAGGGATCCTTATCCGCGCCCGATCGAATCGATTGCAAATAGAGCCGTGCCCATATTTTAGTAATGTGCATCGCGGTGCTGTAGCTCATTTAATAATTGTGTGTCTTTCACAAATCTAGACGGCCGCTAGGTCCGTACTTTAGAGCCCTGCACTTACCTATTCAAGTGTCACCTTTCCATACGGGATGTTGTCACAGGTGCAGCTAGCGGGATATTGGGTTACATGAGCTCCCAGCAAATCTCTCGTGTCATATTAAGTGGCAACCTTTGGTATATGTTGTCGTCATTCAACGCCTTTTTCGAAAGATTGAGGTACCGTATACGTCTTTAACGATCTCTTTTGTATCCAAAGAAACATATCTAACCGCATTAACTACTTTTCGGTTAACTCGGCAAGGGGGCCGTATGGTGATCTATCTGTCTTTAGTTTTTTAACGAGGATAGTAGTCCAAAGAAATTTGCTCAAGCGATCGTTCAGAGGACGTGACATTCAATAGAGCATGCGGTTATATTGAAACACGGGATATTCCTGACCAAGAACCGCTCTTATTAGTATTAAACGCATGAATCAAAAGATCTGCCCAGCTTTGTAATTTTATAATGCTGACGTCTTATTTTTTTTCTTCGGCTGAAATCTGTGTACATCTTTTGATCTTATGTCGGTCAACTCGTATTTCATCATTGAAACTAGAGGGCAGTAGGTATGTGCTTCGTGTTTAAGGTCGACTCTACAGTGTCAGTTCATGTTCAGTCCACTTCCTTGGCAAGGATATTGGTCTTTTACTTAGTTCTCTGTTTTTTCTTCTCTGATTTGGGGCTGAAGTTTCCACAAATTCGTCTCTAGTAAACCGATGCTGTTGCGTAAGAAGATTAGACGATCAACAGTCTTGACGGCGGAGCTAAATAGCAGCTACTGATGGCAGATAGCTAGAGGCGAACAGCTGGCCTCCAAGTGCTTATGTCCATTTCGGCAGACAGCGACATCCCAATACAGCCAGAGTATGGAGAACGGCTCCGTTGCAGTAAAATTCCGACTTTCAAATCACACGAGCGACCCAGAAGACGTCATGAGGCCAATTGGTCACGTAAAACCTTCAAAAACACCGAAACTTTACGTGGCTATAAGTTAACAAAAATCCCGGGACAGACTGACTATGAACTGACGACCATTTATGAAATAGTACTGATACCCTGAAGCTTATGAACAGCTCTATATCTAATTATGAAACCACATTGATGCTTGACTTATGACCTGGCTTTATGTATGTAACTTTATGGCTTATACCTTTATGTATAGAACAGGATAACGTGACCAAAGAACTCTTTTTTCCAGAAGCGATCTTTTGGTCAGGTTGTCATATTTTCTTGTTGACGCAAAGGCCTGCTGATTCTACAGACCGCTCAGCATGCTGAAATGCAGCGCTTGGACATGTCGGCATCATCTTCTTTTGTCCTAATCCTCTGTCGTCAGTTCTTTGCTGGTTGTATGTGCGAAAACTATCACGCCGATCGCGTCACTGTCGTCTCCTAAAATTGATTATACGTCAGCCCTGCGTCACGATTGTCGTCTTTGAATCTCACTGTTCGCACCAATAAAAAGTCTCGGCTGATTTAAAATAGACTCATTTGTATAGCGGCAGAAGAACCTTACTGACTATCACCACCGCTTGCAGTTGGCAATAAATTATGGCTCAGCTGCAGGGTTCAAACCAATGACCTCGGTCGTGCAGAGCGACACCTTAACTCCTGGGGCGTTCACGGCCTAACATGAACAGCCCCTTCAATTTTGGACCAGAAGTCCGATAACTCCCCGATACTGCTCCATCACCAGGCTGTGGAGATGCTACCACGGTGGAGCTGCAACCCGTTTTGTAGGCTGATGACTGCTTCTACCAACATAGCAAGACACCGTCACCGGCTGACGATTGACTTAAGGGGAACAGACAGCTGAGGTTTCAATCTTTGAAGCGACAGTTGTCGCCATCTGGCTCCCCATAGAGGCAACTAATAAGCTTTGGGATCGGTCTTTGGCGCGGATCGATGCCTTCTTGAGCAGGACTGCGTATTTCTTGATTATCGTCTGCTGGTGGTTGGTATTGAATGGTCCTCTTTTCGGTACCATCGACGAAGCGACAGTGTAACACCGGTGGCATGGCATTGTAACCATCGCAGCCTGCGGCTGCATCAGGCCATACCCAAAGACGGCAAGAATGCATGACTGCATTCAAGAGCTCATTTTTTCATGAGCAATTCAAGTGCCGTCTAAAGGCGATCCAGCACTTTGGCTAGGCATATGCAGTCACTCTGGCGTCTAGGCTTGAATGGCCGATGTGATACGGGATATCAGGCCATATCTCTCGGGAAAGGAGAGTAATGCACAGAAGCAGCTCTTAGTTTAACCACGATACGAGCCCTTGCCTTTGCGGGTTAGGTTAGGGCACCTAAAACTGCCCGTAGCGGAAGGGTATCTTGCTAAGTAGAACCCGGGTAGGGGACCCATTAGTTAACCGGTAGTGGAGCTAGGGGTAATCTGACAGTGAGATTCGCTCAGGTTAGAGTAGAGCTTTGGGCAGATGACTCGTTCAGGATGTGGGTCGACTAATATGCTGCATTACACAAATGCTTTTGTACGACCAGCTCCGGCGGCGGCTATTCTTGTGGAGTCTAACGGAGACACAACGAGGACATGAGCGGTAAACGAGACTCGATCTTTATTCCCTAAACTGGTACATATGCGAGCTGGCTGACTCACTGCAGATGGGGGAGTGCATCTGTGGCGGGCCACATCTTTACCTCAAAGGCCAGACAATTGCCCAACTACCTGCTGCAGGTGGGACCTACATTAGTGGCAGGCTGCTGTGCTAATTACAATAGCACCAGGCGCCCACAACTGTGCTCGAGGCCGATAAGCATGCTCAGGAGTCACCCAATAGGCTTCATGCGAAAATGAATAAGCCTAAGAATGGACGCAGAGAGTTGGGTCCGCGAGAATACCAACTACGCACGATTTCAAGAGTTCGGGTGGAAGGGTATAAAAGGAAAATGACTTGTTGGGTACGCCTGACTTGCCTAGCTACCACCCTCTTCCAACCAAGAAAAGCGGACCCACTTTTGTGGACGCGTATGAGCTTGCGTGGTGCCGCTTCGGCCTGGTTCGTCTTTTCGTAATAAACGGCATCAGTCTGAGCCGTCTTTTGTTTTGCGCGACTGCTCACACAAATACAACAGTGGCGACGCGATGGATTTTTTGTTGACCAATGGCGACACGCGAAGGATTCCTCTCGTTTGATGAGGAAAGATAGGCGTTCGGCTACTACCGGGATATTTTCGAACAGTGCTTGCTAGGTCATGAGGTTCCGGTAGATCGCCATAAAGCCTTATTTCTGAATTCTATTGGAGCTAAGGCATACGCGCTGGTACGTAGCCTTGTATCACCGGCTAAACTGTCGGATAAGAGTTTGTAAGATCTCACGCGGGCGCTTTCGTACCGCTTGAAATTGCTGAGACCTACAAGTTCCACTGTCTTCATCAATGACCAGGAGAAACACTGCGAGGGAAAATTTAGCTGCCTTGCGTCTTTTGGCTCAGAATTTCTGATTCGAACCATTTTTGCCGAAAGCTCGGCGCCACCAGCTGGTATGTGGCCTTTCTTGCAATATCTTCATTTGTTTAATTACTGGTGGGGTACATGGTCGGCCTAGGTCCTCCAAGACACCTCTCGGGTGGAGCCAGCATCGCGATCTGGAGGTGGCCGGACCTCCGGTGTCGCGCTTGCTTGCTGGGGCACTCCGAGCCTGATCGGCGTAGCCCTCCTCCAAGGGTCCACCACGGTCGCGCGCGGCGCGGGAGGGCGTGTCACAGTGTACTGAGCCGCTGCTCTTTGGAGGGCGGCGCCACTGAGCCTTACTGGCTGTGACTGACCGGCTCTCTCTGGAGCTCTCACGCGAACGTCCCGCTCTACCGAGCCGGCTGGACTCTGGAGGGGAGCTATCTCGGGTGGTGTAGTCACGGGCTGGGGCAGCTTTCCTCTATGCCTTTCCAATCCAGAGATAGGTGGGGCGTCCGTCCAGTGCGTTGTGGGCGACGCCTCACTGTCTCCAGGCGCTGGCGGGTCATGTGTCGGCCGCGCTCCCTCTTGTGGGCTGTCTGTAGTGCCCACAAATTGCAGCCAGACCCTGGCCGAGCCATTAATGGCGTCCGCTACACAGAGCTTCCTGAGAAGCCTGCGGTGGCGCTGGCTCACCCTGAGGGCTGCCAGGGTCCTCTCGTTCTCAGGGTGCCAGGCAACGAGGGAGCCCACGATGAAGGCGCAGTGCTCAACCTGGCGTCCTCGGACGCGAAGCTCATCCACCAGCTCGATGTATTTGAGGAGCTTCCTTTCAGGATCAGGGGAAAGTGGCTCGCTGTCTGGCTACAGACAGACACAGCAACCACACCCACTTCCTCTTTTCGGGCCTCGGTGTCACTTTTGCTGCTTGGCGCTTTGTTTTCCGTGCCAGACTGGACCTCCTGCCGGTGGCCGCTGCCAGGGCCAGGTTTGACCCCACGTCGGAGCGCCTCTGCCGCAAGGGCTGCGGTCAGCGCGAGACGCTGCCGCACGTCCTGAACAATTGCCCAAGCATGATGGTTGCCATCACTAAACGGCATGACGCGGTCCTGTACCGGCTCCTGGAGGCGCTGCCTTGGGCACTAAGGAGACACGCCCGAGTGGACCAGCACCATGAGCTCGACCCGACCCAGCATCGTCGCCCAGACCTTGTCATCGACACGGGAGCCTACGCGGTAGTGGTCGACGTAGCGGTCCCGTTCGACAACGGCGAGCTCGCGCTGGAGGTGGCACGCCTCTCGCGCTAATATACCGCCCATAACTTTGCCAGATCCTGTCTGATGGTGAAGACCATTTCGGAGGGGGAGAACTGAGGGCGCTCATGGTCCCCTTCGATCCAGTGGAGCTGAATCTTTCCATCGGCGTACTGGGCACCAACACCCAGGCGTTTGAGCGCCTGGCGGGCCTCAGACCAGAGCGACTTTGATCCAGCACCCACGGCATGTTCAAAGGAACCGCCCGACAGGAAGATGGTTCTGGCCTCGTCCGAGGGCGACCCTTTAAGTACTTTTATGGCGCCATCAAGCCCTTCCAGAGCAACTCCTGCCACCTTCCAGTCCGGGCAGGACAGCATGCGGCACGCCTGCGTGGCGCGAAGGATGTCCACATCCTGCGAGAGCGGGAGAAGGCCAATTCCACCACTGGAGCGTGAGGCGTGGAAGAAGCCCAGAGTGGCTTTGTCCGGAAGGGAGCAAACCGACCTGCAGAAGTCCTTAATCGCTCTGTCGGCTGGGACCAGGAGCTTCTTTCGGAGCCATTTCGCACATCCCAGATACTCCAGTCTGGGCATAAGAAACGTGCGGAGGGCGTCCATCTTCTGCCACGGAGCCAGGAGGGACGTCTGAAGCAGGGCTACATCCCGGGTGAGGAGGGAGATCGCCGTCTCTACCTCCGCCCGAGGGTAAGCAAAGCCCTGGGGGGCACCTAGGTATAGGTGCGCCTCCTCGTCTCGTAGCATTGGAAGCGGGGAGCCGGCGATGGTGAAGACCAGGCTCTCCGACGCCGCAGGGTAGCGCACCAGCGTCCTACACTTTTCCGGCCTGAACTTGAGGCCTATGCTCGAGGCAGCCCGATGTGCTCGATCGAGCTGGCGCTGAAGGGAGCGCGGCGAGTTCGAAAAAATGGCCAGATCGTCGGCCAGGGCGCAAACAGAGATCTTGGCCGAGTCCAGTGCATATCCATGCCTCTCCGCCCCAGCCGCTAGCCTTCTGACAAGCGGCTCCATCACCACATCAAAAAGGATGGGTGAGAGTGGGTCGCCCTGGCGGACGCCCGCAGCAGCTGGGAACGGATCCAGGGTGGTCGAGCCAACTCTCAGCGCGATAGAGGCCTGGCATATATGTTGCGGACGAAGCCTACAAAGCGCTGGTCCACGCCCAAGTGGGAAAGAGTGGAGTAGAGCGCCTCGTGTGGCACACTGGGGAATGCATTCTGAAGGTCCAAAAAGGCTCCGCACAAGGTGCGCTTCCTTTTGGCCGCATCCCTCAGGGCCGACTCGACGAGGAAGGTCTGCTCTTGACAGCCTTCACAGCCTGGAAGAAAGCCTTTCTGCTGTGGGGACAGCACATTGTTCTCCCGCAGCAGCAGCGACAGCCTCGTGGCCAAGCAGCCCGACAAGAGTTTATATATTGTTGGCAGGGGCGAGATTGGCCGGAAGTTTCCCGGCACCTTCGGATCTCCTTTCTTGTGGATCAGGACCGTGTGGCCCGTCTTCCACGCGGGGGGGGGGCACGTCGCCAAACTCTAGGCAGCCGTTGAGGATGGTCGCCAGGAGAGTTGCTTGTGCATCCACCGCCTTGAGGTGCCGGTATTCTAGCCGGTCCGCTCCAGGGGAGGTGTTGCTGGCCTTCTTCAGTTTCCTCGCCACTTCCGAAGGGGAGAGTGGGAGCAGGAGAATCGGGTGCAGGGGCTGCTCTCTCGGCGGCGACGCCTTGAGTAGGGCGCGTTGCAATCTCTGTGCGTCTACGGGGCGGGCCGCGGCCTCTGCCTCCCAAAAGCTACGGCACGCAGCTACTCGGTAAAGGCTGCTGACGTGAAAAGTCTGACACTGGAGGTAGCGTTGAACATTGTGACCGCGGTATAATATTCGTGTGAAGAGGTTGAAGCGATTGAAAATGGTTCCTAGCATTGGACTGCCGAACCTTTGCCCGTTGACAAGATCAGCACGCGGCATTCCAAAGCAATCGCTGGCGAATGCGCCTCTTTCGGTTCAACGCACCACGAACGGCGCAGATGCCCTCATTACCGCAGCGTATGCCACGTCTGTTGATTAAAGGTCATCTCCGAAAAGTGTGACGATCAGCATCGAATGCGAGCGGGAGCAAAATTGAGAGCAACTGAGAACAAGATCAACAATTAGCTCAACAACTCCGCTGATGTCAGAAAAGTGTCAGACGACGTCGTTTTCATTCATTCTGCGGGAAGTGCGACCCAGTGCATGATACGAGTCCATGTTGAAGGAAAACCCGCTCACACGGAATTCGACATGAGATCTAGCATTTTTTGCGCTATCCTTGCACGAGTATGAGCGCCTCTGTTCTCGCCTGTCCCTAGAGCCAACGACTATTACACAACGGTCGTATGGTGCTACTGTGGAAATATCTCCTGTTGGCGTAAGTCATCCTCAGGCTGAATACCAATAAAAAAGGGTCCAGGCTCAACTTGTTGTCCTTACCGAAACCACTGTACTGCTGCTTGGCAGAGAATGGACGGCGGCTTTCGACCTTTATATCAGCAGGATAGTTTCTGCGAATTTATTGACCGAGCATCGAGACTTTGACGCTCTTCTACAATAGCATGACGATATCTTTCACCAGACGCTGGGTAAGTTCAGCAGCTTCAAGTCAAAGTTGCATGTCTGAGAAAATGCTGTACCCACGCATACTAAACGAAAAGTGCCATTTGCGATACGCGAGAAGTTTGAGTCTGAGCTAAACAAATTGTTCTCTGAGGGGATAATTTCACGGGTCGAGCATAGCGAATGGGTGACTCCAATAGTACCAATAGTTAAATCCGACGGCTCGATCCGCCTCTGCGAAGACTAAAGAGCACCGCGACACTTTCAGCTAATGAGTGTCTCATATCCAATGCTCTCGATAGACGACTCACAGGAGAAACTAAATGGAGAGACCTTATTTTCAAAGCTGGACCTATCTCTGAATTTACGGAGATCGAGATTGAGGAAGCGTCCAAAGCTTTTGTTACCATTACTACGCACAAGGGTTTGTTTAAATATAACCGCTTGCCATTTACTGTTGCCTCCGCTCCCACCATTCACCAAAGGGCTGTGGATCACTTGTTGCCTGGACTGCCTAGTGATACCAGGATGAGATGATTTTTGTGACCGGAAATGACCGAACTTCTCACATGCATAATCTTGCTTCGGTGTTGGCATAACTGCAAGGCACGGCCTCCAAGTTATCCTTCTTAAAACAGTCTATAGTACACCTTGGGCATCAGATAAACAATATTGGCATGCACCCCATGGAGGACAAAGTGACAGCTAAAAAAACGCCCCGCCGCCAACGGACGTCAGTGGCTTCCGGTCGTTTATTGGGATGGTGCAATATTATCCCAAGTTTTTGCCCAACCTGGCACAGGTATAGCACCCCTTGTACGAATTGCTTCAAAAGGAAAGTATGTGGCTATTGATTGTTCCATGTCAACCGGCTTTCATAAAAGTTAAGGAGATAATTAGCTCCAAACGCGTCCTGGCATCATACAGCCCCAACGAAATGTTCGTGCTAGTTTACGACGCGTCATCTTATGGACTGGGTGCTGTTTTATCTCATCGATATCACCCACGGACTGGAGAGACCCATCGCCTTCGCTTACCGTACTCTATCTACTAGTCATAAAAACTGTTCGTAGATTGAGAAGGCATTGCCTCGGCACTAATTTTCAGCTTGGTGTGTTTTGCTCTATATTTGTATGCACGGGCGTTCCTGCTGCTTACCGAGCACTGCCCACTCATGACTATCCCCCAACCCTAAGACCGCCAATTGCTGCCATGCGTATGCATCGCTCGGCTGCGGTGTTATCTGCATATACCTATAGCATCGAGTACAGGCGGTTAGAAGATCTTGCTAACGCTGATGCTATGTAGCGACTACCGTTGCCACAAAAGGAAGACCCTGTCCAGAGACTGCTTTTTCTACGTTGAACATTTTTTTTTCTATGTTTCCTGTGACTATGCAAGTGGTTTGGGCAGCGCTTAGAAGCAACCTAACAGTGTCTGCTACTTTTGACACAATGCTGATGGGGTTTCCGGCCAGAAATTCCTCAGCGGCCAAGACGACCCCATACTAAAACTGCAGACGGGAGCTGGCATTACGCGGTGGGCGTCTGCTTTGGGGCACGAGACGCACTCACTTCCCTCCGCGGCCAGCTCGTGCATGAGCTTAGCGACGTTCATCTCGGCGTAATTAAAATGAAGGCGACTGCTAGAAACTACGTATGGTGGTGGAGCATAGACAGATATATAGAATCTGCGTGCCGTCGCTGCCCCATTGCAACCAAGTGAGGCATGCACCGCCGGCGAGCTCGCATAAGTGGAGTGACCCAGCGGGACGCTGGAGACGTTTTCGCATCGGTTTTGCTGAGCCACTTGACAATCACTAGTTCCTAGTAGTGGTAGATGCGTTCTTGAAGTGGCCCAAAGTGTTCCGCGTGAGGGAGGCAACGTCTGGCATCACAGTCTCGACGTGGTGGACACTGCCCGATTGGGTCTACCCAGTGCAGTTGTGCCTGACGACTGGCACCAGTTCACCTCTCATTACTTTGCTAGTTTTCTACAGGCTAACGGCATCAGGCACTTTCTTTCGGCACCTCGTCACCCACAGAGCAATGGACTAGCTGAGCGCTTTTCGCAAAATCTCAAGCGGGTAAATGCATATGGCACTGGCGATCCCTGCGGCGCGTAAACCGCTTTCTGTGTAAAGTACCGCTACTCTGAAAACGCTACGACCGGGTCCACCCCATCGCCATTGCTGCTTGGCCTGAACTTTCGCACGTGCCTGAAGCTGCTGCATCCTGCCACTAGATGTGATACCGTGCCTTCATCTTCAACTAGGCGTATTGGGGTACAGGGATTATCATGACGGGACAACAATTTGGTCTCCGGGAACCATAAAGGCAGCGAATGGCTGTGCAGTGTAATTTAATGTAATGTATCTCCGTCTGTAACTCCGCAAAGTCATAAAGACTATGTGGGTGTTACGCAGGAGAGTTTTGTATAGCGCACTCACAGCCTAAGCGACTTTCGGTACGCATTCGGTAACCAACAGACTTTGTCTCACGCAAAAAAGAGAAAGTGGGAAGCATAGCAGAGTCAGGAGAGCAGTTGAGATAGTGAGTAGCATGAAAGTAGCAGCTCAGGACCGCTGAAAAGGATGTGCCATAGTCGGCAGTTGGAGAGTAGTTCTCGTTGCGTAAGAATTGTGGAAGCAAGTTCCACAGTCTAGGACCTGCAGAGCTAAATCTTCTGTCGCCAACTGTCTTTAAGCGGAGGAATGGGACAGCTAATTTATTGTCCACACAGGACCTGAGGGCACGAACAGGCTGAAACTGATGTAGCAGTTCAGCTAGGTACAAAGGAGCTAAGCCGTGGCGGGCCTTGTGGGTCAGCGTAAGAACTTTGCTCTGTATCCTTTGCTCAACCGGCAACCATCCTAGCTCTTTTAGCAAAGGAGACACATGATCAAACCTCTGGGACTTGAAGACTAGCCTTGCAGCCATATTCATAGTCAGCTGCAGTGGCATAGTTGCTTTCTTTGGCAGTCCAGACAAAGGTGAATCGCAACAATCAAGCCAAGAGAGAACTAAAGAGCTAGCTAAATTGTTTGCAAGCAACTGTGGAAGACAGCTCCTAACCTTTGATAGGGATCGGACGTGATGGCTAGCTGTAGAAACAATCTTCTGAATAAAGCTTCTAAAAATTGAGGCAGCTGTTGGAAATGGTGATGGTCGCCCTATAGCATCACCTATTAGAAGAGCAAAGCCTCTTAATCCAGCCACACGGTTAGGGTGTCCTATGAGCAGCACTTCGGTTTTATCGTCATTTAATTTCAAGTTTCATAAACATTTGGATGCAGATACATTGAATATCGGAGCTGGATTAATCTGGGACAGCGGCGCTGCTGCAGCTTCAGTAGTTCATGCGAGAGACTTCGTTTCGAGAGCACAAGAGTTCAAACCTGCGACGACGAATAGCTAAGTGTAACCTAGACTGCCTTGTTGTATTCCGCCGGCTACTCAGTTAGCCGCTCTTGTCTCTAGTTGTGTTGTAGCGGTCCGCCTTCGCGGTCGGGTCAGCGCTAGCGATTGCAGCCATACGGAATTGGTATTACACTCGAGCTTAGGGTTTTTGACATAGTTAACACCGTCCGACCGGTTTGCACCGCTTAAAGCGCTTGCACTAGCGCGCAACCGCAGCTTGCCGGCCCACAAAAACTGTCGCTTTCGACGCCCAGTTGTGGCCCCGTATGTTTTAAACGCACTAAAGCGCTGCATTGCACGGTCCATGGCGGAGCACTTGGGGGACTAATACTTTCGCGGCTACACTTTAATCGTTTGACTGCGACTCTGCCTGGTCAGATGCGGCAGCCGGTAAGCATTCACGGGCGCTGTTGTGAACGCAGTGTACGGCTCAGCGATGACGGACAGTGCAGCAACGGTATGTGGCAATAACGCGATAGCGGCCGGTGCTATGGCGAAGGCTCGTGGAGACTCGTGCTTGGAGGGACGGGCCACTAGGCGTGCGAGCCTAAGCAAGTATCCAAGCCTGTGCAAAAAAAGTGTGCCTGAGCAAAGGATACTTGAGAAGCGGCCGTGATTTCCCGTGAGGCAAGCTGCTCGCTCTCCTCAACCTAGGTAGTGCGTTCGAATCCTGCAGTGGGCGAGCCTTTATTGCCAACTGAAAGCGGGGGGGGGGGGGGAGGGTGAAAACTGATAAGGCTCTTCTACCGCTATACTATCGAATGAGGCTTCGAGTCAGCTAATATCTTATATATTTTTTTCTTTTCTTTTCTCCAGCAGTGCCTAAATAATTTCGCAGCATAAGACTCCGGTTGGTCGATAGCAGTCGTGCCGTGGCCTGCACTGCGGGCCACCCCAAAGATGCATGAAATTATAAAAAAAACTACGCTTGGTGCCTGCCGTACTGTTTCTTTTGCTACTTGCAACGTCCTTCCATGGTGAGCTTATCTCGTGCTTGGTTTGCTATCTTTCCTGTTTTGGTTGTGGTGCTTGCCAGCTTGCCTGGTGGTGTATGATCTTTAGATCGATGGGTGTGGCTGAATTTTACATTTTCATAAGTATGGTCTTTTATTTTGGTTTAAGGAGTGTCCTCTGGTGCAGAACCATGCATCGTTTAAGGATGTATGTTATTGCATGTATTTGTGTTAATGAGGCATTCATGTGATTGACACCGCATTTTAATGTGAGAGATGAGTCAGAGCTGGGGGGATAAAAGAAATTTAGGCGCCTCCAAGTTTAGCCAGGAACTCACTACTGACACACACCACAACATCCCCTGACAGGAGGAAATTAAAACAAGAAACTTAAATGCAACCGTTTATTACAGCATTTACTGGGTCTTTGTGATTCGTCTTTCTCGCACATATGCCTGCTTACATTGTGCCTTCTACTTTCGGATGTTACACGTGTCACCTTTGCTGAAAGAGCTAGGATGGTTGCCGGTTGAGCAAAGGATACAGAGCAAAGTTCTTACGCTGACCCACAAGGCCCGCCATGGGTTGGCTCCTTCGTACCTAGCTGAACTGCTACATCAGTTTCAGCCTGTTCGTGCCCTCAGGTCCTGTGTGGACAATAAATTAGCTGTCCCATTCCTCCGCTTAAAGACAGTTGGCGACAGAAGCTTTAGCGCTGCAGGTCCTAGACTGTGGAACTCGCTTCCACGATTCTTACGCAACGACAACTACTCTCCTACTGCCGACTATGGCTCATCTTTTTCAGCGGTCCTGAGCTGCTACTTCTATGCTACTCACCACCTCAACTGCTCTCCTGACTCAGTTATGCTTCCCACTTTCTCTTTGTTGCGTGAGACGAAGTCTGTTGGCTACCGAATGCGTAGCGAAAGCCGCTTAGGCTGTGAGTGCGCTATACAAAACTCTCCTGCGTAACACCCACATAGTCTTTACAGACGGAGATACATTACATTACATTACATTAACACAAATCGTTTGGTAATGCTTTCTATACAGCATCTGTAAAGTGCCTAGAAAGAGATTTAAAGTTCTCTGAGGGTGTTATGCAGATGAATTATTATTATTGTTGTTATTATTATTATTATTAGTCCTATGACAGGAGCAGCAAACGCGAGTTCAGGTAGGAGAGAGAGGAAATGCATTCATTTTGTGCTTATGACTGAGCTCAATTTCTTCCGTGCTTTAGGGCTTTCTTAATAGATGCCTGAAATGATCTCAAATTGGAGCGTAATAAGTTCACTTAACTCAGGAAGAAGTAGACCCCCAGCATCATTACATGAACAATTGTGACCTACTTAAAATGCGAAGTCCTGGCACTGCCAGGATTCCAGTCTGTGGCTATTTTAAGATTATGACAATGTCGTTGGATTATGCACTGTTGCGATTTAGGGCAATGGTATATAAGTAACGGGTGGAAAAGGCCCGGGGAGTTAGGTCGAGGACGCCAGGAGGGCAGTCGCGTACTGGCCCGCTGCGGCGTCCGTGTGAATAAACGTCTTTGAGCCCGCTTCGGTTTTCTGTGTGGTATCGCATACCTGCCGCTTAGAGAATGTTAAACTACAAGCTATTTCGTCCGAAGCTGCAGAGTAGTCCATGCCAGGAGATGATACTGAAATATTGCGACGTCGGGGACGACTTCGTAAGCTGGCAGCTCAACTCGGGAAGGAGGCTTAATGAACGAGGTGTCGATCCAGCTTTGTGGCACATGTACATGTTTATGTTCCTGGGAGGCAGTGCATCAACTTTCGCCGCGACCCTTACTGACTTGGTTCAAGAGGACTACGCCTAGCAGCGTGCCACACTCGTGAAGGCGTTTGCAAGCCCTGGAGGTGAGAAGAGGCTTCGGCGGTCGGACTTGCAGAGTGCCAGGAAAGCGGAGGCGATAGTGCAGAAGCGGCTGGAGGAGGAGGAGGCCGGTAAAGCGCGGCTGCTTCGCTCGGGTGTGATAAACGCTGGTCGGACTGAGGAGGCCAACAAGAGTGACAGCAGCGGTAGCAGAAATCGCCGACGGTGTGCCGGGCGACGAAGGCAAAGCCAGCAGAGATGCTGGTGGAGCCCGCAGAGGTGGCGATAGAGACCACGGCAGACCCCGCAGAGGCGACACCACGAGTGAGACGGAGGCATCCGGCCCAGAGACGGCAGCGTCCGTCAGAGCAACGGCAGCGTCTGACAGAGAGACGGCCGTGTCTGCCAGAGAGGACGCTCCGTCTGCCAGAGAAGAGGTGGCGGCTGGGAAACCACTGGTAAAGACCGGGACAGCGCTGGTTGCCAGCGAGTCGGCGCTAATGGTCTCGTAGGCGACGGTGGCATGGAGCGAAGCGTTAGCATCGACGGAAGTTCGTGAAGTGCTACTATGGCGGCAGGCGAGACGCTGGCCGAGAAGGCACGAGAGATGTTCGCCGAGCTGTCGGAAGCGAAGACCGAGCAGTGGCAGCAACAGACGATGCGCATTTTGCGGTCGATTCGGTTTCCAAACTGCTGGTAGCGGAGAGGCGCGAGAGGCCAGCAGAAGACGTGAGGAGGCGTGACAGACCGAGAGACCGAAGGCAATGGCGCAGGAGTGGCCGGCGGAGTTTATAAAGGCAGTCGTACAGGAGCTGAGGCTCGCGCCGCGAGAGGTGGCCTAGGATTAGTCATGACGGTCATGAGCTCCTGCGTGGCCTCATGCGATTGTTAATACACTGCCCGGCACATTGTCAATTCGACATTCGGGTCTGCGACTGCTCACACAGATACACGTACTTGAGATAGGCGTTAGTTAAATCTTCAGCTTAGTGGCATCAAATCACCATGTGTGGAATTGCCAAAAGACTCTCGATCAGATCAAAACTGTATCGAAAAAATAGTTTTGGAAACACTTCATCGGCTAAGTAAGACAACAACATGATTGACAAGCCCAGCGTCATCAGCAAGAAATTCAACCTTGCTGCCGTCGTCACAACACTCAATATCCAGCCTTGTAGCTGTCTCCATTTTACTCTTAGCAGACTGCAGATTATCCGTGACAAGAAGAAAAGATTGTTTTGACTTTTGCTTCAACCGCTTACCTTAACTGTATCCATTCCATCCGAATTTGTGCGTCTAAATGCAGCTTTATGGTGCTCTGCTACCAATATGCCTCGACATTCATTCCATGGTGTGAGCATAGTCCCGTAAGGTCAGAATAATAGTTTGCATATTTCCTGAATTTTGACTAAGCAGTGTATCAACATTCTCAGAAGTTCAGCGGGGGAAATTTTTAGACTCGCGAAGCTCGGCATAGCAGTCAGCTATTTCATCGTTCAAAGACTTACGTTCAGCTCGTAACTTTGACACATTTAACTTTAACATACAGTAGTCCATCTTCCAGCTTTAGCGCTTGCCTATAAAGTTGCAAACAATGAGGCAAGCACGAAACCACCTCTTAAAAAGTACATAAATAAATACTAGCTGATTAATCACCCTGCTTTGTATAGTGACAGAAGAGCCTTTACGGCTATCACCACCAGGGTCCTTCAGCAGTTATTCCACATATTTCAGACACCAATTATGATTGACGGCTTTGTGACGCTCAAGGGTCATTGCAGCGGTCACGGCTGTAGGATGGCCACTGATCAAGTTCATCTTACTTGTAAAAAAGGTTGAAAAAAACCATCTGCTAGATTCTTGCAACGATCGTTAGGTACGATGCTGACGTGAAAGTAGTTAAGGAGTGTTAGTTAGTTGAGGTCGACTAAAGCATTTCCGGACGGTGCAGCTGCCTTTCAACTGTGTGCTTATCGAAGCTAGGCTTAGCTAAGGCTAAAGTGAATTAGTGTGATTTACAATAGTTCTTGTATCACCCCTGGGCCTTAGCCCAGGAGGTAAGGTGCTCGCTCAAAACGACCCAGGTCGTGGATTCGAGCCCTGCCGTTGTGCGATCCTTTATTGCCCACTACAAGCAGTGGTGATAGCCTTGGAGGCTCTTCTGCCGCTATACAAATGAGGCTGTTGAATCATCATGTCTTTATATACCAATAATAGTGTGCCAATTCAAAACACTCAGTCCTCATCGGTGTTGTGTGCTTTTTCAAGGCTGCGTTTATTATTGGAGGAAAAAACTCGTCCACAAAGTTGGCAAGCATTACATAATCCCATTTCAACAGTGAAGGCAAGTTTTACGAGCTGGTTTGGTCTAGCGGTTAAGGTGCTCGCCCCGACCAAGGTCTGACTGAGGTCGTGGGCTCGAGCCCCGAGGCATATGTGAAGCGCCTGAATAGAGATTAAGTTCTCTTGGGGCGCCATATAAATGAATTACATTTATGTAGGTTGGAGCAGAAAGAGCGAGAAGGAACTTGAATGCAAACAGCTGCTAACTCTGGGCTATAAACGTACTGGAGCTTTATTTTCCGTAATCGTGGACATATAAAGCAAAATGTATTAAGCCGAAATCAGAAATTTGTATGGGTTAGTTTAAAAACAGCAGGGCTGAACTCGCATTTCAAATTTCACTCCGATACGTGAAGTATTAGCCGAGTTATGGAATTTATAAGGCACCCTACCCTGGAAATGAATCTGTATAAGTCACAAGAATACACCTCAACAGGCTTCAAAAAAATCCTAGCTGATTAAACAGCCTCTTTTTGTATAGCGACAGAAGAGCCTTTACGGCTATCACCACCGCTTGCAGAGGCGATAAAGGATCGCCCACCGCAGGAATCGAACCCACGACCTCGGGACCGAGGTCGTGAAAGCAACCGCCTTACCTAGTGTGCCATCACGGCTCACCAAGCATGTATCTCGATCTATCAAGGTTCGACAAGTTGGATGCAAGTCGCATATGATGCAGATCGGTAATTTGTTTAGTTTTAGAGTTTTTGCTCTCGGTTCACAGCCGGATTAGACGTCGCTTGCATAACCTTTTTTCTTTTATGCGGAAGTCATCAGAACTTCCGATCCCAGTTCTAACACATTTGTCTTTTGAAAGCTAACCTAAACACATATTTGATTGCTGAACAAATTGTATAAGTATTTTTTTGATATTCCCCAATAAACTTCGTGAATAAGAGACTATTTCTTTTATCGCACGCTATGCACATTGCAGAAAAAGCCGTCTATTTGTGGCTAGATGTCCTTACTTAGATAATAGTATGACGTGAGAGCGAAAAAACGCAGGAGAATATTTGATCGAAAAGAGAACCTTTATTGTGAGTGGGACCATCACACGAGCCTATGGAAAATCATTGGCTTTTCGGTTGGGTTATCAAAATGAATGTAAAAGCGTCCAGAAGGGCAGAGACCATTTCTGGAACACAAATAATTAAAAATGAGACACAACTTAAATAAAGCAAGGCTTGGTTCCATTGGTCAATAAATTACTTCCACCACTAGAAGCTTGAGGTTCAAGGAACACAGTGCAAGATATGCCAAGGACTTCGCAGGGAAAAGCGTCCTCAAACCGAATGGGTAACAAGCTGCGATGGCTTGTCACTGCCATTATGTCGTTGACTTCGGGGTAGAGTAGAAATTGAGGCCTATAGCGGCAAGGGTCACTACAGCAGTCAACGATGGGCAGCCATGCAATAATGCTGTGAGAATCGGTAACCGACGTGAATGTGCTAGAAGCAGTTCTTTTAACGCTTCCCTATTCGAAGGGTAACTTATATTCCAGGACTAGTCACTTGGCCTAGCCAAGTGGGGTTTATATTTTTGTCGACTTCTCGCCTGCCTTTGCGATAATTGAGATTGCGATAACTGAATAATTGCGATGATATACACAAACGCCCTTGGATTATTTTCGTGAGCCGACTAAGACTCTCAGCTGGAGTTGGATGGACCAACTACCGCTCAGGCGAGCATGAGCTACGAAATCCATCCTTGTGATAATAAAATAATACGTTTGACAAAGCGCCCCCAAAGAACACAGTATCTTTCCAGACGCTTTAAATTTGCTGCTAAGGTAGCACGATCAAACGGTTTGTGGTAGTATGCTTGATAAACAAGAATAACATGATTAGGGGTGACAGGCACATAGTCAATAGACATAGCAAGTAAGGTTAGTGGCAGCATGCAGTGTCAGCACGCATAAGCACATAAAGGATGAATCGCAGGGTCCCACTAAATGGTGTGATCAATAGGTGCGTTTTTAGTTTCTTTTTAAATGTGGTCAATTCAGATGTCGTGACGTCAGTCGGTAGTGAGTTCCAGGCTTTGAGGGCATACAAACTAAAAGTGAGTGGCCGAACCATGAAGTCGATGCCCTCTGCAGGTCGATAAGAAGTGGTAATAATAATAATAATACAACGGTATAGTACCCTCAGAGAACTGAACCTCTCTCTAGGCACGTTACAAATGCTGCATATTAAGCATTACCAAATGTTTGGTGCTTACAGTTTGTGCAAAACATCCGAAAGCAAGAGTCATGATATAAGCATATACATGCACACGAAGGACGTATCGCCAAAACCCACCAAATGCTGTAACAAACGTGTGCGTTTGAAGCTTTCTTTAAATGTCATGTCAGGGGACATTTGTTACATTCGTAAGCCGAGTTTTTAGGCTTTGGGAGCATACCAACGATACGGTCTCTAACGGTTTTGAGGTTTGTACGAGGTATGGCTAAACGATTTGAGTCAGAACAGCGGGTTTTACGGTTTCTCGCCTGATGGGGAAGTAGTTCTGATAGGTAGGCTGGAGACAGAGAATGAAGGGATCAAAAAGTGAGTGACAGAACCTCGGAAGTCGATTCTCTGCTCGATTGGGAGCTAGTGCAGATCGGCAGGAAGTGGTGTGATGTGGCCATTTCGACGCTCACGACATATGAGCCTAGCTATTTTTGTACCAACTGTAAGCACCTGATTACACGGGCCGGTAGACCAGCAAGCAGTGTTACAGAAGTCAAGCCGGGATGTCACCCCGACCAAGGTCTGGCCGAGGTCGTGGGCTCGAGCCCAGTGGTATATGTAGCGTGCCTGAATAGAGTTTTAAGTTCTCACAGGGTGCTATACGAATGAATTTTACTTGATGTATTTTATGTCACAAATTCATGGACCAATTTAAATGTTGAATTCCTGTCTAAACAAGCCCGAATTTGAGAATGTTATGGGCTGAAAGTAGTTAGACTTGACTGTAGAGCTGATGTGGTCGTCTAATGAAGGGTCACTTTGGAACACGACACTTAGATTAAGTAGATTCATTAGAGGATATGCTTGCAAGCCGATTTTCAGTGTCACGTTTTCCAATTTCTGAGTCGAATTAGGTTTTCCCATAACAAGCAAGTTCGTTTTGTCACCATTCAATTTAAATAAACCCTCAACCCCATAAGGCTCTATCTGAACCAAGACGAATAGCTTGGGGTTAAAACTGAGCACATTCTGTCTGCAATAATGCCAGCAACGAGTAGATTTTATCCGAAACATTTACTGTTGCATGCACTATAAACTTCTCCACTTAAAAAGTTATCACAACACTTAGCAAATAGCATACAGGCTGGTCGGATTTGAAAAAAAAACTTTATCCTTTTATTGACGTTTATCGTTGCTTATGAGCAATAGATTAAAGTGAATTGCTTAATGTCAAGCAGCAGCCATTTCAGCCAAGCATAATAGAGCAGTACAACAAAAACAACTGCAGTGGTGAACGATTACAGAACAGCCCACAAACGAGCCATCAAATATGTCTCCCAAAAAAAGGGAGAGACAAAGAATAGTCCCTGACGGAACATTTGAGATACACTTATTCTCATTCAATCACATCATCCCAGATGCTTATTAAACTATACTGTAACATAAAGGACAGCACAGCCGTAGGACTGTCACAAAAATCCTTTAGCTTATTCAACAATACTTAACAAGCTCACAATAGCCCCCAGAACTCAAAGCTTGCATTCCGTTCTTTTAAGCAGCTTGAAGGGCTTATGTAGGATGTCTAAAGCAGCTTCGGTGCATGACTTTGCACTATTCAGGTGGCTGCTGTTGAGCCAAACTAGCAGTGGTGACTTGACTCATAATTGAGACAAATGATCCTATTTGCCTTCCTTCATAATTGACCTCGGTCAGCTGAAAACAATGCACATATGCCGGGTATATAGACCATACAGGCAGACCAATTACGAAGTATTCGACAATAGATAGCCCGATCGAATGACACACGCTTCGACGAGCACGGTCCCATCATCCAACATCCCGACTTCTTCTCCTTCTTCAGTTCTTCTACAAGCTCCTTCCTTTTTCGGTTCCTCCTTCCTCCCTTCTTCATAACAACGCATCGTCTAAGTAAGTGGTGTGCAACACTATCCTCTGACGATTCTTGATACTACAAAAAATGTAATTTAATGTGTTGGAAATGGAATCGGAAATTTGGATGACTTTAACGTAAAAGAAAATGTGATTATTCAAACTGTGACTATGTAAACCGGAAGCAAAATATCTATACAAATAAAATGTTACCGAGCATCATCGCATCTCAGCATATGCGATTTGCATCCCAACTTGCAGAACATTGGTAGATCGAAGTACTTGCGTGAAGCTGGTAGAGGTGCACGTTTGTAACGTTTAAAGTGCTTCACTTTTCAGTGTAGCTTTGCACCTTGTAAATTCGATAACTCGGCCATTAACTTGGGTATTAGAGTGATATTTGAAATGTGAGTTCAGTATACATCAGCCTCACAAGCATTTCTGATTTTGGTCAGGTAGGGATTGCTTTAAATGTCCACGGCAGCAGAAAATACAGCTCTAGGAAGTTTGATGTCTGATTCCAAGTAGAAGAGCGATCTTCCTATTGCTCCAGCGAAGTTTGAGGACTCACACGAGGGTTATGGCTTGGTTCTAGGAGCATATTTGCATGATATTTGACAGGTCTAGTTAACAGAGCCACATACTGCTGTCCATCCACAAGTGTTCGAATTAGCAAGTACGAGTGGCTGTGAACACAGAATGGATCATTGATGATGTCTTTGACTTAAAGTAGAATACTCATCAGAACTGCAACTGGACTTGGACTAGAAGCACTCCTTTCAGAAATGTTAATGGTCTATACGAATTGCGAATTGCACTGCAGTATGTATTCGTCAGAAGCAGGTGCAATCATGAATTAATTAACACAAAGTCCGTTAGGAATTAGTAGCATCGAAGATTAACTTCTTTGGCTTTATGAGCGATACACAATGCCTTGGCAGTTGTCGTTTAAGTCATCATGAAAATAGCCTGGATAGCGAGAACACGTTAAGTGCTTGTCGTTCGTTCCTTGTTACTTTATATATTCAATTTAGGATTTCAATTTAGGAGATGAAATCAATCTCCTTCTACGAACTGATCAAAATTATGATTTCTTAAAAACCATTTTCGTCTTATCAAAGTTATCTGCTGTCTTCCAAAGTCACAAGCCGTCCATATTCTACTGTCATTTTGGGTAACAGCGACATTTACATATTTTTCTTTGAGGATTTCAAGCCTTATCGGCAACTACAAGCAATTATGGCATTAAACTTACCTTAGATGGCAACCACTGCAATATCACATTGTTCTTTCGATAATCATTTTTATGAATATGGCATCCTCCTTAAGGTACCCACGGTTCGGATCTTCTAAGTCTTTCAGTGAGCAGAACTGAGGACACCCAACAGGTACGTTCATTTCTGTTGGCCGCTTAAACGATTGTGACATCGGATCTGGTTGGAACGAGTCCTTAACATGACCTTTAGAAGTATTTTGGTCCAGCAGCATGATAGTGACCTTCTGAATGAATGGCCACCTCAGAACAGCATCATAAGGACCTTTCATTAGGACGAAAAATATAGAAAGGTGGGTACCTTTGGCACTGGCATCGCCTACAACAAGCGTCATGAGCAGGTGAGTACAGTCGCTATCTTATTCAAAAAAGCGTGCGGCATTTGCCATCACTAAGTCACACGAGGACACAAGATACACTGACCCATGACAAACGCTAGAATGCGTGTACCTGTGCACATGCATGCTTACATTGCAGGAACAATGTAGGCAGACAGAGAGAGGCTCAGGAAAATGAGAATATTACAGCTGCTGCTACTATATTCACAACAGCTGTGAGGCAGAAAGCACTTAATGGAAGTAAAATTGAAATGCAACCTGAGGCTGCCAGTGCATCAGCAGCAGGGGGAGAGGGCAGCAGAAGAGGAACTCCTCTTTACAATGGTAGAACGATTCTATTTCAAAAGGCTCAAAGAGATGTGCATTGGGTAAGCACAATGCTGATCTCCGAAGAAACTTGCCAGTGTGCCTCTCTGACATCTCAAAAGAATACAGAGCACTCAGCTACGATTTTAAGTACGACAACAACAGACAGGAGCCCAAGACTATTTGCAACTTTAAACAAGACTATGTGCCATTAGACAACTGTTACTAAGGTGATCGAGTGCTATTTCTGTATATTTCGCACATACAGAGGTCGCACATACCTCTAAATCAAGTTGGCATTTGTGAATTGCATTACTCTAACCTCAGGTTTCGGATATCTTGAGGTTGAAATTCCGGAGCAAAGGGTGTATCCAGTCTCTTAGGCTCTTTTCCCACTTTTTGAGGTATTAATTCAAACGTATAAAAACGATTCAAGCATCATTTGCAAATATAAATCTGCTGTCATTTCTGAGCTGGTAAGTGAATAACCGAATGCAGATAGAATATATTAGATAGTCCCATCAGTTCTACCAGCTGAAAAAACTTCTACATTCACTAAAATCGAAGAACTTCGTTCAGCCAAATTATTTGCAACCAAATTATCCTAAAAGCAGAATGCTGCATTGATATTAACAGAGATGAAGATAACTCATAGAACCACTACTAGTGTACCAAACTTCACTACTAGACCCAAGGGTGGAGCCACAATTTTCAGGTTGGGGCAAGGTAAGGATTTTCAGTTTGGGCAATGTACACACCTCCTGCCCCTTGGGCCAGGGAAAATGTGTCCCATGATCTAGCTATTTCCCTCTGTCCATTGGGGGGGAGGGCGTTCGAACCCTGCCCCCTGACTCTGCCCCAGACTAGACCCATATGATTTTCTAAGACGTGTGGTTAAAGATTACAAGGCAGGGTTGCAGCTGCTGTACACAACTCAAGGCAATAAATCGTCTAGCGTCTGTCTACTACGTGTCTTTATTTGAATGAGTTGCTGCATGGTCACCTATAAATTATAATAATTATGAGATCTTTATGTGGCACCCTAAGAAAACTAAAGCTCAAAGTACGTTACATACACTGTAAAGAAAGCATGTTAGCTGATTAGTGAGTGATAACATGGTGTGTCAGAACAATAAGCAAGTGGAAATTCCAGACAGAAAAAATGCTGTGAGAAGCAGATCGGGTTTGATCTTATTGTTAAATGTCAACACTGCGATTTGTCGGTGTTGCCTGATGTTGCCTGATCTGCCACTCTTGACTGCTCGAAATCTTTGCACGGACGCACATAAATCTAACTTCAGCCCAGTCATCTTCGTCTTAGCAAACCTAACGTCCTAAGCACTCGTGTCATCATGCTTGCACAGGTGACCTCACTAAGCTGCGGTAGCTGGCGATCCTAAAGCCTATTAAGTAAAGAAAATGTTAGTACTTTAACTTGGCTCTCTTTAAGGTGCCGACAATCCCCTCACAATGTCGAATTTACTGGGTCTACACCCTGTTGTGATGCTCTTGCTAGTGCCACGAACTCAAAACACTGGCATGCACATGAAGCGATTAAAAATTCTGTGTGTAAGAGATAAGAAGCAAGGAAATGCTTTTTTCATCTACGCTGATAAAGGCAAAAATGCAGCTGGGCAAGTATAGGTTTTGACCTCCTTGCCTTGAGGATTGAAGGTGAGTAAAGCTAAGGTTTTTATTCTTCCAGGTGAGCTTCAGTCATGCAGGTCAAAAATTGACCGTGATAAAAACCGCGATTGTCTCTCCTATAGTACAATGTGGATAGGGTAGTCTCATAGTGTTGAATTTAAAAAAGAATGCATGCATCTACAATTAGCCGTGGCAGTATCCCTAAATAAATACTACTGACACTTCAGCTAATGTTTTTTCTGCAAACTTTTTTGTTGAGTAGCACAATTCGTTTCTGGCCTCTTAGGCCTCGGGTTCAATTTCCAAAACAAAATAGCCCAGTTTGCCTTTTCTTTTAATTTCTATACTATCCCTTTGGGATGTTAAGTGCTAAACTAATTCAGCTGAAGGTCAAGCGATTAGTTATACAACACCTTCATCTGATCAGTCGCAAGAAACTCCTAAATAAGTTATTCAACTATTAAGATGGTGTAGCCAGAATAATAAGGCCTAGTAAAGCAAAGCTCAACCCTTTGCAGATTAGATTCCAAGCCTTCTTTGCTGCTTCCTGAAATAGAGCATTTGCCTGGCCACATGCTTGCACTACATGGAGATGTTTCTCAAGCCACTCAAATCAATATCATTCGACCCATACAACAAAATACCCCAAAATAGATTAAGAAGTTAAAACTATTTACAGCCAATTAGAAACGTGTACATACTATTTTGGTTCTATTATAAGAGTGCTAAAAGTTATCAGTGGTTCCTGAATTATAATGATTAGGAACTGGATGCCGTAATATTTTTTTTAGACCAAACTAAATAGCCTCTTAACCGACTGTTGGTCGGTTGTGCTTTGGCCTTTGAGTTATATGGAAACTGAATGCCACGGCTCGTCCTATAAGTATGTAGCTCTTCTTTAACTGTCGAATATTCAGCTCCAAGCATGCAAGGACGTGGACTAGCTATTCACGTTGGGGCATTCTTGATAGCTGCCCAGCTCTGCTACCGGAATACTTGCTCTTATTGGTGCTGCACTGACCACTTGTTAGCAGTCCTTGGTGGTTAGAGCTCTTACGTGTATTGATCACACGTCTACAAAGACTAGCAAACGTTATATGCCCTGCATCTGAGGTGAAAGACGAGGAAATTCGCGAGCAGCTATATTCCATTATAAACAACCCGTTCTCTCTAAGCAACCCTTGCTTCTGCTTTTCCAGTCAAAGTTCTCGATAAGCAGCATGGGAAAGTTAGCATTCTAGCAAAGCTTCAAAAGCTATGAGCAAAATCATCACTCGTTTCCATCGTACCACTACAGCTATACAAACTGACTGGTCGATCAAACAGACACAGTCTATACCATGCAATATTAAGCTCACTGTTATTTCAGTTCGATGTCAATTACAACAGTACAATGTACAAATACAATGTAAGTACAATTACAAGAGAATTGGCCCACCACAGATAACCTGTACATGACCGCTTGCACAGGCAATTAAGGACATAGGCATTTACGTTTACCATCTTAGCACCTACTGCTACCCCGATAGCATGTAGCCCGAGTTAGGACAGCACACAGACAGGTAGTCTTAGCACTCAATTCACAGGCAAGTAATTCACAATGCAAATATACTTGACCGACTCGATAAACATAGCTTCTGCTCATGCATTAGCTTTTGCTAGGCTCAAATCCTAAATTAACGAGTTACAAAAATTTCAAATATCTTCGGTAAGTTAGTCCTCGATGGCTTGCAACCTTAAGTGTTACCTTCGATTATTCTTTGGTTTAGATCTAGATCTACTTAAGGGTAAGAAAATACTGAGAAAATGGATCTAACGACCAAAGACATTTTGCATACCTTTCAAAAGACAAATACTTTTAAATAAAATCGGAAGATCTGTCGATCTACATATAAAAGGAACAAAATAGTATTCAATCCATTCCAGAAGTAAACCGGAAGCTACATATTAGCATACATAGCTTACATGTTAGCAGCTTAAGATGCATGCTTGTTACTTTGAGACGGCTTCATTTACAGTGCAGCTTTGTTACTTGTAAATTCCATAACCACTTGTAAATTCCATAACCGGCCAATACTTCACAAATCAACGTAAAGTATGAACTGTGAGTTCACCTATGCGTTTACATAACCGTATAAGTCAATTTATATCTTCAGTTGGATTAGTATTGCTATACATGTCGTAAACGTCTAACAGCTTCATTTTTTAGCTATCGTATACGTATAGCAATTTGAATTGAACAACAACATTGGCAGCCATGTGGCAACCCTGGTGATAGATAATAAAGATGGTTCGGAGCGCTTAGATCATTATCTAGAAGCTTGTAATTCCCTTTTGGCTGGGCTGCCAAAGAGAGCTATTATGCCACTACAGCTGACTATGAATATGGCTGCAAGGCTGGTCTTCAAGTCCCAGCGGTTTGAGCACGTGTCACCTCTGCTGAATGGTTGCCGGTTGAGCAAAGGATACAGAGCAAAGTTCTTACACTGACCCACAAGGTCCGCCACGGCTATGCTCCTTCGTACCTAGCTGAACTGCTGCATCAGTTTCAGCCTGTTTGCGCCCTCAGGTCCTGTGTGGACAATAAATTAGCTGTCCCATTCCTCCGCTTAAAGACAGTTGGCGACAGAAGCTTTAGCTCTGCAGGTCCTAGACTGTGGAACTCGCTTCCACAATTCTTACGCAACGACAACTACTCTCCAACTGCCGGCTATGGCTCATCTTTTTCAGCGGTCCTGAACTGCTACTTCTATGCTACTCACTACCTCAACTGCTCTCCCGACTCTGCTATGCTTCCCACTTTCTCTTTGTTGCGTGAGACGAAGTCTGTTGGCTACCGAATGCGTACTGAAAGCCTCTTAGGCTGTGAGTGCGCTATACAAAACTCTCCTGCATAACACCCACATAGTCTTTATGACTTTGTGGAGCTACTGATGGAGATATAGAGGCTGTTGTGCTTCTACCTCTGACACTGACATACATTAAAAACTCGAAGCCATTCTCATAGCATTCCATAGCTGGGTTCTAACATACTTAGCTTAACAGCTTAACCAGCAACCCTCACTCACAGCGTAAACCCAGACCACTAGTATAGCCGGTTTTAGTAAACCATTCAGGAATTCTCTTTATCGTTACTACCTTGCCTGTTCTTTCACTGGTGCTCTGCTTCTACTTCTAACTTTGTTCTGCGTGGATGTGCTTTAGTACACCACCGGCCGAAGCGAAGGTGCCGAAAGATATTTGGGGCCTGAATGGGTTCGACAGCTCTCCAGTATCCCAACCACAAAGCCCCCTGTCACCGCTACACTGTGTCAGTAGCAGCACCAACGTGTCCTGGTTACTCCCCTTCCCTTAATAATAATTAATAATAATAATTCACTTCCCTTCTGCCACTGACAACAGTTATTTCAACATTATTTCAACTATTCCAACTAATTACTCTTCCAAAGAGACCAATAGGTACCACGAGTCTGTCGACACAAATAGTGCTAACAGGAAGTCTCCAATTATGTCAGCACGGCTCAACCAGGCAATGTGGTACGACCAGTGCACTGCCAACTGCTTACCGTTTAGATAGGCACGTGCGCACATCTTGTACCCCACAGGGCTGGTGAAAAACGGATGTGACGTCACTTGTGTTGCTTTACCACTGATGGCTTCTCTCTTCTTCCGTTGAAAGTCTGTTATCCGCCAGAGTAAGATGCCATCGTGATGAACCTTCAAAATACATTTAATGGGCTAGCAGCCACAGGGACCCAATTTAATAACACCTTTTAACAGGCTGTAACTAGTGACAAGTGCATGACCAACACATCCCTCGACAGAGCCGGACCTATCAATAAGCTCTGACAGCAAATATTAAAATGCAACCAAATCAAGACCACGTCAAACAGAAGGCGGAACCATAACAAATCATTGCCTCACTAGTGCCACTCTAGCGGTTGTGTGAACTATGATGGCAACTGAGGTTTTACGTTCCTCTTCCTCTTACACGGCTGCTGCCAAATAACCCAAAACAAGATGCCAATCACAAAATTCTTAACTAACAATGATACAAATATGAACGATCGTGGAAATAAGTATACACCCTAGGTCGACTAACAGTGATGTCAAGGCTTAAAACATGAAAACAAATAACACTGTACATATATATATATATACCTATTCTGCCTACACTGCCTTTTGCTGACCTAGAAATTTTATCTCAGACGACATGGACAGACCAATCGCTTGGTCCACCACACAACTACTTTTGAAGTGTCGAATAAATAGATACAGAGAATAGATACAGTAAATAGATCCAGAAACCTTGCTCCTTATCAGAATACTGCCCATAAGCCAGTGGTCACTAAGATAGGGACAAGAAGAATATTCAATAGAAAAGTGAAAAACCACTACATCGGCCATTTCGGTATCACATGATAAGGACTAAGAATTTACATCTGTTTCTCGTCCTTGTACCTCGACATCTACATGGAGGCTTTAAACTGTAACAATGTATGAAACCAAAGCACAGCACTGCACCAGTAGCTGCAGTTTAAACTAAGTGCAACATAGCTCCCTTTCGCTTTTTCTATCAGATATAATCACATTACTCCTACCGATGCATGCTTGCTCCTTGCTTTGCTATTGTTCATTAGCTTTACGAGTGCAGAGTGAGCACGGACTTCGTAGCCAAAGTAGACTATGCTGAGGCTGTCTGCTAATCAAGCCACGAGAGCAAAACCTACAGCCTGACCTTGAAGCACACTGTTTAGTTTAAACAGGCATGTGAATGGACTGCTCCCTCCAACTTTCTGACTTGCTCCCACTGCCAAAAGGCAGGCTCTACGAAGTTCAGCCGTTCCTGTAGACTAGCTTCAGCAGCCTCCGTAAGCCAATCCTTCCTTGAAAGCATCCTATATCTCTAAGGTTTTTGCTTACGTCTCACAATGATTTGCTATTTGCAGAGGACCATCAGAATCCAAAACATCGGAGGCATTGCTACTTCGTAAATGCTCAAGAGAATCAC